>JASAUF010000061.1:137500-737500 GCA_030180095.1 Magnolia changhungtana | reverse complement strand
TAGTTACTTCCCTTTGTAGGGTGAACGGCAATGTAATGACTACCTATGGAAATTTAGCTAGGCTTAGTCAATTGAACGGAGCAAATATGAAATAGATGGGCCCATGGAACACCGACCACCAGCCATTGGCTGGTGGCAGGGGGAGTAGCCATTCCGTTCCCCGTCACAAGTGGTGACACCGTCAATCCGTTATTTCTCTTTCGTGGGCCCCACAACTCTAGGCACAACTGGAAACGAATTGGCTACTCCCCCTACCACTGGCTGGTGGCCGGTGCTCTGTGGGCCCCACCATAATGTATGTGTTTTATCCATTCCGTCCATCTATTTTTATAGATCAATTTATAGTAATACACAAAAAATGAGGTATATCCCAGTCTCAAGTGGACCACATTACAGGAAATAGTGTCGAATGAACTTCGACCATTAAAAACTTTTTAGGGCCATAAAAGTATTGGACCAAGTTGATATTTGTTTTTTCCCTTCATTTGGGTCTTTATGACCTAATCAACAGATTGGATGTCAAATAAATAGTATAGTGGACCTTTAGGAAGATTTAAAAGATGGATATCCAATCATTTTTTTTCCTGTGGTGTGGTCCACCTGAGATTTATATCCCTATAATTTTTGGGTTAAAGACCTAAAATGATATTTAAAAATGGATGAACGGAATGGATGAAACACATACATCATGGTGGGGCCCACAGAGCACCGACCACCAACTCTAGGCTGGTGTGAGGGGGAGTAGCCAATCCGTTTCCGGCACAACTCCTGTTTAACAGGAAACAGATTTGCTACTCTGTCTGCCACCAGCCCCGTAGCTGATGGTCGGTGCTCCGTGGGCCTACCATGATGTATGTGTTTCATCCATTCCGTTCATCCATTTTTACAAATCATTTTAGTGGTTGTTTAAAATGAAAGGGATATAAATCTCAGGTGGACTACACCACATGAAAACAATAGTGATTGGATATCCATCATTTAAATCCTCCTAATGCCCACTATACTATTTATTTGACATCTAATCTGTTGATTAGGTCCTACAGGCCCAGATGAATGGCAAAAACAAAAATCAGCTTGATCCAAAACTTCTATGGCCCCAAAATGTTTTTAATGATCGACACTCATTCAATACTGTTTCCTATAATGTGGTCCAGTTGAGATTTGTATATACCTCATTTTTGTACTTATTCCGTAAAATGATTTATAAAAATAGACGGACGGCATGGATGAAAAACATACATCATGGTGGGGCCCACAGAGCACCGCCCACTTGAGTATTGGATTTGGTTCATTTTTTACCTCATATCCTAAAATGATCTCACAAAACGTATGGACGATGGGATTTCTCACAAACATCACAGTGGGTCCCACTTGAGTTACCAGTGCAGGAACTTCCTGCGAAAGCCTGTCGCAGGAAATCTGTGTCCCATTCGTAGTGAGTATCTCAGTACCCTAAGTACCCTAAGTGTACTCAGTACACTGAGTAAACTATGTAAGACCCACCATGATGTATTTAATCAATCATATACAAAGCTCAAATAGGCCACACCACAGGAAACAGTGTGAATTGAACATCTACCGTTGAAAAATTCTCTGAGCGACAAAAGTTTTGGATCAAGCTGATATTTGTGTTTTCCCTTCATCTATGTCCTAAACGGGTAGGGTGACAAATAAACGTCACTGTGGGCCCTAGGAAGGTTTCAACAGTGGAAATCATTATTCCCACTGTTTCCTGTAGCATGGCCCACTTGAGCTTTCCATATGTTTCAATTTTGGGCTAACTGCTAAAATGAGATAGAACAGTGAATTTAGGGTGGGCCCAACATAGTTTACTCATGGTACAATAAAAGCACACTCAGTGACTCAGTAAGCAATCCGATTTCCGAAGAGTAAAGCCGGATGTACTGCGAAAGTCTATCCCAGGAAGTTCCTGCACTAGGAACTTAGGTGGGACCCACCGTGATGTTTACTAGAGATCCACCACGTCCATACGTCTTTTTGAGGTCATTTAATTAAGGACATATGGCCAAATGAACCGGGTCTAATACTCAAGTGGGCTGCAAAAGTGAGGATCTAACGTTCACAGTTGAAATATTTGCGGGGCCAAAAAAGTTTTGAATTAGGCTAATATTTATGTTTTCAGTTTATCCAAGTATTAATGACGTTATGAACAGTATGGATGGCATGCAAACATCACTGTCGACCCCAGGAGATTTCAACGGTAGGAATTTCCCTACTCACCTTTTCCTTTATTACGGCACAGTTGAACATTGGATCCGGTTAATTTTTGGCCTTCTGTCCTGAAATGATCTCAAAAAATGGATGAACGTTGTGGATCTCTCATAAACATCACGGTGGGCCCCACCCAGGTTCGATGCAGTAATTGCCTGCGACAGGCTTTCGCAGGATATCCGCGTCCAGTAAGGAATCGGATTGCGTACTGAGTAACTCAGTACGCTCTTATCGTACTGAGTAAACTCAGTTGGGCACACCGTGAAAATAAGTGGTTTATCCACACCGTCCATACGTTTTTTCAACTCATTTAAGGGGTTGCGCCCAAAGTTGAAGCATATCCAACTCTCAAGTGGATCATACCACAGGAAACAGTAGGAATAATGATTTCCACCGTTGAAACCTTCCTAGGCCCTACAGTGATGTATATTTGTCATCCAAGCTGTTAATAATATCACAAAGACATGGATGAAGGGAAAAAAAATAAATATAAGCTTAATACAAAAATTCTGTGACACTCAAGAATTTTGCAATGGTATAAGTTCAATTCACACTGTTTCATGCGGTGTGGTATATTTGAGTTTTGGATATTCTTCAATTTTGGACCCATGTCATAAAATTATCTAATAAAATAGATGGACAGAGTGGATAAAATACATAGATCATGTGAACCCCACAGAGTTTCCTCAGTACGGAGTTACTCAGTACGCAATCCGCTTCCGTCCAGTAAAGCACATGCAACGGAGTTCAGGGGTGCGGATTGCGTCCTACCCCCGCCTGGACGGTAAACCGTCCATTCAGGGCTATGTGGGGTCCACCGTAATGTAAGAGTTTTATCCACACCGTTCATCATTTTTCTAAGATCATTTTAAAATATAATTCAAAAAAGGAGGCAAGTCTAAAGATTAAGTGGACCACAAAGTGGGGATTGAACTTCCACCATCAAAAACTTCTTGGGAGCTGAAGAAGTCTCGTATCAAGCTAATATTTGTGTTATCACGTAATCCACGTCAACATGATCTTATGAGTAGCTTGGATTGTAATAAAACATGACAGTGGCACTTAGAAAGGTTTCAACGGTGGTGTCATTATCACTGCAGCTTCCTTTGGTGTGGTGCGTTGGAGCTGTGGACTTGCCTCTGCCTTAAAATGATTTGAGAAAAGCGATGAATGAACAGCGTGGATGAAGCACTTACATCACGGTGGGCTCCACATAGCCCTTCCCGGACGGATTACAGCCGGGCTGGTGTAGGACGCAAAAGTTTCAGCTGGATTTCCTGCGAAAGCCTTTCGCTGGATGAACTCAGGTGGGGCCCGCTGTGATGATTTTGAGAAATCATTTCTGTCCATCCGTTTTGTGAGTTCATTTTAGGACATGAGCCCAAAAATGACCGTACGCAATTCTCAAGTGTACTGAAAATGTGAGAATTGAATTTTGACAGTTGAAATATTCGTGGGCCATGGAAGTTTTAAATCATTATAATATTTGTTATTTCAGTTCATCCCAGTAGGAATGACGTTGTTAACGGTATGGATGGAATGTGAACATCACCGTAGAACCCAGGGAGATTTCAACGGTAGGAATTTCCCTAACCACCTTTTCCTTTAGTACGGCCCACTTGAGTCGTGGATCCTACTCAATTTTGGTCTCATATCCTAATATGAGCTCACAAAACGGATGGACAGGGTGGATTCCATACAAACATCACGGTGGGCCCCACCTGAGTTCCCAGCGCAGGAACTTCCTGCGAATGGCTTTAACAGGAAATCGCGTCCAGTTCATTGGTTTATAAATCCCTTTCTTTTTCTCTTTCAAAAGATCCTTCTCCTTAAATCTCTCTTCTCCGTCTTGCCATCTGTAAATTTCTCTTCTTCTTCTTTTCATCTCTCTCTAAATCTCTCAAGATGAGGCCCAATAATCAGAAAACAGATTACAATCCATCATATATCATGATCTTGGCCTTGGCCTGCGGCCTCCTCCTATGTGCCGTCGAGACCACCGTCTACATTATGGTCGTCCTCCTTCTCCTGGTTATCATTTTCTTTAGGATGATACACATCGTATATGTTGTAGCCGTGATGCGAGAAGAGGAACCATTAAAAACTCAATCATCAGCATTCTAATGGTCAACCGGTGCAAGAGGTCAGAGAGGGTTGGAGGGCATATGCAGATGAGATAATAGGTGAAGATCATTGCTCGCCGGTGGTCAATAACACATCTGAAAGCCGAGAAAACTGTCCCGTATCTGTGGACCGACCGCAGCGTAAAAGAGTCCATTGGTGGGACGGATATCCTACAGCTGGAGATTCGAAAGTTGTCTGTGATATCAGAGCTGGTGATCTAAGAAGAGTCGGGATTGATGCATCTATCTTGGGCCCACCAGGGTCTATAGGAATTGGATCAATTAGAGGCATTCATTCAGATATAGAATCAATGCCAGTGGGAAGTATCAATCATGGATATTGTGATATAGAGAGGGTTGCGGTCAGTTACATGGCCAAGATGGATCAGAAAAGGCTCAGTCAACGACATAAGCGATCCAGACGGTCAGACCTTAAATCAGCAATCCAGAATGAGTTATCGGACGTTATAAAATATATGATTTTGAATTACTTAGCCAACCAACCCTGCTAGAGTTTCTAAGCCATATTGACAGTCATTTACCTATTCCGTTTTTACTATAAATAGATTGTAACTGATTTTCATCAGTTGGGCTAGGAGTTGCACCTCTAAGAGTTTTAGTTGTAGTGTAATTTTGATTTCTCTCTTGGTATCCCTATTTAAAGGGTTGTGAACTCATTTTTATTCATTCATCAATCAATTTCGAATTTATTGGAATTTATTTATATTTTCTTGATTTCTTGCCTCGTGGATTCAAGAAGTCTCTCTGAGGAGTCCAGTGAAGTTCCGTGAATTCTTATCCTCTTGAGTAAGATGGTGCTCGACCTCATGTCCTTCCCTTCTTCATATTGTATGAAGAAGAAAGAAGTGACGATGAGATCTCGGGCCCAACACCCCATCGAAGATGATTTTTATGCAGCCACAGAATCAATGGTGGTGGGGGAGCTAATTGGCTCAACACCCTTTTGAAGAAGGAGATTGATGAACTGATTTTAAGTGGGCCAGTGATGGTATTTTGGTGAGTTCACTACACCAAAATCGTCATTTAGACAGGTGACCAAAATAATTCCTGCAGACATAAATCTCACCCGCCAGTCTTGAGGTAGAATGGACAATCCACTTCACCCTATAAAATACACAAAAATAATAACCAATATTATTTTTGGTCCAGATGAGTTAACAGGCCCACATGTCAAATCCAGCCCTAACATGGATCACAAATCTGTTGTTTGTATTCAAACACATGGCGAAAATAAAGAAAAAAAGACAACAATCAAGATCAAAGCATGCATGATTTTGGCATCATGGTCCATCCAAAAATTAAAAAAAGCACCCAATTGGATCGACTGCTCCATTCAACTGTCCACTGCTTATGCTGTTATGACAAATTGTATCCTATTATCCAACCATGAAATTAAAATTAGAGAGACAAACATACCAAGCTTAGAAACGGCAAGACGCAGGTAAAGATCGACGATGCCTTCTTTATTCTCCACAAGATATCAAATCTTCAACCTAAATCAGACATTTCCAGGAAACCCAGCTCACATTAGTATAAGCATAAGCTGTACAAGAATAATTTTTAAGGCATCCCAGCTCACAATCTCTTACACTAACATTTCCCGCTGATATAGAAAAATCAGGCAATTTCATCCCTGCCAGCTTCAGGAACCCATCTTTGTTCCCACATTCTAACGGCTTTTTTCCTCACACAATCAACAGACCAATTCCATGAATCCCAGTCTTTCCATATTCTGGGCTCAAATCCTTGTAAACACTTACCGGTAAACAGTGAGCTACTGTTGTCACAGCTAGCAAATGATTCCAAGCCAGGGGTGGGATGCTTACGATAGAATTCCCTCAACTTCGAGTTCCACAACATGGCAGAGGCATAGAGCTAGCTAGCGGGAAAATGATTGAGCACGATATCTAGCTCAAGATTGATGTATTCGGAGTTCAATGGGAAAGTCATAAAGAAAGGTTTATCAATTAGATCTCTGTGTTAAGAGTTCTTCAGCCCACTGTACTGTTTATTTGACATCCAATATTTTGATTTGGTTATACAGTCCCAGATGAAGGGAAAAAACAAAGAACAGCTTGATCCAAAACTTTTATGACCCCCAAAAATTTTTTAATGGTCGACGTCCATTCAACACTGTTTCCTGTAATGTGGTCCACTTGAGATTGGGATATACCCCAGTTTTGGTCTCATACCATAAAATAATCTAGAAAAACAGATAGACAACATAGATGAAACACATACATCATGGCAGGGCCCACATATCACCAACCACATGCCTTTAGCAGGTGGCCGGGGAGCAGCCCCTCTGTTTCCCAAACCCAGGGACACGATTTCCCGCCAAAGCCTTTCCCATTAAAGTCCTGTGGAAGAATGTTGTGTGAGGCTCACTGTGATCTTTGTTTGAAATCTAACCCGTCCATTCATTTTTGGATATCATTTTAGGAGATTATACTAAAAATGAGGAGGATCCAAAATTCAAGTGGGCCATACGAGATGAAACAGTGGGAAAAGGAATGCTTACCGTTGAAACCTTCGTAGGCTCCACCTTAATGTTTATATTCCATACAAACCATTTATAAGGTCATTTTCACTTAGATAAAATAAAAACACCTGGGACATAAACCGATACTGTTAAATGTCATCACCACCTCTCTTGAATATTCCAGAGTTTTCCAGAAACTTCCAGACATTTCTGGAAATTCTAGAATTCTCTAGAATCTTTCGAAAACTTCTAGAGTTTGATGGAGTTTTCTTTACTCTTCTGGAATATTCCGGATTATGCTAGAACATTCCGGACTATGCTAGAACCTTCCAGATTCTCTTAGAATGTTCCGGAATATAATAAAACCTTATAGGATATATTTGGAAGCTTCTAGAACTCTTTAGAGTTATATTGATTCTAGAACTTTTCATAGCTCCCTATAAATATGGGGAAAGCCTCATTACACACAAATACACACAAACATTAACAAAAGAGTGAGTTCAAGAGTGAAAGCAAGGTGTTCAAGTATTAAGAGTTCAAAGAGTTTTTTCCTTATATGTGAGAGTTGTCATTCAAGAGTGATAGTTTGTTAGTGTTGTAAAGCATACCCTTGTTGTGTACAAGTATTTGTAATAAATAAAATTACATTTACTTGTCGTATTCAACTCTTCAGATACAAAACTTTTTGTAGCCATATGAATGTTTCAACGGTGATCACTAAATCTCCCTTGTTTCCTTTCATGTGGCCCATTTAATTTTGGATCCTCCTCATTTTTGGTCGCATGTCTTAAAATGATTTCAAAAAATAGATGGACAGGTTGGATTTATCACAAATATCATAGTAGGCTCACACAGAATCCTTGCACACAATCTTCCGACAAAAGGCTTTTGTGTGAAATTCGCTTTGAAATCCAAGAGTCTCTTCACGTAGAAGAGATTGTTTTTTTTTTTTTTTTTTTTTTAAGACTCTTCCTCTCTCAATGCAACTAAATCTCAGCCGCTCTTCTCATATTAAGATTCGCACATAAATTCCTTGCGGTGTGTCTTCCAGGAGACTACTACTCTCTCTCTCTCTATATATATATATATGTGTGTGTGTGTGTGTGTGTGTGTGTGTGTGGGAAAAGGTACTATGCGTTGGAGCTAATGGGAACGTCCCATGAGGTCGAGCTGTGTGGGCCCCACCGTGATGCATGTCGACCATCAACACCGTGCATTTGATGGGTCCCCTTTAAATTATGGGATATCCCAAAAATCAGCAGTATACGGAACTAAGGTGGACCATACCATCTAAAATCATGTGAAGACATGCCAAAAACATATAAAAGCACTTGGTGGGGCCCACCTGAGTTTTGAATGCTGCTGAAACTTGGTTTGAACCCTCATCCAAGTGGGAGACACATAATGGATGGGCTGGATTTACAAACCACATCTCGGTGGGCCCAAAAAACTAATTATTAATGTTTTAATGGTGCACGGCCCCTCTCAACTTTTGCATGTGGTGTGGCCCACACAAGTCATTGATTGACTTGATTTTTGAGACCTAGAGCCACAATGCAATGGTGCATCTGACTGATGGGGTAGATGTTTGAAACGCATCACGATGGGATATATACATACACGGAAATGCTCACCTGCGAATCAGTTCGTACGTACAAACTTTTTTGATCATACGTGATGTGGATCCAAAATCTGAACCGTTCATGTGAAGCAGCACATTGTGAAACCCCCCAAGGCCAAGTTTTACTTTGATCTAAAACTTTGATGGGCCATGAAAAATGAAAACAGCTTCCTCCCTTGATTTGCATTTCTCTTTGCTATGGCCCACCAGAATTTTAGATTGGGGTGAAACTTTGCCACATGAGGTTTCATGGGATTCCGCATCACATGGACCGTTCAGATTAGACACCCATGACACATGTGCAAAGGTGCGCACGTACATAGGTGCGCTGGGGAGCATGACTCTCTCTCTCTCTACACACACACACACACACACACACACTTTCAAGTTAATATATGCTAGCTTGTGCATCAAGTATGAATCAGGATACTCTGCTTGATTGGTCCACCTTAGTAAATTATTAGCACTGCTGCATTACATAGCGTGCGTAATGATGTAGCTTTAATTGCAATGAGAACTGATTGGATACCCCCCCGCTCTGTGAGCCCCACCATGATGTATGTGTTTCATCCATTCCGTTCATCCATTTTTACATATCATTTTAGGAATTTATTTAAAAAATGAGAGGAATATAAATCTCGGGTGGACCACACCATAGGAAAACAATAGTAATTGGATATCCACAATTAAAATCCTCCTAAGGCCCACTGAACTGTTTATTTGACATCCAACCTATTGATTAGGTCATGCAGACCCTGATGAAGGGAAAAAACAAAGATAAGCTTGATCCAAAACCCTTATGTCCCCCATAAAAAATTTTAATGGTCAAAGTTCGTGTAACATTGTTTCCTGTAATGTGGTCCACTTAAGATTTTTATTTACTGCATTTTTGGTCCCATACTATAAAATGATCTATTAAAATAGATGGACGGCATGGATTAAACACATACATCATAGTGGGTCCCACAGAACACCTAACTTATGAATATGATAAATTCATAAAACTTAGTAAATAAAGAAAAGTCGTAAAAGTTTTGAAATTGATTAGTGTACTAGCAGAACTCATATGGCAAATTTTGTCTACGAATCAGAAGCTAAAATTCAAAAATTTTCTCAATTGATTGATAACTGGTCTCGATCAATTTAGGGATTCCTAGAGTAGTCACGATCAAATTGATCGAAGATATCGACCAGAGCTAGTGAAAATAGTCCAATAATCAAATATATAATTAAATTAACTTGGATTTTTCTCGATTGATCAACAAGTGGTTTTAATCGATCAAAATGACAAAAAGTGTCTGAAAACTTAATTTGTTTTGAATTTCCTCGATTTATGACAGATCGATCAAAGGGGTCAATCGAGGGTCTTCGATTTGGCTCGATTGATTGACAGACTCCTCCAAAGTGTTTCACTTGGTGCAGTCCACTTGAATCATATACGGGCCTTTGGTGTGGCATCTAATTAATGGTTGAAGTACTATATTTTACATGATCGGTACGGTGGGCCTTGTAAAAATTAAGGGTAGATGTCTCTCTCAATTATTTCCATGCAAATGGCCCACTCGAACCACATATTAGCCCAATTTTTTTGACAAGCCGAAAATGAGATTACACATCTAATAATAAGAGTGGAGATCGAGTATATACCAAGATGGGACTCTTAAAAAAACATGAAGGGTGGGCGTTGGCAGGCTGCATGCTAGTTCCAAGAAGTCTGACTCGTTTGGAGAACAACGGACGCGGATTTCCTGCGAAAGGCTTTCGCAGGAAGTTCCTGCGGTGGAAACTTAGGTGGGGCCTACCGTGATGTTTGAGAGAAATCTATTCCGTACATCTATTTTTTGAGCTCATTTTAGTACTTAAGACCAAAAATTAGTAGGATCCAAGACTCAAGTGGGCCGCACTAAAGAAAAATGTGTGTAGGAAAAGTCCTGCCATTGAAACGTTCCTGGCGTCGACAGTGATGTTTATATGCCATCTATACCGTTTATAACGTCATTAATGTTGGGATGAAATGAAAACACAAATATTATCCTGATTCAAGGCTTCTGTGGCCACATGAATATTTCAACTGTTAATGTTCAATACTCACCTTTTTGGCCCAGCTGAGTATTGGATCTGGATAATTTTTGGACCTATGCACTAAAATGAGCTCACAAAACGGATGAATGGAGTGGATTTCTCAAAAAAAATCACCTCAGGCCCCACCTACGTTCCCAGCGCAGGAACTTCCTGCGAAAGGCTTTCGCAGGGAATCCCCGTCCGAGAACAACGGGGTGGATCTGGTTTTGTACGAGTGACACCGTATCCAGTGTTTCACTAACCGTGGGGCCCACCTTGGTGTATATAATATATATCCACACCGTCCATAAGTTTTTACGGATCAGTTTAGTGAATGGTCCTAAAATATTTGAAGCATATCCAAATCTCAAGTGAACTATACCATAGGAAATAGTGGACATCGAACGTACACAGTTAAAAACTTCCCAGGGCCCATAATAATGTTTATTTTCCATCCAACCTGCTCATAATGTCACACAGACTTGGATGTGGATGTAAGGAAAGCATGAATATTAGCTTGATCTCAAGCTTTGTAGGGCCTAAGAAGTTTTTAACAGTCAATCACCACTGTTTCATGTGTTGTGATCCACATGAGATTTGGATTTATATCCTTTTTGGTATCATAACCTAAATTGAATAGGAAAAAACTGATGTACCGCATGGATATCAAACACATGCATGGAGGTGGGTCCACGGTAAGAAAATGCCCATGAAACATTTAAACTAACAAATAACATTTTCAGTAATGCCTGGATGGATGGTGATCACGTCTTCTTCCAAACAGGAGTGGATTAGGTGTTACCCTTACTGTGTGGGGCCCACATTGATGAATGTGTTGTATTCATGCATGGGGTTGGTCTTGGCCTGGATTTTGAACTGTTTTGGGCTAGGCCAATTCAAAATTCTGATTTAGACAAACCCAAGCCCAGCCCGCTGACACCCCGACTTACGGTGAGCTCTAAGAAGTTTTTAATAATGGGGTTCAATCACCACTATTTTCTATGATGTGGTCCACCTAAGAGTTGAATATATTTAATTTTTGCAACGATGTCTTAAAATGAGCTGGAAAAATGAATGGACCATACGAGTATGTGAAAAATTATCAAAATCAGCCCTATGGTAAGCGTCATACCCACTGAGGTAAGGTAATGGAGCAGATTAGGTGAAACCCAGTCTCACCCAAGACCGGCGGTGGGGCTCACCTTGATGTATCTATTCTGTATGCATATCATCTCGGAGCACCTTAATATTTCCGTAGTGTTTATTTGTCATCCAATATGTTAATATATAATGTCACATAAGCTTAGATAAAGTTAAAAAACAAAAATCAAGTTGATAAAATGCTTTTGTGGTCAATCACCACTTTTTCTCATGATATGGTCCACTTGGTAATTGAATCTGTATGATTTTTGGGATAATACTCTGAAATGATTTGAAAAATGGATGGTGTGGATACTGAATACATACATCAAGGTGGGCCCCATGGTAAGGATGTAAGACCTCTTCCACTCTTGGCCTGACTGCATCGCTCACGTGTGCCTCTACGCCAACTCAACTGCCCATGTGTTATTACCGGTTCTAGAGAACTCATCGGCAAGTGCTTCTCCCACCTGTCGCTCCCATATTTGCGGGATGACCCAGCTGTCTTGGTCCCACCAGTTTGAAATATGAGCCAAAAACTGCCCGTTCTGCCCGTTGGCAAGACCGACCTTTGCCTTAACATGTGTTTCACAGAAGGATGTAAAACTATGACGTCTTTCACGAGACGCGGATTTCTTGCTAAATCCTCTCGCGGGTACTTCTCTGGATGCTAAGTGGGATTGTTGTGAATTTTGTGAGAAATCTATCCTGTTCATCTGTTTTTTGAGAGTTTATTCGAAGATATGTGATTGAAAGTGAAGTATTTCTAAAACTCAAGTGAGCCACACGAGAGGAAATAGTCGGGATTCGGAGACTACCATTGAAATATTTCTATGACCACAAAATTTTCTTACTAGCTCAAGATTTTCATCTTTTCATATCATTCCAGTGGGAGTGACATTAAAAACGGTTTGGATGGCATATAAACATCAAGGTGTTGCCATAAAGGTTTCAACGTATGAAACCCTTTCTCAAAAATTTCCTTGGTATGGATTCCTTTAATTTTGGATCCATCTGAGTTTTTGCCTCATGTAGTTAAATAATCTAGAAAAACGGATGGACGGGGTGGATTTCTGCAAAACATCATGGTGGGCCACACCTAGCATCCCACTGCGCGCAGGAACTTCCCTGGGAATGGATTTCGCATGAAATCCGCGCCCCCCGCTGCGTGCAAGTGCAACTGGTGTTGCAGAATATTCCTCTCCTCGAAAAAATATCCTCCTATTTAATAAAAGGAAAAGGGAAAGTACGTGGTACTATCCCCGTCAGGTCGTAACCTAACTTGAGATGAACGGTCCTGGCAGGGTCTCTACAGGGCCCACCTTAATATATGTATTTTATCCATATGGTACATCCATTTTGGCTGATCATTTTAAGGTATGGGCCTAAAAAGGAGGCAGATCATAGTTTCAAGTGTACCACACCTCAAGAAACAAAGGTGTGGAATTACTATATTAGAAAACCTCTTCATAACTACGTAAGTTTTGAATCAAGTTGATATTTATGTTTTAGTCTATCTAAATAAACATCCACTTAAGACTTAAATGATTTCAACAGCGGGCGTCATTGTCATTACTACTACTTCTTGTTACGTGGTCCACTCAAGCCTTTAATATGCTTCTTTTCTTTTTGAGCTAATGCCTTAAAATGATAGTCAAGATGGATGGACTGTGTGGATAAAACACGTGCATCACGGCAGGTTTTACAGAGTCCCTGCCAAGACCGTCCATCTCCAGCTAAGTCATGGTGGGACGCGGATTGCTTCCTACCCCCACCCGGACGGTAATCCATCCGGGCAGGGCTTTGTGGGGTCCACTGTGTTGTAAGTGTTTTATCCATGACTAAACGCTTTTTTCTGATAATTTTAATATGTGAACCAAAAAATCAGGCAAATCCAAGGCTTAAGTGGACCACAAAGTGTAGATTGAACGTCCACCATTAAAAATTTCTTGGGAGGTGGAGAAGTTTCAGATCAACCTGATATTTGTGTTTTCACTTCATCCACGTCTAAATGACCTTATGAATACGGTGTATGGTAAAAAAAGCATCACGTTGGCCCTTAGAAAGGTTTTTAGACCTTATGAATACGGTGTATGGTAAAAAAAGCATCACGTTGGCCCTTAGAAAGGTTGCAACGGTGGGTGTCATTCCATCAAGCCTTGGACCCACTGCTTTGACCTCATTTTTTGGCTCACATATTAAAATTATTGGAAAAAAGCGTTTAACGGCGTGGATAAAACACTTATAACGTGGTGGACCCCACAGAGCCCTGCCTGGACGGATTACCGTCCGGCGGGGTAGGACGCAATCCGCTTCCAGTCATGGTGGGGGTGTAGTAAGTAATCCAAGCCCGAAAGTAAAGTTCCAAAAAGAGAAAAAGTACAAAGTGGGCCTTAGAAGACACAAGCAGCGTTTGAATGCATTGAAACTTTGGCATGGGATAAAGCTGTCCATGGAAAGTAGCTTCCATGGGTTAGATGGGTACATGTAGAAAAGACTTTCATGGGACAAGCGTTTTCCACGATATTTCAGTTGTTTGGCTTACATCTCAGAAGTTAGAATGCTGCTATATCCATTGAAGGTATCTAAAAAAATCAATCTCCCACTATTGCAACATTACTGCAATTGATGTAGACAAAGGCAAATGTAGCAGACTTTTTTAAGGGCATGTTTACATTTAGGACCCAATTAATACATGACGAGGATCTCACTCACGTGTTTTGTATTAGCACGTGTCAAGATATTAGCCTGAGGTAGCTATTTGATTTTTATTTTTATTTTATTTATTTATTTTTTAATTTTTAATTTGAATAAGTTACTGAAAGACTTTATAAAATTTTCTTTAACAATCATGCAACTGATAACATACGATGATAACACATGATGCGTGCGTCACGCCGGGTATTCACCCACTCTTGACCATTCATGCAGTAGTGTGGCTAACACAGAAGAAAAATAAACCTCCAAACCATCTCATGATCATAGCCATTCAAGCACTCGCGTACCATTAATGGTAGTAAAAGGACAAGAAAAATAATAGCAATTCACGCAGCAATGTGCGGTGCATGGTACATCAAGGTACATGATAACTCCAAAGCCATGCGGATCAGATGATCACTGCTTCTTTCTAGGATCGAATATATCACCCATCCATTCATTTTTTCATACCGTTTTAAGGACACGAGATAAAATATAGGTTGATCAAAAACTCAAGTTGGCCACACGAGAGGAAACGGTGGAAAAAGAAATACCAACCATTAAAACTTTCTCTGGATCCACCTTGATGGTGGAAAAAGAAATACCAACCATTAAAACTTTCTCTGGATCCACCTTGATGTTTATACGTCATCCAAACTGTTAATAAAGTCAATTAATTCCACTGAGATGAACTGAAAACCAAAAAATCCTGCCATGATACAAAACTTCTTCGACGGTTGTCTTTCAATCCCCTATGTTTCATCTTGTGTGGCTCACTTGAGTTTTGAGTCGGCTAATGTTATTTTTGGCTCGTGTCCTGAATCGAGCTGTCAAAACAGATGGATAGAGTGTGTTTCTCACAAACATCAGTGGGTCTTACCTGGCTTCCCACAGCAAAACAGCCCAAAAATGAAGTAGGCATAATTTTCAGGTAAACCATACTATGAGAAACAGTAGTGATTGACTATTATTAGGCCACAAAAGTTTTATGTCAAGCAGATATTTGTTTTCTTCGCTTCATCCATGTTTCTTTGATGTATATATAGGATGGATGGAAAATAAGCATTACATAAACATTACAGTGGGCCCTAGAAAGTTTTTAATGGTAAGGTGTGCAATGACCACTCTTTTTTGTGGTATGTTCCACCTGAGAATTCAATACACTTCATTTTTGAGCCCATGTCATAAAATGATCCGAAAAAACGGATGGACACATCTGGCGTAGGTATGAACACGATGAGGTCAATTACCGTTTTCCTCAAGGATATATAACTAATCTGAATTCACGGAGCTTCTCTGGACTCCTCACAGAGACTTTTTGAATCCATGATGAAAAAGTAAGAAAAATAGAAATAAATTCTATAAAATTCGTAATTTAATTGATTAATGAAATACACTAGTCTACAACCCTTTAAATAAGGATACTAAGCCTTAGAAAAAGTTTAGGAATTAAACTAAAACTAAAACTCCTAGAATTCGCAACTTACTATAAATAGCTTACCCTTTTATAGATGGTCGTGATATCTACTAGTGCACAAGGTTTTTACCCAAAAATGATAAGTGCCCTATTTGTCTGAACCACACTGTTCTCCTAATTATTCTAAGCACTTTTCATGTTGGGCACAACTCCTAAAACCCAATGGATGAAGAGTTATACTGAAACGAATACTAAAAACGATCTGGTGATAAACTTACTATAAATACTAAAAACGAAAATAAAACGGGAATTTGTCCATTGATCTGGTGATAAACTTACTATAAATACTAAAAACGAAAATAAAACAAGAATTCGACCATCGATCTGATGATATTTTACAAAATCGGCGTACCCAAAATTATCATATATATATATATATATATTGGATATATATATATATATATATATATATATATCATATATGGTATGTTGAATAACTTATTTCGAATTGTGAGATACACCCAATTTAAGGTTTGACAGTCTGGATCACTTTTATCATCAACTAGACCTTTTTTGAAACATCTTGGCAATGAAATCGTTCGCAACCCGCTCTACATCAACATAGTAGATATAGAATAAAAACATCCAGGTGTGCTACAAGGTAAGGGCCGCACCTAATCCGCAAGCCAGAGGATGTAGGCTAGACAAGGCTTCAGCACCCTTCCCTAGCAATGTACAAGCTTTCTAAAGGGCTGTTGTGATGTGTGGTTTTTATCAACATCGTTCTTCCATTTAATACGGGTACAAGCCCAAAAATAAAACACTTCCACAACTTAAGTAGACCACACCACAGGAAACAGTGGTGATAATGACACCCACTATTGAAACCTTTCCAAGGCCTACCGTGATGCATGGTTAATTACCATCCAACCTATTCATAAGATCATATAAACTTAGATGGGAAAAATGCAAATATCAGCTTTGATCCAACTCCTATAAAAGTTTTAGATCGGAAGGGTCCATTTAAGCACCGGAACTGCTTACTTTTTGGCCTTATACCCTAAAATGATATGTTAAAATGGATGAAACCGATATATTGTGGTGG
The DNA here is from genome assembly GCA_030180095.1 of Magnolia changhungtana. Classification (NCBI taxonomy): domain Eukaryota; kingdom Viridiplantae; phylum Streptophyta; class Magnoliopsida; order Magnoliales; family Magnoliaceae; genus Magnolia; species Magnolia changhungtana. The sequence continues at coordinate 720,601 of JASAUF010000061.1, read as the reverse complement.
AATCTTAGAACCCCTTCCCATTCCTGTTTTTTGGTAGTGATGGACAGGAGGGGTACGTAGTATCCACGCCGAGGTCGTTAGACATTCTAAAGCATATTGATTTTAATGGGTCAGGGCCCCACTCTTCCTTGGGTCTATTGACTCCAAGATTCCAAACGTAGAGGGTTACTTTCTATCATTGACTCAATACGCGTTTTATCTCTATATATATGTATTAGGTTGGCAATGCTAAGAAACCAACCACCATTGCAGCAATGGCCACCTATTCCTACTTCTTTCTTACCCTTTTCCTCTTCTCTTCCCTCTGCAACCTTTCAATGGTCATTGGAGCCAACAGGAAGGTGCGACCAACGCCCGTCCCAGCTATGGCCTGTTCATCCAAAGGTTACACATTTCTGACAGATGGTCCACTAATCAGGACCGTTGATATGTATCTTGTTCCATGGAGTCTTCTTGCTCTCTATTTAAGCTAGCGCGCGCACACACACACACTTACAAAGACACAAAACAGCCATGCTCTGTGGGACCACTTGTATATGTTAAATCCACTCGTCCTTCAGGTGATAACCCTTAAATTGTGGCGTGCCTGGGTTTTAAATCAGTTTGATTTTCATAAATTTCCCTTGTCCTAAAGAGTCAGATCTAATAAATGGGTTTGATGAATGATACACGTCATGGTGGCCTCATGCATAAATCTATGGTTAGCATTCATCCTCATTATTTCTTGTCATGCGGTTAACTTGGGCTGTGGATTTGACTGTTTATTTATTTATTCCTGGAGCTTAGAATGATGTTCCAACTTACTCATTTATTTAATTTTGAAACTAGGGATTTATATTGTAGGTGCGTATGAAAAAAAAGAAGAAAAAAAGCGTTGAATCCCCATTGTTTCCTGTGGTGTGGTTCACTTGAGCTTTGGATCTTACTCATTTTTGGGTTCATATCCTAAAATGAGTTGGAAAAATGGATGGACAGAATGGATAAAACACATATATCATGGTGGGTCCCACAGAGCTTCGACTAAGTACCACAACTACTTAGCTTAGTACTGAAGGGGTTACCACCGAATCCGAGCCCGTCTCCAGTCATCCGTACATATGTACATATGGTGCTTATGATCCCCATGAGGCAACACTTACATGCGACCGTTAATCACAAAGAGGAAAAACTCACTCTACTCGCCCCCACATGGATGTTTTCCGGAATTTCATGTGCAGACGATATCCAATGCATCTAATAGGTGGCCCCACCACGAGAGTCATCTGATACAAAAATCATCCCCACATGCTTAACAGGTGGGCCACACTATCAAAACAATGTGTAGAAATTAACGAATAGCAAAATATAAGTGTGGTCCACTCAATAAGTGGATATAGCAGATTTTTATATAAAGTAATTCTCATGGTTGGCCTAACCTATCAGAAGGCTTGGATTTCACATGCACTTAACAGTCAATTGATTATATATTTTCAGGGCTTTCAGAAACTCATCACACCAATCAGACAATCATAAGCGTCCAACCTACAAAATGCACACCTAGGATCATTTTAAACATGTGTTACACCAAATACACGGTCCAGATTGACAAGAAAATAAAAAAACCATCCAAGTGTCCTGATGCACTGAATCATTATTTCTCTTTATTAATTTCATCATTTTTTTTTTCTTTTGGGTTATAACAGAATATAAAAAGCAAGGGCTGAAAATAGTCCACAGGTATGGGCCATGCTCACCATTAGATGGAGAAAAGGCCACACCCATCCAAATCCTCCAACAAGACCAATCTCGAGTCAGCTGGCTCCAATCTCGACTCACTAGCAATTCCTCCCGACTCGATGTTCAAGATACCACCGTACCAGCTCAACCCGGCAATGCATTCGCTACCGGAAACTACATCGTGACCGTCGGATTCGGCACTCCGAAGAAGGATATGACCCTTGAATTTGACACCGGCAGCGATCTCACCTGGATCCAATGCCAGCCTTGCGCTGGCAGGTGCTACCGGCAGCAAGAACCAATCTTCAACCCTGCCGAGTCATCTTCCTATCACAATCTCTCCTGCAACTCAGCCGAGTGCTCTCGACTCAGTCTCCCAAAAACATGCTCCTCATCTACCTGCGTCTACCTCACTCGCTACGGTGACGGTTCTCAATCCATTGGCTTCCTCTCACGTGATACACTTACGCTCTCCTCCTCCGACACCTTCCCCAACTTCCAGTTCGGTTGTGGCCAGCAAAACGAGGGCTTGTTCGGCAAGACTGCTGGGTTGCTCGGACTCGGCCGTGATCCCGTTTCTTTAGTTTCTCAAACAGCAACTAAATTCGGCCGAGTTTTTTCTTACTGCCTTCCATCCTCTCCAAGCTCGCCCGGGTACCTGACTTTTGGTGCTGATGCCATCAAGTCCGGAATGAAATTCACGCCACTGCTGACAAAATCGAACCATCCGTCATTCTATTTCCTCAACCTGATTGGAATAAGCGTTGGAGGAAAGGCGCTGTCAATACCGGAATCGACGTTCTCATCGCCTGGCACTATCATCGATTCTGGCACCGTTATCACCCGCTTACCTTCATCGGCCTATGTTGCGTTGAGGTCGGCATTCCAGCAGGAGATGTCGAATTACACGTCGGCTGCTTCTCCATCGTCCGTACTCGAAACGTGTTATGAGTTGGGTGGGAGCGAAGCTTTATCGGTTCCACCGATAGTGATGCATTTTGAAGGGGATGTGGATGTGAATGTGGACTACTCTGGGATTATTTTCAAAGCGAGTAAGACGGTAGGCTGCCTGGCATTTGCTGCGAATGGTGATGACGGCGACCTTACCATCATAGGAAATAGCCAGCAGCTGACATTCGATGTGGTTTATGATGTCGCTGGAGGGAGGTTGGGGTTCGGTCCTGGCGGTTGCCGTTGAGCGTTCTGGCTAAGGAAATGAAGATGAGAAAGCGGAAATGAAGATAGGAAGCAATAGAAAGAATGCGAAGAAGAATAATATAGAAATAGTATGTGATAAGATATGGGTTGATGAAGAGATCTTTAGTAATTTCTAGAATAATCATGTCTTTCTAAATTCAATAATGGAGTGTAAAAGAAGTTGCAAAATGTAGGCGGTTATTTCATCATGGCATAAATTATAAGTAGTTTTTAGGAAAAATCCCTTTTTTAATACTATAGGGGGTACTTCTTCTTTCATGGACTTGTTTCCTATGGTGTGGTCCACTTGAGCCTTATATCTGTCTCGTTTTTTTGGGGTTGGATCCTAACATGGTATGGTCAAATGGATGGACGATCACGATGGGGCCTCAGTTTTGTCACTGATGTTGTAGAGGATTCCTGTCCATGGGATAAGGGCCATTGTTTGAGAAGAAAGCGGACAGAATAGTAGGGAAGTGGTGCAAAAAACACAAGGGCAGTAATGCGTTGAAACCTTCGCTTGAGATGAGGTTGTCTGTGGAAAGTGGATACGGGTGTACACGGGTTGGGCCGAGTTGAACTGGCCTCAACCCGTCCAGGCCCGTTCAACAGCCACACAACGCCCGAACCCGACCGGGCCAACATCTCCAGCCCGAACCGGGCCCGGCTCGAGTTCGGGCCAGTTTCGAACCTGAGTTCGGGCCAGTTTCGAACCTTACAGCAAGTTCATGGGAAGGGCTTTGGCAGGTAATCCGCGTCCCATTACAAGGCCCTCGATTAACGGTTTAGATAGTTGAACTATAAACTTTACAAAAAATCTAACTAGTCAGGACATTTACATACATTTGACAAAGCATAAAATAAAACATTTTATACAAACTAAATACAGTCATACATTACTGACTACTACTGTTGAGGAAAATCATCTACTGAGCCCGAGTTACTATCTAAATTTTCATATACGTACTCATTCACCTCTCCCTCTTCAGAAGGTGGAGATAGCTTTTTATCGCCCTCCTCTTGTATAGTTTGAATTAGAATTTTTAAACTATTTTTGTGAGAAGATTTATACGTAGTTCCCAACGTTCTGTAAAACGCACCCAGACTGGAGAGAAACTTAGCTGAATTCTTACTATTCCTTTTTTTTTTTTTACCTGTGCAGCTTGAACCTGCTTCGACATCATGTGGTCTTGGAGGACATTATGTGGTCGGGCCGGGGTGAGTCGGATTTCGGACCGAGTCGAGCCAAACTGGGAGGTATCCAAACTCAGTGTGAACTTACTTTCGGGCATAGAAAATTGGCCCGTCCTGACCCGAACTCAGTTCTGGGTCAGGCCGAGTCGGGCTTTTTCGGGCCGAGTCGAGCGAGCTAACCGGGCTAGCCCGGTTTGTGTACACCCCTAAAAGTGGATGCTGTTTGGCAGCTGGTAAACCTAACACTAACCAGATAGCTGGTGTCACACCTTTGTGGGCATGCACATCATGATTTATGTGTTTTATCCACGCTGGCCCTTCATTTTGGCAGCTCATTTTAAGGTATGAGACAAAAAATGAGGCAGATCCAAAGCTCAAAGTGGACCACACTATAGGAAACAGTGGGGATTGAATGCTTGCAGATGAAAATCTTTTGGAGCAACGAAAAGTTTTGGATAAAGATGATATTTATATTTTTCCTTCATCCAAGGTTACTGGACTTTATGAACATGTTGGATGGAAAATAAACATTTTCATGGACACTAAGAGGTTTTCAACGGAAAGCATTCACTCCCCAATGTTTCCTATGGTGTGTTCCACTTAGATTTGGATCTACCTCATGTATAGACTCATGTGCTAAAATGAGTTGGTAAAATGGATGGCTGGTGTGGATAAAACACATACAAAATGGTGGGGCCCACAGAAGTTTGACACCAGATATTTAGTTAGTGTTGGGGTCACCATCCAAACCGCGTCCGTGGAAAGTAGCTTGTATTGTATAGATGCATATGTTGTAGAAAAGACCTGCATGGAACAAGGGATTTCAACAAAATGTCAATTTGCAGTATAAAACGCAGCCCCTAAGTGGGTACTATGTATACGCTGGAAAAGGTTTAACAGTATGTGTTTTATCGACACCGCCTATTCATTTTTCCATATCATTATAGGGCATGAGCCCTAAACGAGGCAGTTCCAAAAATCAATTGGACCACAGCTCAGGAACAATTGGGATGATGACGTCCACCTGTTAAAATCTTCCTATGGCCCACCATGATGTTTGTTATGGGAAGATCCGAGCCCCTCATGAGTCCAAGGCCCCTGCAGCATATGTTAATCCGATCAGAGGAATAATTGTCTGCTCGGCTTAGACAAAGGTTGACAAAGGCCTATACCTTCTTCCAAGTCGGAAACCTTACCTACTGAAAGGTCCGAGCTGACTCCATACTCCGAGGCAGAGGTTGAGGCGGACGTCCCTCGGGCTGAACTTACCGTACCTACTGAAAGGTCCGAGCCGACTCCATACTTTGAGGCGGAGGTTGAGTCGAACGTTCCTCAGGCTGAACTTAGAAACTACCATAAGAGGATAAGGCCAATAATGTCGTCCGCAGATGCGCACGATGCGCGTCATATGTTACGTGATCCTTGGATTGCGCACAGTATCTTCATGATCCTAAAATCTCCCTAATTGAGGGAATCGTGCCGTGATTAACGGATGCGGATCATCATACAGTTAAGTATAAATACACGAAGACGCCATTGCTACAGGTACGCAATATCTTGTACTCTCCCTCTACCTTACAACTTAAGACCCAGATTCCCTTGACCTAACTTAGGCATCGGAGGGTCCCTCGGCTTAGTCAGGGTCTCCTTTGCTCACCCTTTGTGCAGGGCCAGGGTCTATCTGAGGAGTGGAGAGCATCCAGATTTTGACCTCAACATTTTTGGTGCCGTCTGTAGGAATCTTTCTCCTCGGATAGACCCTAGCCCTGCACAAAGGGTAAGCAAAGGAGACCATGGCTAAGCCGGGGGACCCTCCGTTGCCTAAGTTAGGTCAAGGGAATCTGGGTCTTAAGTTGTAAGGTAGAGGAAGAGTGCAAGATATTACGTACCTGTAGCAATGTCGTTTTCGTGTATTTATACCTGACTGTATAATGATTCGCGTCCGTTAATCACGTCACGATTCCCTCAATTAGGGAGATTTTAGGATCATGAAGATACTGCACGCAATCCAAGGATCACGTAACATATGACGCGCATCGTACGCATCTGCGGACGACATTATCAGCCTTATCCTCTTATGGTAGTTTCTAAGTTCGGCCCGAGGAACGTCCGACTCAACCTCCACCTCGGAGTATGGAGTCAGCTCGGACCTTTTAGTAGGTACGATAAGTTCAGCCCGAGGGACGTCCGCCTCAACCTCCGCCTCGGAGTATGGAGTCAGTTCGGACCTTTCAGTAGGTAAGGTTTCCGACTTGGCAAAAGGTATAGGCCTTTGTCAACCTTTGTCTGAGCCGAGCGGACGATTATTCCTCCGATCGGATTAACATATGCTGCAGGGGCCTCAGACTCATGAGGGGCTCGGATCTTCCCATAACAGAAGCCCCCTACTCTTTGATGTCCGCTTAGGGCTCGGAGAGTAATCATTCGAAAGATCAATCGCTTCGTCTTCCGGTTCCTCCGAGCGCGCCATAACCCTTGCGTTTCAAATCTTTATGCTTGTAGGGTTTTCCGCCCACGGGTTCCTGCGCAGTGGACGCATGGTGACGGTTTAGATTTCGAATCACCATCCACTTATGGCCTGTTGCTGCGTATGCTTGGAGTAATGCCTCGGATGGAATCTTTCCTTGGGTGTCGCTTCGCTTATCCGAAGCACGCCGCTTGATGTCAGAAACGTACTGCCCGATAGTGCGTAAGCCAATGGTGTGGGGCCACGTCAGTTCTGAGGCCGACTTACGGCGATTCGGCTGCGGCCATCATGACTGGTCATTAATGCAAGGATTTACTGTGATCTATATAAACCCTCCTTCAGAGATTTCACTTCACTTGTGTTGTGCTTGAACTGACATCGGAAGATGCGATTTCCGGCAAAGGCGATTCCGGCCATCCAGAGGTTTTTTATCAAGCGATTCCGACCGATCAGATATTTCTGGCAAAAGTGATTCCCGGTGACTGTTTGGTGAGTCTTCTCGTGCCTTTTTACATTTCTTCCTTCTTTCTTGAGATGTCGTCGTCCGACCTGGAGACCGTGCGGGACTACGATGACGGCTCCGAGTCAGGGAGCCTCGGTAATGGGAGAGGGGCCTCTGAAGGGGCCTATGAGGCAGTGCCCTTGTACCCTTTGCCCCAAAAACAAAAAGAGACTGGGGCTCGAACTCGTAAGGTTGGTGGGAGGAAATCTGCTCGGGTCCTCCGGATGACCACCGAGGCTGCTGAGATGCCAGCGAGTGGGCGAACCTCGGAAGTAGTCCCAGGAGGCTCCATACTGTCAGAGTCTCAAATGGATTGGATCCGTTCGGAGTTCCAATTCCTGGACTCCGTCCGGATCAGAGCCCCTAGGCCCCTTGACACCGTCAGCGCGCCGGTGGTGGGAGAAGTTGCTATTTTCCTCTGTGCACTACAATGTGGAGTCTGACTTCCCCTGCACCCCTTTGTCCGATCCATGACCGCTCACCTCAGGTTAGCTCCTGGACAACTAGCCCCCAACACTTAGAGGGTGCTCGTCTCTGCCTACATTATCTGGCGACAAGTCGGGAATTCAGAGCTGACCTCGAAAGAACTGATGAGTTTATACCTGGTTAAGCACGACAGCAACGAACCATGATATTACTTCGCGACCCGAGGCACAAGGGGTTAGGGCTGGTTTTGAATCTTCTGTCGTCCAATAAAGACTGGAAGAATAAATGGTTCTGAGCCGCGAGCGAATGGGAGGCACCTGTGGCTGAAGTCGGGATTCTGACGGCTAGGGTTTCGACCTGATTTTCAAAACCAAGTCGGACTAATTAATTTCTTTTATCCTTATATTTTTTACTATTATGTCGGTCGGACTGAAACCTGCCCTTTTTCTAGATAGACTTCCCGAGAGGCACGCCCCTCCGCACCTCGGACCAAAAGAATCGGATCGCCAAGGCGAAGGCGCGATCGGGAGAGCTTCGCTCCTGGTCGGACTTGATTTCTGTCGAGAATCTTCAGTGGTCTGGGCTGTGCAAGTCCCCTCCTCTCCTGACTTCTTTCAGTGAGTATTCCTTCTATTTATTTTTACGAAATGGGACTTACCAGTTAGGTTGCTAACCCGTCGTTTTGGTAAGTATGGCCGAAGCGTCAGGTTCTAGGAAGAGGAGGGTGGCCTCGATAGTAGAGGAACTGTTAAGGCCCGCTCCCCGGACGAAAACCACGGTTCAGAGGAGACAATCAACTCCTCGCGGAGAGGGTCTCGCAGGCCCGAGTGTAGCGGCTACGACTCCAATTACCGCCGTGATCGCGACTATACCTGCGGTTGTGGTCACTACGGCCCCGTCTCCTGCCCTAATGACTCCTGCTATGGTGTGCGCTGAGGGTCACGTCTCAGCGGTCGTCACTTCTGTAAGACCCGTATCCTAGACCATACCGTTCCGTAGGTTCCCGCGGTCTTTCCGATCGAATTTCGGTAACCTTCAACCCTTAACCGGGGTTGCACGCGACCTTGATTCACACGGCGTTAATCTGATTCGACTCAACCCGAGACTTGTACCATTGCGACCGCGCCGTCTCCACGGTTCTGATGCCGCGACTTGAGCGCCGAGGCGATACTCTGGCAGGAGATGTGGGACAGCGTTCGGTGCAAGGAAAACACCGCTCGTGCGAAACCCAAGAGAATCTCTACGAGATGTCACATCAATCATCCATCAATCAATCCCATCATGTCAAGTGCACATCACCTCACACTCTTCCCCAAGCAACCCCAAAAGTCAAAAAGTTCTTACACAAGCCCATACCTCTTTTACAACATGCGCCACAAAAGTAAAAAAAAGTGGCACATCAAACATCACCCATCTCTCTCTCCCTTTACAAGTCTCTCTCTCTTTTTCAAATCTCATTCCAAGCAAACCTCCACACGTCCAAGCCATTCCCAAACCCTCCAAGAGAGCTACAAGTGTGACCCACCTTTCCTACCCCTTCATCTCCCATCTCCACCATCCAAACCTCATCTCCTCCGTTGGAATCAAAGCTAAGGAGCTAAGGAAGCCTTTGGTGCAAGAAGAAAGCTGTGGGTGATCTTGGATTTTGCATTCCATTTCATTGCTTGATTTAAGAGTCCATATTCATGTAGGACCCATCTTGATGTAGTTTTTATATCAAAGAGGGGCCCATAGTGGCGGGGCCCCTCCATCTTTACCGGTTTCTCTCTCTCCCTCTCTCTTTCTATGATCTTGGCCACCCATGATGTGTGTATTTCATCCATGCCATCTACCGGTGGACCCCATCCATATGGACATACCATGAGGTTTATGTACCATCCCAACCACCCATTAGGGGCCCACCTTTGAGGTGGCTATCAGTGGGGTGTGGCTGCCAGTGGAGTGTGATATGACATGGGGCCCACCTCCATATCTCACGTGGAAGGCTGAGTGAAAGATCCCTTATTTCAACGCTGGGCGTGGGCCCAGCTCCATAGCCAACTGACAGACTGCGTGGAGATACCTCGTTTCACACTAGAGGTCTTAGCATCGATTCTGTGGAGGTGGCTACATGTAGCAGAGAAAAAGAAAAAAAAGAAGGGTTTTTGGTGGGCCGCTCATGCAGGCCCCACCTTGATATATGTATTCAATCCATGCCGTCCATCCTAATCCTTGCCTCATTTTAGGCGTTGAGCCAAAAAATGAGGTCAATACGATAATCAGGTGGGCCATACCATGGAAAACTCTGTTTTTTACCGTTCAAAGATTTTTGGACCCACCTTGCTGTATCTACACACCAAATATGTCATATATTAGGCTTGTTTGGTGTATTTTGAGCCCTAGAATCTGTTGGACGGTGTGGATTTACCTAAAGCAAGCCCCACCTGAGGAAAACCGCAAGAAAACTTGTTTTAAAAAAAAATGAAGAAGAAGGGCAGCAGTGCTGCTGCCGTTGACACATGCCAAAGGGCGCAGGCGCTGCCTGCGCTGAATGTTGGGCGGACGGGTGGTCTGGCAGCCACCCACGGCTCTTGCCGTGGGCCCACCATGATGCATATTTGTCATCCGACCCGTTCATTAGGTGGGCCCCTCCCTGACGTGGGCCCCCCTCCAAAAATCAGGCCCATCCAGCCTTCTAGTGGCCCACATCAGAGGAAACAGTGTGAATTGAACCGTCTGCCGTTGAAACACTTTTTGGGCCCACAGAAGTTTCGGATTAAGTTGAAATTTGTTTTTACCCTTCATCTAGGTCTGTGTGACCTTATGAACAGGTTGGATAGAGGTAAACATTACGGTGGGCCCCACGTGGGACCCACAATAATTTATGATTTTATTCCACCGTCCAGCCCGCTGTGATGCATGTGCTCTATCCCCACCGTCCAGGGGACGGTGTGGGTGTGTGTGTGCGTGCGTGTGTGTGAGTGTAGGTGTATGCGTGGGTGCATGCGTGTGTGTACGCGTGTGTGTGTATATATATATATTATTGTATATATATATTATTGTATATATATTATATATTATATTATATTATATTATGTAACATACCTGATGGTGGGCTTTCATGGGCCCCCACCATGATGCATGGGTTGCACCCAATCTGTCCAACCATTGGGAATCTCATTTTTTGGGTATGAGCTAAAGAATGAGTCAGATCTATAGTTCAAGTGGACCCCACTTTGATATATGTATGAGGCCCATCCATTGAGGCCCACTTGGATATGCATGGGCCCATATGATTAGGCCCATTCGATGCGTTTGTGGCCCGTGGTTGAGGCCCACTTTGATATATAAGGTCATGTTATGAGGCCCATTGTGATGTACTCAAAGGCCTAGGGGTTATGACCCATTGCAATGTACATAAGGCCCATTGATGTGGCTCACTTGATTTATATAAGGCCCATATGATGTGGCCCATTTGATGTATCCAAGGCCCATGGGTAGAGGCCCAATGGGGTGTCCTTAGGATCCATTGCAATGTGTGATTTCCCCATGGCTTGTGTGTTGATATTATGCGGGCCATGCTTTGGGAGCAATGTTGGTTTGACGTCCACATTGAAGAATAATGTTGGTTAAATGTCCACATTATGACTCTCCCTAGGGCCCATTGTTAGGCCCATACTCGTAGGCCGTCTAGGCCCATCTTCGTTATGAACAATATCTATTACCATATAATATGTTTAATATAGTTCCATGGTTCATGATCATACGCATCATATGATGCTTGATATGAGAAGTGACTGATCATAGCATATGCCTTCGGGCAGATTATTTAGGAGCTCCTGGATAGGCGGTGTTGCCCCACATGAGTGCACGATACGCGCAGGATTGCTGCATGACTGGATAGTGTGATTCATGCATTCGCATTGTGTGATATGGCACTGTACGCCCTAGCGACATCAGGGTTTAGCCTCCACAGGCATATCATGGTTAACAGGATTGGATACCGAAAATCTTGTTCTACATGGGGTGCTATAGAAATCCCTCGGTGAAAGTCCCTAAACCCTTATGGTACTAAGAGATTGCTCCAACGTCTAGACTGAGTGGGTGCAGGACCGCCGATTGCCGATTACCAGACGACTGCGCTTTCCACTATGTCGTGGTCAGTTGGAAGGGGGTGCAACCTTACCCGCCCGAGTGGAGGGGGCAAAGCTAGGCTGAGTCTGACCAGCTCAAGGAATGGGTCTGCTATCGACAAGCCGAGCCCGATATTAGTAGGCGGATAGTGCGGTCTCTTCCACTTACTTTATTGCGCGCGATGGGGCGGCAATCTGGTTTAGAGTGTACTAGACCCCAGTGATATTTTAGAGATAAGCTGTACTGATATGTGGACTTAGATGAAGATTTGCATGCTTGAGTTACATTTTGCATCGCATGGCCTTGGTATGACCGACATCATTCATGCCTTGCATCGCATAGCCTTGGTACGGCTAGTGGTATTCATGGATTCATCAGCATGTTCCGCATTACTCTGATACTGCATATCTGCATTACTATCTTGCGCACACACTTTCACCACCCTCTAATCTTTCCATAAGTTTATGCACGACCGTTGCGTGCAGGTGACGTTGGGACGCAGCAGCGCTGAGGTAGGAGCACAGAGTAGATCTTTTTGGAGCTTTTTATCCATTCTCATTGTATTTCCCTTTATGCTCATTGTACTTGTAAAGTTTTTGATCATAGTGGAAATGTGATGGAGTTTTTGGTTGTTGTTTGTGGGTTATGCCTTTGGTTATGCTTATGACGAATTAAATTGATGTTGAAAATCCTCCTTGTAGCATCCTAGGATCAGAACCTTGCGTATGGGCGCTGGGAGCTAAGAATGGGGTTCTACGGAGGCTGTCGGCGCCGGATTCGGTGATCGAAAATTTTGTGAGCCCGGTTTCCGAGTTTGGGGTGTGACAACTTCAACTCCCGCAATGATAGCCTCTTCTATTCCGCCCGCAGTCATTCCTCTCGTCGAGGAGGTCCATCCGTTAGCTCCTTACATAGCTATTCCTTCATCATCCGAGCGGGAGGAAGCCATTCGGATGGCCGACGCCATGATTAACCCCCCGAGGTTGGAGGTGACCTTGGAGCCGAGGCTCAGGCCTCGGCTGGTAGTGGGACTGGTTTTTCAGAGGTGACCGACTCTGTTCACGTGGGGACAAGCGGAGAAAAATTTGCACCGGGCTATCATCTTTCCTGCTTGATCCCCTGGGCCACGAAGCACGCTCCTGAGGAGAGTATAGCTAACCTCCTCGACAAGTCAGACAGCTCCTTCCTGAATGACTTGGCTTCCATTTTTTATACGGTATCTTCACCATCTTTTGTCATTTTTCTTGTACTTGCAGTTTTCAAGTGTTCATTCATCTGTTTTTGTGTAGTCTGTCCCAAAACTTTTATCGGCTCGGGGAAGTGCGCGGGAAGCGGAAAAAAGAGAAGCTAAGCTGGAGACCCTCAAAACCTAAATGAGGGTCTTGCGGGAGGAGAGCACTTCCCTCCGACTCGAGCAAGGCGAGCTGCGCGGGCGAGTTGAAGAAGGGAGGGCCAAGGAGCTTCAGCTACAAGAGACTGTTGTCGACCTTGGAGCTAGGGAGCTGCGATTGTAAGGGGCGGTAGAGGACTTAACAGTTCGATATGACACTGTGACTACCGAGCTGACCTGGGCTAGGGCTTACGCAGACTCGCTGGCTCAGGAGAACGCTCGACTGGGGGAAGCCCTTGATCGAGCCAAGGTCGAAGCGGCGAAAGAACAGGCCCGAGCCGTTGCTCAGGCGAAGGAAACTCAACAGGCCGAGGATGCAGCTTCTTTGGCTGAGGCGGTGGTTGCAGCAGTAGAAGCCTTCAAAGTTTCAAATGAGAGGGATGCTGAGGACGCCAAGTACTATGGCCGTGGATATGACGATTGCGTTGAGGCGGTCCTGGGTTTATACCCGGACCTTAACTTTGGCTCAATACTTATTGAAGAAGCTGAAGAGTCGCCTGTAGATGAAGTCCATCCGGATCCAACCCCTGATGCTCAAGCTCCCCCGCCACTCGCGTAGTTCAGATTACCTTTACTTTTTTTATTTTGAACTTAATTGAAACTTACACTGGTTGAAACTCTTCTTTTTGGTTGCCTTTTTGACCTTCTGGAGGACGTATGGATGATGATATTTTTTTAATACGTTAATCCGTAGCTGATTTCTTTTTGAATATTGACTGTAGACTACTTGATTGTCAAAACGAGAGGTTAATTTCGTTTGCGGCGTAGTCTGAGCTGACCTTACCTTTTGGCGTGCTAGCGTTTCCTAACACCATCTCAGTCTATTGAGCTATTAAGGCTCATTTGTTGAGTCCGGGCCCTTAGGGGGTCGACTCATCCCATAATTGGCGAGACCCTTCCGTTTTACCTATTAAATCACGAGCCGTCCCCTATGTTAGGGGAGTCGGGTCAGTGCGTAGGCTTTTCCCCTAGCTTAGGGGATACCATGTAGAATCTTTGTGGGATAACGTATTGACCCCTTTTTAAGGGATTAATCCGTTAAGTCCGCCTTTACATATGGGGGGCAACTTTTCCTTAGTTGAGAGTCCGTCCATGTAGATTAGAAGAGGTGAATTTTATTAAGAGCCTTAAAGGCTTGTCGCTTGGAGGCGTATATTTCGGTGAGGGCCTCAAAGGCCTGTCGCTTGGATGAGTATTTTTATTGAAAGCCTTAAAGTTAGTTCACCATGGATAATAAACTTTCAGATGCTCGACATTCCAGGGATGAGGAAGCTGACGACCTTCAAGGTCTTCTAGGTGGTAGGAGCCTGGTTTAGTCGACCGGACGACCCGATAAGGCCCTTCCCAGTTTGGTCCGAGTGTACCAGTCCCCGGCTCGGTGGTATTTTGAAACACTCGGCGAAGGACTAAGTCCCCTGGTCGGAATCGTCTTGTCTTGACTTTTGAATTGTAGAACTGTGCCACTTGTTGATGCCGGGCAGCGGCTCGGAGCTTCGAGATATTTCTAACTTCTTTGAGCAAATCCAAGTTTGCGGCAATCTGCTCAGAATTCTGTTTTTCATTGAAGCTCCCGACCCGGACCGTAGGGAGACCAATCTCCACGGGCACCATCGCCTCCGAGCTATAGGAGAGCGAGAATGGAGTTTCCCCTGTTGAGGATTGAGTTGTGGTCCTATAGGCCCATAGAAAGAACGAAAGTTCTTCTGCTCAACTGCCTTTCGCTTTTTCCAGTTTTGTCTTGACATGATGCTTGATGACCTTGTTGACTACCTCTACTTGTTCGTTCGACTGGGGATGTCGAGGAGAAGAATACGCATTCGTGATGCCGAGCCCTTGACACATGTTTCGAAATTTATCGTTATCGAGCTGTCGGCCATTATCTGACACGATGGTTCGCCTCATCCTTAAGGTCTACACAATCATCAGTATTGTGACCGTGATCTCGGTGGAAGCGACAGTACTTGCGCCTGTCTCAATGATCTGAGTCAGCCCTCATGCAGACAGGCCAATTCAGCAGTTTCTCTCCTCGGATGTCCAGTAGAATCTGCTCGGTGGATGTGTTAAGGGGGGTGTAGGAGTGGAATTTTCCTCTGGTCTCCTGCTCGGGCGACGATCGCGAGAGGTGCGTTCATCGGTCCCTTTGTTAGACGTCTGGGTTTTCTCGTTCCTAGGCCTCTTCCCTTTACCATTCGGCTCGGTCACTTAGACACTTTTACGGGCATTGGTGAATTCCTCCGCGTTGGTATACTTCTGAGCTCTGGCCACAAGTTCAGCTAGTGTCTTTGGTGGATTCTTTCCAATGGAGAAGGTGAACTTTCCTTCTTTCAAGCCACTGAACATAGCGGCGAAGGCCATTTTGTCATCATAGTCTTCCACTAGTAATGTTTTCTCATTGAAGCGAGTGATGTAATCCTTCAGCGACTCCTTCGGCCCTTGCTTGACAGTAAGCAAGTGAGTGTTAAGCTTTCGACTTCTCTTACCGCTGATGAACTAGGTAATGAATAGTCGTTTCAACTCCGCGAAAGAGCTGACGGAGTTTGGTTTGAGTTGCTGGTACCAATTCCGAGCGTATCCCGTTAATGTAATGGAGAACCCTCGGCACATCATTACATCTGTCGCTGTCTGAATCTGCATCCAGGAGCGGTAGGCTTCCACGTGCTCGGATGGATCACTAGACCCAGAATATTGAATGACAGGAGGTATCCGGAACCTCTGAGGCATTACCTCGTTCATGATTTCCAAGGTGAAGGGAGGTTCGGTCTCTTCTATCATTGCCTGAACGGCAGCGAGAATTGACGTCGGTTGCTGCTTTTTCTCCAGAGCAAAGAACTTGTTGTTGAGCTCCTCGAACCGCTTCTCCTATGGATCTTTATTTTCTGCCATAATCTCTTGGGCGTTCTCTCTCTCTGGACTTCTCCTCTCCCTCCTTCGTTCCAACCGATGACGGAGGTCCGTTGGTGCCAGGGCTGAAGTAACCGAGACATTAATCGGAGCTTGCGTTGCGGTATTCCGAGCCGAGGGTCAGATTTGGGTTGGAAGAGGATGTTGACTCGATATGAGCACCTGAGAATACTGGGGTGCCTCAGGCCTCACACTCCTCGGCGCGGAGTGGGATTCCACAACCGGGCCGACTGGTTCGGGGACAGGATCTTCTTGAGCCGAGCGCAACTGCGGCTCCTGTTGCTGCTTCATTCTGTTCACTTCATCACGTAAGGCTTGCATCTCGCCTTGCATGGCTCGACACTTGATTGCCCGGTTGCGCGAACGCTGGGAAGGTCAGGGGGCCGATTCCGCATGAAGTAGTGATGAAGAACGAGTTTGCTCATTTTGCTCTGGTTCCGCAGCTACTGTTTTCTTCTTTCCTCTTGCCATTAAACCCAAGAATAGGAACCTGACTTTTTAGGTTCGCTTCCCACAGACGGTGCCAAAAATGTTGAGGTCAAAATCTGGATCGCTCTCCACTCCTCGGATAGACCCTGGTCTGCACAAAGGGTGAACAAAGGAGACCCTGGCTAAGCCAGGGGACCCTCCGATGCCTAAGTTAGGTCAAAGGAATCTGGGTCTTAAGTTGTAAGGTAGAGGGAGAGTGCAAGATATTGCGTACCTGTAGCAATGACGTCTTCATGTATTTATACCTGACTGTATGATGATCTGCGTCCGTTAATCATGGCAATATTCCCTCAATTAGGGAGATTTTAGGATTATGAAGATACTGCGCCCAATCCAAGGATTACGTAACATATGATGGGCATCGTGCGCATGTGCGGACGACATTATCGGCCTTATCATCTTATGGTAGTTTCTAAGTTCGGCCCGAGGAATGTCCGACTCAACCTTCGCCTCGGAGTATGGAGTTGGCTCAGACCTTTCAGTAGGTATGGTAAGTTCAGCCCGAGGGACGTCCGACTTAACCTTCACCTCGGAGTATGGAGTCAGCTCGGACCTTTCAGTAGGTAAGGTTTCCAACTTAGCAGAAGGTATAGGCCTTTGTCAACCTTTGTCTGAGCCGAGCGGACGATTATTCCTCCGATCGGATTAACATATGCTGCAGGGGCCTCGGACTCATGAGGGGCTCGGAACTTCCCATAACAATGTTTATTAGCCAACCAACCTGTTCACAAGGTCACGTAGATCTCCATGAAGTCAAAGCACCAATATCAGCTTTTTTTCAAAGCTTCCTTAGCCCTCAAGAAAATTTCAATGATAGGCGTCCAATGTTCCCAACTTTTTCATGTGATAAGTCTAACTTAATTTTTGGGTTTGCATCATTTTTGTGCTCATGCCCTAAAATGATATGGCAAAAGTATGGATGGATGGCGTGGATAAAGCACACACATCATTGTGGGGGAGTCGAATTAATACATGACAAGAGTCTTGCTCATGTATTCCATGGTAGCACATGTGCCGTTGAATTCTCAATCATACATCAAGTGGTGAAGAAGAATGATAGAGAAATAGCCCATGATAAGATATCGACCGATGAAGAAGTTTAGTAATGCCTATAATGATGGTGACTTGAGCTTTGGATTGTTATACCCATTTTCGGCGCATTAACCCGGTCCAATGGAAAAATGTCACATAGTGACATTATATGTTTGGCATATGCAGAAGTCATACTCACACTTGAAGAGATCTTCTGTTGATCTTCCTTCAGCACCATGTATTTAGTTAATGTGTGATGACTCGAACCCTTACACATGCCTTTAAGGGGATGAATTGTTCTATGTCACATGCCTACTAGGGTTGAAAGTCGGGCGGGTTGGTGCTCAACCCTAGCCTAACCCAAGGTTCCTGTACCTCAACCCCAATCCAACCCAACCTCAGGTTAGGAATTATTAACCCAAGCCCATCCCAAGCGGGCTCGGTCGGGTTGGTACATGTTAATATTTTTGTTATTACATTAGTGTATTATATTTTCAATACATGTTTGTTTTTATTTGTATCTATTATAGGTAAAAATGAACTAGTCAGAGTAGGCTTTGTAAAAATCAACCCAAGGTTCCTCTTAATCCTGTTTACACCCATATATACAGCATCTAGGAGAATCCTAAATAAAATCGGAAACAAATCCCGCATATACGCAACTCTGTGTAAATATGTACGAAAACTTTTGATGGTATCAAATAGTCTTCGATGTCATCGAAACTAATTGTTCGATAACATTGAAACAACACCTCAACTGTCCAGAAACAAAATATGATTTTTCAAAAATTCTCAATTGCATCGAGCTATGTTCAATGGTATCGAACCTATCATTCGTTGACATCCAGGCCTGAGTGACCTTATCAACAGGTTGGATGATAAAATAAACATTAGGGTGGCCCTAAAAAGGTTTCAATGGTAATTGCCATTACCCCACTATTTCCTGTGGTATGGTTCGCTGAGCTTCGGATTGCTTAATTTTTGGATTCATGCCCTGAAATGAACTGAAAAAAATGAATGGAGTGGGTGGGTATCATAATTTGGACGGTTTACTTATACTAGTTCTATTCAACATATGCAATTTCTAGGCGGCTGTGTATCATCCATCACCATCAACCAGAGTATTAAAAGTCTTCATTTCCGCTCTTTCTCCAACAACTTGCCGCTCGCTTTCTTCTCTTTTCTTCAAAACCTCTTGACTCTCTCTCTCTCTCTCTCTCATCGCTCCGAAACTCCGATACGTTACACGATACGGAGAAGTCGCGTAACGTATCGTCGCGTTTCGGTGGAAGAAGAAGAAAAAGAGAAGATCTGAAATCGATTGATAGATTTCCTGATTTGATTTCGTTTCCTCATATATATACATTCTCCACCGTCGAAGATTCAAATCTCTCTCTCGAATCCATCTGCAAGAAGAAGACAGCTTATGATATCTGAAGAAGAAGATCGTAACGGATCCTTTTCCCAATTCGTATCAGAAGCGAAACTGTTACAGTTTCCAGCTTAAAAAGGTTTACCAATTTCACTCATTTTCGCGATTTTTCTCTTCCTTTTCTTCTCTTTCAATTGCTTTCTGTAATTGAAAATCTCCGATCGTAATTCTGCAGTAGGCAAAGAACGAGAGCGGTCTGTTCGAATGCTGATTCGAAATGAGAAGGGTTAGAAAGAAGAGCACCGAGCTTTGGCGGGAAGAAGATCGAGTTTATCTCCGATCAGGGAAATGGCGGCATCGGAACGGATTGGATTCTTCCGTTTTCTGTTGCTTCTTCAATTATCGTCTTTCGCCTCCGCGGCTTCCCTGACCGCTGACATGTCTGCTTTGATTTTGTTCAAATCGTCAGTAGAGAGAGACCCGAACAGCGTATTGCAGAATTGGGATGTGAATTCTCTGAATCCGTGTTCGTGGAATGGAGTCATCTGCTCAAGGCCGGACGATCGGGTTGTCGGGCTCGATTTCACCAATGGCGGCCTTGTCAGTCGACTCCGGATCACCGATCTCATGGCTTTGGAAAATCTCGAGAACGTTAGCCTAAGAGGGAATTCGTTCTATGGCAATCTCTCCGTGAAGAAGAAATGCAGCAGCATAGCTTCTCTCTCGCAAGTTCCGTATGGTGGATCTTTCCCTCAATAACTTAACGGAATCGATTCCGGAAGCCTTTCTGCTCTCTTGCGACCGTCTGATCTCGCTCAACCTCTCTCACAATTCAATCCCCGGCAGGATGTTTCCGTTCAGTCCGTCGCTCGTTGAGCTCGATGTCTCTCGCAATAAGATTTCGGATGCTGGGCCGTTGAACTACTCAATTTCGAATTGTGGGAATTTGAAATTTCTCAATTTCTCTGATAACAAGCTGACCGGCGGATTGGGCGGCATCTTTCTGTCTTGCCAGAATCTCGAAGTTGTCGATCTCTCATACAATCTGATAGCTGGAGAGATGTCATTCAATCCCATTTCGGGTTTGCCGGCTTTGCTGAAACACCTGGACCTCTCTCACAACAACTTCTCGAGCAAATTCTCCAAGCTCGAATTCGGCCAGTGTAGCAATCTCACGGTGCTCGATCTGTCTTACAACTCGCTCTCAGGTGCTGGGTTCCCATCAAGCATCACAAATTGCCGGCAGCTTGAGAAGCTTGACCTCACTAATAACATTCTCGAAAGCAAGATTCCGTCGCTGTTGGGAAGTTTCGGCAATATACAGCAGCTGTTTCTTGGCAAGAACCTTTTTGAGGGGGAGATTCCACCCGAATTGGGCAAGACTTGTGGAACTCTTCGTGAGCTAAACCTCTCCACCAACAACATCTCCGGTGGGATTCCATCGACATTCCTCTCATGCCCTTCTTTACAGACGCTTGATCTCAGCAGGAATCAGCTCTCCGGCGACTTCATCGACACTGTCATCAGCAGTTTTATGTCGCTGAAATACCTCTCCATTGCTTTCAACAACGTCACTGGATCGATTCCTATGTCTCTTAGGAACTGTACTCAGTTGGAAGTGCTTGATCTCAGCTCTAACGGTTTTATGGACAATATCCCATCTGGGTTCTGCTCTTCTTTGAATTCTCTGCAGAAAATCGTCCTCGCCGGTAACTCCCTTTCTGGTTCAGTGCCTTCAGAGCTCGGAAACTGCAATGGTCTGAGAACTGTCGATCTCAGTTTCAATGATCTAAATGGTTCGATTCCTTTAGAAATATGGAGACTACCGGAGCTCACGAATCTGGTTATCTGGGCTAACAGTCTCGATGGTGAAATTCCAGATAGCCTCTGCTCTAATGGAGTTAGCTTACAGACTCTAATTTTGAACGACAATCGCATCCCCGGTCCAATTCCTCATTCTCTCACCAATTGCAAGAATCTGATCTGGGTGTTGCTCGCCACTAACCAGCTTGTCGGAGGCATCCCCATTGAGATAGGAAGCCTCCAGAGCCTCGCAATTCTTCAATTGGGCAACAATTCACTCACTGGGGAGATTCCACCGGAGCTTGGTAACTGTCAAAACCTCATCTGGCTCGATCTTAACAGCAATGAACTGACGGGCCCACTCCCTCCTGCACTCGCTGACCAGTCTGGGAAGATCATCCCCGGAGTTGTGTCTGGTAAGCAGTTTGCATTCGTCAGGAATGAGGGAGGGACGACTTCTTCTGAAGTCTTTGGGGGCCGCTTGAATTCGAGGGTATCCGGGCAAAACGACTTCTTGCCCACCCCATGCTACGTTCATGCCCGTCGATGAGGATATACACTGGGACAACAGTGTATTCTTTTACCAGCAATGGCAGATGATCTACCTTGATCTCTCCTACAATTCACTGTCCGGGACAATCCCAGACGACTTCGGATCAATGTCATATCTGCAAGTCCTGAATTTGGGCCACAACGAGCTGATGGGAGCCATCCCAGATAGCTTAGGAAGCCTAAAAGCGATTGGAGTTCTTGATCTCTCTCACAACAGTCTTGAAGGATTCGTTCCTGGGTCATTGGGGGCGCTTTCATTCCTCAGTGATTTCGACGTCTCCAACAACAACCTCACGGGTCCAATCCCTTCCTCCGGTCAGCTGACAACATTCCCGGCATCAAGATACGAGAACAATTCTGGCCTCTGCGGATTCCCATTGCCTCCTTGCAGTTCGTTCCCCAGGTCCCATTCTCCAAATTCGAATTCGGGAAGGAAAAATCAGTCTATGGCTGGGAGTGTTGTGATCGGCATCACAGTTGCTCTCCTCTTCATTTTTGCACTCACGTTGGCCCTAATTTTAATGATAGGCATTTAATCACCACTGTTTCCTGTGGTGTGGTGCACCTAAGATTTTGATCTGCTTCATATTTGGGGCCATGCTCTAATACGAGCTGAAAAAACGGATCGATGGCGTGGATATACAACTTATATATCAAGGAGGGCCGGAATCACGGCCTAACCGAAGCTACGGAGTAAGTTCTATTGGACCCGCCATGAATGTATGTGGTTTATCCATGCCGTCCATCCGTTTTTACAGCTCATTTTAATGGTTAAGCCCAAAATTGCAGCTGATTTGGTGATACCCTGTATCCACCGAGGTGGATGGGACCCTGTGGGGGCTCACAGTGATGTGTGCCTTAAATCCACACCGTCCAACCGTTTTGAAAGCTCATTTTAAGAAACCAAAAATTAAGCAGATCCAAATCTTATGTGGACCATACCACATAGTAAACAATAGTGATTGAATCCCCACTATTAAAAACTTCATGCAGGCCACCGGAATGTTTATTTGACATCCAACCTGTTGATAAGTAACAAAGATCTTCGCGAAGAGACCACACAAATATCAACTTAATCCAAAACTTTTGTAGCGCATGAGAAGTTTTTAACTATCATTTACCACTGTTTCTTGTATTATGATCCACTTGATATTTGGTTTAGCTTCATTTTTTGGACCATGCCTTAAAATGAGCCTTCAATACAGATGGACGACATAACATACATCACAATGGGGCCCACAGTTAGAGGTTCCACCCACATAGGTGGGATATGGGGTTTCACTTAATCTGCTTCCAATAATTAAAGCATATCCTGAGCTCAAGTGGACCACACCATGGGAATAAGTGGGAATAGGGTGTTGGGGGCCTTGCACAAAACCTTAG
Source organism: Magnolia changhungtana (assembly GCA_030180095.1). Taxonomy (NCBI): domain Eukaryota; kingdom Viridiplantae; phylum Streptophyta; class Magnoliopsida; order Magnoliales; family Magnoliaceae; genus Magnolia; species Magnolia changhungtana. Next base: position 698,064 of record JASAUF010000061.1, on the reverse strand, counting down.
GATCTAGCCCTCCAGAACAAACCAGAATTATGGATAATAAAGCAATGAAAATAACCAATGCATCAATCACACACCACACAAGAGATTTTTACGTGGGAAACCTTCAAAGAGGTAAAAACCACGGGACCTCGTCCAGATCAACAATCCACTATGAAGTAGAACGTTACAACCTTCTTCACTCACGCAGGAGTGGATAAATAATAAGAGAAATAGAGAAAACGAAGAGATCTAACCGATTACGAGGACATAGAAGCGCTGAGATATAGATTGCACAGTAGATAATCTCCACGAGCAGAACCTCCCTTTTATAAGCTTCCTCTCTTTCTCTCACCTTTTCATAACCCTAAACCCTTTAGCAAATCCCTTGTAAAGCTTTAGGAAATCCTCTTGCATCTCTTGTCATACCTAGAAAATCCTAGGCAACCCCTTTTATAGTTTAGGAAACTTCCCTTTTGCATCCCGGTTGCGAAAGGACTCAAATCTGCAGTTTCGCGCAAAATCGCGGAACAAACTGCGTAACCTTCGACTAGTCCTGAAAATTCCAGGACTGGTCTTAGCCTCCTTTGACTAGTCGAAGCTTGCCCACAATCGGTCAAAGCCCACCTTCGACTAGTCCTGGAAATTTCAGGACTGGTCTTAGCCTCCGAGAAAAAATAGCATGAACTCGGTGGACTTTGAGTCGTGCCAGGGCTCGAACCTACGACCGGTCGAGCGCCTCCCACGACCGGTCGAGAAGGGCTCAGGACCGGTTGAAGATGGGAAAAAAAACCTATTAAATCTCTCACTTTTTGACCCAGGAGGGATCTACCTTCTTCAAGCCAGCCAGGTTTCTATAAACCTCAAACTTGCCATTGAGTAAAGCCTTGGTCATTATGTCTGACCCATTATCGTTCGTGTGGACCTTCTCAAGCTGTAACACCTTTTGTTCCAAGATATCTCTGATCCAGTAATACCGAATCTCTATGTGCTTCGACTTGGAATGCTGACTTGGATTCTTGCTCAAGTGTATAGCACTCTAACTATCGCAATGGACCACGTGCTCCTCCTACTTTAGGCTAAGTTCCTGTAGGAAAGTATCTCTTTACATGCCTCTGTGACTGCAATATACTCGGCCTCTGTCGTCGACAGTGCAACGACCTTCTGTAGCTTGCTCTGCCAAGAAACCACTCCCCCTGCAAACGTGAACATGAACCCCGATGTAGACTTCCTGGAGTCTATGTCACCTGCCATATCTGCATCTGTGTAACCCTCTAACACAGGTTTACCGTCACCATAGCATAGGTTCAACCTGGATGAGCCTCTTAGATACCGCAGTATCCACTTCACCGCTGCCTAATGTTCTTTGCCAGGATTGGTAAGATACCGGCTAACAACACTAACCGCATACGCTATGTTTGGGCTTGTACACACCATAACATACATCAAACTTCCTACCGCTGACGCCTAGGGTATCTTCTGCATCTCTTCTATCTCTAACTTCGTCTTGGGACACTGCCTGTCGCTCAATCTGAAGTGACCATCTAGTGGAGTACTGACCAGCTTCGCTGCATTCATATTGAATCGCTCTAGGACTTTCTCAATATACCGCTCTTGTGACAGCCAGAGCTTCCTGCTGTTTCCGTCATGGGTTGTCTCCATTCCTAGGATCTGTCTAGCCGGGCCCAAGTCTTTCATCGCAAAAGACTTGCCCAACTCCTGTTTCAGCCTGTCGATCTTCTTGATGTCTTTTCCCATGATGAGCATGTCATCAACGTATAAGAGCAGTACTAGGAAATCACCATCTGAGAACTTACGCGTGAACACACAGTGGTCCGACTCCGTTCTGTCATACCCATGTTTCAACATAAACGAGTCGAACTTCTTGTACCATTGCCGTGGAGCTTGTTTCAGCCCATACAAGCTCTTCCTCAGCCTACACACCATATGCTCCTTGCCCTTGACTTCAACCCCTCTGGTTGGTGCATGTAGATCTCTTCTTCCAGGTCACCATGGAGAAAGGCAGTTTTAACATCTAACTGCTCTATCTCCAGATCCATGCTAGCCGCCAACCCAAGCAACACCCGTATGGATGTCATCTTCACCACTGGTGAGAATATCTCCTCGAAGTCTATGCCTTTCCTCTGACCAAACCCTTTCACCACAAGTCTAGCCTTGAACCTCGTCTGTGAATTCTTCTGCTCAATCTTCTTTCTGAACATCCACTTGTTGCTCAAAGCTTTCTTGCCCTTAGGCAATTTCACCATATCATAGGTGTGGTTCTTATGCAAGGATTCCATCTCCTCTTGCATAGCTTTCAACCACTCCCTCTTATGCTCGTTGGCTAGGGCCTCAGAATAATCTTCTAGCTCTCCCCCATCAGTCAGCATAATGTACTCATGTGGCGAGTACCTCTTGGATGGCTGTCTGTCCATAGATGACCTCCTCACCTATGGCTCAACAGGTAGATCAAGTGGGGGCTGCTCCCCTGGTCCATCTTCTGAAGGAACTCCCACGTCCTCTACACCTTGCTGTACTCCCCCGTTATCAGGCACCATAGGAGAAGTAACCGGATCCATGTCCTCTAGCTCACCTGAACTAGGCTGGTTCTTCTCTAGCTTACCAATGTTTTCTATACACTGATCTTCAAAGAAAACCACATCTCTGCTCCTGACGAGCTTCCTCTCGGTTGGATCCCACAACCCGTAACCGAATTTTTCATCACCGTACCCTAAGAACACACCCTGTCTGATCTTCATATCGAGCTTGGACCTCTCGTCCTTTGGTACGTGAACGGATGCCTTGCATCCAAACACCCTGAGATGACTGTACAATGGATCATGTCCAGTCCACACCTTCTCAGGTACTTCTCCATTCAATGGGGCTGATGGAGACCTGTTTATCAAATACACCGCCGTGTGCATTGCTTCTCCCCAGAATGTCTTGAGCAATTTTGCATGGGATAACATACATCTGATTCTCTCAACAATAATGCGATTCATTCGCTCAGCTACACCATTATGCTCGGGGGTCTTGGGAACCGTCTGTTCATGCTGTATACCCAGGGACTTGCAGTACTCGTGAAAGTCGCTAATGTATTCACCACCATTGTCAGTGCGGATGCATTTCAATGATCTACCTGTCTCTCTCTCGACCATAGCATGAAACAATTTAAACACACCAAAGACCTCGTCCTTGGATTTCAAAGCATAAACCCAAATCCTCCTAGATGCATCCTCTATAAAAGTAACAAAATATAATGCCACACCCAAGGTTTTTGTCCTCATAGGACCACAAACATCAGAATAAACCAAATCTAATGCATGCACTTTATTAACATGAGAAGCAGTTTTGACAAATGAAACTCTATACTGTTTCCCTGATAAACAATCAAGACAGGTTTTGAGAGGTGTACCTGTCACGTTTGGAAGGAGCCGCTTCTTTGGTAGTACTTGAAGCCCTTTTTCACTCATGTGGCCTAAATGCCTGTGCCACATGTCAATAGCTAAATCTTCCACTGTGTTCAACCTACCCTTGCACATACTGACACTTGCCTTGTACAGGGTACAACACTTCTTTCCTCTGGCCACAATCAACGAGCCCTTGATAAGCTTCCATCGCCCACCAGCAAACCGGCTTTCATAGCCATCATCATCCAACCTTCCCGTCGACATCAAGTTGAGGCGAAGGTCTGGGATATGCCTCACATCCTTGAGAACCAATGTGCAGCCCACATCAGTCATCACACAAATATCATCGACTCCCACGATCTTCGATACGCTAGAATTTTCCATCTTCACAGTCCCATAGTCACCTAACTTGTAGCTTATGAAGGAGTCCCTGTGTGGAGTTGCATGAAAAGAAGCTCCCGAGTCAACCACCAGTCGGTGTCTTGACTCGTAGCTGTGAGACATACGTCATGATCTGCAGAAAGAATAACTACAACGTCGCCATCTGAAGCGACCGCAGTAGAATCTGATTCATCTTCTTTCTCTTTTCTTTTCTTGTCGTTTTTCTTACCACGACATTCATGTTTGTAGTGGCCCTTCTTACCACAATTCCAGCAATCAACATCTTTCCTGTTACTCGACTTGCCTATTGATTTATCTCGGGCCTTCCCGCCCTTCCTGTTCTTTCCTCTCCTCCGTTCCTGTGTCACAAGAGTCTCTTGCTGAGTAGACCCCTGAGACTTCCTCCTTGTCTCTTCATTGAAGAGACAGCTAGTCACCTGTTCCATGGATATCTTTCCGTCTGGCGTGGGGTTACTTAGAGACACCACCAATGTCTCCCAACTGTCAGGCAATGAACTAAGCAATAGTAAAGCCTGCAATTCATCATCCAGGACCATCTTCATAGAGGTGAGTTGGTTCACTATATTGCTGACCTCATTCATGTGCTCGGCCACAGAACCACCATCTTTGAATTTGAGATTCACAAGTCGCCTTATCAGAAAAATCTTATTACCGGCTGTCTTCCTCTCATACAGCCCTTGTAATTTCAACCATAGGCTAGCGGCTGAGGTTTCCGTGGACACATGGTGGAACACAGAATCATCCAACCATTGTCTAATAAACCCCACCGCCTTTCGGTCCATCTTCTTCCAATCATCATCAGTCATATCCTTGGATTTTGCTGATATGCCTAAAATTGGAGAATATAGGTCCTTGCAATAAAGCAAGTCCTCCATCTTAGGCTTTCATATGGTCCAGTTAGAACCATTGAGGCTGATCATCCTTGATGAGCCACCTTCCATAATTCAAAACCGATCCTACCCGTTCAATGAACTTAGCTCTGATACCACTTTGTTGGGGGCCTTGCACAAAACCTTAAGATCTAGCCCTCCAGAATAAACCAGAATTATAGATAATAAAGCAATGAAAACAATCAATGCATCAATCACTCACCACACAAGAGATTTTTACGTGAAAAACCCTCAAAGAGGTAAAAACCACGGGACCTTGTCTAGATCAACAATCCACTATGAAGTAGAACGTTACAACCTTCTTCACTCACGCAGGAGTAGATAAACAATAAGAGAAATAGAGAAAATAGAGAGATCTAACCGATTACGAGGACATAGAAGCGCTGAGATATAGATTGCACAGTAGATAATCTCCACGAGCAGAACCTCCCTTCTATAAGCTTCCTCTCTCTCTTCCTCTCTTTCTCTCACCTTTTGATAGCCTTAAACCCTTTAGCAAATCCCTTGTAAAGCTTTAGGAAACCCTCTTGCATCTCTTGTCATACCTAGAAAACCCTAGGCAACCCCTTTTATAGTTTAGGAAACTTCCCTTTCGCATCCCGGTTGCGAAAGGACTCGAATCCGCAGTTTCGCGCAAAATCGCGGAACAAACTGCGTAACCTTCGACTAGTCCTGAAAATTCCAGGACTGGTCTTAGCCTCCTTCGACTGGTCGAAGCCTGCCCACGACCGGTCGAAGCCCACCTTCGACTGGTCCTGGAAATTCCAGGACTGGTCTTAGCCTCGAGAAAAACAGGCACTGACTTCTCGGACTTTGAGTCGTGCCAGGGCTCGAACCTACGACCGGTCGAGCGCCTCCCACGACCGGTCGAACAGGGCTCAGGACCGGTCGAAGACGGGGAAAAAAACCCATCATAGGGGTGCACACGAACCAAGTTAGCTCGCTCGACTCGACTCGAAAAAGCTCAATTCGAAGTTGAGTTCGAGCCGAGTCTAGCTGACTTTTTTAGCTTGAAAAAATTTCTTACCGAGTTCGAGCTTGCCCGAGCTCGACTCAACTCGAATCAAACTAGTTCAGTGACTCGGTTACTTTGATATTGATGTTGCTCACTAAGTGTTTGATGAAATGACTCAATGAAGTATCGACTAGTGGCAAGGAAGGTATGTATATGAAACAAATACCGTTTTTCCTTGATTTCGATGTTGCCTATAAGGTATTTAATGAAATACTTGCTGCAGTTTTATATACAATGAGAAATTGAAAGTGCACTGCATGTGTTTGTGAAAACGCCGCTAGAGGCTTGATTTTAGCTCGAACTTGGATCAAACTATCGAATCGAGACAACCTGGCCAGTTAGGCTCGAGGATCGAACTAATCCGAATTCAAACTGGGGTCAGCTAGTGGCCGAGCCGAGTCCAACTGAGGCCAGCTCGACTCGATGCACACCCCTAAGTGAGAATAATGATTTCCATCATTGAAACCTTGCTGAGACATACAGTAATGTTTATTTGTGATCCAACTATGAAAGGAAAACACAAATACCAGCTTCATCCAAAACTTCCGTGGCTCTAGAGAAATTTTCAATGGTAGGCGTTCAATTCACATTGTTCAAACACGTAAATCACAGTGGACCCCACATAGTTTAGCCTACTGAGTTACTCAGTGGGCAATCCACTTCATATCTTTAGTGCGTGATGCCCTCACAATGGGTCCCAATAGACCAATGGCCTGGATTGCTAAACCGTGGGCCCCACGTGTAAAAAACTGAAAATCCAAGTGTCAGAAATTGGAAGACGTGTGGGAGTGGGGACGTGGAGAAGAGGAGAGGAAGAGCCGCCCGTGCACGAGAAAAAAGGCGCAGATGCTGGTGGAGGGTCGAGCATCTTGCTTTCCGTGAGCCACAGACTCCAGGTTTCCCACACAAAAGGGTTGCTTTTTATCAATGATTGATTCAATACGCGTTTTCTCTCTCTAGGGCTGGTAATGCTAAGAAAGCAACTGCCAATGCAGCAATGGCCACCTATTCCTACTTCTTTTTTAGCCTTTTTCCTTTCTCTTCCCTTTGCAACCGTTCAATTGTCATTGGTGCCAACATGGCAAGCCATGATCTTGTAAGGATCCGATCTCTGCCACTCTCAGCTCATCCAAAGGTTAACATTTCTTGTTGCTTGACCAATTTCTCACGATTATGCCTGATGATCCACTAATCAGGACCGTTGATGGGTCTGTTCCTGACTTCACTTATCTAAATCATACATCATGGCAATTCAAACCACGTGCATGCATACACTTACAAGGATCCAAGTCTTCTACCACACCTCTAGGGGTGTACACGAACCGAGCTAGCTTGGTCAACTTGCTCGACTCAGCTCGAAAAAGCTCTTTCTGCTCGGCTGGAAGTTGAGTTCAATTCGAGTTGAGCTGGTTTTTAGAGCTCGAAACTGAGTTCAAGCTTGCCCGAGCTCAACTTAACTTGGTTATATATATATATATATATATATATATATATATATATATATATATATATATATATATATATATATATATATATATATATATATATATATATATAGCTCGAACCTGGCTTGACTCAGATTGACTCGGTCAGATGGTATAAAAAGTTAAAAAAAAATATAACATTTATCCTTACCCCTTTGTTGGAAAAAAGAACCTGTAGCCCGCCCTAGCTCTTTCTCTCTCTCTCTCTCTCTCTCTCTCTCTCTCTCTCTCTCTCTCTCTCTCTCTCTCTCTGCTTGTCCCCGTCCGACCAGCGACTCTCCCTTTATCTCTCTGCTCGTCCCGCCTGACCAACATCGAGTGACTTTGCCTCTCTCTCTTAGTCTTTGCTCGTCCCACCTGACTAGCGAGGGACTCTCCTTAACTACTTTTCTCTCTCTCTGCTCGTCCCGCCGATTCTCTCTCTCTCTCTCTCTCTCTCTCTCTCTCTCTCTCTCTCTCTCTCTGGAGTCTGGCCTCTGCTCAACCAGCGACTCGCCTACTCGGCCGTCTGCAGCCTGCTGCTTGCCCTCCTCCTGCCGCCACTCGATAGTTCGGCAATCGCCTGCCTTGTCTGCCGGTAAGCTCGAACTTGGCTCGAACTGGAGATGATAGCTCGGTCACCATGTCAAGTCAAGTTCGAGCTAGGTGTGCTTGCTAACTGAGCCGAGTCGAGCTGAGGCTAGCTTGACTCGGTTCGACTCGATGTACACCCCTACACACCTCTACATAAAACACCCAATTGCTCTCTGGGGCGGATGTAGATTTCCAGTGAAAGCGATGCAAGGTGGGGTCCACTATGATGTTTATGAGAAATTCAAATCGTATAGATTTTAGAGGGACCTCTGAAGTCCATGTGTTGTTGATGTAGAGCAGGTTGCGGACAGTTTCATGGCCAAGATGGATCAGAAAAGGCCCGGTCGATGACAGAAGTGATCCAGACCATTGGACATTAGATCGGGCGTATCTCGCAATCCGGAATGAGTTAGCTGACGTAAAATATATGATTTTGGGGTAGAACGAGCTACTTTAGCCAACCAACCCTGCTATGCAGGGTTGCGATGCCCAGAATTGTGAAAAACCCATGGATCGACGTTCGATTCCCCGTTTTAATTTCGTTTTTACTATAAATAGTAAGTTTTAGTTTGATTATAACTCTTCATCCGTTGGGCTTTAGGAGTTGCGCCCAACGTGAAAAGAGCTTAGAATAATTAGGAGAACGGTTTGGTGAAGCCAAATAGGACACTTACTATTTTTGGCCGAAAACCTTGCGCACTAGTAGACATCACGACCGTCTACAAATAGTAAGTTCACTATTTATAGTAAGTCGCGAATTCTAAGAATTTTAGTTGTAGTTTGATTCTGATTTCTTTCCCATTGCTTGGTATCCCTATTTAAAGGGTTGTGAACTCATTTTTATTCATTCATCAATCAATTTCGAATTTATGTCTATTTTATGCTTTCTTTCCTCGTGGATTCGAGAAGTCTCTGTGAGGAGTCTAGAGAAGTTCTGTGGATTCGAAATACTTACCCTCTTGAGGAAGACGGTGCTCGACCTCACGTCCTCCCCTGCGTCAGTTGTGGCTTGCCCAAGTTAATTATATTACACTGATTTATGTATGTTCCTTTTAAAAAAATAAAAATAAATCTTCGTGAGTCAAACCTAATAAATGGGATTGATGAAAGATACACATCATGGTGGCCCCTGGTACAAACTTATGTTTGGGTCACTATTATTCCCTTATGGTATGATGAGTTGAAATAGTCTAGCCTAAGCCCAGCCCAAATACATATAACAGGCCTGGCCTGAGCCCAAAACGGTTGCAAGGGGGGGGGGGGGGGGAGAGAGAGAGAGAGAGAGAGAGAGAGAGAGAGAGAGAGAGGGTGTGTTGGAGGTGAGAGAGAGAAGGAGATGGGTTTATAAAAACTCAATGGGTCGGGACATTGATGGGCTTTTGGATATATATCTAGCGTAAGCTCGACCTGATTTTAAAATGGGCTTAAAGTTTAAGCCCGAGCTCAGCCTCAGGCAAGAAACCCCAAGGCCCAAAAGCCCGTGGCTAACCAGGCCCATTGACACCCCTATTTATATGACTCGGATTGGGTAATGTAGCTCACAACACTGACGTTTGTAATGTGTGATGATGTAAAAACTCTACGGGCCCTACCATTCATCCATCTTGCCCCGCGAGGCAGAAATGGACCCCACCACAGGAAACAATGGTGATTGAACACCTGCCATAAAAAGCTTCAAAGGGTCCATTGTAATGTTTGTGTGCCATCTACCAGTTTATAAAATCACACGGACATGAACGAAGGGAAAACACAAATATTAACATGGTCCAAAACTTTTGTAAACCTTGGAGTGTGTGTACTGACATGTTTGTGTACTAACAAGCTAACCCAAAAAAAGAAAAAAAATAAAAAACAAAAAAACTTTTGTAAACCTTTGAGTTTTTAATGGTGAGCGTACAATCACCATTATTTCCTGTGGTGTGGTTTACCTGATATTTGGATCTATCTCATTTTTTAGCGCATGCCTTAAAATAAGCTGGAAAAATGAATGAACAGTATGTCACGGTGGGGCCCACAGAGCTTTTCGAGTAGCCCACTTGGGTGGTGCGCTACCCAATCCGAGTCCCTCGTGTCCTGTATCAATATGGAAGATCGAAGTCTGATCGTGGGCAGTGCACATGCAAAGTCTGGATTTCCCACGTGCAATAATATGGACAGTTCAGATCTAATGGGCAGTGCACACGCACAGTCCGATTTCGCGTACAAAAGTATGGAATGTTTATTTGACATCTAACCTGTTGATTAGCTCATACAGACCTGCATGAAGGATAAAAAAATAAAATAAAATCAGCTTGATCCATGACTTTTGTGTCCCCAAGAATCAGCATTATGTTCCTTTGATGTGGCCCACTTGGAGATTTTGATCTACGTCCGTGGTCAAATGGATTATGAAACCTACACATAAGGGAGTCTATAGCCAAGTTTGGGGTTGGCATGCATGGCCCAATCAATTTTGAGGTAAGGCTTGGTTAAGTCATTTTTATCTCTTTATGCATCATATTTTATAAATATATTTTACAAATATATTATTCTAAACCTCAATCCTCAGTACACAATCCATTTATTTTGAATGTTTGATGTTAGATCCATGTTGAGCTTGGCCAGGCTCAGGCCTTGGGTCTTAAGTGTCTGATCATAGGGCTCGGGACTAGTTGGTGGGCCCAAGTGATTTTATGCAGTACGATAAGAGCATACTGAGTAAATCAATATGCAGTCCGATTTCCCCCGACTCAGACTGCATGGATTCATTGCACAGAACATTTAAAATAACAAACAACATTAATTTCAGTAATGCCTTGATCAAGATCAGGTCTTCTTCCAAAAGGGAGTGGATTAGTGGTGTCTCGCAGACCTTATAAATAAGTTGGATGACAAATAAATATTATGGTTAGTGGTGTCAACAGGTTGGGCCTAAGGTTAGTCTTGGCTGGGAATCTAAACTGTTTCGGGCTAAGCCTATTCAAATTTCTGATTTTGATAAGCCTGAGCACAACCCATTCACACTCCTAATTAGGGTGAGCTCTAGGAAGTTTTTAATAGTCAGCATTCAATCACCACTATTTTCAATGATGTGGTTCACCTGAAAAGTGAATATGCTTGATTTTTGTAATGACTTGTTAAAATGAGCTGGAAAAATGGATGAACAACAATATGTGAAAAATGATCAAACGGAGACCTAGGGGCTAACGGTAGTGGATTAGGTGAGACCCTGTCTCACCCAAGACAGACCGTGGGGCCCACCTTGATGTTTCTATTCTCTATCCATGTCGTCCACTTTGATTGAACACCCAACCAATAAAAACTTTTTAGGGTGCACCTTAATGTTTCCATAGTATTTATTTACCATTCAATATGTTGATAATGTCATATAAGCCTAGCTAGATAAAGGTAAAAAAATATCAACTTGATCAAGTACCTTTATGGCCCATTAAGGGTCAATCACCACTGATATGGTCCACCCGGTAATTGAATCTGCTTGATTTTTGAGATAATGCTCTGAAATGATCTGAAAAAACGGACGGCATGGATACTGAATACAAACATCAAGGTGGGCCCTATGATAAGTGCCGCACCATCTTGGGTGAACTCAGGGCCTCACATAATCCGCTCCCCTGGTAACACCTATTTCACTCCCCTTCCAAACTGTGATCTTGTGGAATTAATTAATACTCCCACTGTGCATGACTCTTGATATACAGGGACTGAGGAATTGGACACATGTCATAAATGAACTGTTTACTTTGAATGGTCCATGTTGATGCAGAAGTCCGGTTCACCCTGACCTAGCTGCTAGACCACCTGAGCACCTGCACAAGAAGGAGACAAATAATTAAGACCTGGCTAATGCAAGAGACCCTCCAATGCCAAAGTCAGGCTAGGAATATGGGTCTAAGTAGTATAGATGAGGTTTTGGGTGAGAGATTTTTGTGTACCTATCCCAATGGGTGGGCTCCTCATTTATAATGTTCATAGGACATTGTGGCCCGTCATTATAGGCACGATCTCAGCCATTAGGTGAGACGTGTGCGACCAGTGATGTTGTCGGTTACACTAAGATTGTGCGCCGGGTGTTACTCCTATAGCGCGTTATTGGAGTTGATTTAGCCTTGCTAGTCGACTGAGGATTATTCGAGCCGAGCTTACCTTTGAGTTGCCGAGGATGACCCGAGTCTAGCTCATCTACACCGAGCCTTGCACCGAGCCTCATTGGTTGGCTGAGCACGGCGTATCCTGACTTGGATGGGATGTGACAAGCAGAGACTTCAATTTGGGTGTAGTTTTCTGTTCAGATTGCTCGTCCGGGTAGCTCCTTAGGTCTGATGGGCCTCTCGCCCTTTGACATGCAGGTTACTACCGAGCAGAAGCTCAGTATTTCGTATTATTCAGAACTGTTCTTGTGGGGTCGGATATTGGCTGTACATCACTTTCACCAGTCGTAATATTGTCGAGCCAAGCTGATAGTGGTCGGACTACATTTCCCCTAACAGTCCAGATCCTGCCACCAATGGCACATTTACGGTGTGGAGCACTGGATCGGGTCTCATATAAAAATGAAGGATGGGTATTACTTAAAGCGGTAAATGGGCTAACCCTAACAGAGCAAGGTGGGAACCTTGAACTGGGATGGCCCAGCTGGCTTGGTTCCACCAATTTGAAATATGGGCCCGTCCTGCCCGTTGGCAAGACCGACCTTTGCTTTAACATGTGTTTCACAAAAGAATGTAAAACTATAATGTATTTCATGGGTACTTCTTGGGATGCTAAGTGGGATCATTATGATGTTTGTGATAAATCTATTTCGTTCATTTGTTTTTTGACAAGCTTATTTTAAGACATGTGATTGAAAATGAAGTGTATCCAAAACTCAAGTGGGCTGCAAGAGAGGAAATAGTGGGGATTCAGTGACCATCATTGAAACATTCTTAAGGCCACAAAAATTTCATATTAAGTTAAGATTTTCCTGTTTTCGTATCATCACAGTGGGAGTGACGTTAAAAACTTTAACGGTTTGGATGGCAAATAAACATAGGGTGAAGCCAAGAAGGTTTCAATGGTATGAAACTCTTTCTCCAATTTTTCCTTAATATTATGCCTACCTTGAGTTTTGGATCCACCTGAGTTTTTGTCTCATGTGCTTAAATGATCTAGAAAAACAGATGGACGGGGTGGATTTCTCGAAAACATCATAGTGGCCCCATCTAGCATACCAGTGCGTGCAGGAACATGGCGCTGGGAATGGCTTCGGATGAAATCTGTGCCCTTCTACCTGCAAACGGTGTTACTGAAGATTCCTGTCCATTAAAAAACACCTTTTATTTAAAAGTAAAATGGAAGGTACATGGATATGTAATACCCCGTCAACCTAACCTAGCTAGAGATGAATGGTCCTTGTAGAGGCTCTGTAGGGCCCACCTTGATATATGTATTTTATCCATATGGTCCATCCATTTTAGCAGATCATTTTAAGGCATGGGCTTAAAAATGAGGCAGATTTTAGTCTCAAATGAACCACACCTCGAGAAACAGTTGGTGAAACTGTTGGCGTGAGCTGTAAACAACCAATAGAGTTGTTGGCGTGAGCTAAACAACCAAGAGAGATTTTAGCATTGTAAACAACCAAGAGAGTTGTTCGCGTGAGCTAAACAACCAAGAGAGATTTTAGGCATTTGAAATTTGTAACATCCCGTAGCATGAGTGTAGGAGACGGAATTGTATAGAAAAGAGGTTTTATTTTTTATTTATATAACCTACGATTGAATGAAAAAGATATAAGACAGAATTTTTTGACATGGTATCAGAGCCAAACGAGTTCTGACTTCCTATATTACAACCCTAACTATACCTTCATTCATGGTGGACTCTAATGATCCAAACTCCTCTGGCGGCACGTCCAATCTCTCTGACTCTATCCTTAAATTGACTACAAGGATGACCGAGGTTTTGAACAGCGCTCGGACCCCGACCATCACCACTGAAACATCCGCTGCTCCGATCGGCATTAAGTTGGACGGTTCCAACTATGCACTGTGGTCCCAAGTTGTCGAGATCTATATCTCTGGCAAGGACAAACTGGGGTACATTAACGACAACTTTCCCCAGTCGCTACCAACTGATCCCTCCTTTTACAAGTAGCGCACCGATAACGCCATTGTTAAAGGTTGGTTAATTTTTTCCATGGATTCGTCCTTAATTGGCAATTTTATTCGATTTCCTACGGCAAAAGCGGTTTGGGATTCCATTGTAACTACCTTCTTTGATGGTAGTGATACCTCACAAGTGTATGATCTTCGACGGCGTGTGACACGACTGAAGCAAGCTGCTGACTTGCTGGAAAAATAATACACTGAGTTGCCGGGTTTATGGAGTGAAATTGATTTCCACTGGCCAATTCTTATGGAATGTTGTAACACCCCGGATTTTTGCCAACCTGGGATTAGACGTCCTTAGGCGATGGGTCGATCCTAACACCTTATTAAATTGTCAGAACTGAATACCACAGTCTAAAATCGCTCCTTAACCCATTTCCTTCACAAATCCCACCCTTCACTACCTTGTTCTTTCAATTTTTCAAAGCACTTTCGCCCTAGACACTATCTTAAACTAGCTAAGTAGTATACCTTAGATCACTTTATATACAAACTACAAAGGCCCAGGTACCACCTCAGACAGAAATCTTACAGGACTAAACCCTTTAGAAATTAAGTGAGATTTAGCTAGTGTTAAACTAGAGTGCCTGTGAAATTAGCACCAATCGCTTTAAATACGATCTGCAAGACCCAAAACTTGTAGAATCATTGACGCTAGGTTACCCTAAAATCTAGGATCAATCTCATTACCCGGCTGCTCTCGGGAGCATCTTGAAACTCCGTATCAGATCTGGACCGCACGTCGGAAGTCCGATTAACACGAAGTTAAGGACTTAGGACCGCCTCGCTGGGCTTGACAACCAGGACCGCCTCGCTGGGCTTGACAACCATCTCAGAAATCAAATCCAGATAATGTCCCAGCGCTATTCGCTTGAGCTCGGAGTGAAGAGTGTGAGAAATGTGAAATAATTTCAAAATAAAATATCTTGAATAGTAATCTGGCACCTCTCGCTTGCGAATCAGTATTAAGCAACCAGACCGTCAGAATCAGACCAAATTACACCCTCGGATCAGGAGAAATTTCATACACATTTACATGTACTCGGAATCTCCGATCGAGATCCACTGACCGTTGAACTGAAACTGGTCTGACACGCGTGATCTGGAATCCCGACTGAAACGAAAACTTAATAGAATGTAGATCCAGCGTTAGTGAGCTTAAGTCCGACCTTTGGATCAAGGAGGCCCGCCAGAAACCCTCTTTTGAGCTGAAACAATGCCGACTTGGTTATAATATAAGTATACTTTGAACATAAGTCTATTTCGGTAAATTTTTAGGCTATATAAGGACCTTAAACCCTCTCTCATGGCAGCCATACGAATTTGAGATTGAGAGAGAGAAAAGAGAGAGAAAGTGTGGGAGTAGTGGGAGAATCTCCCTGCCACTCGTCCCAACTGCTATTCGGGCTCCACCGCCTGATTCTCATCGCTTTCCCGGCGTTTCCGACTTCATTTCTAGGTAATAAATCCTAACCCTAATCTGTTTTGGGGTTTAGACTGTTGTAGGTTGTGAAATAGCTAACCTATTTCGTTCTATAGGTTGCCAAACAGCCGAATACGGAAGCTTAGCAAACCTATCGACTCCGTTACGATTCTACGACAAAAGGTGTGGACTTTAGGTGTATAGGTTATAGTTTTCAACGCTTTCAATATCAGATAATGATAGATTCATGATCTGCATGCAATTGCACATGTACAAAGTGCTGTCTGTTCCGTTTCGATTAAAGATGAAAAATATGGAATTCTACATACTCTAGGTATTTGTAGAAAGTACGGTATACATATATTTTTTGGAAAGGTGTTTGACATGTTTATTTGTTATATGGATATACGATATATAGATAAAATACTTATTTGGCAAAAGGATTCGCCTAAATACATGTTTTACTTATATACATTATGTATGTTGAAATTGTGTATTCTAGAAAATACTGTATACGTATAAATTTTGGAGATGTATTTATCATGATTATTCGTTGTAGTAATATATTATACATGGATAAAATACTCGCTTGGCTAAAGGATAGCCCTAATACATGTTTTGCTAACATACACCATGTATGTTGTAATAGTGTATTCTAAGTGTTTGTGAAAATGACTGAATGAGTATAGAAGTCTCATTCGTGCTCGCCATGACTAATTGTCATGGATTCATGATTGTTGTATTGGCGATACCCCCTTTGACGAAAGGAATTGCCCTAAATCACGCCACGGCCAATATACACTATATGTGCTAAAATGTGTGGCCCAAGTGTTTGTGGAAATGACTGAATGAATATGGAACTTGGATTCCTGCTTACCATGATTACCCGTCGTGGGTGTAGGCGTGTTATGATTGGGGCACTTCCTAGTGAAAGGATTTGGCCTAATGCCTATGTGATCGACATATGTCATGTATGTTGATGTATGTTTGTTTAAGTGTTTCTTGAAATGTCTGAATGAGTAGTGGTTAGCAAATTGTAATGTATAAGGGTGTTGAGATATGATTCTCAACCTCTTTTAACTATGTGTATGATCTCCTTGGATAGTTGTGTGATTAGGAATTGAACATGTACAAACTCATGCTTGTGTTGTGATTGATAACATGCTCAACTGCTTTATGATTTTAACTATGTAATGCATATGTTTGAATTTATATTTATGTTGTATGATCCGTCATGGGTGATGGGGGAGCGGAGCAACGAGTGCGTCAATGTACCACGACTGACCTAAACGGATAATACCGGACCTTGATTGTATGAGTTGAATCTTGATCTACTATTTGCTTTATCTATCTGCACTTGATTGTGTTTGGGGCTATGATTATAGTCCAGACAATCGGTACCAGAATTGCATTCGTGGCTGTGATTCATTTGCCACGTGAGATGTGTTCGACGAACCCGAGTCGTACTTCGGTTGACGATAGTGGTTGGTCACGCGAAGTGCTTATGCACTTCATGTCGTTCAACTTGTTGTGCGCTCGAGCTAAGCCGAGCTCGTCAAGTAACCCGATTTGTCTAATGTATGTTCACCATGTTTGGTCGCCTCTCGCTGAACCTAGGGTACCAAACTTACCAAAGTGAAATCCCTTTTAACCATGGTACCTCGATCCGCTAAGACTCATGAGCCGGGCATGGTGGTATGGGACACCGTGGTCGATTTACGGCCTCTGGCCAGGGCCACGTGCCTCCCCGTAGTGACCATTGAGCAACCCAAACTTGTGAGCCGAATATGGTGGTATGGGACACTGTATTCGAGCTGTCGATACTTACGGCAAGAGCCGAGTATGGTGAGACCTGTACTCGTGCTGACGGGCGACGAGTCCTCTGTAGTATCTTCGAGTATACTCCAAGGTCTGTGATTGACGACGAGCCCTTCACAAAGAATCCGAGAGTATGATTTGAGCCGAATACGGTGAGACCAGTATTCGAGCCGACGGCCGCGATTGAGCCGAGTACGGTGAGAATGTATAAGAGTGACGGTCTGCCGCAATTGAGCCGCATACGGTGAGATCTGTATCCGTGCTGACGGCTGACGAGCCCTTTGTGATGCCTTCGGTATGCCTCTCAAACCATAATATCGTATGAGATTAACTAGGATTGACGACCCTAGAATGGATCATGTTTGGGAATGATACAAGGGAGGTACCTTAGTTTTCCAATACTACTATTTGAAATGGACTAATAATAACTCGATAATCATGCTCATCATCGCACCGCATGTGCCTAGTAGATGTGGAGCACTGAGGGAGGTATGCATTCGCGAACGTAAGATGATGTCGCATGAGGGTGGTTTGGCAAGGGCATACATCATCATGTCATTCATACTTGTATTTAATAAGAGTAGTTAAAATTGTTTGATTGTACTGCTTTATCATTACTGCTTGACTGAATTGATAACATGTTAACCTATGCTTTACCGTTCCACTGAGTTGATCACTCACTCCCACGTTACGGGACGGTGTTGTACACACCAACCAGATTTGTTGAGTTTTAGGTGATGGCAATGCTTGTGAAGCAGAGCCGGACTACTTCTATGATGATAGGAGGAGTTCTCCTATCTGTATATCTCTGGCAGGTCAATGAAGACCTGATATTGTATTGACAAGGCCATGGTACTTGGGATAGGAGACGTTACACTTCCTCACATTTGGTATATTTTAGAACTGTTCTTGTAATTATTTAACCTGGTAATGTTATCACACTCTGGAGACTCATCATAGTTTATATATTTTATCTATCTATTACAGTCTTCCGCCTGCAAATTTAACTGTCTCTGGAGTATGATATGCTGTTTTGGCTTAATCTCACTCATGTTCAATGCACGAATACAGTCAACATTCAATCATCATTCATTTTGTTGCATAAGTGATGTTCTGGAACTCGGAAGTTGAGTTTATGCTCGACCCTCGATTTTCAGGGCGTTACAAGATGGTATCAGAGCATGATTTGGATTAAACCGGACCTGGGTTATGGTCACACGATGCACACTGACGCACTCTGACTTAGGAGGGAGCGACGGAATGTAGAAACACTCTTAGGCATCCCTGTTCCGTCCAACGGCTAGTTTACTGAAAACGAACGCCGAAATCGAGTCTGTATTCAACCATGGTCGCACGGGTCGACCTTCTAACATTCCTAGGCCTTCTATTAATTATTCTAGATTTCAATTCACCTCACCCCAACCGTTGAAAATCGGTAGATCATCGGAGCTTCTCTGGACTCCTCTCAGAGACTTCTCGAATCCATGAGGAAGAAGGCAGAAAATAGAAATAAATTCTAATACATTCGAAATTGATTAATGAATGACAAAAAAAAAATGAGTTCACAACTCTTTAAATAGGGATACCAAGTAATGGAAAGGAAATCAGAAACAAACTACAACGAGAACTCCTAGAATTCGCGACTTACTATAGGGTCGTGATGTCTACTAGTGCACAAAGTTTCCGGCCAAAAATAATAAGTGTCCTATTTGGCTTCACCAAACCGTTCTCCTAATTATTCTAAGCTCTTTTCGCATGGGGCACAACTCCTACAGCCCAATGGATGAAGAGTAATTAAACTAAAACCACTATTTTTAGTAAACGAAATTGAAACGGGGAAACGACCGTCAATCGGAGGGGTTTTTCATAATTTCGGGCTGCGCAACCTGGCGTAGCTGGGTTGATTGGCTTCATTAGCTCGTTCTACCCCAAATTCATATATTTTACGTCAGACAACTCTTTCCGGATTGCAAGATACGTCCGATCTTCCCGAAAGTACCCGAAATAGAGCGAATCGGGGTCGGAGGCCTACCCACGCTGATCCAGGGGTACCCAGGGTGGGACCCAGATATTTTTGGGGCCCAGGGGGCTGTACGAACAGGGCTATGGGCCCCCTTTTCAAAATTTCAAAAAATTTTTGTCGAGGCCCTCGCCGACTTTTTGGTTGGGCCAGGCCCGCGGCCTGGGCCGGTCGAGTTTGGGGGTCCCTACAACCCCCTGCCCTAGCTCCCGTCCTAATCCCATCTCCTAAAACCCCACCTCCTTCACAAACTCCCTCCCCATGCCATTTTTCACTCTTGCGTTGCTGCCCTCTCTTGCAAATCGCCTTTCCAATCCTCTTCTCTACTGTTTTTGACTACCCCTACCCTCCTCCATCGTGTATTGCAACTCCCCTCTCCATTCTTCTTTCGTTTCCCCCATTTGGACCCCCCACATGCCATTGGAGCTCCCAAAATCGTGTGAGCTATCTCCCCACCTGTTCTCCCCATTTTCCTTGTTCATTCCCTGTCAGTGGAGCCTCTACAAACCCTGTTGATACCCAAACTCGTGAAGAGTCAGCAACTCCAGCCCCTTTTCACCCTTTTGGGCCCGTTCGGCCAACTACATTAAGTGAGATTAGGTGGATGAAATTGTAAAAAGAAAGAATAAATGTATGTGTAAAGTATTGTCCCTAGATTGGTTGTGTCCCATGTTTTCCAACACCATGTTTAAAATGTATGTAATTAAAAGAATATTCCGAGTTTTCCTTTCAATTACACTTAGAAATTTATCATGCTGGGATTTGGAAATCCCATCTCACACTTTCCAACACTAGGCTCATTTTCCAAAGCCTATACCAATAATTTTAATTCCCACCCACCCTCCTACTAAACATGTCATTTCCAATCCTGAAGTAGGATTAGTAATACAGTCCCATTTAATACAACTTAAGACCACTGGCCAAATAGACCCTTGGAGTTTTGAACCTAGAGCGGTGCTCCTAGATTTCGATAGACCTGACCATAGAGGAAATCCAACAAATTAATATTGTGAACTCACTCTATTTAGGTCACCTAATACACCTCTTTGATCTGGGTGGCGCAGCGGAATTGTGGTGGACCCTACCCCACTGGCCCAGGATCGAAACGGTGCTCATTAACATACGCACATTATAGAAGACTTAACAAGTTCTACTATGAGAAACCGTTTTAGGATGATCTAGTAAGATTTGATTTGCCATTTCCTTGGACATAGATAATAACAAGGACTCTCTTAGACTAAGACCTAAAGGGCAACCTTAGAAATAGACAATTTGAGCCTTTCAGTGATGGACATTCCCTACGTTTCTAGAGTGATCAGACTACAGAGTTACTGAAATATACAACTGCGAAGCATTCGCGGCTTGACCCAATTCTCAATCCTGGGTGGCTACCAACGGACTCCACTGACCGGCCCAAGCGAAGACCAGATCTACCAGACCGGAAGGGATACGATGAGCCTTCTACCCTGGTCAGGTAGATGATCGATGTATGGGATCGAGCCTACCAAAAACGTCTCTCCGTGTTGGTCAAACATTGAAAACAGCTATCTTACTCTAAATTGTGGGCATTGTCGTCGAGACTCCAACTAGGTAGAAAAATAAATTGTAACAAACAATCAGAGTATGAGAAATGGATAAAGAAATAAGTTTTAAGGGGGGTAGACTAAAATGAACCAGGCTTGTATATACCCTACTACACGTAGGAACTTGAAATCAATAAGTCTTAGGCAAATGAAATAATAGAAATCTTCCCTTATTACCCTTAGCCAATTTCGGGGACGAAATTTTGTTTTAAGGGGGGTAGATTGTAACACCCCGGATTTTTGCCAACCTGGGATTAGACGTCCTTAGGCGATGGGTCGATCCTAACACCTTATTAAATTATCAGAACTGAATCCCACAGTCTAAAATCGCTCCTTAACCCATTTCCTTCACAAATCCCACCCTTCACTACCTTGTTCTTTCAATTTTTCAAAGCACTTTTGCCCTAGACACTATTTTAAACTAGCTAAGTAGTATACTTTGGATCACTTTATATACAAACTACAAAGGCCCAGGTACCACCTCAGACAGAAATCTTACAGGACTAAACCCTTTAGAAATTAAGTGAGATTTAGCTAGTGTTAAACTAGAGTGCCTGTGAAATTAGCACCAATTGCTTTAAATACGATCTGCAAGACCCAAAACTTGTAGAATCATTGACGCTAGGTTACCCTAAAATCTAGGATCAATCTCATTACCCGGCTGCTCTTGGGAGCATCTCGAAACTCCGTATCAGATCTGGACCGCACGTCGGAAGTTCGATTAACACGAAGTTAAGGACTTAGGACCGCCTCGCTGGGCTTGACAACCATCTCGGAAATCAAATCCAGATAATGTCCCAACGCTATTCGCTTGAGCTCGGAGTGAAGAGTGTGAGAAATGTGAAATAATTTCAAAATAAAATATCTTGAATAGTAATCTGGCACCTCTCGCTATGATCAAGATACAACCAGGGCATCGTCAGATCGACCAAATTACACTCTCGGATCAGGAGAAATTTCATACACATTTACATGTACTCGGAATCTCCGATCGAGATCCACTGACCGTTGAACTGAAACTGGTCCGACACGCGTGATCTGGAATCCCGACTGAAACGAAAACTTAATAGAATGTAGATCCAGCGTTAGTGAGCTTAAGTCCGACCTTTGGTTCAAGGAGGCCCGCCAGAAACCCTCTTTTGAGCTGAAACAATGCCGACTTAGTTATAATATAAGTATACTTTGAACATAAGTCTATTTCGGTAAATTTTTAGGCTATATAAGGACCTTAAACCCTCTCTCATGGCAGCCATACGAATTTGAGATTGAGAGAGAGAAAAGAGAGAGAAAGTGTGGGAGCAGTAGGAGAATCTCCCTGCCACTCGTCCCAGCTGCTATTCGGGCTCCACCGCCTGATTCTCATCGCTTTCCCGGCGTTTTCGGCGTCATTTCTAGGTAAGAAACTCTAACCCTAATCTGTTTTGGGGTTTAGACTGTTGTAGGTTGTGAAATAGCTAACCTATTTCGTTCTATAGGTTGCCAAACAGCCGAATATGGAAGCTTAGCAAACCTATCGACTCTATTTATTCTACGACAAAAGGTGCGGACTTTAGGTGTATAGGTTATAGTTTTCAACGCTTTCAATGTCAGATAATGATAGATTCATGATCTGCATGCAATTGCACATGTACAAAGTGCTGTCTGTTTTCCGTTTCGATTAAAGATGAAAAATATGGAATTCTACATACTCTAGGTATTTGTAGAAAGTACGGTATACGTATATTTTTTGGAAAGGTGTTTGATATGTTTATTTGTTATATGGATATACGACGTATGGATAAAATACTTATTTGGCAAAAGGATTTGCCTAAATACATGTTTTACTTATATACATTATGTATGTTGAAATTGCTATTCTAGAAAATACTGTATACGTATAAATTTTGGAGATGTATTTATCATAATTATTCGTTGTAGTAATATATTATACATGGATAAAATACTCGCTTGGCTAAAGGATAGCCCTAATACATGTTTTGCTAACATACCCCATGTATGTTGTAATAGTGTATTCTAAGTGTTTGTGAAAATGACTGAATGAGTATAGAAGTCTCATTCGTGCTCGCCATGACTAATTGTCATGGATTCATGATTGTTGTATTGGCGATACCCCCTTTGACGAAAGGAATTGCCCTAAATCACGCCACGGCCAATATACACTATATGTGCTAAAATGTGTGGCCTAAGTGTTTGTGGAAATGACTGAATGAATATGGAACTTGGATTCCTGCTTGCCATGACTATCCGTCGTGGGTGTACGCGTGTTATGATTGGGGCAACTCCCTAGTGAAAGGATTTGGCCTAATGCCTATGTGATCGACATATGTCATGTATGTTGATGTATGTTTATTTAAGTGTTTCTTGAAATGTCTGAATGAGTAGTAGTTAGCAAATTGTAATGTATAAGGGTGTTGAGATATGATTCTCAACCTCTTTTAACTATGTGTATGATCTCCTTGGATAGTTGTGTGATTAGGAATTGAACATGTACAAACTCATGCTTGTGTTGTGATTGATAACATGCTCAACTGCTTTATGATTTTAACTATGTAATGTATATGTTTGAATTTATATTTATGTTGTATGATCCGTCATGGGTGATGGGGGAGCGGAGCAACGAGTGCAATGCTCGCGACCTCTAAACGGATAATACCGGACCTTGATTGTATGAGTTGAATTTTGATCTACTCATCGCTTTATCTATCTCGCACTTGATTGTGTTTGGGGCTATGATTATAGTCCGGATAATCGGCACCGAATGCATTCGTGGGTCGTGATTCATTTGCCACGTGAGATATGTTCGACGAACCCGAGTCGTACTTCGGTTGACGATAGTGGTTGGCCACGCGAAGTGCTTATGCACTTCCCGTGCCGTTCAACTTGTTGTGCGCTCGAGCCAGCCAAGCTCGTCAAGTAACCCGATTTGTCTAATGTATGTTCACCATGTTTGGTCGCCTCTCGCTTGAACCTGGGGTACCAAACTTACCAAAGAAATCCCTTTTAACCATGGTACCTCGATCCGCTAAGACTCATGAGCGGGCATGGTGGTATGGGACACCGTGGTCGAAGTCACGGCCCACGGGGCCACGTGCCTCCCCGTAGTGACCATTGAGCAACCCAAACTCGTGAGCCGAATACGGTGCTATGGGACACTGTATTCGAGCTGTCGATACTTATGGCGAGAGCCGAGTACGGTGAGACCTGTACTCGTGCTGACTGACGACGAGTCCTCTGTAGTATCTTCGAGTATACTCCAAGGTCTGTGATTGGCAACGAGCCCTTCATAGCAACTAGAGTATGAGTTGAGCCGAGTACAGTGAGACCTGTATTCGAGCTTACGGCCAGCGATTGAGCCGAGTACGGTGAGACCTGTACTCGAGCGACGGTCTGCAATTGAGCCGCATACGGTGAGATCTGTATCCGTGCTGACGGGTGACGAGCCCTTTGTGATGCCTTCGCTATGCCTCTCAAACCATAATATCGTATGAGATTAACTAGGATTGACGACCCTAGAATGGATCATGTTTGGGAATGATACAAGGGAGGTACCTTAGTTTTCCAATACTACTGTTTGAAATGGACGAATAATAACTCGGTAATCATGCTCATCATTGCACCGCATGTGCCTAGTAGATGTGGAGCACTGAGGGAGGTATGCATTCACGAACGTAAGATGATGTCGCATGAGGGTGGTTTGACAAGGGCATACATCATCATGTCATTTCATACTTGCATTTAATAAGAGTAGTTAGAATTGTTTGATTGTACTGCTTTATCATTACTGCTTGACTGAATTGATAACATGTTAACCTATGCTTTACTGTTCCACTGAGTTGATCACTCACTCCCACGTTACGGGACGGTGTTGTACACACCAACCGTTTGTTGAGTTTCGGTGTGATGGCGATGCTTGTGAAGCAGAGCCGGACTACTTCTATGATGATAGGAGGAGTTCTCCTATCTGTATATCTCTGGCAGGTCAATGAAGACCTGATATTGTATTGACGGGGCTATGGTACTTGGGATAGGAGACGTTACACTTCCTCACATTTGGTATATTTTAGAACTGTTCTTGTAATTATTTAACCTGGTAATGTTATCACACTCTGGAGACTCATCATAGTTTATATATTTTATCTATCTATCACAGTCTTCCGCTTGCAAATTTAACTGTCTCTGGAGTATGATATGCTGTTTTGGCTTAATCTCACTCATGTTCAATGCACGAATACAGTCAACATTCAATCATCATTCATTTTGTTGCAAAAGTGATGTTCTGGAACTCGGAAGTTGAGTTTATGCTCGACCCTCGATTTTTAGGGCGTTACAAATGCTCTATTGATTTTCAACAATATAATCGGATCATCCAGGAAGACCGTGTTTATGTGTTTCTGGATGGTCTTGACGATCGGCTATACAAAATACGGGCTGATGTTCTACAGATGAAACTGTTTCCTACTATCGAACAAGCGTATGAGCATGTTAGACGGGAAGCTATTCGACAACAAGTTATGACTTCTCATGACACCGATGGGCTCCAGAGAGCTGTCTTGGCCTCCAAAGCCCTTACGTTAAGCACTTCTGCCCCTGGTAAATCTTCCAAGACCTGGAATTCTACTGATGTAAAAAAATGTTCTCATTGTGGAAACCAGAAACACACACATGACAACTGTTTTAAGTTGCATGGGTACCTTGATTGGTGGCATGATCTTCAATCCCGTAAATGTCCTGATGGAACCGGAACCAATGGAAGTTTAGGCACAATTGCTGTTGCTGCTGCAGAGCCCCATCTTTCTCTTATATAACCAGCTGCAACGTCCAAGGATGCTCCTCCCAACTTGAACTCAGGTATCCCTAGTCTTGCTCTTTTTACCTCCCACAGAGATGCAGACTGTAGTGCATGGCTTCTCGTCTTGGAGACTACTGACCATATGACATTTGCTATCTCAGACTTCTCTCAAACCTCTCTTCCGCGACGCACTAGCATGGCCAATGCAAATGGTGTTATCTCACCAGTCACTGGAGCTGGCTCTGTGACCTTATCTCCATCCTTGCATTTATCTAATACTTTACTTGTTCCGTCTCTATCCCATAAATTATTGTCAGTAAATCAGCTTACTGCTAACCTTGGGTGTGTTGTACTTATTTATCCAAAATTCTGTCTTATTCAGGATATTCTCACCAAGGAGATAATTGGACATGGTACTAAGAGGGGGGATTATATTATGTGGAAGACATCAGTATTGGCTAGACCAATAACATGAGTTATCCACATACTGATAAAGCGACACTACTTAGGTTGTGGCATCGACGCTTGGGACACCCATCTTTTCCTTATTTGAAGCATGTTTTTTCTGATCTGTTTAAGCATTTATAGGCATCTGATTTGAAATGTAACACTTGTATTTTGGCTAAGAGCCATCGCGCTACTTATCCATTAAGCATGACTAAAAGTGACACTCCATTTGCATTAATTCACTCTGACATATGGGGGCCGTCACCTGTTACTAATATGTTTGGCTTTCGTTAGTTTATTATTTTTGTGGATGATTGTACCCGTATGACATGGCTCTACTTGATGAAACACAAAGATGAGGTTCTCAGTGCCTTTGAAACATTCCATGCTATGGTTAGTATTTAGTACAGTGCCACCATGAAGGTTCTCTGCTCTGATAATGGTGGAGAATATGTCAATCAACACCTTAAAGCGTACTTTACTCAACATGGTGTAATTCATGAAACGTCATGCTCACAAACACCTCAACAGAACGGTGTCGCCGAGAGGAAGAATAGACATGTTCTTGAGACTGCTCGTGCTTTGCTTCTCGGTGCTTATATGCCCAAACGTTTTTAGACCGATGCCGTCTTAACTACTATCCATCTTCTCAACCGAATGCCTTCCAAGGTTTTATCCTTTAAGACACCACTCCAATGTCTTTCTACTTATGTGTTACTACCTACCGCATTGATGCTTCCTCCTCGCGTCTTTAGGTGTGTCGTCTATGTGTATCTCCACAAGAACCAGCGCACTAAACTTGATCCGTGTGCACATCGGTGTTTGTTTTTGGGCTATGACGTCCATTAAAAAGGGTACTGGTGCTATGATCCTACCACTCGCAGATTCTATGTGACTATGGATGTCTAATTCTTGGAGACTGATATGTTCTTTTCCTCTCCGGCACCTACTTCTACACTTCAGGAGGAGATATATAATGAAGAGTTTAAGTGGTTCCAACATGAGATGTCGAATGATAACTCAGGTGTTGTGAACTGTGAAGCTGAGCCGCAGGAGCATGGTGGGCCGAATGATAACTCAGGCATTGTGAACTGTGAAGCTAAGTTGCAGGAGCATGGTGGGCCGAATGATAACTCAAGCGTTGTGAACTGTGAAGCTGAGCTGCAGGAGCATGGTGGGCCGAATGATAACTCAGGCATCGTGAACTGTGAAGCCAACTGTGAAGCTAACTCGCAGGAGCATGGTGGGCCGAATGATAACTCAGGCATTGTGAACTGTGAAGCTGAGCCGCAGGAGCATGGTGGGCCGAATGATAACTCAGGCATTGTGAACTGTGAAGCCGAGCCGCAGGAGCATGGTGGGCCGAATGATAGCTCAGGCGTTGTGAACTGTGAAGCCAACTGTGAAGTCAAGCCGCAAGAGCATGGTGGGCCAATAGTAGAAAACCTCGATCAGAACTACATAAGTTTTGGATCAAGCTGATATTTATGTCTTCCTTTCACCGGGGTCCATCTAACCTTATAAAGAGGTTGGATGACAAATAAACATAGACTTATGACTTAGAATGGTTTCACGACATCATTGTCATTATTGCTTCTTGTCGTGTGTGCTCCACTCAAGCCTTCAATGCTTTTCCTTCCTTTTTAAGCTCATGCCCTAAAATGATTATATTAGTCAAGATGAATTGACTGTGTGGATAAAACACATACATTTCATGGTGGGTTTTATAGAGTTCGTGCCAAGACCATCTTTGACTAGGTCATGGTGGGGGTAGTACGCAATCCATGCTCGAAAGTAAAGTTCAAGGAGAGAAAAAGTACAAAAGTGGGCCTTAGAAGAAACAAACAACTTTTGCATGCATTTGCATGCGTTGAAACTTTGGCTTGGGATATAGCTGTCCATGGAAAGTAGCTTCTATGGGTTAGATGGTTACATCGTTGAAAAGACTTTCATGGGACAAGCCCTTTCCACGATATTTCAGTTGTTTTGCTTACATCTCATAAGTTAGAATGTTGCTATCCAATGAAATTATCCAAAAAAATCAATCTCCCACTATTGCAACATTACTGTAATTGATGTAGACAAAGGAAAATGTAGCAGACTTTTTTAGGGGTAGTTTTACATTTAAGACCCAATTAATACATGGCAAGGATCCCACTCATGTGTTTTGTATTAGCACGTGCCGTGGCTCGTTTCTTTAATATGTGCTTCTAACATATATTTCTGAATTCTTCGTCATAGATTGATATTTAATGTTAGGAAAAAATGGACTTATCAAATTATGGAAAACTTAATTCTTCTACTTGTCTTTTTCTCTAATCAAGTCTTTTAGTTGTGGTTAATCCCCTTTAATTTCTGATAGTGGTGCGTGTTGTGGTTGGTAATAAGAGGGTGACCATTTACACGGAGGGTGCACAATGTCAATCGGGAAATGGGGTAAGATCTGTCACTTGTAGTGATGATAGAGGTGGATCGAAATAGGTAAATTTTTGCACAATAGTCAACATCAATTTACCAGATAACAAATATGCAATTACGGGTGTTGAGACATAGAGCCACATCTGGGGTCGTCTTCGACCGGTCGTGGGCTATGCACGACCGGTTATAGGAGCCCGCTCGACTGGTCGTGGACCGGTTCGACTCAAAGTCTAGCGAGCATCGTTTTTGGTCCCAAGGTGCTAGACCGGTCGTGGCCCATTCACGATCGCTCATAGGGGTCGCTCGACCGGTTGAGCAGTTTGCTCGACCGGTCATAGGTACGCAGATTTGTTTCCGAATTCGATGCGGACTGCGGATTTTGGTGTCGCCTTTTGCAAGGGTGCAGAAGGGAAGTTGCCTAAATTATATATAGGTGTTCCTAGGGCTTTTCTAAGTATATTGGAATATTGGGGAAATAATTCTAAGGTGTGGGCAAAGGGTTTTCTATGTTCTTCTAAGGGAGAGGTTAGTATATTGCCTTGTAATATTTGTTCTTTATAGTAGAAGTTTGCATCCATGGTTTTTTACCCTAGATTGGGGTTTTTCCACATATATATTGTCTTGTGGTTTGTTGAATGCTTTGATTCCGTTTCTAGTTTATATTTCTTCCTGTTTATCGTTTGTGGGTGAGGCTTGAGATTGGATCTCGACTCACTGTGTTGTTGGCGTGCCGCGCAACAACTGGTCTCAGAGCTATTGGTTTAGTTCTATTGGGAGCAATGACGGAAGAAGAGAAAACTAGAATTGAGAAGTTTAATGGTTCAAACTTTTCATTCTTGAAGATGCAGATGGAGGATTATCTGTATTACAAGGACCTCTATATTCCTCTAGGAGGAAAGGAGAAGAAATCAGAAAAGATGACAAATGATGAATGGTTTTTACTGGATAGGAAGGCTTTAGGAATGATCCGACTCTCTTTGTCTAAGAGTGTCTCCTTCAATATATCGAAGGTGAAAATGACAAAAGAATTTATGGAAGCCCTAGCCACCATGTATGAAAAACCCTCAGCGTCCAACAAGGTTCATCTTATGAAACTGCTATTCAACATGAAGATGTCAGATGGTGGGAGCGTGGCTGAACATCTAAACGAGTTCAATACAGTCACGAGCCAGTTGGAATCCTTTGGCATCATTTTTTAGGATAAGGTCAGGGTGCTATTGATCTTATCTAGTCTGCCAGACAGTTGGGATGGTTTGGTGATTGCTGTGAGCAATTCTTTAGGGTCGACAAAGTTGAAATTTAATGATGTGGCCAGTCTAATTCTCAGCGAAGAATCTAGAAGGAAGGCATCAGGAGTTTCAAGGGACTCAGGGAATGCTCTAAACGTTGAAGGAAGAGGAAGATCGCCGAACAAAGAAGGCAATAAACACCGGCGTTCTAAGTCGAGGAAGAAGTTTAAGGGACCGAAAAACAAAGACGGGTGTTGGCATTGTGGCAAGAAGGGGCACATGAAACGTGATTGCAGGGCGCTCAAGAAACAAGAAGGAAGCTCTCAAGGTGGGAAGGATTCAGTGAATCTGTCCAAGGAGAGCGACACAGAGGCGTTGATCTTGTCTCTTGATACGGAAATGAGTCTTGGGTTATAGACTCGGGTGCTTCGTTTCATGCCACTTCGTGTAAGGAAGTTCTGCGTGATTATGTGTCAGGTGACTTTAGGAGAGTCTACCTGGGTGATGATGAGCCATGCAGTATAGTTAGCAAGGGAGACGTTCAGGTCAATAAAAAAGACGGAATGGTTTTGAAATTGAAGGATGCCAGACATGTACCGAGTTTGAGAAGGAATCTGATCTCAGTGGGACAGTTGACTAATACCGGTTACGTGACGACATTCACCAGTGACTCATGGAAGATCACAAAAGGTGCCTTGGTAATATCTCGAGGCCAAAAGGAAGGTACTTTGTACATGACTTCAGCATCGTATAGTTCACTCGCAGTCGTATCAACTGTAGTGAATGGGCAGTTATGACATAGAGGCTAGGACATATGAGTGAGAAAGAGATGAAAGTGCTTTGTTAAAAGGGAAGCTACCAGGGCTGAAGTCTATTGATTTGGAATTCTGCGAGGACTGCGTGTATGGCAAGTAGAAGAGGATAAGCTTTAAGAAGATGGGACGCGCTCCAAAGATGCATCTGTTGGAGCTTGTACACACTGATGTATGGGGACCAGCACAGGTATTATCTCTTGGTGGCTCACGTTATTTTATTTCCTTTATTGATGATGCTAGTAGAAAACTGTGGGTTTACTTCTTAAAACATAAATCTGATGTATTTAATGTATTTAAGAAGTGGAAAATTATGGTAGAAAATGAGACATGCAAAACAGTAAAGTGTCTCAGATCTGATAATGGGGAAAAATTTGTGATAAGAGGTTTGAGGAGTATTGTGCAGTAAGTGGAATCAAACATTAGAATGATTTCAGAGACACCACAGCAGAATGGTGTGGCTGAGCACATTAACAGGACCATCTTTGAGCGCGCCAGGAGCATGAGGTTACACGCAGGGCTGCCCAAGATCTTTTGGGCAGATGCTGTGAATACTGCCGCATATCTCATCAATAGAAGTCCCTCAGCACCATTGGATGGTGGGTTACCAGAAGAAACGTGGACTGGGAAAGAAGTGAACATTGCATATCTCAAAGTGTTCGATTGCACTTCATATGTTTACATTGATGCAGAGCACAGAAACAAGCTGGATGCGAAGTCCAGGAGGTGCACGTTTATAAGCTACGGGCAGCATGATTTTGGCTACAGGTTTTTGGATGCAGAAAATAGAAAAATCATCAGAAGTAAGGACGTAGTCTTTAATGAAAAAGTGATGCATAAGGACAGTGTGCAAGAAAATAAGGCCGAGGAAAAGGAATTCGTAGAGTTGGAAGAGTTATCGGACACAGGTGTTACAGCGCCACAGGATGATCATACACAGGAGAATTCTAAGGCAGAGCCACAGACACCGGTTGTGAGGAGGTTTACTCGAGAGAGGAGGCCCACGGTCCGATACTCACCCTCCTTACATTATCTACTGTTGACAGATAATGATGAGCTAGAGTGTTTTGAAGAGGCATTACAGTCAGATACACGGGTTAAGTGGGAGCAGGTCATGGATGATGAGATGAACTCTCTTAAGTCTAATCATACATGGGAGCTAGTCACTCTACCTAAGGGTAAGAAAGCTCCTCATAACAAGTGGGTTTACAGACTAAAGGAGGAGCACGATGGTTCGAAACGGTACAAGGCTAGATTGGTTGTGAAAGGATTTCAATAAAAGGCAGGTATCGATTTCACTGAAATATTTTCACCTGTGGTAAAAATGTCTACGATTCGCATGGTCTTGAGTATAGTGGCTACAGAGGACTTACATCTAGAGCAGCTAGATGTTAAGACGGCCTTTCTTCATGGGGACCTTAAAGAAGAGATATATATACATCAGCCGACAGGATACGTGACACTAGGTAATGAGAACGCGGTGTGCAGACTGAAGAAGAGTCTATAAGGCCTGAAGCAGGCCCCAAGGCAGTAGTACAAGAAGTTCGATAGTTTCATGTCGGGAAACGGTTTTAGGAGATGTTATGCAGACCACTGTTCTTACTTGAAGAAGTTTGATACGTCATATATCATCCTTCTTCTGTATGTTAATGATATGCTTGTGGCCAGTTCAAGCATGAAGGACATCTCAGATCTTAAGAGGCAACGTCTAGAGAATTTGCCATGAAGGATTTAAGAGTTGCAAAATAAATCCTAGGCAATAGGATAAAATGTAACAGGGAAAATAAGAAAATAGTTTTGTCACAGGTAGAGTACATAGCCAAGGTACTTGATCGATTCAATATGGGAGGTGCTAAGCCGGTTAGCACTCTATTAGCTAACCACTTCAAGCTATCTAAGGAGCAAGGTGCAAAGACGCAAGAGGAATGAGACTACATGGCTAAAGTCCCATATGCGTTAGCGATAGGGAGTCTCATGTATGCTATGGTAAGCACGAGGCCAAACATTACTTAAGCAGTGGGAGTTGTTAGCAGGTTCATGAACAACCTCGGGAAGGAACATTGGGAAGCTGTGAAGTGGATCCTTAGATACGTGGTAGGTACTAAGGGTGTAGGGTTGTGTTATAGTGGATCAGAAATCAAGCTACAAGGCTATGTGGATTCAGATTTGGCAGGAGATATCGATAGCAGAAGAAGCACTATAGGTTATGTCTTTACTCGGGCAGTGCTGCAGTCAGTTGAGTCTCTCAGTTATAAAAGATAATATCTATCAGTACGACAAGCAAAATATGTTGCAGCTACAGAAGCGTGCAAGGAGACGGTGTGGATGCAAGGTTTTATGGAAGAGTTGGGTAAGAAGCAAGTAGTTGCAACCTGTACAATGACAGTCAGAGTGCAATACACTTAGCTAAGAATTCAGCCTTTCATTCAAGGACCAAGCATATTGCCATCAGATATCACTTCATACGTTCGTTACTGGAAGATGGATCAATTGCTCTGGAGAAGTGTTCACTCCCCAAGTGCAGGGTTGTGATGTAGTAATAAACTCGGTGAAACCGAGGTCGAATCCACAGGGACTGAAACCTGTACGTTATCTGAAACTAACTAGGACTAGAACTAGAATGAGATGAAATCTAATTTGAGTGTAATTTGAAGAATAATGATGAAATAGTAATCTAAAATTTAGAGAATTAAAGGAAAGGAAACTAGGGATTCAGAGGATCCACTTGTAGAGATCAGGGAGATCTACGCTTGATTCATGAACTCATTCTGAACTTCCTTTTGATCTGGTTTTCAAGAGATGAGACGGGTGTAAATTAGAATGGATTCCATCACAAAACCATGCCCATGAGACAAAGCAAACAACAGAATTAAACCAATTCAACAGCCAATCTGAGTGATGTATGAATGTCGGAAGAGTTCATCATTCCACCATGTCCAAGGGGCGATGGTGAACAACAGAGCATCCTGGCTTCATAATCACAAGAAGGGAAAAAGAAATACTCAAGCTATTGCAAATCTATTGTAATGTCAGTCACAACAAACCATTAAAAACTAATCGCATTCCTTAACATCAAACCAAAAAAAAGTAGTTCAGGACATGAATCAGAACCGTAGAATATCACCCATCACGCTACAAGCTTCACCTCTTAGCCCTAGCTAAGAGGTTTAGCCTAAGAAAGACATAATTAGGCTAGTCTTTTCAAAATAAACAAAAGAGAAACAAAAGAAAAAAAAAAACACTCCCAGCCGGCTGCCTCTTCACGTCCGCGTCCAAGCCCCACGTCTCCAGCCAAGCTCTCCTCCGATCTCTTTTTCCTTTTTCTTTTATAGGTCAGACAGTCGGTTGCTGACCTGCTGTGAGAAGGAGTTCCGCCCTCCTCTTTTCGCAGGGTTTTACGCAGTTTTGTTTTTAGCAAGAAACGCACATAGTTTTGCGCTGTGACATTGGTGAGACCTACTATCAGTGTCAACTTGGAAATCCACCCCGTCCATTACGATCTCCTCGAAAAACCAATTGAAAATGGCTGGTTTTAACCCGCCGTTGATGAAGCCCACTAGATATTTCACTCCACCATCCATCCTACATTAGTCGGTTGAAGACATGTTTTTGTGCACATGGGGCGAAAAGGCGACCTTGGTATGGATCACAGCCCCCATACGGACACCATAGACGGTCCGGATCATCGAAATAGATGATGGGTGTGGCCCACTTTCAAAACCCAATCCAAAGCTCGTCCGTCCCTGGGCGTTTTTGAAAGTTTTGTTTAAAAAATAGGTGGGCCCACTTCTTGAAACATTCTCAGAGATCTACTCCGTTCATCATCTTTTTAGTAATGTGTAAGCTCATAGTTTAAAGTATAAAGGAGATATGAACTCTAAGTAGGCCACACCATCCACCTGTGATGAGTTAATACTGAACGTTGAATCAAACCTCATATTACTTACGTGCATGCATGTAGAGTTTCGGTTATTTACAGATTTGCCACTCTCCATTCTAAAAACATCTGTCGTTTATTTCTCCCTGCTGCACCATCTAAAAGAAGTGAAATTTGACGAATGTTCACCATTTTTTGTGCTCTTTCCATTGGTCCAGTTTGGGTCCCGATCTCCAAAGGATGTCCAAGATGCTTTCTTAATGGTTATTGTATAATCTTGCCCATCGAGTCACGTACATATTGATCCAAGGGCTGAATTTTGACGTGTGCGGTTAATTTATGGTCTTCAAGCCATATATGAAGTTTTAAGCCGAACGGATGGTGGGAACCCTGTGATCTTTCATTTTGGACGTCTTTCGGGTTACTTGAGCTTTAGTTTCTCGATTTTCTTAGATCTTACACATACAAATATGTCGATCTTGGTCTCGTCGAGTCCATCCCTTGCCTTGGTGATTCTAGAGCGTCAATTCTATGCATTTAGCATCTTTTTCAGTCCACGCTCGTAAATACACCCTGCATCACAAACACGATTAAATCAGGTCGTTTAAACAGTATCAAGTTCGTAAATCCAGGTAGTAACTAGGGTTTAATATGCAATATTTGACTCTCAACAAGAAGATTTATACAATTGAGAATCCTGCGGATATGCTGACCAAAGAAGTTACATGGGAGAAGCTGAAGCTTTGTTCAGCTTTAATTGGTCTTCAGGCTTGAAGACGGGGAGGTGGTGTACTCCGGATGAAGAAGACAAAGGTTTATGGCGATGTGTCTCCAAGTGGGAGGTTGTTGAGATGTGGAGCCACATCTGGGGCCGTCTTCGACCGGTCGTGGGCTATGCACGACCGGTAGTAGGGGTCCGCTCGACCGGTCGTGGACCGGTTTGACTCAAAGTCCAGCGAGCATCGTTTGGTCTTGAGGTGCTAGACTGGTCGTGGCCCATTCACGACCGGTCGAGCAGTCTGCTCGACCGGTCGTAGGTATGCAGATTCGTTTCTGAATCCAATGCGGACTGCGGATTTTGGTGTCGTCTTTCGCAAGGGTGCAGAAGGGAAGTTGCCTAAACTATATATAGGTGTTCATAGGGCTTTTCTAGGTGTATTGGAATATTGAGAAAATAATTCTAAGGTGTGGGTAAAAGGTTTTCTATGTTCTTCCAAGGGAGAGGTTAGTATATTGCCTTGTAATCTTTGTTCTTCATAGTAGAAGTTTGCATCCGTGGTTTTTTACCCTAGATTGGGGTTTTTCCACGTATATCTTGTCTTATGGTTTGTTGAATGCTTTGATTCTGTTTCTAGTTTATATTTCTTCCTATTTATCGTTTATGGGTGAGGCTTGAGATTAGATCTCGGCTCACTGCATTGTTGGCGTGCTGTGCAACAACGGGCATATCTGGCGATGATATCACCAAAAAAATGGTAATGAGTGAGGAATGACAGTGGTGGTGTGTGCATAATAATGTCGTGCGACGGAAGGCATGGTACCGACGATGGATGTTATACGGTGGTGATGTCGATGGAATTTGTAGAGATAAAAGCTGCAATGTGGCAGTAGAGATATTCAAAGGTTGTATCAGTCAGAGATGAAGAAGAAGAGGGGGGTTGCGATAGGTGGTCATTATGGTAAATAATGTCGACGATGTGGGAGATGAAGAAGAAGATGGGGGGTTACAACAAGTGGTCGTTGCAGTAGATGTAGAAGGGGTTAGAGGCGAATGCGGTAAGGAATGACAACAATGGTGGGGGTTGCCGGTGGTCGTGGGTATGGTGCGAGGCAGCAGATGGTCGACATAGTAGCAGGTCACAACGGATGTGTTTGTTTAGGTTGTAGTGAATAGGCAGCACCAGCAGGGGGAGGCAGCGAAGAGGGTAGGTGGGTTGTTGATCGGATGCAATGGAGGTGTGTTACTGGAAAAGTGGTGTAGCACGGGTGTTTTTATTTATTTATTTTATATAGAGGATAGAGAAAGGGTACAATGGAGATCAGTGTAGCAGTCAGTATGATATTGGTGATGGGATGGGCTACAAGAGAAAATGTCATTTCTGGATTTGAGAAGAAAATTCTCTAGAATATGTCGGATAATTAGGAGGTTTGGATCATACACTTTGATACCATGAAAAATTCTGATGAATAAAAAGATTAGGAGAAAATGATATATATATATATATATATATATATATATATATATATATATATATATATATATATATATAATATATATATAAAAGAATACAATGTATTTGTAGAAAAAGGGGTGTAAACCGTGTAATCAAATCACCTAATTAAATTCATGATTGGAAGCAAATATGGAAATATAATTAGAGGAAGATTAAAAGAGGTAAATGTGCCAAAAAGATAATCGGAGAATGATGCAGGGAAGAGCGTGAAGAGTAAAGAGAAAAAGATCACCATCTTCCTCAAGTGATTAAAACCTTGAATACATAAGGTAGTTTCTTAAAACCACAAGAAAAAAGAGATAAAACTCGAATATATTTTATTAAATAATGTCTAATGTCTATGATTTCTCATTTACACCACTAATAAATAAAAAATCCTAATTCATAATTACTAAAAATAGCAAAATTCTAACCCCGATTTTCAAAAGTCATAATTAGGGATGCATGACCTATCGATTCGGTAAGAATTGATAGGTTGTGCATCTCTTAACGATACCCAGATCAAGTTATGGTTGATTTATGATTTATACTTCAAACGATAATTTCTTCTTATGTGGATTAAATTTTTTCAAACTAGGTACGCTTGTGGCCCAATTACATCATGCCCTATGTAAAATTAGGCTAGGATATGATGGATTACTTCCACTTCCGTTTGACCTTCTTTTAGTCCAGTCATACTAGAAATGTATCTGTGCCACTTCCTACATCAAACAATATAATATTGATCATGGTGTGAAATCCACTATGTAAATGTATTGCACCAGTTCATGTTAGGAATATATTAGTAGAAAAAAGAGGTAGATCTAAAAATGGTTGTGGCCCGCAGAGCACCCCCTCTCTCTCTCTCTCTCTCAAAAGTCCAGTCTTTGCTAAAAGCAGTCTCTCTCTCAAGGGCTATCAATGTGAAAAGAAGTCTTATTTGCCAAAAGCTACTTGCTTTAGGACTCTTGAGTACTGATCATGAGTAAACTCTGTTAGGCCCACCGTGAATGCAAGTGGTTTATCCACAAAGTCTATCCATTTTTACAGATAATTTTAGGTGTTGAACCCAAAATCGAAGCATATCCACAGCTCAAGTGGACCATACCATAGGAAACAGTGGGACTATTAATTTCCACCGTTGAAACCTTTCAAAGGCCCACGATGATGTTTATTTTTCATCCAACATATTAATAAGATCAAACAGACATGGATGAATGGAAAAAACAAATATCATCTTGATCTAAAACTTCCGTGGCCCCCAATAACGTTTCAACTGCAGAAATTTAATTCACACTATTTCCGTTGGTGTGGTCCACTTGAGCTTTGAATAGACTTAATTTTTGGCTTATAGCCTAAAATTATCTGTTAAAATGGATGGATGGAGTGGATAAAGTGCATGAATGAAGGTGGGCCGCACAGAGTTTACACAGTACGCTTATTGGGTACTGAATTACTCAGTACGCAATCCGCTTCCCTTGAATCCCACAACCTTTTCCAATTACATGGAAACGGGAATCACGGCCGGGTCTTGAGTCTTCGTCAAGAAGAAAATTCTCATCTTGAATCTCGCAATCTGAAGAAAATTTTCAACCATCTCATGATCCTAACCCACTTGCATTTAAAACACAAAAGGTAGAACCGTTTCACATTCGATTACAACAAATTCACTGATTTCACTCATCATGGAAATGGCCATCTGAAAGACGGTCCGGATCATCACAATGCATGCAGCAACGTGGTATGTGTTGGGCGCTGTGGGGCCTAACGTTGATATATGTTTTATATCCACACCGTCCATCCATTTTGCCCCCTCATTTTATGCCATTAACTCAAAAGATGAAGTGTATCCAAAGCTCAACTGGACCACGCCATAGAAAACACTAATGAATGAACGGCCACCATTAAAAAAATTTTGGGGCCCACAAAATTTTTTGATCAGGCCGATATTTGTGTTTCCTTACATCCATGTCTGAGTGACCTTATAAATAGGTTGCATGACAAATAAACATTAACGTGGGCCCTAAAAAGGTTTCAATGGTGACTGTCATTATCCTTACTGCTTCCACTGTATGGTCCTCTTGAGCTTAAGATCTGCTTCATTTTTATGTTCATGCCCTAAAATGAGCTGAAAAAATTAAAAATAAAAAATGAATGGATGGCCATTAATCAAGCGGATCCAAAACTCAGGTGGGCCACACCATGGAGAACGGTGGGAGATAGAGACGATCACAATAGAAACCTTTCTGGGCCTACCATATGGTACCATCCCACCCATTTATCATGTGAGTAAGAAACGAGACAAGAATCAGCCCGTTTGCCATTTCGAGCTGATTTTTGTTATGAACAACTGATGGACGGAATGGATCCCCAACACGTAGTGTAGTTGACCGGATCTCAGTAGAGCCATCACTCCCCTACACGTGGAAGGGTGATATATCATGCAGGACAATCAATCTAGTTACCTCTCCTGTGGATGCAAGATTAATCCAGACACACCTGAATGGCATGATCCTAG
The DNA here is from genome assembly GCA_030180095.1 of Magnolia changhungtana. Lineage (NCBI taxonomy): Eukaryota > Viridiplantae > Streptophyta > Magnoliopsida > Magnoliales > Magnoliaceae > Magnolia > Magnolia changhungtana. The sequence continues at coordinate 659,021 of JASAUF010000061.1, read as the reverse complement.
TGATGTCTCTGGATTTCAAATTCGGTGACATGATTAACACTGAGTGTTAGAATTGAATGTGCGGCTAAATTCAAATCGAACGGCTATGACCCAGTGTCAAGATATACATTCAAATTGATGGTATGTGACCGCAAATCCAATAAGATCGATCACCCAGTTAGTCACACAATGTTTTAAATGATTGGTCAATTATCAAAAGGTGGGATTTGTTTTTTTAAAATAGGTTGCATCTTTGCCTTCAGCACGAAATGACTTTTCAATACAAACTAAACAAAAAGCAAATTTTTACGGTTAGTCCGTGAAGAATAGTTGTAAAGTGCTTTTCTGAACGGAGAACTTGCTTAATATTCGAATTGAATCCAGTGTATGAGCATAAACCCAAACTACAATTAAAGTTAACAACTAATTGATTACTGCTATTAGTTATTACTACCAATTACACTAAGAAATGTAAACAATGATAATGATAAAGCTAAAGAGCACATAATAATTAAAAGATATATTTGATTTGATTTGATTGGTAGGAGACAACTTCTTTTATTGACTTCATTATTTATAGCCTTAGATTAATCATCTAGATGTTTTCCACATTCTGATCCGCGTCGTCATAAAAAAGTGAGGGTGGGCCATGATGTTGATGGAGGGTCCAGAGCATCTTGCTTTACGTGAGCCACGAACTCCAAGTTTTCCTGCGCAAAGGGTTGCTTTTTTATCAATGATTGATTGAATACGCGTTTTCTCTCTCTAGGGCTGGCAATGCTAAGAAAGCATCAAAACAATCACCACTGCAGCAATGTCCACCTATTCCTACCTCTTTTTAGCCTTTTTTCCTCCTCTTCCATTTGCCGCCGTTCAATTGTCATTGGTGCCAACATGGCAAGCCATGATCTTATAAGGGTCCAATCTCTGCCACTCCCAGCTCATCCAAAGGTTAACATTTCTTGTTGCTTGACCAATTTCTCACAATCATGCCAGGTGGTCCACTAATCAGGACCGTTGATGGGTATCCTGACCCTGACTCCACTAATCTAAATCATACAACATGCAATTCAAACCACGTCGCATGCATACACTTACAAAGACCCAAGTCTTCTACCACACCTCTGCATAAAACACCCAATTGTTCTTTGGGACGGACGTGGATATCCTGTGAAAATGATGCAAGGTGGGGTCCACCGTGATGTTTATGAGAAATCCAAACCGTCCATCCATTTTTCGAGCTCATTTTAGATCATTCAACCAAAAGCGAGGAGTATCCAAAACTCAAGAGAGCCATATGAGATGAAACAGTGGGGAAATGAATGCCTACTGTTGAAACCTTCATAGGCTCCACCTTGATGTTTATACGCCATCCAAATCGTTTATAATGTCATTTATATTGGGATGAAGTGAAAACACCAAAAACTTAGCCGGATACAAAACTTAATTTTGTGACAATACAAACGTTTCAAAGGTGGTCGCTGAATCCCCGCTGTTTCCCCTCGTATGGCCCACTTGAATTTTGGATCATCTTCATTTTTTGGCCCCATTTCCTAAAATCAGCTCAAAAAACAAATGGATAGGATGAACTTCTCATAAATGTCATTGGACCCCACCTTGCATATTAGCGCAGGAACATCAAGGAAAACGCGTCCCTTTGAGGATATATGTTCAATCCACTCCGTCCTTCAGGTGATAATGCTTATGTTGAGTCTACATTCAAAATACCAGACCATATAGATTTTAGAGGAACCTCTTAAGTCCAAGTGTTGTGGCTTGACTAATTAGATTAGACTGATTTGTGTATGTTCCTTTTTATCTGGGTGAGTAAAATCAAATGAATCGGATTGATGAAAGACACACATCATGGTGGTCCCACGTACAAACTTTTGGTTGGGTCCCTATTATACCCTTATGGCACGCCCACCTAAGCTCTGGATTTTGGCGTCCTACCACACAAGTGAATTTCACATATACCACATCCTGGCCAAAGAGCCTAGTGTCATAAGCTAGGTTGGCCCCACCATGAGTATAGGCCGCTTCAGTGGATTGGAGGCCAGTAGATCTCTGACTGTGGGGTCCACCATAATGTATGTGCCTTACACCCACGCTATGAATAAAATTTCCTTTATAAAAAAGAATTTTTTTTCCAAATCTTAGGTGCACCTTACCATAGGAAATAGTGGTGATTGGACATTAAAATCTTCCCGTGGACCACATAAGTTCTGGATCAAGCTGAGATTTATGTGGTCCCTTCATTGACCTTTGTGACCTTAGTGACAGGTTGGAAGGCAAATAAACATTCCAGTGCCCCCAGTAAATTTTTAAAGGTGGGTATTCAGTGACTGCTGTTTCTTGTGGTACGGTCCATCTAAGATTTGGTTCTGCTTCATTTTTTGGATCATGCCTAAAATGAGCTGTCAAAATAAAATGGATGGATAGGATGTAAGGCAAATATATCATATCACCTAAGTACAAAAATCATATCCATATAATCGTCATGTGGGTCACACCATAAGGAAATAATGTATAACTATTGATGGATGGGCCATCCAAATCCTCCAACAAGACCAATCCCGAGTCAACTGTCTCCAATCCCAACTCACCCGCGATTCATCCCGGAGTCGATGTTCAGGACACCACTCACCCGTCTCTCTCTCTCTCTTCCTCTCTCTCTCTCTAAACTATTTCCTTTCATCTCTCTTTTCTTTCTAAACTTTCACCTTTTTCCTCTCTTCCCTCCCTCATGTGCCACTAGGGATATCAATGGGTCAGGCTGAATGCTGGGCTTTCGAGCCTGGCTCCACTGGGCTAGATTTGGGCTGGAGTATCAGCTCCGATGCCTAGTTCGGTCTTAAAATTCAAGCCCGTTTTTCAATAGACTGGGCTTAGACATGTCCAACAGCCCATCAGCTAAGACGGGCTCGTAAGGCTTTGGAAGGGCAATTTTATAATATACAAAGAAACCTATCTCTACGCTCTCTACATCCACCTACCACCTCTAACTATTAGAAATGGTGTATAGGGTAATTCTCACTCTCCAAATTATTTCCCTCGGCATGAACTATATGAGTCATAGATGCGTTTGATTTTTGGTACTTATACCTAGTTTTGGTGTAGCATCGGATGTTGGAATGAATTTTATATAAATATCACAGTTGGCTCATAAAAATCAAGGGTGAAATATTGGATATCATAGTAGAGGAAAACAGTACCAACCATCCAAAAATAAAAATAAAAAATTCATTCAAATGTTTTCAAGTCACATCCTAATCACTAACTTAAGGGTTTGGGCTCCATTTTCAGGGCATGACAAACTTGACTATTTCAAAGGTGAGCATGTAGTACCCACTATTTTTTATTGTGTGGGCTACTCGATTTTTGGATTTGCCTCATTTTTGAACTACCGCTAAAATAAGTTACTTATAATAGTGGAAGGGGTGGAATATTTCTCAAAAACATCATGGTGGACGAGTGTTTGACTTGTGGCCATTCAATTTCCACTTATTCCTAACTCTTGCCATTTATAAGTATGTTTGGGTGGCACAAGCTTCAGGATTTTTGGCCAATGAACAGATTGGATATTACATATCCAGACCATATTGGTCCTGATGGACCCATTGTAATTACATGCATAAATCTACACAATCAATGGCTTAGATCACCTCTTAGATTCAATTTGTCTCTAATTATCTCTTCTTTTATGTATTCAAATCTGGGAAATCACTTGGCACAATTTTTAGCATAAGGATCATTTGAGTCCTCTCTACATATAATACGACCTATTTTACCCATGTAATTAGCCTCAGAAAGAAGTATTAACTTTTGATTTTAAATGAAAAATGGGAGGCACCTTTCAATCTACGGCATTTTTGTCATTTTTTTTTTCATACAAGTGGTCAGCTTTTTTTTTTTTCATACAAGTGGTCAGCTCCCCCACTCTACCACCCTCTGAGTATAGTACAGTGTAATATAGAGAATCTATGCAACAAAGGCTTCATGGGGTTTACTGTGATCACGATCTGAAAATTTACTTTGTATATCTATTGCACTAGTTCATGTTCAATATGTCATTGTAAAAATGAGACAGATCTAAAATTAGTTATAGGCAACAAAACTGAAGAGAAGAAAAACAATAAAATGTGTTATTCTCCATTAATTAAGCACCTTTCTCTCTAGTATATAATAGTCATTACCGATCAAGGGATACCAGTTATACTCTATTTTTGACCATTTATAAAATAACCAATAGGGAGTGACATGTGTTGTTACATAAAGAGAATATAACATGAAGAAAGATCTTTAAAAATATTTGGAGCACATTTTACGAAAGTACAATTGGTGTTAAGTTGAAAATATACGTCATCTAATGACAAGGGCAGGGTTGAAAACATACGTCATCTAATGACAAGGGCAGGGTAGAGAAGTTTAATGTACACAAAGCATTTGAGAGAAGATTAAGCTACTGTAACGTTTGAAGTAAAAAAAAAAAAGGCATATACAAAGTATATGTGTTGTAAGGAAACCTATAAATAATAGAGGAAATCTATAAAGCAATCCATCTCGCACTAATCAAACAAACCAATCAAATTATCTTTTGAGTACCAAGTAGTTGTCAATTTACCTTTACTTATCGTAGCTTAGCTCTTTCCTAGGAGTAGCGATAATTTGGTAGCGATAATCTTTTAGTTGTAATTTCGGTCTATACTCATACGTTGGAATATTCTATCCATTCTTAATACCAATATTTCTTTATTTAGAAAGGCTTGTTACAGTTGTGACTCGATTGACTGTAAGTATATATATATATATATATATATATATATATATATATATATATATATATATATATTTTGTGGTTTGACGTTACAGCAGTCTTAAGGTAAAATTGAACTTATTTTTGGAAGTAGAATTTCACCATTCAATTATCGATTTATCATTCTCTAAAATAATTTGCCAGTAACTGAAAAATCAGTTAATCAACTCATATTTTAATTATATACTGCTGCAGTCAGTCATTGTATCTATCTGTATTAGCACAATACGAGTGTGAAAAGAAATCCAATGTTTGGCTTGCTTTTAGACTTTGTTAAATCCATTCGGACGACTTTTTACAATTACATGAAAGTGGGGATCACGAGCCTTGTCAAAGAAGAAGCCTCAACCATATCATGACCCCAGCCATTCAAGCGTGGCATACACGTTGCATTTAAAAGGCATTAGAAGTAGAATTGTTTCACATTCGATTAGAACAAGTTTACTGGTTCCACTGATCATGGAAGTGGCCTTCCAATGAACGGTCCGGATCATCAAAATGTATGCAGTAACGTGCTGTCCATAATTGCGAGGCACATGATAACTCCGAGGGATTACTGGATCGTTGCTCACACGTACCACTACCTCCCGTGTCCAGGAAGTCGGCACAAAAAAGGACGAGAATAAGATGGTGTTGCCAACACCACCCGCAGTCGTGGTATGATGATGTGTTAGGCACAGTGGGGCCTAATTTGATGTGTGTGTGTTATACATCTACGCCGTCCATACATTTTTACTCCTCATTATAGGAAACTAACTCGAAAGATGAAGCATATCAGAGCTCAAGTGGGCCACACCAAAGGAAAGAGTAGAGAATGAATTCTTACCATTAAAAGATTCTTGGGGGCCATGAAGGTTTTGGATCAGGCTGATATTTCTATTTTCCTTATATCCAGGTCTTAATGACCTTATCAAGAGGTTGGATGACAAAATAAACATTAGAGGGGGCCATAGAAAGGTTTCAACGGTGAATGTCATCACCCCAACCATTTCCTTTGGTGTGGTCCACCTGCGCTTCAGATCTGTTTCATTTTTGGGTTCGTAACCTAAGATGATCTGGAAAAATACATGGACGGTGTGGATATAGAACATATACATCATATTGGCCCCACGGAGCCTAACACATCACCCCTTGGGGGTGTTGGCGAAACCACATGATCCTCGTCCTCATTTAAAAAAGAAAAAAAAAGAAAAAAAAAAAAGGGGTGGGCCATGATGTTTGTGGAGGGTCCAGAGCATCTTGCTTTTCGTGGGCCATAACAGACCCCAAGTTTCCCACGCAAAGGGTTGCGTTTTAGGAATGATTAATTCAATACGCGTTGTGAGTCTCTATATATATTAGAAACCAACCACACCTTTGCAGCAATGGCCACCTATTCCTATCTCTTTTTGGCCCTCCTCTTCTCTTCCCTTTGCAACCTGTTCGCAAAATCTACCCCAACCACCGTGTGCGCAACCTGATGTTAGTTCAAGAGGCAAAAAATCAGCTCCATCGATCCATGATTCAAGTGGACCACATGATTGAAAACCCACATATAGGGCAATGCTCACCCTCCAAACTGTTTCCATTAGTGTGGCCCATGTCACATATGGATAGGATTTTTGGGATACGAGTCAAAATGTTTGTGTTGAATCTCATGATTAGAGCGGATTTCATATAATTATCATGGTGGGTCTGTTAAAAATCAAGGGTGAATGTCTCTCACTTAACTATTTCCTTTTGTGTTGCCCACCAAATCACAAGTCGTCTGATTCATTTATTATTATTATTATTATTATTATTATTATCATTTTTGTCTTTGGACCTAATATTGTACTAAATATCTAATGGTTGGAGTGGATCTTACATAAATGCCATGGTGGGCCTGTCAAAATCAAGAGTGGTACATAGAATTCCCTTTCTTGTGCGACTACTTTCCATTCAATTTGGAGAGAGGGACATACGGATGATTTTTGGTGGGGCCCACCTTGATGTTTATGTAAGATCTCCTCTAACCATTAGATATATAATCCCAATTTAGGGCCCGAGTAAAAAAAAAAAAAAAAAAAAAAAAAAAAAAAAAAAAAAAAAAAAAAGAGAGGCTAACTTGTGATTTTGGAAAACAATTAAGAAAGAGATGTCCACCCTTTTTTTTTAAAAAAAATTTTTTTTTTTAAGAAAGAGATGTCCACCCTTTTTTTTTTTTTTTTTAAAGGATGTCCACCCTTTAAAAAAAAAAAAAAAACAAAAACCAAAAAACAAAGGTGTGGCCAACAACAGGCCCACCAGCTTTCATAAATGGAGCAGAGGATTACAGACTATGATATTTCGGGCAGAGAAGCGGCAAATTGGCTACCTGCCTATCATTTCTATACAAACGAAGATTTCTTGAGTTTCCTAACAGATCCTAATCCGGTTTTGTCCAAAAGGAAGCTACCCTTGATCAATCGAGGGAGATGTGGGACATCCCGATACAGCCGATCAGATTGAGAAGAGCTTCCCACTTTCGCCAACCCATCTGCAGTCCCGTTTGCTTCTCTGGGAGTAAGGTTGATTCTGAATATTCCCTTGCTGTAGAACCCCCTAATTCTGGTCACCCAGTAGTGCCACTTCCAAGAGAACATGGAATTCCCAGATAGACAGTCCACTACCCACTTGGAATCTGATTCTATTATTACTCTCTCCATACCAGATGAAATACACATCTTCATCCCGTCATAAACTGCACGAAGCTCGGCCAAGTTGTTGGAAGCACTCCCGTATCCCCTAGAGAAGTCAAATATCATATTGGCTTGGGAGTCCCTGCAAATGCCTCCCCCGCTCGCTGGCCCCAGGTTGGACAAAGCGGATCCATCGACATTGAGCTTGTGCCAGCCCATTGGGGGACGGAACCAATAGACAATTTCAGCAACTGGAGAAGGGGCAGAGAAGGAAGAAGATCTGAACTGACCAGGGCATGTTGGGACATGCACAGGGGCCTGGTTAGACGTCTTGGCTTGAAGAAACAGCGACTCCATCCACCATTTTGTTTTCACTAGCACCTGCATTGCTGAGATAGGAGTGCCATCAGCACGAGCACCTTTTCTAGCTTTCCAGATTTCCCATAGGCCCAAAGTAGGAATTAAACGGAGGCGGATCGGGATTCTTATGAAAGGGAGGGGTCTAAGCCACCACCAATGAAGTCTGTCAGAGACGAAATGGTGAACGGTAAGGGAGACCCCAAAGCATCTGGCGATCCAGTTCCAGACTTTAAAGGCCAGGCAACCCGAGAGAAAGAGGTGTGTCAGGGATTCCGAATAGGGGGAAGCTTCTGGATCATCTGCACAACAAACACACTTCGAGGCAAGGGAAATGCCTTTGTTCTGAATTCTTTCATCCACAGGAAGGGCCCCATGAAGTAGCTTCCACATGAAAATTGAGACTCTTGGGGGAATCTTTGGATGTCAGACCCTCCGCGCCCAGTCTTTCTTCGATCCGCGCCCTCTGTCAACATCCCAAGTTGATTTAACTGTGAACTTCCCGGCTGCGTCTAACGGCCAGATCGGGCTGTCTTCCAATTCAGAAGTGCAGAAGCCCCCTCGAATAATGTACGCCGAGACCTAGTCTGGGAGGGCCGTTGGGGGGACCGGAAGCAGCCCGTCATTATCAATAAAATTAGACATCAACAAAGAACGCTGATACTGAGGAATGAGAATGGAAGGAAGCGATTCCAAACACCCTAGCCTTGACCAATTACAGCTCCACATGTTGATATTTCCTCGGCCCACCACCCATTGAGTGAGTTTGTCCAACACAGGGAAAAGATGCACCATTCGCTTCCAGATAGGAGAAGTCCCTGAGCAACTCCACATGTTGGGCGAAACGGGGAGCATATCTAGCGGGTATTTTGCTTTCATGAACTCAGCCCAGAGATTGTTCCCACGCCCAAAACAAATGGCCCAAGCTATCTTCAACTGCAAAAGCTACCATAACATCCTTAAGTTTTCTAATTCCCAGGCCTCCCTCATCCTTTGGGAGAGAGATAACTCCCAATTCCTCCAATGAAGCTTCTTTTTGCCATTCCTCCAGCCCCAGAAGAAGTTAGCAAAGCTAGCTTCCAAGGAAGATAGAACTTTCTTCGGGATAATCGTTGCCACCAAGGAGTGGATGGGAATACTAGACAGAATGGAGGAGATTAGAGTTAATCTGCCCCCTTGAGAAAGAACTTTGACATTCCACCCCTGGACTTTGGAGGCCACCTTTTCTAATAACGGCTCGAAAAGGCTGCATCTGATTCTCCCTATCGCGATAGGGACACCTAAGTAGGTGAGAGGAGAGGTGGAATTGCTTATCCCAAGGGATCTCTCTATGCTTCAAATTCTGGAAACAGACAACTTAGGAGAGCAGTAGAAGGCACTTTTCCTTAGGTTAATTTTCTAGCCAGAGACCTCTTGAAAGATCGAGAGAAAAGCACAAGCTACGGCTAGCGATCTGCGAGAGCCGTTAAGGAAAAGAACTGTATCGTCTGCATAGAGCAGGTGAGTGGCCTGCTTGCAGCCCTGCCTCAGCTTAAAGGGTTGGCAAAAGCCTCTTTCCACCAACTTGGAGAATCCTCTACTGAGCGCGTCGGCCGCAAGAATAAAAAGACTTGGAGAGATGGGATCACCTTGCCTAAGCCCTCGAGTCGCTTGGAAGAAATCGCAGCTTTCTCTGTTAATAAGTACTGAGAACTAGTTTGAATTCCAGCAAGATTCCACCAACTTTATCCAGGCCGGGTGGAAATCGAACTTGATTAGGACCTGTTTCAGGAATCTCCAATCAATCCGGTCATAGGCCTTTTCCATATCAATCTTCAAGGCAATGTTGCCTCCCCTAACCTTACTTCCAATGTCCCTAAATATTTCTTGACATAAGGCGATATTTTCCACAATGGAGCGACCTTTTATAAAGGCCCCTTGTTCAGCCGAGATCAGCTTGGGGAGAATGGAGCTGAGCCTAGAAACAATGATTTTGACGAAGATTTTATAGACGACGTTGCAAAGGTTGATTGGTTTCAAGTCGGCAAAGGTTCTCGGTGCCTGGGATTTTGGGATAAGGCAAATTAAAGTAGTAGCAAAGGCTCTAGGGAGACGAGTCCCTCGAAAGAATTCCTTGACAACCATAAAGATATCAGGTCCCACAATGTCCCAACACCCTCGGTAGAAAGCAACTGAAATCCCATCAGGCCCGGGGGCCCCATCGATGGGGAGAGTAAACAAAGAACTTCGGACTTCGTTAAAGGAAGGGGACGCCATCAGCAGCTCGTTGTCCCCAGCTGAAACCAGGGAAGGGATGCAGTCCAATAGACTATCAGCAACCACGGATTGACTAGTAGAAGGAGGAGGAGAGAGGAGAGCTTTCATGAATTGAACGCCTTCGTCTTTAATTAATGCTTGATTAGACGTGATTTCCCCTGACTGGAGCTGGATTTTGTGGATTGTGGACCTTCTTACTCTCTCAGAAGTAGCAAGATGAAAGAACTTTGTATTGCGATCTCCCTCGGAAAGCCAATTGTTGCGAGCTTTTTGTTTTCAGAAAATTTCTTCCGTAAGCTCCAGGTTGGCAAGCTTTTTCCTGGCTTCCTCAAGATCCTCACGGTTGATATCAGGTAGGGAGGATTGGGCCTAGGATTCAGCTCGGATCAGATCTTGTTTTGTATTTTTGAGGTTTTGGAAAATATTTCCAAACACCTCTTTGTTCCAGATTTTCAGCTGCATCTTGAGCTTCTTGAGCTTCACCAGCAAGTTTAAATAGGGTTGGTCCAACATCTGATGACGCTATGAATCTTGAACAAGCTTTGCAAACGTGCTGTCCAGGAGCCATATCCGTTGAAAATGGAAGGGCCTCGGGACGGTGGCAGCTGGGGAAGGAAAATTCACCAAAATTGGGGAATGATTAGAATTCAGCCTCGGGAGATGCTTGACTTGAAAGCCACTGAAGATGTTGGTCCATTCCGCGTTGCAAAGGACCCTATTGAGTCTAGCCCACACCTTAGTGCCCACCGCATGATTATTACACCAGGTAAATCTGTTTCCAGAAAAATCGGCGTCCTGCATCCCTGCCTTATCGATAGCCTCCGTAAATTCCACAGAGCTTTCCTGATCATGGCTTCTATTGCCTAACCTCTCATTGGATTGAAGAATCGCATTGAAGTCCCCACAAACAGCCCAAGGACCAGATGAAATAGAAGCAAGAGATTCCAGAGAATCCCAGAAAAATCTTCTACTGAACCTGGAACATTTAGCGTACACAAAGGAAAGACGACAAGGAGCAGGGGAGTTTGGAAGAAAGACATGAAGAGAAATAATTTGGTTAGACATTCCAAGAACTAAAATAGAGAGGTTTCCTTTGTGAAATAACCATATTTTACCCCCAAATTCAGCATTGGAGATAGAAGAGTGGAAGCCAAGCTTTAAGCCGATACCTACCCTCTTCCTATCTGCAGCCAAGGGCTGCAGAATGGCTACAATGGAGGGTTTAAAGTCTCAGATAAATTTGATTGCAGTTTGGACCGTGGCCGCATTGGCCAAGCCTCGGGCGTTCCAAATGAGGAGGCTATCCATCTGATAAATTTTCTGAAAACATGGCCCTCTTCCGCAACATTTTGAACCTATCTTTCCAAGCTGCAATTGTCGAACTATGATCTACGTCTATGCGCTGATCATGAATAGTGTGGCCCTTGTCGTAGCTTGGTGACTCCTCTCCAACTTTAGGAGAGGGACTATGGACCTTGGCATCACATCCGTCAAGGGGATCCCACCCATGCATGCATGGTGGAGGAGAGTTCTACATTCACAGGAGACACTGCAATCTGAGAGACCACCTTGTTGCGGTCACCTTCCTGCCTCCTGGGATGATTTTCTGGTCTGCTCTGATGAAGATGATAACGAGAGAGATCAACCGATAGGTCTAACGTTGTCGGTATACTGTACAACCGTCTGAAAGCCCTTTGTGGGGCGAGGATTGATTCGCACCCCCAGTACATAAGTAGGGGGTGAGGCAAGGGGAAGATCCCTCGTCTAGTTCCTCTCTGTCCCCCTCACTGGATAATGGGGACTCAGGGGAATGATTAGCTGATATGGAAGTCCCTTGAGGGGACCTCCTCTTCCCTACAAGGTTAGAAGCAGATACATTGTAGGGGATAATAGCATTAGAGAGGGAGGGTATACTAGGGCCAGGGAGATGTACCATGTTCTCAGTAGGATAAGAACACTCCAGTGTAGGGGACTGAGATTCATCGACGAGCACGACATTCTCTGACTGGCCGGGAGATCTTCGTTGATGCGGCATGGGGTTAGGCTCCTTGGCTCCAACTCCGTTGCTGTCGTCGTTTAAGGAAGGAGTGCGTACGACCAAAGTGGCCCCTGGATTCGAGCTATCAAAGGCTTGTTGAGATGTGTGGGGATGCAGGGTCAACAGACCTACCCTCGGGGAAGCTAATGGCAGTTCCACCTCTCCATCTACTGGAAAAAATGGGGCAATTGGAGTGCAGTTGGGATTGGCATATCCACAAGCACCTGAGCTACAGTCTCCCTCACCATCCATTTTCCTAGCGAAAGTGTCTTCCACTCTGTCCCTAGAGCTCCCTGCTTTGATCCTATGGCTTGGGAGGTTTGGACTATCGGGTACATTATTTTTAGCAACTGTGGATTCCTTAATCTGGGCCTAAATCCTGAAGGAAACTCCATCGATAATGAGATTTTGTGCCTCCAGAGAGGAGAAGCCTGAAACCAGTTTCACCTTCACCCTGGCAAATTTCTGAAAGATCTCGAATCGCGAAACCGTATCAATCTGAATCACTTCGCCGAAGGATTTGCCCAGGTCCCTGATCACGGATTCGAACTAGGCGTGTGCTGGGATTCCGAACAGTCTGATCCGGGTTGCTTCCTTGTTGAAGTATATCTCTGGCGTCCAGGGAAGCACTTCGGCCAAACCCAGGTCACCCCAAAATAGGGAGTCAGCTACGAAATCAGAGAGCTCCGCTTTGGTTTTGAAGGAAATAAAAAATTAGTAGTTTGAAATTCTAGCTACATCAATGGCAGAGGCCTTGAATTTGGAAGCCCTTAAGCCGTCTATCAGATGAAGAATAGAAATCTTCTTGTTGCCTGAGTCCCCTACCAATCCCAGATCTAGCTCCTGAAGCTTCTCCCTGACCGCCCCAGGGTCAGCCGTTACACATCCTAGGCCTTGCTGGGGTAAAAACTTTGGGACAAGGGGTTTTTCCCAACCTCTTTGGGAAGGTTTGGGACCCCTAGTAGGGACCTTTCCTTGATTCACCTCTGCATTCTTCTGCTATGATCTGTGAAAGAGATTGTCTGTAGAGGTTGTACAAAATAGTTTGGGCCTGGCCTGTTCCATAGAAACCCTCATGCTGTCGATCTTTTGGCCGTTTAATACACTTATGGCTGCTCAAGCATCATCTTCGTACATGTATTGGATGAAAGCATAACCCCTTGATTTGGTAGTCCCTGGAAAATGGGGGAGATACACCTTAGAGATCTTACCATACCTGTGAAAAATCTTGAATAGATCTTCCGTTGAGCAGTTGAAAGGTGGATTCCCCACAAACAGTCTTCCGGCTGCCGGCATCGGCCCTGTTCTTCCTTCTGGAGGGGGCATGGCCCCTCGAGCGACCCCTCATAAACCCTAATCTTCAGCTCTCACAAAACCCAAATCGTCAGCTCGTACTATATCTCACAAAACCCTAATCGTTAGCTCGTAGCATTCCGGCGAAGATGTATCGATGTGCCTCAAGAGATGTCCACCCTTGATTCTTATAGAGCCTAGCGTGACGATTATATGAAATATACTCTAACCATTAGATGACACACAAAAATTTAAAGACGAGTTCTAAAATTTAAACTCATCCATGATTCAGGTGGGCCTTTAGTCGTTGACTGCTGCTTGTACACTATTTCCATTCACATTGTCCACCTTAATTAAGATAGGAAGGATTTTTAGGCCTTTGGCTTAACATGAGGTGAGGATAAATTTTACATAAATATCATGGTGTGGCCCCAAAAGCAGACAACCCATTTTCTCACAAGCCTACCCAAACATACCAAGGTGCAATGGAAGGAAGTGAAATGATAATAATAACAATTTATGAGGTAGCTATTTGATTTTTTTTATTATTATTTTTTGAATAAGTTACTGAAAGACTTTATAAAATTTTCTTTAACAATCATGCAACTGATAACATACGATGATAACACATGATGCGTGCGTCACGGCAGGTATTCACTCACTCTTGACCATTCACGCAGTAGTGTGGCTAACAGACAGAAGAAAAATAAACCTCCAAACCATCTCATGATCATAGCCATTCAAGCACTCGCGTACCATTAATGGTAGTAAAAGGACAAGAAAAATAATTAATCACAATTCACGCAGCAATGTGCGGTGCATGGTACATCAAGGTACATGATAACTCCAAAGCCATGCGGATCAGATGATCACTGTTTCTTTCTAGGATCCACTATATATATCACCCATCCATTCATTTTTTCATACCGTTTTAAGGACATGAGATAAAATATAAGGTTGATCAAAAACTTAAGTTGGCCACACGAGAGGAAACGGTGGAAAAAGAAATACCAACCATTAAAACTTTCTCTGGATCCATCTTGATGTTTATATGCCATCCAAACTGTTAATAAAGTCAATTCCACTGAGATGAACTGAAAACCAAAAAATCCTACCATGATACAAAATTTCTTCGACGGTGGTCTTTCAATCCCCTATGTTTCCTCTTGTGTGGCTCACTTGAGTTTCGAGTCTGTTAATGTTATTTTTGGCTCGTGTCCTGATTCGAGCTGTCAAAACAGATCGATAGAGTGCGTTTCTCACAAACATCAGTGGGTCCTACCTGGCTTCCCACAGCAAAACAGCCCAAAAATGAAGCAGGCATAATTTTAAGGTAAACCATACTATGAGAAACAGTAGTAATTGACTATTATTAGGCCACAAAAGTTTTATGTCAAGCAGATATTTGTTTTCTTCGCTTCATCCATGTTTCTTTGATGTATAAATAGGATGGATGGAAAATAAGCATTACATAAACATTACAGTGGGCCCTAGAAAGTTTTTAATGGTAAGGTGTGCAATCACCACTCTTTTTTTGTGGTATGATCCACCTGAGAATTAGATACACTTTATTTTTGAGCCCATGTCATAAAATGATCCGAAAAAACGTATGGACATATGGTGAAGGTATGAACGTGATGAGGGGTCAATCACGGTTTTCCTTAAGGATAACTACTCTGAATCCACGGACTTTCTCTGGACTCCTCACAGAGACTTCTCGAATCCACGATGAAAAAGCAAGAAAAATAGAAATAAATTCTATAAAATTCGTAATTTAATTGATTAATGAAATAAACTAGTCTACAACCCTTTAAATAAGGATACCAAGCCTTGGAAAAAGTTTAGGAATTAAACTAAAACTAAAACTCCTAGAATTCGCACCTTACTATAAATAGTAAACTCACCTTTTATAGATGGTCGTGATGTCTACTAGTGCACAAGGTTTTTAGCCAAAAATAGTAAGTGCCCTATTTGTCTGAACCACGTTGTTCTCCTAATTATTCTAAGCACTTTTCATATTGGGCACAACTCCTAAAGCCCAATGGATGAAGAGTTATACTGAAACGAATACTAAAAATGATATGGTAATAAACTTACTATAATTACTAAAAACGAAAATAAAACGGGAATTCGACCATCGATCTGGCGATATTTTACAAAATCGGCGTATGCAACCCAGCATAGCAGGTTGGATGGCTAAAGTATCTCGTCCTACCCCAAAATCATACATGGTAGGTTGAATAACTTATTTCGAATTGTGAGATACGCCCAATTTAAGGTTTGACAATTTGGATCACTTCAGTCATCGACCAGGCCTTTTCTAATCCATCTTGGCCATGAAATCGTTCGCAACCCGCTCTACATCAACATAGTAGATATAGAATAAAAACATCCAGGTATGCTACAAGGTAAGGGCCGCACCTAATCCGCAAGCCAGAGGATGTAGGCCAGACAAGGCTTCGGCACCCTTCCCTAGCAATGTACAAGCTTTCTAAAGGGACGTTGTGATGCGTGGTTTTTATCAACATCGTTCTTCCATTTAATACGGGTACAAGCCCAAAAATAAAACACTTCCACAGCTTAAGTAGACCACACCACAGGAAGCAGTGGTGATAATGACACCCACTATTAAAAACTTTCATAGGCCCACCGTGATGGTTAATTACCATCCAACCTGTTCATAAGATCACGTAAACTTAGATGGGAAAAATGCAAATATCAGCTTTGATCCAACTCCTATAAAAGTTTTAGATCGGAAGGGTCCATTTAAGTTACTTTTTGGCCTTATACCCTAAAATGATACGTTAAAATGGATGAAACCGATATTTTGTAGTGGAATCTTAGAACCCCTTCCCATTCCGTTTTTTGGTAGTGATGGCAGGAGGGGGACGTAGTATCCACGCTGAGGTCGTTAGACAATCTAAAGCACCTTGATTTTAATGGGTCAGGCCCCACTCTTCCTTGTGCCTATTGACTCCAAGATTCCAAACGTAAAAGGGTTACTTTCTATCATTGACTCAATACGCGTTTTATCTCTATATATATGTATGAGGTTGGCAATGCTAAGAAACCAACCACCATTGCAGCAATGGCCACCTATTCCTACTTCTTTCTTACCCTTTTCCTCTTCTCTTCCCTCTGCAACCTTTCAACGGTCATTGGAGCCAACAGGAAGGTTCGACCAACGCCAGTCCCTGCTATGGCCTGTTCATCCAAAGGTTACACATTTCTTGTTACTTGACCCGATTGACAGAGATGGTCCACTAATCAGGACCGTTGATATGTATCTTGTTCCATGGAGCCTTCTTGCTTTCTATTTAAGCAAGCGCGCGCACACACACACACACTTACAAAGACACAAAACAGCCATGCTCTGTGGGACCACCATGTTGTATATGTTAAATCCACACGCACACACACCCCACACACTCACGTGGAATTCAGGTGATAACCCTTAAATTGTGGCTACCACCCGAGCAAGAGTACCTGGGTTTTTAAATCAGTTTGATTTTAACCCTTAATAAATGGCTTGCCTCCCCAGTTTGATTTTCATAAATTCCCCTTGTCCTAAAGAGTCGGATCTAATGAATGGGTTTGATGAATGATACACATCATGGTGGCCTCATGCATAAATCTATGGTTAGCATCCTTCTCCATAATTTCCATCCTTCTCCATTATTTCTGGTCATGTGGTTAACCTGGGCTGTGGATTTGACTGTTTATTTATTTATTTATCCCTGGAGCTTAGAGTGATGTTCCAATCTGGACTGATGAGGTCAGCCTGATTTTTTAACTAGCTATAGGAAATTTTCTTGGTGGGACCCATCTGAAAACTGTGGATTTATATCTGTAGAGTGCACGAATCTCTGTATGATGATCAAAAAAAAAAAAAAAGCGGGTCCCCACTTTAAATAGTCACTCGGAGGACAGACGTCTCTTATAACCCCACTATGATATATGTGGATGAAAGGAAACACAAAAATCATCTTGATCCAATACTTCTTTGGCCCATAAGAAGTTTTCAATGGTAAGAGTTCAATCCCATTGAGGTTTGGATCTTACTCATTTTTCGGGTTCATATCCTAAAATGAGTTGGAAAAATGGATGGACAGAATGGATAAAACACATATATCATGGTGGGTCCCACAGAGCTTCGACTAAGTACCACAACTACCTAGCTCAGTACGGAAGGGGTTACCACCGAATCCGAGCCCGTCTCCGATCATCCGTACATATTTACATATGGTGCTTATGATCCTCATGAGGCAACACTTACATGCGACCGTTAATCACAAAGAGGAAAAACTCACTCTACTCGCCCCCACATGGATGTTTTCCAGAATTTCATGTGCAGACGATATCCAATGCATCTAATAGGTGGCCCCACCACGAGAGTCATCTGATACAAAAATCATCCCCACATGCTTAACAGGTGGGCCACACTATCAAAACAATGTGTAGAAATTAACGAATAGCAAAATATAAGTGTGGTCCACTCAATAAGTAGATATAGCAGATTTTTATCTAAAGTAATTCTCATGGTTGGCCTAACCTATCAGAAGGCTTGGATTTCACATGCACTTAACAGTCAATTGATTATATATTTTCAGGGCTTTCAGAAACTCATCACACCAATCAGACAATCATAAGCGTCCAACCTACAAAATGCACACCTAGGATCATTTTAAACATGTGTTACACCAAATACACGGTCCAGATTGACAGGAAAATAAAAAAACCATCCAAGTGTCCTGATGCACTGAATCATTATTTCTCTTTATTAATTTCATCATTTTTTTTTTCTTTTGGGTTATAACAGAATATAAAAAGCAAGGGCTGAAAATAGTCCACAGGTATGGGCCATGCTCACCATTAGATGGAGAAAAGGCCACACCCATCCAAATCCTCCAACAAGACCAATCTCGAGTCAGCTGGCTCCAATCTCGACTCACTAGCAATTCCTCCCGACTCGATGTTCAAGATACCACCGTACCAGCTCAACCCGGCAATGCATTCGCTACCGGAAACTACATCGTGACCGTCGGATTCGGCACTCCAAAGAAGGATATGACCCTTGAATTTGACACCGGCAGCGATCTCACCTGGATCCAATGCCAGCCCTGCGCTGGCAGCTGCTACCAGCAGCAAGAACCAATCTTCAACCCCGCCGACTCATCTTCCTATCTCAATCTCTCATGCAACTCGGCCGAGTGCTCTCAACTCAGTCTCCCAACAAGATGCTCCTCATCTACCTGCGTCTACCTCACTCGCTACGGTGACGGTTCTCAATCCATTGGCTTCCTCTCACGTGATACACTTACGCTCTCCTCCTCCGACACCTTCCCCAACTTCCAGTTCGGTTGTGGCCAGCAAAACGAGGGCTTGTTCGGCAAGACTGCTGGGTTGCTCGGACTCGGCCGTGATCCCGTTTCTTTAGTTTCTCAAACAGCAACTAAATTCGGCCGAGTTTTTTCTTACTGCCTTCCATCCTCTCCAAGCTCGCCCGGGTACCTGACTTTTGGTGCTGATGCCATCAAGTCCGGAATGAAATTCACGCCACTGCTGACGAAATCGAACCGTCCGTCATTCTATTTCCTCAACCTGATTGGAATAAGCGTTGGAGGAAAGGCGCTGTCAATACCGGAATCGACGTTCTCATCGCCTGGCACTATCATCGATTCTGGCACCGTTATCACCCGCCTACCTTCATCGGCCTATGTTGCGTTGAGGTCGGCATTCCAGCAGGAGATGTCGAATTACACGTCGGCTGCTTCTCCATCGTCCGTACTCGAAACGTGTTATGAGTTGGGTGGGAGCGAAGCTTTATCGGTTCCACCGATAGTGATGCATTTTGAAGGGGATGTGGATGTGAATGTGGACTACTCTGGGATTATTTTCAAAGAGAGTAAGACGGTAGGCTGCCTGGCATTTGCTGCGAACGGTGATGACGGCGACCTTACCATCATAGGAAATAGCCAGCAGCTGACATTCGATGTGGTTTATGATGTCGCTGGAGGGAGGTTGGGGTTCGGTCCTGGCGGTTGCCGTTGAGCGTTCTGGCTAAGGAAATGAAGATGAGAAAGAGGAAATGAAGATAGGAAGCAATAGAAAGAATGCGAAGAAGAATAATATAGAAATAGTATGTGATAAGATATGGGTTGATGAAGAGATCTTTAGTAATTTCTAGAATAATCATGTCTTTCTAAATTCAATAATGGAGTGTAAAAGAAGTTGCAAAAAGTAGGCGGTTATTTCTTCATGGCATAAATTATAAGTAGTTTTTAGAAAAAATCCCTTTTTTAATACTATAGGGGTACTTCATCTTTCATGGACTTGTTTCCTATGGTGTGGTCCACTTGAGCCTTATATCTGTCTCGTTTTTTTGGGGTTGGATCCTAACATGGTATGATCAAATGGATGGATGCTTTTTGGCTGGTAACCCTAACACCAGCCAGATAGATGGTGTCATACCTCTGTGGGCACATCATGATTTATGTGTTTTATCCACGCTCTGTGGGCACATCATGATTTATGTGTTTTATCCACGCTGGCCATTCATTTTGGCAGCTCATTTCAGGGTATGAGACCAAAAATGAGGCAGATCCAAAGCTCAAAGTAGACCACACTATAGGAAACAGTGGGGATTGAATGCTTGCCGTTGAAAACCTCTCGGGGCAACGAGAAGTTTTGGATCAAGATGATATTTATATTTTTCCTTCATCTAGGGTTACTGGACTTTATGAACATGTTGGATGACAAATAAACATTTTTGTGGACACTAAAAGGTTTTCAACGGAAATAATTCACTCCCCAATGTTTCCTATGGTATGGTCCACTTGAGATTTGGATCTGCTTCCATTTTTAGTCTCTTGTGTTAAAATGAGTTGGAAAATGGATGGATGGTGTGGATAAAACACATACAAAATGGTGGGGCGCACAGAAGTTTGACATCAGATATCTAGTTAGTGTTGGGGTCATCAGCCAAACCGCGTCCGTGGAAAGTAGCTTGTATTGGATAGATGCCTATGTTGTAGAAAAGACCTTCATGAAACAAGGGATTTCAACAAAATTTCAATTTGCAGTATAAAACGCAGCCCCGACGTGGGTACTATGTATACCCTGGAAAAGGTTCTTTAGGCCCCCCATAACATTATGTGTTTTATCGACACAACCTCTTCGGTTTGCTATATCATTTTAGAGCATGAGCCATAAACGAGGCAGTTCCAAAAATCAATTAGACCACATCTCCGGAACAATTGGGATGATGAAGTTCACCTGTTGAAACCTTCTTATGACCCACCATGATGTTTATTAGCCACCCAACCTGTTCACAAGGTCACATAGATCTCCATGAAGTCAAAGCAGCAATATCAGCTTTTTTCAAAGCTTCCTTAGCCCTCAAGAAATTTTCAATGATAGGCGTTCAATATTCCCAACCTTTTCATGTGATATGTCTAACTTAATTTTTGGATTTGAATCATTTTTATCCTCATGCCCTAAAATGATATGGCAAAATTATGGATGGATGGCGTGGATAAAGCACACACATCATTGTAGGGGAGTCGAATTAATGCATGACAAGGTTCTTGCTCATGTATTCCATGGTAGCACAGGTGCTGTTGAATTCTCAATCATACCATAAGTGGTTAAGAAGAATGATATATAAGATATCGACTGATGAAGAAGTTTAGTAATGCCTACAATGATGGCGACTTGAGCTTTGGATTTTTACACTCATTTTCTGTGCATTAACAGGGTCCGATAGAAAAATGTCACATATAGTGACATTATATGTTTGACGTACATATACGGAAGTCATACTTGCATATGAAGAGAGACCTTCTGTTGATCTTCCTTTGGCACATGTATTCTATTAATTAATGTGATGGTTCTAGCCAAGTGGATGAATAGTCCTATGTCACATAGCTACTAGGGCCAAAAGTCGGGCGGGTTGGGTTGGGTTGGGTCAGGTTGTTGCTCAACCCTAACCCAACCCAAGGTTCCTATACCTCAACCCCAATCCAACCCAACCTAAGGTTCCTATACCTCAACCCCAATCCAACCCAACCCAACCTCAGGTTAGGAATTCTCAACCCAATCCCAACCCAAGGGGGCAAGGTTGGGTTGATCAGGTTGGTCGGTCAAGTTGTTATATGCCAATATTTTCGTTATTATTTAGTCTATTATATTTTCAATACACGTCTATTTTTGTTTGTATCTGTTATGGGGAAAAATGAACTGGTCAGGAAGATGAGGTCGGGTTGGTAAAAATCAACTCAAGGTTCCTCCTAATCCAGTTTACACCTATATATATATAGTTGTAAGAGAATCCCAAACAAAATAAAAAATAAATCACGCAAATACGCAACTCTGTGTAAATCCATGCGGAAACTTTCGATGGAATCGAATAGTCTTCAATGTCATCGAAACTAATCTTTCGATGACATCGAAACAAGACCTCAACTGTCTAGAGACCAAACATGATTTTTCAGAAATTCTCGATTACATTGAGCTATGTTCGATGACATCGAACCTATCCTTCGATGACATTGAACACTCTTTGATGGTATCGAAACAATGCCCTGATAGTCTAGTGACCAACCTAAGAAAATTCGAAAAATCTCGATGGGATTGAGCACTGTTCGATGTCATAGAAGGTGCATCGAATGTGACATTGAACATTCTATCGATGGCATCAGCAAGCCTTGTATCTCACTTGATTTAAGACATCAAATACAACATATGTTACCCCCTTTCTCTCTCCACTGGCATATAATATATCATTGTGGATCAAGGGCTACCAATGTGAAAAGAAGTGGAGTGCTTGCTAAAAGCACTATCTCTCTCTGGCTCTTAGTTTATAATAGTTCACTGCCGATCAAGGGCTACTAATGTGAAAAGAAGTTCAGCGTTTGCTAAAAGCTATCTCTCTCAGTAAGTCCAATCTTTGCTGAAAGCGGTATCTATCTCAAGGACCATCAATGTGAAAAGAAGTCTAATATTTTCTTAAATCCCACAACCTTTTACAATTACGTGGAAAAGGGTACCATGGCCGGGTCTTGAGTCTTCGTAAAGAAGAAAATTCTCAACCATCTCATGATCCTAACCCACTTTCGTTTAAAACACAAAAGGTAGAACCGTTTCACATTCGATTTCAACAACAAATTCACTGATTCCACTAATCATGGAAGTGCCCATCTGAAAGACGGTCTGGATCATCACAATGCATGCAGCAACGTGCTGTCCATAATAATGAGGCACATGATAACACCCATGCCATAGAGATTACTGGATTGTGCTCACACGTACCACCCACGTCCAGGAAGTCGGCACCAAAAAGGACGCGTATCAGATTGATGGTGTGTCCATGTGTTGGGCGCTGTGGGGCCCAACGTGATATATGTTTTATATCCATGCCGTCCATTCATTTTGCCCCTTCATTTTAGGCCATTAAGTCAAAAAATGAATCAAATAAGAAAGCTCAAATGAACCACGCCATGGGAAACACTAGTGAATGAATGGACACTATTAAAAATTTCTTAGGGGCCACAAAAGTTTTGGATCAAGCTGATATTTGTGTTTCAACGGTGAATGACCTTATCAACAGGTTGGATGATAAAATAAACATTAGGGTGGGCCCTAAAAAGGTTTCAACGGTGATTATCGTTACCCCACTATTTCCTGTGGTACGGTCCATCTGCTTAATTTTTGGATTCATGCCCTAAAATGAGCTGGAAAAAAATGAATGAATGGCGTGGATATAAAACACATGCATCACATCCGCGTCCTCGTAAAAAAGATGGGGTGGGCCAGATGTTGGTGGAGGATCCAGAACATCTTGCTTTCCGTGAGCCGATGACTCCAAGTTTCCCACACAAAAGGGTTGCTTTTATTCAATGATTGATTTGATACGCGTTTTATCAAGAAAGCAACAACCAATGCAGCAATGGCCACCTTTTCCTACCTCTTTTTTAGCCTTTTTTTCCTTTCTCTTCCCTTTGCAAGTATACCGTTCAATTGTCGTTGGTGCTAACATGGCAAGCCATGATCTTGTAAGGATCCGATCTCTGCTACTCTCGGCTCATCCAAAGTTTAACATTTCTTGATGCTTGACCAATCATGCCAGATGGTCCACTAATCAGGACCGTTGATGGATATCCTGTTCCTGACTTCACTTATCTAAATCATACAACATCAAAATTCAAACCACGCACATGCATACACTTACAAGGACCCAAGTCTTCTACCACACCTCTAGGGGTGTACATGAACTGAGCTAGCTTGGTCAACTCGCTTGACCCGGTTCGAAAAAGCGCGATTCGGCTCTGTTTGAAGTTGAGTTCGATCCGAGTTGAGCTGGTTTTTAGAGCTCGAAACTGAGTTTGAGCCGAGTTCAAGCTGGCCCGAGCTCGACTTGACTTGGTTCGATATATAGCTTGAACCCTCCTCAACTCAGATCGACTTGGTAAGATGGTATAAAAAGTTTAAAAAAAAATCCTAACATTTACCCTTTCCTCTTTGTTTGAAAAAAGAACCTGCAACCCGCCTGAACCTAGCACTCTACTTCTCTCTTTGCTCGTCCCTATCCGACCAACGACTCTCTCTCTCTCTCTCTCTCTCTCTCTCTCTCTCTCTATGCTCGTCCCGCTCGACCAACATTGAGCGACTCTGCCTTTCTCTTAGTCTCTGCTCGTTTCACCTGACCAACGACTCTCCCTCTCTCTGCTTGTCCCGCCCGACCAGTAAGCGACTCTGCTTGACTGTCTCTCTCTCTCTCTGCCTGTCTCGTTGGACAGTGAGCAACTCCACTTGACTACCTCTCTCTCTGCTCGTCTCGCCCGACCAGTAGCGTCCAGCGAGCTAGCGACTCTGCCTATCTCTTTCTTTGCCTCTCAGACTCTCTCTCTCTCTCTCTCTCTCTCTCTGGAGTTTGGCTGATTTGCTCGACAGCGACTCACCCGCTCGGGTGTCTGCAGCCTGCTGCTCGCCCTCCTCCTGCCACCACTCGACAGTTTGGCCGTTGCCTGCCCTGTCTGCCGGTAAGCTTAAACTTGGCTCGAACTAGAGATGATGGCTTGGTCACTAAGCCGAGCCGAGTTCGATTTGGGTGTGCATGCTGACCAAGTTGAGTCAAGCTGAGGCCAGCTCGACTCGGTTCGACTCGATGTACACACCCCTACACACCTATGCATAAAACACCCAATTGGTCTTTGGGGTGGATGTAGATTTCCTGTAAAAGCGATGCAAGGTGGGGTCCACCGTGATGTTTATGAGAAATCCAAACTGTATAGATTTTAGAGGGACCTCACTACGCCAAAATGGCAAAAAAAGGACGGTCCAAAACCGTCTCAAATGATCAAAAAGGACGGTCATGGACCGTCACATAGGCCGTCAAATTTTGACGTGTCTTATTTTTTAAAGGACGGTTGAAAACCGTCATTCTTATTGACGAAAAAAAGACGGTCACAGGCCGTCCTAAAAAAGGACGGTCATGGACCGTCCTTAAAATGGACTGTCCTCGACTGTCTCTTATGATCCTAAAAAGGACGGCCATAAACTGTCCTTTAAAAAGATTGTTATGGACCGTCTTTAAAAAGGACTGTCATAGACCGTCTCTTATGAGCCTTCAAAGGACGGCCATAGACCGTCCTTAAAAAGGACTGTCATGGACCGTCTCTTATGAGCCTTCAAAGGACGGTTATGGACCATCCTTTAAAAGGACGGCCATGGACCGTCCTTTAAAAAGACTGTTATGGGCAGTCTCTTATAACCCTTAAAAGACATTTTCAAATTTGACCTGTTACAGTATTCTTCCTGATATACACCTGTTATACAAACTACGTAAATCCAAACTGTTTCATCACATTTACATTCACCTGTTTCATTCACACACACCTGTTTCATCCAAACAGGACTGACATATACCTGTTTCATTCACATTCACCTGTTTCATTCACATACGTAAATCCAAACTGTTTCATCACATTCACATTCACCTGTTTCATCCAAACAGGACTGATATACACCTGTTTCATCCAAACAGGACTGATATACACCTGTTTCATTCACATACACCTGTTTCATCCAAACAAGACTGATATACACCTGTTTCATCCAAACAGATGACATACACCTGTTTCATTCACATTTACTGTTTCATCAAACAGTATGATATACACTGTTTATTCACATTCACTGTTTCATCCAAACAGATCGAGATATCTAAGCTGTTTCATTCATTTCACATTCACATCCATCTAAACCCAAACTACGTAAATCCATCCAAACATAAACTACATCCATCCAAACACAAACAATCTTATCCACAATACATTATTCATCCACGCATAATACATATAAAGTTTAACTTCACAAGTTAAAAAAAAAAAAAAAGGAAAAAATCAAAGAACAATTTTCTTATGTCTTCCATCTAATAAAAAATATTCAACCAACAAAACATTATAATTGAATCATGAAAAATTACGAAACTTCATCCAAAAAGTGGGCACTTTTTAAAATAAAAGCTTGATCATTAAAATAAACCTAATATGAGCAAATAATGCAAAAAAGTGTTTCAATTAATAGAAACAACAACAAAAATTAAAGCTTTGTAAAAAGGGGCATGTGTTAAAAGGGATACATTCTTGTTTGTTGCCTTGTGATTGGGCTACATTATTACAGCAATCGAGTTCGAATTCGATATCGGGTTTAGGTTTGGGTTTTCAAGTTTAGGTTTAGGATTAGGTGTAGGTCTAAGTTTAAGGATTTGAGAATACATTCATGTTTTAGGTTTAGGTTTTAGGTTTTAGGTTTTAGGTTATAGGTTTAGGTTTTAAGTTTAGGTTAAGGTTTAGGTTTAGGTTTAGGTTAAGGTTTAGGTTTAGGGAATTGAGAATATGTTAAGGTTTAGGTTTAGGAAATCGGGTTCGGGTTCTGGATCGGGTTTAGGTTTGGGTTTTCAAGTTTAGGTTTAGGTTAGGGAGTTGAGATTAAGATTAGGTGTAGGTTTAGGTTTAGGATTTGAGAATACATTTAGGTTTTAGGTTTATTTTTAGGTTTTAGGTATTGGTTAAGGTTTAAGTTTTAGGTTTAGGTTAAGGTTAGGTTATAGGTTATAAGTTTAGGTTTTAGGACATAGGTTTTGGTTTAAAGGTTATAGGTTTAGGTTAAGGTTAAGGTTTTAAGGTCTTATAAGCTATAGGTTCGGGAATTGAGAATATGTTAAGGTTTAGGTTTAGAAAATCGGGTTCGGGTTCGGATCGGGTTTAGGTTTGGGTTTTCAAGTTTAGGTTCGAGTTTAGGTTAGGGAGTCGAGATTAGGATTAGGTGTAGGTTTAGGTTTAGGGATTTGAAAATAGGTTGAGGTTTAGGTTTAAGAATCGGGTTCGGGTTCGGGATTGGGTTTAGGTTTGGGTTTTCAAGTTTAGGTTAGGAGTTTAGATTAGGATTAGGTGTAGGTTTAAGTTTAGGGATTTGAGAATATGTTAAGGTTTAGGTTTAGGAAATCGGGTTCGGGTTCGGGATTGGGTTTAGGTTTGGGTTTTCAAGTTTAGGTTTAGATTTAGGTTAGGGAGTTGAGATTAGGATTAGGTGTGGTTTAGGTTTAGAGATTTGAGAATACATTTAGGTTTTAGGTCATAAGTTTTGGTTTAGGTTAAGGTTATAGGTTTAGGTTAAGGTTTAGGTTTAGGTTATAAGCTATAGGTTTAGGGAATTGAGAATAGGTTAAGGTTTAGGTTTAGGAATCGGGTTCGGTTCGGGATCGGGTTTAGGTTTGGGTTTTCGAGTTTAGGTTTAGGTTTAGGTTAGGAGTTGAGATTAGGATTAGGTGTAGGTTTAGGTTTAGGAATTTGAGAATACATTTAGGTTTTAGGTTTAGGTTTAGGTTTTAGGTTATTGGTGTTTAGATTTTAGGTTTAGGTTAAGGTTAGGTTACAAGTTTAGGTTATAGGTTATAGGTTAAGTTTTTAGTCATAGGTTTTGGTTTTAAGGTTATACGTTTAGGTTAAGGTTAAGGTTTTAGAACTTATAAGCTATAGGTTTAGGGAATTGAGAATATGTTAAGGTTTAGGTTTAGGAAATCGGGTTCGGGTTCGGGATCGGGTTTAGGTTTGGGTTTTCAAGTTTAGGTTTAGGTTTAGGTTAGGGAGTTGAGATTAGGATTAGGTGTAGGTTTAGGTTTAGGTTTAGGTTTAGGAATCGGGTTCGGGTTCGGGATTGGGTTTAGGTTTGGGTTTTCAAGTTTAAGTTTAGGTTTAGGTTAGGAGTTTAGATTAGGATTAGGTGTAGGTTTAAGTTTTTAGGGATTTGAGAATAGGTTAAGGTTTAGGTTTAGAAATCGGGTTCGGGATCGGGTTTAGGTTTGGGTTTTCAAGTTTAGGTTTAGGTTAGGGAGTTGAGATTAGGATTAGGTGTAGGTTTAGGTTTTGAGATTTGAGAATACATTTAGGTTTTAGGTCATAGGTTTTGGTTTAGGTTAAGGTTATAGGTTTAGGTTAAGGTTTAGGTTTAGGTTTAGGTTATGAGCTATAGGTTTAGGGAATTGAGAATAGGTTAAGGTTTAGGTTTAGGGAATCGGGATCGGGTTTAAGTTTGTGTTTTCAAGTTTAGTTTTAGGTTTAGGTTGGAGTTGAGATTAGGATTAGGTGTAGGTTTAAGTTTAGGATTTGAGAATACATTTAGGTTTTAGGTTTAGGTTTAGGTTGTAGGTTATTGGTTAAGGTTTAGGTTTTAGGTTTAGGTTAAGGTTAGGTTATAGGTTATAAGTTTAGGTTATAGGTTATAGGTTAAGGTTTTATGTCATAGGTTTTGGTTTTAAGGTTATAGGTTTAGGTCTTATAAGCTATAGGTTTAGGGAATTGAGAATATGTTAAGGTTTAGGTTTAGGAAATCGGGTTCGGGTTCTGGATCGGGTTTAGGTTTGGGTTTTCAAGTTTAGGTTTAGGTTTAGGTTAGGGAGTTGAGATTAGGATTAGGTGTAGGTTTAGGTTTAGGGATTTAAAAATAGGTTAAGGTTTAGGTTTAAGAATTCGGGTTTGGGTTCGAGATTGAGTTTAGGTTTGGGTTTTCAAGTTTAAGTTTAGGTTTAGGTTAGGAGTTTAGATTAGGAATAGGTGTAGGTTTAAGTTTAGGGATTTGAGAATATGTTAAGGTTTAGGTTTAGAAATCTGAGTTAGGGTTCGGGATCGGGTTTTAGGTTTGGGTTTTCAAGTTTAGGTTTAGGTTTAGGTTAGGGAGTTGAGATTAGGATTAGGTGTAGGTTTAGGTTTAGAGATTTGAGAATACATTTAGGTTTTAGGTCATAGGTTTTGGTTTAGGTTAAGGTTAAGGTTTAGGTTTAGGTTTAGGTTAAGGTTTAGGTTTAGGTTAAGGTTATAGGTTTAGGTTAAGGTTTAGGTTTAGGTTTAGGTTAAGGTTTAGGTTTAGGTTATAAGCTATAGGTTTAGGGAATTGAGAATAGGTTAAGGTTTAGGTTTAGGAATCGGGATCGAGTTTAAGTTTGTGTTTTCAAGTTTAGTTTTAGGTTTAGGTTGGAGTTGAGATTAGGATTAGGTGTAGGTTTAAGTTTAGGGATTTGAGAATACATTTAGGTTTTAGGTTTAGGTTTAGGTTATTGGTTAAGGTTTAGGTTTTAGGTTTAGGTTAAGGTTAGGTTATAGGTTATAAGTTTAGGTTATAGGTTATAGGTTAAGGTTTTAGGTCATAGGTTTTGGTTTTTAAGGTTATAGGGTTTAGGTCTTATAAGCTATAGGTTTAGGGAATTGAGAATATGTTAAGGTTTAGGTTTAGGAAATCGAGTTCGGGTTCGGGATCGGGTTTAGGTTTGGGTTTTCAAGTTTAGATTTAGGTTTAGGTTAGGGAGTTGAGATTAGGATTAGGTGTAGGTTTAGGGATTTAAAAATAGGTTAAGGTTTAGGTTTAAGAATTCGAGTTCGGGTTCGAGATTGAGTTTAGGTTTGGGTTTTCGAGTTTAGGTTTAGGTTTAGGTTAGGGAGTTTAGATTAGGAATAGGTGTGGTTTAAGTTTAGGGATTTGAGAATAGGTTAAGGTTTAGGTTTAGGAAATCGGGTTAGGGTTCGGATTGGGTTTTAGGTTTGGGTTTTCAAGTTTAGGTTTAGGTTTAGGTTAAGGAGTTGAGATTAGGATTAGGTGTAGGTTTAGGTTTAGAGATTTGAGAATACATTTAGGTTTTAGGTCATAGGTTTTGGTTTAGGTTAAGGTTATAGGTTTAGGTTAAGGTTTAAGTTTAGGTTTAGGTTTAGGTTAAGGTTTAGGTTATAAGCTATAGGTTTAGGGAATTGAGAATAGGTTAAGGTTTAGGTTTAGGAATCGGGTTCGGGTTTGGGATCGGGTTTAGGTTTGGGTTTTCAAGTTTAGGTTTAGGTTTAGGTTAGGAGTTGAGATTAGATTAGGTGTAGGTTTAAGTTTAGGGATTTGAGAAAACATTTAGGTTTTAGGTTTAGGTTTAGGTTGTAGGTTATTGGTTAAGGTTTAGGTTAAGGTTAGGTTATAGGTTATAAGTTTAGGTTATAGGTTATAGGTTAAGGTTTTAGGTCATAGGTTTTGGTTTTAAGGTTATAGGTTTAGGTTAAGGTTAAGGTTTTAGGTCTTATAAGCTATAGGTTTAGGGAATTGAGAATATGTTAAGGTTTAGGTTTAGGAAATCAGGTTCGGGTTCGGGATCGGGATCGGGCTTAGGTTTAGGTTTTCAAGTTTACGTTTAGGTTTAGGTTAGGGAGTTGAGATTAGGATTAGGTGTAGGTTTAGGTTTAGGATTTGAAAATAGGTTAAGGTTTAGGTTTAGGAATTCGGGTTCGGGTTCGTGAGATTGGGTTTAGGTTTGGGTTTTCAAGTTTAGGTTTAGGTTTAGGTTAGGGAGTTTAGATAGGATTAGGTGTAGGTTTAAGTTTAAGGATTTAAGAATAGGTTTAGGTTTAGGAAATCGCTTTCGGGTTCGGGATTGGGTTTAGGTTTAGGTTTAGGTTTAGGTTTAGGTTAGGAGTTGAGATTAGGATTAGGTGTAGGTTTAGGTTTAGGGATTTGAAAATAGGTTAAGGTTTATGTTTAGGAATTCGGGTTCGGGTTCGTGATTGGGTTTAGGTTAGGGTTTTCAAGTTTAGGTTTAGGTTTAGGTTAGGGAGTTTAGATTAGGATTAGGTGTAGGTTTAAGTTTAGGATTTGAGAATAGGTTAAGGTTTTGGTTTAGAAATCGGGTTCGGGTTCGGGATCGGGTTTTAGGTTTGGGTTTTCAAGTTTAGGTTTAGGTTTAGGTTAGGGAGTTGAGATTAGGATTAGGTGTAGGTTTAAGTTTAGGATTTGAGAATACGTTAAGCTTTAGGTATAGAAATCAGTTTGGGGTTCAAGATCGGGTTTACGTTTGGCTTTTAGGTTTAGGTTTAGGTTATAGGTTATAAGTGTAGGTTTAGGTTTATGTTTTAGGTTTAGGTATAGGTTTAGGTTTAGGTTATAGGTTTTGGGATTTGATAATAGGTTTAGGTTATAAGAATTGGTTTAGTTTAGGTTTAGGTTTTATGTTTAGGTTAAGGTTATAAGAATAGGTTTAGTTTATATTTTAGGTTATATGTTAAGGTTTAAGTTAAGGTAGGTTTTAGGCTTAGGTTTAGGTTTAGGTTATAAGTGTAGGTTATAAGTTTAGGTTTAGGTTTAAGTTAGGTTATAGGTTAAGGTTTAGGAATTGAGAAAAGGTTAAGGTTTAGGTTTAGAAAATCGGGTTCGGGTTCGGGTTTGGGATCGGGTTTAGGTTTGGGTTTTCAAGTTAGGTTTAGGTTTAGGTTAGGGAGTTGAGATTAGGATTAGGTGAAGGTTTAGGTTTAGGGATTTGAGAATACATTTAGGTTTTAGGTCATAGAATTTGGTTTTAGGTTATAGGTTATAGGTTTAGGGTTTAGGTTTAGGTTTAGGTTTAGAAGTTATAAGCTATAGGTTTAGGGAATTGAGAATAGGTTATAAGGTTTAGATTATAAGTAAGGTTTTAGGTTTAGGTATAGGATTAAGTTATAGGTTATAGGTTATATGTTTAAGTTAAGGTTTAGGAATTCGGGTTCGGGTTTGGGTTTGGGTTCGGGTTTAGGTTATAGGTTTTGGTTTTGATTTTGGTTTAGGTTTAGGTTATAGGTTTTAATTTAGGTTTAGGCTATAGGTTATGGGATTTGAGAATGGGTTCGGGTTTAGGTTATAGGTTTTGGTTTTGGTTATAGGTTATAGGTTTAGGTTTAGGTTAAAGGTTTTGGGTTTAATTTGAGAATAGGTTTAGGTTAAGGTCTTAAGTTTAAGTTTAGAAATCGGGATCGGGTTCGGGTTTAGTTTTGGGTTTTCAAGTTTAGGTTTAGGTTTAGGTTAGGGAGTTGAGATTAGGATTAGGTGTAGGTTTAGGTGTAGGTTTAAGGTTAAGGTTATAAGTTTAAGTTTAGGTTGTAGGTTTAGGTTAAGGTTTAGGGATTTGAGTTTAGGTTTAAGTTATAGGTCTAACTTTAGCTTTAGGTTTTAGATTCAGTATAGGCTTAGGTTATAGGTTATAGGTTATATGTTTAGGTTAAGGTTTAGGAATTCGGGTTCGGGTTTGGATTCAGGTTTAGGTTATAGGTTTTGAGATTTGAGAATAGCTTTAGGTTATAAGTATAGGTTTAGGTTTGGATTCGGGTTAAGGAGTAGATTAGGATTAGGTGTAGGTTTAGGTTTAGGGATTTTCTAGTATTATCTACTATTGAACCTAGTATTATCTACTACATACTAGTAACATACAACCAATATGGGGCACCATACCATAAGCTACAAGAATTTCATGTCCCCCTAAACAAGGTATCCTCCATTGATAACATATATATATATATATTATATAAGTTTTTTATTTTCATTTACATTCCCAAATACATTCATCATCCATCCAAGAAAATTGAAACAAGTACTGTCAATCTATGACTAACAATTGAAAAGGAAAATCATGCATCTTATCTTACCGACCGACTTATGTTTCTTTTCACCTTTGTAACTCTCATATTTGTTGCAGCTGCTAGTTCACCATCAGTGGTCTCCCTAACCAAATCTTTGTGCAGTCCCTCCATTTGAAGCAGTGGCTGAAGTTACAAGAAGTAGGACTGATTAGTCTTTCCATGTTTTGAAAAAATCAAATTCTTTATTTTTGGCTGCAAGTCTACTTATAATTATCATTGGCTCTTAATCTATTTATAATGAAAATCTTAAATATCACCCAATAGTGCTCCTTTGATAAATGTCCTATTTGGAACAAATAATTTCTGTAAAACTCTTTTATGTTTTTTCAATCCATCTTCCATTTTCTTCTTAATAAGAAAATCCATATTTACTAATATTCCCATTTTTCTATTTTTCAAAAGAACGAGTTCAGTTAAAATTTACTAATAAGAAAATCCAGATTTCCACTGTTGAAACCTTCCTAGGGTCTAAAGTAATTTTTATTTGTCATCCAACTTGTTAATATAACAATGACGAATCATTTCTGGCCGAACAAAAACTTTAGTATCACTTCTGGCCGAACATTTCTGGCATGTACGACTTAGATTGCTGAAAAGCAAACCCCACCTGTATCATTTCTGGCCGAACAAAAACTTTCCACACTCGATCAATCACAACACTTAATTAACAACACACCTTAATAGTATTTACTCTTCGGACTATTTCTTATACCTGTGAATTGGATTTCTCAGAAATAGAATTTTGAGCACTTAAATTTACATGTTTGGATGAAGAATTTCTATACCATTGATGGGAGATACTACAAAATATCACACCCTCTTAACTGTCAGAATGGGCCTTTTATGTACACAATTGTCAGCCAGCGATCGGATTGGCTATAATCATCTAAAAGGTGTGATAATCTAGGGATCCAAGACATGTATGCCTTAGATTGTGAAAAGCAGACCCCACCTGTATCATTTAAAATTTGAACAAAACCTTTCCACCCTCAATCAATCACAACCCTTAATTAACAATACACTTTAATAGTATTTACTCTTCAGACTATTTCTTATACTGCGAATTGTATTTCTTAGAAATAGAATTTTGAGCACCTGAATTTATATGTTTGGATGGAGAATTTCTATACCGTGCCTATACGAAACTACAAAATCAAGAAGCAAAGAAAATGTAGAAGACCAATGCGGCCCAGCTATTGGTTCAAAAGATTGTAAGCCGGCAAATCCTTAATCCTGGAGACATCTTCCAATGCTAGCTCACGCAATCAAAACCTCCTAGAAAGATGAGGAAGACAGAGATCAAAGAGAAAAAAATCAGGTAAACAGAATTTCTAGGTAAACCAATTCCTCTAGTCTAGGTTACTCAGGCACCCTTTCCAACATCTCCTAAATGGGGTGATGGTTCATCTACCGTTCATGTGGTTACTGATCCAAACAGTCCAAATCGTGGACCATCCAATGGAGGAAATAGAATGGAGTACAGATTCAATGATCAATATTAGATATTGGTTAAGATTCATCCTATCGATGTGATTTCCAGGAAATTAAGATCAATAGGACCTACGATTTGGACATCTATGGACACAGATGTATGCCATTTGTATGCTGGATAACAAGCCACTTTGTCAATGAAATGGAGTGTCACAGTGCTTACATTGAATTCCATATGAGAAGCACGCTTAGCAAGCCACTGAGCATCCATCATCTGAAATGACACACATTTCATCCTCTCCAAGCAGCTCTCAGGAGTCGAACACCTATTAATGAAGTAGGCCTCACTGCAAGAAAGTTCCAACCATGCGTTATTTTCATTTTCAATGGGTCAGGCCAGGTTTGGGTCTCACTTTTGGATCCAATGAAAAATTGGTGAAGTCAGGTTTTGGGTTGGGTCCAGGCAGTTTTAATAGTAAAACTACGTATTTTTAACATACATTGATTATTCTAGTAAGAAATGAGGTTCCCTGTGCTTCACACTTGTAAGAGAGACTGTTTATACACATCATTCATCAGCCAAAGCGGCATGCTTGTGTGAGATCTAATCCATATATCCAACAGGTAGACCTAATCATGCAAATGCTCTTAATTGTCACAAAGCCAACTCCAAATTTAGATCCAAAGACTCAATGGGTACCCGAATCTGATCAGATCCAGGTTTTTAAGAACCACATCACACATAAAAGGACTCAAACCTGGCAAGAATCGAGCCTGGTAAGCCCAAGTGCAGGTACTACAAGACCCAACCCTTTGACACCCTACCTGTTTGGGTGCCACTTAAAACTGAGTTCATTGCATTTTACTAAATAGTAATTATGTATTAGAGATCATGATGGCTGGTTATTACCTTGCTAGAAAAGAAATGGGACGTTCCATAGCATTGACATACATCTAATACCTGTCGATGACATTGAGTACCGTCTCCAAAACAGTCTAGCAATTAACTAGAAAATTTTCAAATTTTCTCAATTTGATTGAGCGAGTCATCCAATTTGTCATCCAAATAATAAGAACCACTGCACTCTCATCCCGAATCGAACATAGACCGTCTTTCAATAACCCCGCTTGTATGAAAGTCGAAAGCGAGAAAAAATAAAATAAAATAAAATGTTGAACTCATTAGCAAACTTGATAAAACAATTGAAGCAAAAAGTGGTCAATAACAATGACGAAGACTTATGATCACTATTTGAAGAATGTTGCATTTCATTCTTAAGAAAAGCTATTAGCGTAACATGAGGAATTGCGAACTCAAATTTCCTTCACTAGGAAAGTCACAATTCCTTTTCGATAGACACTAAGTAAAGAATAAGCCGACTCAAACAACAATGGAAACATTGATGGCAAGGGGCCAATGGTTTTTGGACATGTATCAAAGTGCAAACATGCCTATGATCTGAGTAAGTGAAATTGTACCACACCGCCTTTGATCCCATGCATTAACCATGTACTTGGTATTCTTTGTGATGAAGATCAATTTAGTTTGAATTGAATAACCATCTAGACCCTTAAACGGAAAAAATATTAAGTCTTATGAAAAGGAAACAGTAATAGCAATACCCTTTTTGTTGTGTTATAGATTTTAACACACACCGCATGCCGGTTCTGATGCGGACAAAATCATCCATATGCAAGGATAGTTCATGAGGAACCTGAAGTTCAAGAAAAGCATTATTAATGATAAAATAAGGCATAAATATCAAGCACAGTAAAACATTGTTGGGGCGAGGAAACATGCTCTTTCTTGTTCATTTAGAAAAGAAAAAGTGCATCCACACCGGTTGTAAACTTGATTAAAACTTGGGAATCGACTGATCCTGACGTCCGAAATCCGTCATGTATCAAATCCAGTGACATTAAGTTGGCAGGGTGTCATTTGACAATGTCACTTTCAGGCAGTGTGTGAGGTGTATGTCCTATATTCTCGGCACATCCATCGCATGTGGGCTAGAGTTTGACCACCAAATTATTGCAAGTTTTACCCACTGAACATGTACGTACAGTTGCTCTTTTTTGGGTTAATTGTCCGCTTCAGACCACTGAAAGCAGATGCTTGGCGAGAACAGTCAGATACCATTGCTTTTCAGGTCCACAAAATCAATGAGTGATCACCATGCACAAGCACCACATGTAAATTGGACATATTCCGATGTACACTTCACAGAACTCAATGAAGCATGCTACCGTGGTAGAATTCCTCAATAATAAATATTAGCGAATGAAAATGTGAAAACCCTTCTTCTTGAAGGAAAATTTCTAGAAAAAATAATAATAATAAGGGAAGGTGCAATGACAAACATATCACCGGATGTGAATAAATAGTTGCCAGAGAGCATGCTTTTGCATGTTCATCACCCCCCAGTTTGGGTAGTGGAAGTGAGTTTTTTCCCTTAATCAATATATACGAAAGGGCTAAGGCATTCAAATGAACCTGGTTTCTAGTGACCCCTTAATTTGAGTATAGTGAATGTTACGAAAATGACAAACCTTCAAAAAAGTAGCTTCAAAATTCCATTCACCATGTTACACGCACTGTGCCTAAGTGCTACCTTTGCAAGCCTTACATTCTGGTTGAAGAGAAGATACCATCAATTACATGGCCAACATCTTCTTTGGATTGAAAATATATTAATTGTGACCATGAAGGGCGCATCAAGAAACCACTTTTGGGTCCACATATACCAAACACAGAAAACATGACATGAAAAACAGTTCATAAGTCTAACCCACATGAGTAATGCCAGGCATTGAATAAGCTTCAAGTTGTGAGGAGCACTTGTTGGGATACTAATACTGGACACTTACATCGCAACTTGCAGCCATATCATATGCACTGGATAAGTATTTGTTCTAGGTACACCAAAAATGTGGTGCCAGAAGTATTCATCAAAGAGAATGTTCAAAGGATGCTAATATTGTTACTTTCAAGTAACTACTTTTTTCTCATGTGCAAGGTACACAGTTTCATGGCTGTATTTCCAACCAGCACAGGTGATGAGTGTCGAATATTGCATATTAGACCCCAGCAATTGTCTAATTTTACGTACATGATAAGGATTAATGGAGTATATTACTCACGTTTTGATTACAGGATGAAATCAGGAGTGTGAATTGGAAATTGATGTTAAAGACATGGTTTTGGCGCTCTAAAATTACCAGAGCACGGGATGGACTCCAGAAAATCAATAATGAAGATTTTACATGCCTGGGATCTGAGGAAAGCAGGACAAAGGGGCCCGAAAAGGGTCCAGAATGCAAGATCATATGTTCCCCGCCATCCGATCAACTCGAAACTTCATACATGTGATGAGGGCCGTAAATTAACCGTACATATTAAATTTTAACCCTTGCAGATCTCGGAAAGTGGTCCAACGGACAGATCATCCTGTTAATCTACAATTTGGGACCCGCCTGATATTTGGAACTGCCTAAAAATTAGTCCTGACGGTGGAAATAAGATGAGCAAGTGGAAGGACGGAGCAGATTTCTCAAAACCTCACGGTGGGACTCATTTACGGGGCGTGCATGTGCACAGCACACGTGCACTGGGTGTGCACCGAACCCAAATTCGGGTCAGCGCGGGCGCTGACCCGCGTATTCCTCTTCATCTTTAAACATTCAAAAAAAGAGACGCAATGGCGGCGTCTTCATTGCGTCATGGGTCGGCTATTTGGCTGTGGGTCCCACCTAGTGTCCAAATGGACAATCCAAACCGTCCATCAGCTTCTTGGGGTGACTATTGACATTGCCTAGGTGGCGAAATTACGAGAAGGAGCGACGATCAGAATCCATCCATTCAAACGCAGGTTGGACGGTGAGTTTAGAACTCTGGTGGGGCACACCGAAAATGCAGTCTAACGACATGCCCGGACGGCTTTTTAGCTGGGAATCGAATGAACGGAGTGGATTCCGCTGTGGATTCCGATCACGGACCCCACCAGAACGTCAGCAAATCCACGTCCCTGTTTCCGCGTCCGCGTAACCCGACGGCTGGTCCGTTTTGCGAAGAGTTGTGGGCCTCACCTGTCGCCCGTACGACTGATCCGAGCCGTCCATCTTGTAGAGGGCCGCGAGAACCACAAAACCATGCTGATCTTTCACTCCCATGCGTACACACGTGCGAGATACAGAGGCCACAAAAGGGGTACCCGGCGACGTTCAAATCTGATCTTTTTGAGATTTCTTCTGTGGGCCGCGCCAATGGACCTTCAAAACCACCCATTCTTGACTGAAATTTCGTCCTGAATCCAATGGACGGTGGATTTTCCGTAAAAATACCTCTCGTGGGGCCTACCGATCACGGTACGCGAAAATTTGCACTTCGAGTCCGTCTTCACGACTCGCCACCATCCATTCCACCATCCAGCCGACTATAAAGGGGAAGTTTTGGACGTGGGAGATTCATTCAGATCCAGGAGAATTGGAGATCCAGAGCCGTGAGAGAAGAAAGAGAAGGAGAAAGAGAGAGAGATTGTTCGGTTTGGAGTTTTAGTTTATGAATTTTATTTAATATTTTTTATGGATTTTATGGGTAACTAATCTCTCAGCTAGGGTTGAGATGAAGCCCCTAATTTGATTAACTCTTGTATTGGTTGATTTACTTTGAATTTTAATTAATTTGTTTCTTTCTCTGAGTGGGCTTTATGGGTTTAAATTCTATATTTCTCCATCTATCAACTTGACTAAAGTATATAGATGGACGTTGTATGGATGCTTATTACAGGTGCTTGGGTCTGATCAAGAACGGAGGTTTCCTATAGAGGAAGGAACAGGGGTGCTTTAATGAATTTTACATACCATGTGCCCGACCAAGGACATGGGATGTATTGTTCATGGCATTGCTTAAAGGAATTAGACAGCCAGTATGCCCATTTAGGACACGGTTGTGCTTTCTCTATTTAAGTGGTATCAATCAAGGTCAAGGTGAATCAACAGAGACAAAACAAGGGTTAGGATAATTAGGGGTGGATTCGAAAGTCCAGTGCTCTCTCTACGATTGAATTTTCTTCCTGTTCTTAATTGTTTTATTTTTTTTAGAATTGTGCTTAGTAGTTCATACCATTATTTGTTGGATTAGTTAAGGAGAGTCTTAGATTTGAGTTGTGACAACCAGTCCTCGTGGGATTCGACCTCGATCTTACCGAGTTTATTACTACATCACAACCCTATACTTGGGGAGTGAACAACAGGCTGAAGCCTTTCAATAGAAGATGGAGATGCACATGCTAACATATAGAGAGCCGATGGAGCATATGCATACAATTGGGATCAAGGTATTCAAAAACGCAGAATGGTCATAAAGGCCATTACATAACTAGAATAACAGTGGGAAGAGTTACATGTTACAGGGGCATGTAATACCCGGATTCTGGGGGGGGGAATGGCTGCGCAATGACAGACGTCCAATGGGAAGGTTATTAA
Organism: Magnolia changhungtana; assembly: GCA_030180095.1. Taxonomy (NCBI): domain Eukaryota; kingdom Viridiplantae; phylum Streptophyta; class Magnoliopsida; order Magnoliales; family Magnoliaceae; genus Magnolia; species Magnolia changhungtana. The sequence continues at coordinate 619,757 of JASAUF010000061.1, read as the reverse complement.
CGTAGAGAGAGAAGACGCACAATCAATATTGCTTTAAGGAACGAGTCCAATGGGAATTTACATATCCACAATGACCAGATAATAAAGCATTTTATCAAATACAAAATGGACAACGCCACCCCATGTAGCATATAATAACCTAAGTTTTAAGGCACCCACCATTAAGCAATAAAACCATCCATCAGATGGACCCACATCATATATCCATATTTCCTCAACCTCAAGTAGCTTACTTACCACAACAGATCGATGAAGTTTTTCAAATAAAAAAACTCACCAATCCGAAAATCAAATTGAAGTTTCTAAAAGGATGAGTGAGAAATCCCCAATTCCAAAAATCCTCAAGATCCCTAAAATTCTAAAATCCCCAAATCCCTAATTTGTAATATCAGAAAATCCCCAAATCGGGGTCCACATTCAAATCTGTAAGCCCTAAAATCCCCAAATCCCTAAATGGGGTCCACATCGAATCGGAATCCACAAATTACTAACTTACCCAAATTCGTAAATCAGCATAGAGATTGAGAGAGATTGAGAGAGATACCTCTTTGGATCTTGAGGAGGGCGTGCGCAGGTAGGGAGGTAATCGTTTCGGCTCCCTCCCTTCTTTGTATCAAACACCCAGAGAGATGGAAACGGAAACGCAGGTGGGTGACGTCCGCGGCATGGTGTTTAAGCTTGGCGCTGCACTGACTCCTCGATCGCCTCCCGGCTTGGTCCTCCGCCTCTCTCGGATCTGGCGCTTCACTGCGCCGTCGATGCTATCATGCGCATGGGGTGGTGAGGGGGGTCGGAAGTGGAGGATGTGGCCCCGGTGGAAAAAGGGAAGGAGGGTTTGGAAAGATCGAGCATATCAGACAGAGAGATCGGACGATGCTTTCCGCATCTGCAGATGGAGGAAAAAATGGGGCCGAAAAAATGGGGGAAATGAAAGAAAAAGAGCAGAGGCGGGTGCGTGTGTGTGTGTGAGAGAGAGAGAGAGAGAGAGAGAGAGAGAGAGAGAGAGAGAGAGAGAGAGAGAGAGAGAGAGGCAAAGGGATTGGGCGCCCAATTTTTGGGCGAGACCGCGCCCAATTTTGAGAAATCGGATTGTGTATTGAGTAAACTCAGTTGGGCCCACCGCAAATGCATGTGGTTTATCCACGCCGTCCATTCGTTTTTCCAGATCATTTTATGGGTTCAACCTAAAATCGATGTATATACAAAGTTCAAGTGGACCATACCACTGGAAAAAGTGGAAGTATTGATTTCAACCGATGAAAACTTTCTAAGGGCCCCAGTGATGTTTATTTGTCATCTAACCCGTTCATAAGATCAGAAAGATATGGATGAAGGGAAAACACAAATATCAGCTTGATCTAAAACTTCTGTTGTCCTGAAGAATTTTTCAACGGTAGATGTTCAATTCACACTGTTTCTGGTGGTGTGGTCCATTTGAGATTTGAATATACTCCATTTTTGGAATATAATTCTAAAATTATATGTTAAAAGATATGGACAAAGTGGATACAATGCATGAATGACACTGGGGCTCATGGATTTTACTCAGTATGCTTACCGTACTGAGTAACTCAGTACGCAATTCGCTTCCCAATTTTGGGCGAGACCATGGACAGTGCTCCGTGGGCACTACCATGATGTATGTGTTTCATCCATTCTGTTCATCCATTTTGAAAGATCATTTTAGAGCTTTATGCCAAAAATTAGAGGGATATAAATCTCAGGTGGTCCACACCACATGAGAACAATAGTGATTGGATATCCACCATTAAAATCCTCCTAAGGCCCACTGTACTGTTTATTTGACATCCAATCTGTTGATTTGGTCATACAGACCAGGATGAAAGGAAAAATAAAAATCACTTGATCCAAAGCTTTTATGGCTATTGATCATATTTTTAATGGTCGACGCTCATTCAACATTGTTTCCTATAATGTGGTCCACTTGAGATTTGCATATATCTCATTTTTGGTCTCATATTGTAAAATTATCTATAAAAATATATGAACGGCATGGATGAAACACATACATCATCGTGGGAGCCATAGCACCGCACCACCACCGGTCATTAGTGGTGTCAGGGGAGTAGTCAATCCGTTCCAAGCATACAGAGTAAATCCTATGGGGCCCACCATGATTTATTCATTGTATCCACTCCATCCATCCATTTTAACATATAATTTTATTACATAAGCTCAAAAATAAAGCCTATAAAAATCTGAAGTGGACCACATCATAGGAAATAGTATAAACTGAACGTCTACCATTAAAAAAATTTGGGAGGCCACTGAAGTTTTGGATCAAGTTAATATTTTAGTTTTCCCTTCATCCATGTATTTTTGATCTATTAAACAGGTTGGATGACAATTAAAAATCACTGTAGGCCATAGGAAGATTTCAACAGTGGAAATCATTATTCCCACTGTTTCCTGTGGTATGGTCCACTTCGTCCACATCGTCCATATGAGAGAGAGAGAGAGAGGACAGAGAGCGAGAGAGTGAGAGAGAGAGAGAGAGAGAGAGAGAGAGAGAGAGAGAGAGAGAGAGGACAAAGAGAGAGAGAGAGTGAGCTAGAGGGTGTGAGAGTGAGAGTGAGGGAGGACAAAGAGCGAGAGAGACTTCTCACGAGGGGTCATGGGTCACGTGGTCGGTGCTCTGTGGGCCCCACCATGATGTATGTGCATGTTTTGTCCTTGCCATCTATCTATTTTTCATTTCATTTTATGGTATGAGACAAAAAATGAGGTATATCCCAATCTCAACTGGACCACATTATAGGAAACAGTGTTGAATGAGCATAGACCATTAAAAACCTTTTGGGGGCCATATAAAGTTATGGATCATTTTGATATATATTTTTTTTCCTTCATCTGGGCCTGTATGACCTAATCAACAGATAGGATGTCAAATAAAAAGTACAGTGGGCCTTAGGAGGGTTTTAATGGTGGATATCCAGTCACTATTGTTTTCATGTGGTGTGGTCCACCTGAGATTTATATCCCTCTCATTTTTAGTATCAGGCCCTAATATGATTTGTAAAAATGGATGGACGGCATGGATGAAACACATACATCATGGTGGGACCCATAGAGCACCGACCAACATCCAAAAATGGTTATTCACCTCGATCATACTACATATGAGAAAGATATTGGGCAAACAAGATTGATCAACAATTTGAGTGAATTTTGATTTAAACATCTGAAGTTATTTACTCTTCATGTCCGAACTGATCAGATTGTCCAAAAACAGTTAAAGGTTGTTCATAATATCAAAAATATATAAATGAATAGAAAACACAAACATTAGCTTGATCCAAAACTTCTATGGCCTCTAAGAAATTTTAAATGGTAGAGGTTCAATCACACTATTTCCTGTGGTTTGGTCCACTTAAGCTTTGGATATGATTCTTTTTTGTTCTTTAGACCTCTAATTATCTGTTAACATGGATGAATGAAGTAGATATAATAAATAAATAACGGTGAACCCCACGGAGTTTACTCTGGTAAAGGTAACGAGTAACTCACTTAAATGTAGTGGAGAAAGGTTTCCTGAAAACATTCATAATCATATATTGGGCCTGTCTAAACGTGATTCACATATCCAACCCACTCATTATGTGTGTCCCACTTGGATGAGGGGTCAGACCAAGTTTCAACCGCATCCAAAACTCATGTGAGCCCCACCAAGTGCTTTTATATTTTTTAGGATGTCCTCACATAGTTTTAAATGGTATAGCCCACTTGAGTTTCGTTTACCGATGATTTTTGAGATATCTCATAACCTAAAGGGAACACATCAAATCCACGGTGTTGATGTTCGACACACATTATGATGGGGCTCACAAAACCTACTAACATCAATTCTTAGGTTCTCACGAGGCCAGTAAGTTGCGTCACAATTTTAACCAGAATATTTGGCCCATTTTATATGTCTAGTTCATTCACTCTATTTTACTAATCAATACTCTCAATTTGACTAGTTAGTCGCCTCAATCAGGCTACATATGAGAAAGATATTGGGCATACAAGATTGATTAACAATTTCGGTGAAATTTGATTTAAACATCTAAAGTTATTTACTCTTCAATTTGAACTGATTAGATTGTCCAAAAATGATTAAGGTTCAATTAGTGGATGTGCCTAATAATTTAGTAATTTTATTTTTCACAAATAAATTTAACATTTTTTTTTTCAAAATGTATATTTTTTTTTTTTACTCTTTTAACTAAATATCATTTTTATTATAAATAAATTTAACATTTTTTTTTTTACAAAATTTAGTTTTCTTTTTTAAAAAAAATATATTTTTACAATTTGTCAATTTTTTCACAATTTTGTTTAATTTTTAAAATTTTCTACTCTTTTAACTAAATATCATTTTTATTATAAATAAATTTAACATTTTTTTTTACAAAATTTAGTTTTCTTTTTTTTAAAAAATATATTTTTACAATTTGTCAATTTTTTCACAAATTTGTTTAATTTTTAAAATTTTCTTTTTCAAAATATCATTTTTTTAATCTCACTTATGTTATATAACTTTTTAATTTTTCTTATCGAAATACAAAATCTAGTTTTCTTTTTTTTTTTTGAAAATATATGTTTTTTAATTTATCAAATTTTAAAATTTTCTTTTTCAAAATATCAAATTTTTTATCGAAATTTTTTTTTTCAAAATTATCAACATTATTCAAAGTTTTTAATTTTTTTTTTTCAAAATCTAGATTTTTATAAAATTATAGTTTTTTTTTTTCAAAATTTAAATTTTTCTTAAACATTGTTATTTATTTTTCTAAGTTTCTTAACTATTTTTTTTCGAAATTTATAATTTTTTACCTGGGCATTAGGTAGAGACGGTCTTTGATAGGGCTATAAGATGGCTTAGGACCGTCTCTAATAGAGACGGTCATTGACAGTCTCTAACAGAGATGGTTTAGGACCGTCTCTATTCGAGACAGTCCTTGACCGTCTCTAATAGAGACGGTCCTTGACAGTCACTACTAGAGACGGTCTTTGGCAGAGCTATAAGACGGCTAAGGACCGTCTCTAATAAAGACGGTCTTTGACAGTCTCAAATTACAAGTAAAAGATGGCCACTGACCGTCTCTAATGCAGACGGCTAATGACCGTCTCAAATGACCGCATATAAGACGGTCAAAGACCGTCTCTAATGTAGACGGCCAATAACCGTCTCTAATGACTAAAAGAAGACGGTCCACGACCGTCTTAAATAATTTGTAGACATTCAAATTTTTAAGACAATATTAAGGACAGTCGGGGGCCGTCTAAAATTTTAGAGACGGTTTACGACCGTCTCTAAAGCGTCTTTAAACCAAGCAATTTTAGAGACGTCCAGAACCGTCTCGAAATCTGTCCTTTTTTTCCATTTTTCACGTAGTGCCTCTTAAGTCCATGTGTTGTGGCTTGCCTGGGTTAATTAGATTAGACTGGTTTATGTATGTTCTTTTAAAAAAATAAAAATAAAAAATCTTGGTGAGTCGAACCTAATAAATAGGATTGATGAAAGATACACATCTTGGTGGCCCCATGTACAAACTTATGATTGGGTCACTATTATTCCCTTATGGTGTGATGGGTTGAAATAGTCTAGCCGAATACATATAACGACAGCTTTGAGCCCAAAACGGTTGTAAGGAGAGAGAGAGAGAGAGAGAGAGAGAGAGAGAGAGAGAGAGAGAGAGAGAGAGAGAGAGAGAGAGAGAGTGGGTTGCAGGTAAGAAAGAGAAGGAGATGGGTTTATAAAAACTTAATGGGTCGGGACATTGATGGGCTTTCGGATATATATCTAGCGTAAGCTCGACCTGATTTAAAAATGGGTTTAAAGTTTAAGCCCGACCTTAGCCTTCAAGCAAGAAACCCCAAGGCCCAAAAGCCTGTGGGCTAACCAGGCCCATTAACACCCCTATTTATATGACTCGGATTGGGTAATGTAGCTCACAACACTGACGTTTGTACTGTGTGATGATATGAAAACTCTACGGGCCCTACCATTCATCCATCTTGGCCCGCGAGGTAGAAATGGACCCCACCATAGGAAACAAAGGTGATTGAACACCTGCCATAAAAAGCTTCAAAGGGTCCATTGTAATGTTTATGTGCCATCTAACCAGTTTATAAGATCACACAGACCTGGATGAAGGGAAAACAATAATATCAGCATGATCCAAAACTTTTGTAAACCTTTGAGTTCTTAATGGTGAGCCTTCAATCACCATTATTTCCTGTGGTGTAGTTTACTTGAGATTTGCATCTACCTCATTTTTTAGCTCATGCCTTAAAATGGGCTGGAAAAATGAATGAACAGTGGATAAAACATACATCACGGTGGGACCACGCCACATGAAAGCAATAGTGATTGGATGTTCACCATTAAGAACCTCCTAGGGCCCACTGTAATGTTTATTTGACATCTAACATGTTGATTAGCTCATACATACCTAGATGAAGGAAAAAAAAAAAACAAATATCAGCGTGATCCATGACTTTTGGATGTTGTAGCCACGAGAAAATAAATAAAACTAGCACAATCATCTCGGAAAAAAACACATGGTTAATGAACCTGGGAAGCACTATATATGGTACACACATGGAGCGCCACACGTTAAAAAAATAGGCAAATGGATTCTTAGTTAGCGCAAATGGTTTTCTATTTTTACTTTTATTTAATTTTTTATGCGGAGGATAAAGAAAGGGTATAATGGAGAACAGTGTAGCAGTCGGTATGATATTGGTGACGGGATGGGCTACAAGAGCAAAACGTCTTTCTGGATTTGAGAAGAAAATTCTCTAGAATACGTCGGATGATTAAGAGGTCTGGATCAGACATTTTGATACCATGAAAAATTCTGATGACTAAAAAGATTTGGAGTACATGATTTTTTATTTATTTATTTTTAGGAATACAATTTATTTATAGAAAAAAGGGTGTAAACCGTGTAATCAAATCACCTAATTAAATTCATGATTGGAAGCAAATATGGAAATACAATTAGAGGAAGATTAAAAGAGGTAAATGTATGAGAAAGATAAATGGAGAATGATGCAGGGAAGATCATGAAGAGTAATGAAAGGATTAAAACCTTAAATACACGACATAGTTTCTTAAATCCATAAGAAAAAAAGAGATAAAACTCGAATATATTTTATTAAATAATGTCTAATGTCTATGATTTCTCATTTACACCACTAATAAATAAAAAATCCTAATTCATAATTACCAAAAATAGCAAAATTCTAACGCTCGTAATTAGGGATGCTCAACGTATTAATTCTTATGGTAAGAATTGATAGGTCGTGCGTCTCTTAACGATACCCAGATCAAGTTATGGCTGATTTACGATTCATACTTCAAACGATAATTTCTTCTCCTCTGGATTAAATTTCTTTGAACTAGACACGCTTGTGGCCCAATTACATCATGCCCTATGTAAAATTGCGCCAGAATATGATGGATTACTTCCACTTCTGTTTGGCTTCCTTTTAGTCCAGCCATGTTAAAAATATATCTGTGCCACTTCCTACATCAAACAATATAATATTGCCTAATAACCATGATCCATGATTAGGGGTGTACATCGAGCCTGACTGGTTAGCTCAGCTCAGTTTGGTCAGCAGCTCGAGCTGAGTTCGCTATTGAGGGATTTCCACAAACACATTGATTGCACCTTCAAAATCCATTTGTATGTGAAATAGAAGCAATGGTTTTACAGGTATTTTATCAAACACCTTTTAAGCAACGTTAAAACCCAAGAAAAACTTCCTTGCCACCAGTCACACTTCGTTGAGTCATTTTATCAAACACTTGGTGAGCAACATCAATGGCAAAGTAACCGAGTCACCGAACTGGTTCAATCCGAGTTCGATTTGATCATGTACATACCTTCCTTGCCACCAGCCACACTTCGTTGAGTCATTTTATCAAATACTTGGTGCGCAACATCAATGGCAAAGTAACTGAGTCACCGAACTAGTTCGATCCGAGTTCGAATCGAGCTGGATTCAATCTGAGTTGAGTCGAGCTGGGGCTTGCTCGAACTCGGCTCGAACTCATTTTCGAGCTAAAAAAATCAGCTTGACTTAGCTCGAACTCAGCTTCGAACTGATTCGAATCGAGCTTTTTCAAGTCGAGTTGAGCAAGCTAACCGAGCTACCTCGGTTCGTGTACACTCCTATCCATGATCATGGTGTGAAATCCACTATGTATATCTATTGCACTAGTTCATGCTAGGAATATGTTAGTAGAAAAAAGAGGTAGATCTAAAACTGGTTGTGGGCCGCAAAGCTTAAAAAAGTAGATTAGGTTATTTACTATTAATGAGCACCTCTCTCTCTCTCTACTAGCATATAACATATCATTGTGGATCAAGGGCTACTAATGTGAAAATAAGTCGAGTGTTTGCTAAAAGCCCTCTCCCTGACTGCTAGTATTATAATAGATCACTACCGATCAAGGGCTACTAATGTGAAAAGAAGAGTGTTTGCTAAAAGCTCTCTCCCTCTCAAGAAGTCCGGTCTTTGCTAAAAGCGGTCTCTCTCTCTCTCTCTCTCTCTCTCTCTCTCTCGGGCTATCAATGTGAAAAGAAGTCCAGTATTTGCTAAAAGCGACTTGCTTTTGGACTCTCGTTGAATCCCGCAACCTTTTACAATCACGTGGAAACGGGAATCACGGCCAAGAAAATTCTCTTCTTGAATCTCACAACCTTCTACGATTACGTGGAAACGGGAACGACGGTCGAGTCTCATGATCCTAACCCACTTGCATTTTAAACACAAAAAGGTGGCCATCTGAAAGACGGTCCGGATCATCACACTGCATGCAGCAATGTGATATGAGTTGGCCGCTGTGGGGCAAACGTGATATATGTTTTATATCCACGCCGTCCATCCATTTTGCCCCCTCATTTTAGTCCATTAACTCAAAAGATGAATTATATCCAAAGCTCAAGTGGACCACGCCATAGAAAACGCTAATGAATGAATGGCCACTACTAAAAAATTTTTGGGGGCCACAAAAATTTTGGATCCCGCCGATAATTGTGTTTCCATACATACATGGCTGAGTGACCTTATAAACAGGTTGAATGACAAATAAACATTAATATGGGCCCTAAAAAGTTTTCAATGGCGTGGATATAAAACACATCATGCCCCACAGTGCACAACACATCAACACACCACCTGATCTGCATCCTCGTAAAACAGCGGGGGTGGGCCATGATGTTGATGGAGGGTCCAGATCATCTTGCTTTACGTGAGCCAGACTCCAAGTTTCAATGATTGATTGAATACGCGTTTTCTCTCTCTCTCTCTAGGGCTGGCAATGCTAAGAAAGCAACCAGTACCACTGCAGCAATATTGGCCACCTATTCCTGCCTCTTTTTAGCCTTTTTACTTCTCCTTCCTTTGCAACCGTTCAATTGTCGTTTGTGCCAACATGGCAAGCCATGATCTCCTAAGGGTCCGATCTCTGCCACTCTCAGCTCATCCAAAGGTTAACATTTCTTGTTGCTTGACCCATTTCTCACAATTATGCCAGATGGTCCACTAATCAGGACCGTTGATGGGTATCCTGACCCTGACTCCACTAATCTAAATCATACATCATGCAATTCCAACCACGCGCACGCATACGCTTACAAGGACCCAAGTCTTCTACCACACCTCTCATACAACGCCCAATTGCTCTTTGGGACGGACCGAGATTATCCTGTGACAGTGATGCATGATGAGGTCCACCGTGATGTTTATGAGAAATCCAAACTGTTCATCCATTTTTTGAGCTCATCTTAGGACATTCAACCAAAAGTGAGGAGTATCCAAAACTCAAGTGAGCCATACCAGATGAAACAGTGGGGAAATGAATGTCTACCGTTGAAACCTTCATAGGCTCCACCTTGATGTTTATATGCCATCCAGATCCTTTATAATGTCATTTACACTGGGATGAAGTGAAAACACCAAAAACTTAGACAGATAGGAAACTTTTGTGGCATACAAACGTTTCAACGGTGGTCACTGAATCCCCGCTATTTCCTCTCTTATGGCCCACTTGAATTTTGGATCCTCCTCATTTTTGGTCCCATGTCCTAAAATCAGCTCAAAAAATAAACGGACAGGACGAACTTCTCATAAATGTCATTGGACCCCACCTTTGATACCAGCGCAGGAACATCAAGGAAAACGCGTTCCATTGAGGCTACCATGTTGTATATGTTCAATCCACTCCGTCCTTCAGGAGATAATGCTTATGATGAGTCTACATTCAAAATATCAGACCATATAGATTTTAGAGGAACCTCTTAAGTCCTCAAGTGTCGTGGCTTGCCTAATTGGATTAGACTGATTTGTGTATCTGGGTGAGTCAAATCAAATGAATGGGATTGATGAAAGATGCGTACACATCATGGTGGCCCACGTACAAACTTATGGTTGGGTCACTATAATTCCCTTATGGTGTGGCCCAGCTAAGCTCTGGATTTTGGCGTCCTATCACACAAGTGAATTTCACATATACCACATCCTTGGCCAAAGAGCCTAGTGTCATAAGCTAGGTTGGCCCCACCATGAGTATGGGCTGTTTCTAGTGGATTGGAGGCCAGTAGATCCCTGACTATGGGGTCCACCATAATGTATGTGCCTTACACCTACGCTATGAATAAAATTTTTTTTATAAAAAAGAAAAAAATTTCCAAATCTTAGGTGCACCTTACCATAGGAAATAGTACTGGTGATTGGACATTAAAATCTTCCTGTGGACCACAGAAGTTTTGGATCAAGCTGAGATTTATGTGGTCCCTTCATTGACCTTTGTGACCTTAGTGACATGTTGGAAGGCAAATAAACATTCCGGTGCCCCCAGTAAGTTTTTAATGGTGGGTATTTAGTCACTGCTGTTTTGCTGTTTCTTGTGGTATATATGGTCCATCTAAGATGTGGATCTGCTTCATTTTTTGGATCATGCCTAAAATGAGCTGTCAAAATAAAATGGATGGATAGGATGCAAGGCAAATATACCATATCACCTAAGTATAAAAATCATCTCCATATAATCGTCATGTGGGCCACACCATAAGAAAACAATGTATAGCTATTGATGGATGGGCCATCCAAATCCTCCAACAAGACCTATCCCGAGTCAACTATCTCCAATCCCAACTCACCCGCGATTCCTCCCTAGTCGATGTTCAGGACACTACTCACCCGTCTCTCTCCCTCTCCCTCTCCCTCTCCCTCTCTAAACTATTTCCTTTGTCTATACCCTTTTTCTTATCAACTTTCATCTCTATTTTCTTTCTACACTTTCACCTTTTTCCCTCTCTTCCCTCCCTCATGTGCCACTAGGGATGTCAATGGTCGGGCTGAACAGCTGGGCTTTCGAGCCTGGCCCAACTGGGCTGGAGTATGAGCTCTGTCTAGATCGGTCTTAAAATTTAAGCCCGTTTTTCAATAGACTGGGCTTAGACATGTCCAACAGCCCATCAGCTCAGACGAGCTCATAAGGCTTTGGAAAGGCAATTTTGTAATATACAAAGAAACCTGTCTCTACTCTCTCCACATCCACCCTCCAACTATTAGATATGGTTTATAGGGTAATTCTCACTCTCCAAATTATTTCCCTCGGCGTGAACTATATGAGTCATAGATGGGTCTGATTTTTGGTACCCATACCTAGTGTTGGTGTAGCATTGGATGTTGGAATGAATTTTATATAAATATCACAGTTGGCTCATAAAAATCAAGGGTGAAATATTGGATATCATAGTAGAGAAAAACAGTACCAACCATCCAAAAATAAAAATAAAAAATTCATTCAAATGTTTTCAAGTCACATCCTAATCACTGACTAAAGGGCTTGGGCGCCATTTTCAGGGCATGACAAACTTGACCATTTCAAAGGTGAGCATCAGTACCCACTATTTTTTATTGTGTGGGCTCCTTGAGTTTTGGATTTGCCTCATTTTTGAACCACCGCTAAAATAAGTTAGTAATAATAGTGGAAGCAGGGGTGGAATATTTCTCAAAAACATCATGGTGGATCCGAGTGTTTGACTTGTGGCCATTCAATTTCCACTTATTCCCAACTCTTGCCATTTATAAGTATGTTTGGGCGGCACAAGCTTCAGGATCTTTGGCCAATGAGCAGATTGGATATTACATATCCAGACCATATTGGTCTCGATGGACCCATTGTAATTATATGCATAAATCTACACAATCAATGGCTTAGATCACCTCTTAGATTCAATTTCTCTCTAATTATCTCTTCTTTTATGTATTCAAATATGGGAAATCACTTGGCACAATTTTTAGCATAAGGATCATTTGAGTCCTCTCTACAAATAATGCGTCCTATTTTACCCATGTAATTAGCCTCAGAAAGAAGTATTAACTTTTGATTTTAAATGAAAAATGGGAGGCACCTTTCAATCTACGGTATTTTTGTCATTTTTTTTTTTTTCATACAAGTGGTCAGCTCAGCTTCATGGGGCCGGGTTTACTGTGATCACGATCTGAAAATTTACTTTGTATATCTATTACACCAGTTCATGTTCAGTATGTCATTATAAAAATGAGACATATCTAAAATTAGTCATGGGCCACAAAACTGAAGAGAAGAAAAACAATGAAATGTGTTATTCTCCATTAAGCACCCTTCTCTCTATTATATAATAGTCATTACTGATCAAGGGATACCAATTATACTATATTTCTGACCATTTATAAAATAACCAATAAGGAAGTGACATGTGTTGTTACATAAAAAGAATATAAACTACAAGAAAATGGGCAAAGGCTACGAACTAGATCCGTAACAAAAGCCCTTTTGCTACGGATCTGATCCGTGGCACGTCCGTCGCAATTGGTGGGGTAGCTAAAGGTCTCGCTACGGACAAAATCCGTAGCAATAGATACCTTTAGCTACGGATAATATCCGTAGCAATAGATACCATTAGCTACGGATTTTATCCGTAGCAATATACACAATTCACTACGGATATTCTCCGAGCTATAGATAGAAATAGCTACGGCTATACAGAAATAGCTACGGATATAATCCGTAGCAATAGATACCAATCTTTACGATATTTGCGGCACTACATACCAATAGCTACGGATATAGTCCGTAGCTATATACCAATAGCTACGGATTATATCCGTAGCTATAGATAGTAATTGCTACCGCTACGGATTATATTTCGTAGCTATTTTCCCTGTTTTCATTGCAAGAACCTGCTATGATTGATAACTCATCTAAGCTTAATGCAATCAAAGAAAAAAAAATGATGCATTTGTTACAATAGCAATCAAATCTATAATGCATCCTACATTCACACTTCTAAATAAATAATAATAATACTTCACTTTACTCAACCTATCATAAGAATTACAACTAAGGCGTGCCCTCATGCATTAAATAATGCTCGTGCTTTTACAGAATTTTCTTTCTTCAGACGGTCAAGTTCAGCAAACATAGAAGATACAGCTTCTTCTTTCCTTGAAACTGCATAAGTAACTTCTGTAGACTTCGACACAATATCACTTTCAAGTTTCAAAACCCTTCCCTTGAGAAAATGAATTTCATCATCCACTAACTTCTTTAGCTTGTCAGCCTGTATAAAACAACAATTGTAGACACAATCAAACAAGCATGCCTTCGTACACATCTCAAAAGGAAGAAAGACCAAAAAAAAAAAAAAAGCTGGAAAAAAACAATTATATATAAAGAAATCAAAAATGTACCTACAAATCTTCTAAACTATAGCAAAATCCATAGGTTAGGTTATCGGTTATAAGTTTAGGTTATAAGTTATAGGTTAAGGTTTAGTTTATAGGTTTAGGAAATCGGGTTCGGTTTCAGGATCGGGTTTAGGTTTGGGTTTTCAAGTTTAGGTTTAGGTTTAGGTTAGGGAGTTGAGATTAGGATTAGGTGTAGGTTTAGGTTTAGGAATTTGAGAATACATTTAGGTTAAGGTTTAGGGAATTGAGAATAGGTTAAGGTATAGGTTTAGGAAATCGGGTTCGTGTTCAAGATCGGGTTTAGATTTGGGTTTTCAAGTTTAGGTTTAGGTTTAGGTTTGGTTTAGGTTAGAGAGTTGAGATTAGGATTAGGTGTAGGTTTAGATTTAGGGATTTGAGAATACATTTAGGTTAAGGTTTAGGAATTGAGAATAGGTTAAGGTTTAGGTTTAGGAAATCGGATTCGGGTTCGGGATCGGGTTTAGGTTTGGGTTTTCAAGTTTAGGTTTAGGTTTAGGTTAGGGAGTTGAGATTAGGATTAGGTGTAGGTTTAGGTTTAGGGATTGATAATACATTTAGGTTAAGGTTTAAGTTAAAGGTTTTGGTTTAGGTTAAGGTTATATGTTTTGGTCTAGGTTTAGGTTTAAGTTTTAGGTTTAGGTTATAGATTTAGAAGGAATTGAGAATAGTTTAAGGTTTAAGTTTAGGAAATCGGGTTCGGGTTCTAAATCGGGTTCGGGAGTTCGGGATCGGTTTAGGTTTGGGTTTTCAAGTTTAGGATCCGGTTTAGGTTAGGGAGTTGAGATTAGGATTAGGTGTAGGTTTAGGTTTAGGGATTTGAGAATACATTTAGGTTAAGGTTTAGGTTATAGGTTTGGGTTTAAGTTAAGGTTATAGGTTTTGGTTTAGGTTTAGGTTATAGATTTAGGGATTGAGAATAGTTTAAGGTTTAGGTTTAGGAAATCGGGTTCGGGTTCGGGATTATGGTTTTCAAATAGGTTTTCAGTTATAGATTTGGGATCGAGGTTTAGGTTTGGGTTTTCAAGTTTAGGATCCGGTTTAGGTTAGGAGTTGAGATTAGGATTAGGTGTAGGTTTAGGTTTAGTGATTTGAGAATACATTTAGGTTAAGGTTTAGGTTATAGGTTTTGGTTTAGAGTTAAGGTTATAGGTTTTGGTTTAGGTTTAGGTTATAGATTTAGGGGTTGAGAATAGTTTAAGGTTTAGGTTTAAGAAATCGGGTTCGGTTCGGGATCGGCTTTAGGTTTGGGTTTTCAAGTTTAGGATCCTAGGTTTAGGTTAGGGAGTTGAGATTAGGATTAGGTGTAGGTTTAGGTTTAGGGATTTGAGAATACATTTAGGTTAAGGTTTAGGTTATAGGTTTTGGTTTAAGTTAAGGTTATAGGTTTTGGTTTAGGTTTAGGTTATGGATTTAGGGAATTGAGAATAGTTTAAGGTTTAGGTTTAGGAAATCGGGTTCGGGTTCGGGATCGGCTTTAGGTTTGGGTTTTCAAGTTTAGGATCCGGTTTAGGTTAGGGAGTTGAGATTAGGATTAGGTGTAGGTTTAGGTTTAGGGATTTGAGAATACATTTAGGTTAGGTTTAGGTTATAGGTTTTGGTTTAAGTTAAGGTTATAGGTTTTGGTTTAGGTTTAGGTTATAGATTTAGGGGTTGAGAATAGTTTAAGGTTTAGGTTTAGGAAATCGGGTTCGGGTTCGGGATCGGCTTTAGGTTTGGGTTTTCAAGTTTAGGATCCGGTTTAGGTTAGGGAGTTGAGATTAGGATTAGGTGTAGGTTTAGGTATAGGGATTTGAGAATACATTTAGGTTAGGTTTAGGTTATAGGTTTTGGTTTAAGTTAAGGTTATAGGTTTTGGTTTAGGTTTAGGTTATAGATTTAGGGAATTGAGAATAGTTTAAGGTTTAGGTTTAGGAAATCGGGTTCGGGTTGGGGATCGGCTTTAGGTTTGGGTTTTCAAGTTTAGGATCCGGTTTAGGTTAGGGAGTTGAGATTAGGATTAGGTGTAGGTTTAGGTTTAGGGATTTGAGAATACATTTAGGTTAGGTTTAGGTTATAGGTTTTGGTTTATTAAGGTTATAGGTTTTGGTTTAGGTTTAGGTTATAGATTTAGGGAATGAGAATAGGTTAAGGTTTAGGTTTAGGAAATCGGGTTCGGTTCGGGATCGGCTTTAGGTTTAGGTTTTCGATCAAGTTTAGGATCCTGGTTTAGGTTAGAGAGTTGAGATTAGGATTAGGTGTAGGTTTAGGTTTAGGAATTTGAGAATACATTTAGGTTAAGGTTTAGGGTGAGAATAGGTTAAGGTATAGGTTTAGAAATCGGGTTCGTGTTCAAGATTTTAGGTTTGGGTTTTCAAGTTTAGGTTTAGGTTTAGGTTAGAGAGTTGAGATTAGGATTAGGTGTAAGTTTAGATTTAGGGATTTGAGAATACATTTAGGTTAAGGTTTAGGGGAATTGAGAATAGGTTAAGGTTTAGGTTTAGGTTTAGGAAATCGGATTCGGGTTCGGGATCGGGTTTAGGTTTGGGTTTTCAAGTTTAGGTTTAGGTTTAGGTTAGGGAGTTGAGATTAGGATTAGGTGTAGGTTTAGGTTTAGGATTTGAGAATACATTTAGGTTAAGGTTTAGGTTAAAGGTTTTGGTTTAGGTTAAGGTTATATGTTTTGGTCAGGTTTAGGTTTAAGTTTTAGGTTTAGGTTATAGATTTAGGGAATTGAGAATAGTTTAAGGTTTAGGTTTAGGAAATCGGGTTCGGGTTCGGGATCGGCTTGAGGTTTGGGTTTTCAAGTTTAGGATCCGGTTTAGGTTAGGGAGTTGAGATTAGGATTAGGTGTAGGTTTAGGTTTAGGGATTTGAGAATACATTTAGGTTAGGTTTAGGTTATAGGTTTTGGTTTAAGTTAAGGTTATAGGTTTTGGCTTAGGTTTTGGTTATAGATATAGGGAATTGAGAATAGTTTAAGGTTTAGGTTTAGGGAATCAGGTTCGGGTTCGGGATCGGCTTTAGGTTTATGTTTTCAAGTTTAGGATCCGGTTTAGGTTAGGGAGTTGAGATTAGGATTAGGTGTAGGTTTAAGTTTAGGGATTTGAGAATACATTCGGGTTAAGGTTTAGGTTATAGGTTTTGGTTTAAGTTAAGGTTATAGGTTTTGGTTTAGGTTTAGGTTATAGATTTAGGAATTGAGAATAGTTTAAGGTTTAGGTTTAGGAAATCGGGTTCGGGTTCTGGATCGGCTTTAGGTTTAGGTTTTCGATCAAGTTTAGGATCCGGTTTAGGTTAGGGAGTTGAGATTAGGATTAGGTGTAGGTTTAGGTTTAGGGATTTGAGAATACATTTAGGTTAAGGTTTAGGTTATAGGATTTGGTTTAAGTTAAGGTTATAGGTTTTGGTTTAGGTTTAGGTTATAGATTTAGGGAGGGTGAGAATAGTTTAAGGTTTAGGTTTAGAAATCGGGTTCGGGTTCGGGATCGGCTTTAGGTTTGGGTTTTCAAGTTTAGGATCCAGTTTAGGTTAGGGAGTTGAGATTAGGATTAGGTGTAGGTTTAGGTTTAGGGATTTGATAATACATTTAGGTTAAGGTTTAGGTTATAGGTTTGGTTTAAGTTAAGGTTATAGGTTTTGGTTTAGGTTTAGGTTGTAGATTTAGGGAATTGAGAATAGTTTAAGGTTTAGGTTTAGGAAATCGGGTTCGGGTTCGGGATCGGCTTTAGGTTTGGGTTTTCAAGTTTAGGATCCGGTTTAGGTTAGGGAGTTGAGATTAGGATTAGGTGTAGGTTTAGGTTTAGGTTTAGAGATTTGAGAATACATTTAGGTTAAGGTTTAGGTTATAGGTTTTGGTTTAAGTTAAGGTTATAGGTTTTGGTTTAACTTTAGGTTATAGATTTAGGGAATTGAGAATAGTTTAAGGTTTAGGTTTAGAAAATCGGGTTCGGGTTCAGGATCGGCTTTAGGTTTGGGTTTTCAAGTTTAGGTTTAGGTTAAGGGTGAGGTCCCTGCAAATACGGATATAAAAATGGCATGTCCAAATGGCCAGGCCCTTCCAATGCTGTCCATAGGAAATGGACGACTTTATCATGGTCATAATAGCGGTTCCCACCTTCCAGGGACCCCCGCTCATCCGGATAGCTCCGACGCACATCCGGGTCTGCTCCATTAATTTCGAACAAATACATAAATACGGTTTGTCCAAATGGCCAGGCCCCTCCAATGCTGTCCATAGGAAATGGATAGCTTCATCATGGTCATAACAGCGGTTCCCACCTTCCAGGGACCCCTGCTCCACATCCGGATAGCTCCGACGCACATCCGAATCTACTTCATCAATTTCATGATAATATATAAACATGGGCCTGTCCAAATGGCCAGGCCACTTCTTCAATGAATCATATAGTATGAAGGAAAGAAGACTCACCAATTTAGCTAGCAAGGAGAGAAGTGTGAGTGCTTGGAATGTCGCCGTTTCTTTGAATAATGGATGCATATTCCACATTGCAATCTGAGAATGAGTAAATTTTTTAGTTTTTCCGACAATGCAAATGGGCACAAATTTACATATAAAGATTTTAAAGATTGTAAAACATTCCAAGACATTAGTTGCACAAATAATGGATGAGACATACCAAGACTATAGATGCCCAGAGCAAGATAATCGCCTAAGGTCGTACCTAGCTCGCATTGAAAGAGCAAAAAAATTATATGAATGAAAAAATAACAATTTCAAAGATAAAATAAATAGTTAAAAACTTTACCATTTCAATATGAACCTTGTAGTGGCAACATTGATCTGTTGGGGCTAAAAATACATGAGCCTGCATATAAAAATCTCAAGTTAGTTGGGCCTTTGAGGTCCTCAAATGATAATAGAAAAAGACAGTAAACTAAAAATACATGAGCTTGCATACAACTCACCTTGATGCCCATTCTCCCTCCTCCTTTACCCGGGCTTGGGACCGGCAATGCAAGGAGTTGCATTGGCGGAGTTAAAAAGGGGCTTAGCCTCCATTTGGTTTGTGACGACCAAATGGAGTCTAATATGTTTACATATAGAGTATAAAATTCATTCAAAATTACAAAAACGAAACCAAACAACATATAATAACAAAAAAAAAAAAAAAAAACAAGCGAAACATCAATATAAAGTAACTAAAAACCAAGCCAAGTTCTGAGTTCATCAATATAAAGTAACTAAATAACACTACCATGAACATCAACATTAAGAGTCTGAAGAATATATAAATAATGTCGAGTTTCCTGAGTTGAGTTGAATTTTTTGTTCAGAGTTGCTGAATTTTTACTGTTTTTCTCAAGTTTTAACCAAGGTGTGACTGGACCTAGTTTTTCCAAGTCTTGGTAAATCTGGTCTAGTCAAGTTGACTCAGCTAAATGAGTTGATTTCTTCCGAGTTTTAAAAGTATGGTTTTGGCCATTTGAGTCCATTTCTTGTTATATAGAGACATGTCTAGAAGCAGCAGAGAATCATGAGAGTGAGTGGAATTCTCATGGCATGCTTGGAAATTGGAAATCCAAGTTTGGTTGAAATGGAAACATGAAGTGAAAATCTTCAAGCACCAAGGTAATCCTACAAGCATATATTGTATAAAAAACAACACAGGTCCTTGATCTTCCAAACTCGGTTGGGCCACAGAAAAACATTCTTTGCAATGGGTCTATCAGGGTCCTTCAACCTAATGCGGGAGAGATGGCATTGACGACATCATCTTGGCCAATCACATGTTTCCTAAGCTGCACAAAACAAGATGGATTGGAGGGTTTTCCTTTGATGTGATGATTTTTGTTGTTTGGATAGCACAGAATAGGATGGATTGGACTCTGCTTTTCCATAACTTAGATTCTTGACACTAGAAACAAGGTGAGTATTGTAAGAAGAAAATGAGATTTCCACGTACTACACAAACAGTAAAAATGCATATGTATACCTCCCAAAAAGTAAAAAGTAAATTGCAGAAATAATCAACCATGCTGGTTAAAAAAGCATGGGTATTTGATTTTGATCACTTCAAATGAGAAAAAAGAAAGAAAATAAAAAAAAAGTTGTAAGGATGATTAATCTGACATGATAAATATTAAAAACAAAGATTACAGTTAGATATCCATTAGTGTAACTAAGCTGAAAAACTTTAGGCACAAAAACATCACTAAGCTATATAAGAGCATGACCTGAAGAATCGAAAAGTGCGAAACTTTGAATGAACCCTTTTTTTTGGGTAGTAAAAAATCTATGAAATTCTTGTAGTTGTGTAGAAATGTGAGCCCAATTAAGATCAACGATTGTCAGATTTCTGAATTGATTATAAAATGGTGGGTCCTACTTTTCACATAACCAACTATAACATCCCAACTTGTATGATTCAACTGGGCACACAAGCTGAGATCCCAGCTTTATGTATACCTCAATATTAATGATACTAAACGTATTCTACATAAAACTTATTTCCATGCCAATGAGCAGATGATATAATTTTTGTCTTATGACATCCAAGAGTAAAAAGTCTGAGGAACTTACTGGTTTATCCTCTATGTGATTACCATTGGGTTCAACCACCTTTTTAGCAAGCCAGCCCAATGTGAAATTTGAATTTGAGAAACTGTGAAATTTTGTAACATTACAATCAATTACCAAAAGACATGATTAGATACAAAAGAACTCATCCATCCCAAATCAAATAGACAAATACCCGACAGTTCCTCATCCTCACCCCTTGAGCAGATTTTCAAAAAGCAATGGTGGAAAGCAAAGCAAGGGAAGATCCCATTCCAGCCCAATGTTCTCTTCATTGCTTCAAATGTAACTTGATTCCATACCTGCCTCTATATTTTATAATCCTATTCATTGAAAATCCCATGGAAGAATTGTTCAAGGCTAAAATTGAATGTAACTTGATTTATAAAAATAAAAAATAAAAGGAAGCACATATGATCCGCTAGAAAACAAAAGGCTACAGTATTACAGTATCAAATATGTAAGGCATTGTATCACCATTCTTCCAAGAAGATACAAGAGCCTGCATTCAAATTCCAAAAACAACCAACAACTGAAACTGACTATTTTATTAAGACATGACACTTGCTAAATAACTGTATTTTTATTTCCAGCTGCTTTAAATGGAAGCACGAAAATAAGTAACACCACATAGTACTGATTTTTTTTTATTTTTTATTTTTAAGATTGTGACTGCATGAAAAGAAAATCTCAGAAGATACAAATAATATCTAAACAACATGCCACCAAGTTAGAAAGTCACTACAGTTTAACACCTACTTCAACCTGAAGCAGTTAGGATGCTGTTGTAACTAGCGTTCAGAATATCATTTTTATTATCATATCAGACCTAGGAAAACAAATCGGGTGGCTTGGGTTGGGTTGAGGATCAAACCGAGCACGACCCGACCTCAAGATGACCAAACCCGCAACACAATCCAACCTGATTTCCAGCCCAAGGTGTCAACCCAAACCAGACCTGATTTCCTCTATAGTCACCTAACCCAACCTGAATGTGCTTAGCCCAACCCAAACTGATAACAAATTGGGTTGGAGTTTTCCAACCAACCTATGGTCTAACCAAAGTTTATGGCTCTTGATAAAGTGGAAAGGATTCATGTAGCCAACACCAATTAGTTTGAATAAGGCTTAGATGATGATGATGACAACGACAATGACGACGATGATGATGAATGGAATGGAAGAACATGAAGCTAGACCCCAATTAATTGGGATAAGGATCATGATGATGATGATGATGTTATTGTTGGAGTTTTCCAACCTTAACACAAAAGAGGGCCATACATGCAAGCACAAGTAAGTTTCATAAGATGCTTGAACTTCTTAGACTACAACGGTTTTCAATGATCATTTCATCAATCGAGCTCACTTATCTTGCACTAGGAATTGAAAATCAGACATTAAAAATAAGACCAGCTTATAAGAACATAATGCACAGACTTAAAGCTATCAGCAAATAAGACCACAACAAGCACATCCTGGAGTAAATGATAAGTCATGGCTTTTTCTCTTTTGGAGATGAACAAATCATAACTTTATTATCCAGAATCATCAAATTATCTGTCTAGAAAGCTACAGAAAATCATATTTAACTAACATAAACCAATAAAATATGCACACAATTTGCATCAACAAACAAGAAACATATTTCTATTTAAGAAAAATAACTCTAGTAATTGTGAATCTTGAACATTGCCATTCAAGGCCAGGCTGGGTCTTTCATCAAGAAAAAGTTTTGTATCTTTGGTAGTTGCCTCGTTTGCTTTAATATAATTTCATACTTTTCAGAAAAGGGAAAAAGAAGAAGACCATTTTGAGTTTTTTTCTGTTGTTTCATCTGGTGAAAAGAGTGGTAGCTAGCAGACCCTAGTTGCTTCATTTTTTCCTTGACACGGCCTTCCTCTGAGAATGCAATGTGCAGTTTGTTAGTGCACTAGTTGGTTACCTACACATGTGATCAGCAGTAACTGGTGTTGGCACATGTGATCAGTTTGTTAGTGCACTTGGTTGGTTACCTGCACATGTTGGCACATGTGATCAGCAGTAACTGGCAATTGGACTTAAGAGGCTCTTTCCAGTTTCCAGTAATAAATTTCATCATTCAATATCAGTCTATTTGGTGCCAAATTTTGTGAAATCAGGTGCAACCAAACACAACCTTAAGTGGAAAAAAAATGTGAAAGGTTAAAAATATAATATATATGGAACCACATATTTGTCTATTCATTCAAGTGTGGTGTGTCAGTTTCTGCGTAAGCTTTTCTTTATTGGTTTTTATATTTTAGAAATTTTAAGTCTATGATGCAATTTTACATATTGTAAATAGAAACACAAAGTAATGTAAAAAAATAAAACAATGACTAACAACAATGCTCAACAAGAGAGGGACCTGATTTCATAAAATATCACTTAGTAATTTTCCATTACTTTCAACAAATTCTGCAGTTATCAAAAGGAAACTAATGATTTTGTAACAATGGCATAACAAAGTAAAGACCCAAAGTAAGAACATGGAAAATGAGAAAAACTTGGATACTCTGGCAATGTTATTGGTGAAACACAAGAACTTATAAATTACTTTGATATTGCACATGTGGCATAGGCACAACTTATGGTATCTAGTGTAGATGTGTCATTAACCAAAAATTAAGCTTGACCGATCATCTAGTGAAAGAAAAAATGAAGAAAGAATCATGTAGAATTCTCCTTTATAGTCAAAAGACCAACTCACCTAAAGCTTTGAAGTGTTGTACATTGATATGGTGAAAGCAATGTTTTAAATAGCGGTAGCGTGTTGCGTAGCGTTCAACCCTCCGTAGCGTGTAGCGAAATAGCGTAGCGTGTAGCGTAAGCTACACAATACTTCTATTTTTTAATTTTAAAAAATATATATGATAAATATTAAACAGTAAGAAGTTGATGGATAGGGTCTTATTATTTTTAAGTTAATACATGTCTTGTGTACAATTTTTTTAAGGGCCCAAATTAGGCGGGACTCGGATTGTGAAGTGTAGCACACAAGTGTCAAAGTTTTTGGGGTCCCACAGTGATAAATGTGTTATATCCACATCGTCCATCCATTTTGCCAAATAATTTTATGGCATGAACCAAAAAAGAGGCAAATCCAAAGCTCGGGTGGACCGCACCATAAGAAACAACAATAATTAAACGTCCACCATTAAAAATTTATTAGGGGCTACAAAAGTTTTAGATCAAGCTGACATGTGTGTTTTCCCTTCATCCATGTCAATGTGACCCAATTAACAGGTTAGATGGAAAATAAACATTATAGCGGACCGTGTAACAATTATTGGGTCCTTACACTTGCTCGGGTGGTAGACTCTCAAGAGTTTCAACTCCCGGTCAAGGGTTCGAGTACACATAGGTGGTGAAATTCCACCAGCGTGAGTGTGTGGGGTGTGTGTGCGTGTAAAAAAAAAAAAAAAAAAAGTGCAAGTGCACTGTTCAACGTGCATCGCAGAACACAAAATAATAAAAATAATAATAAGTGCGTGGTAACAATTTAGTAAAAAATAAAAATAAAAAATAGTGCAAGTGCCTTGTTCAACGTGCACCATGAGAACACAAAATAATAAAAATAATAATAAGTGCGTGGTGTGAAACAAATGGACCAAATCTAAGGAAATGAAAAGAAGAGGGGGAAACCAAAAGAAAAGAAAAGAAGAGAGAGAGAGAGAGAGAGAGAGAGAGAGAGAGAGAGAGAGAGAGAGAGAGTGATTGCTGACGCGCATATGCATGCGATCAGAAAGAAGAAGAAGGAGAAGGAGGAGAAGAAAAAAAAGAAAAAAAGAAAAAGGAAGGAGCGTACCTATTTTTGTCTTAAGATGAGATTGAATCAGTGAAAACTGCAAATGTTGAAGCTCCACGGTGATCGGTTTGCCTCTGTAAGCAATTTTTCAAACTCAAGATTGAAAAGTGGGGAGAGGAGCAACGTCGGCTGACGTCGGTTTGTGCTTGGTAGTAGATTTTCGACCTCAACATTGAAGGGTGGGGGAGAGGAAGCAGGCGTCGGCGGCAGCGTCGGATTGGCCACAATGAGAGGATTTTTGGTCTCCAAATGGAAGGGTGGGGAGAAGCAAGGTGCGTCATTGCTTCGGTTTGGGGGTGGAAGCCCTTTTGAATTTGGTTTTTTCTTTTTTACCTTAAGTTTGGCTTGTGGTGTGAGTTCACTACTGTTTCCTGTATTGAATTTTTTTTTTAAAAATACCAAACAAGTAGCGCACGCTACCTGCGCTACACGCTACGTATCCGTAGCGTACGCTACAACCCCTGTAGCGCACGCTACAGGGGAAAAACGCTATTTGTAACGCTACGTAGCGAAGTCACTACGCTATGCTACGTAGCGTACGCTACCGCTACGCTACGGGCGCTACTAAAAACACTGGGTGAAAGTCATGCTTACATGTCCAACTTCCTTTGTGATGTTTCTTGATAAAGGAAAAAAAGAAAAAAAAAACGGTGCAATGAAAGCATTAATACAAATGCATAGCATGTGCATGTGCAAGTGCATGAGCCTGTGCATACAAACAAGAAAGAAAACATGTAGGATTCTAGATGTCTATTCTTGCCAACTAACTGTTCTTCTTGTGGCAATTCTAATGTGCTTCCACTGATGCAGTGAACACACTACCATAGAAGGCAATATTGTGTGGCAGTGCATTTGGTCCACTTTTATCCCTTTAAGGATGTCTTTTGTGCATGTTTGTGTGTCGGGGCTTTAGTCCTTGAAACTAGGTTGTCTCCCAGTGATCTTAACCATCTAGACAATGAGTCTTGTTTTGTATCATGGATAGAAAACAATAAAAATCTTTTAGTTGGATAATCTTAACACTTCGAAATTCGACTCTTTTGCTTTGAAAATGGATGCTTTCCATAACCTTTGTATAATCAAAAGAAATAGGAAGATCCAAAACAATCAAAATCTGGGAAGATAAATTATCAAAAGAGTAACTGCAAGTCTTTACTAGTGTTAGAATTGGCAATCCCTAACAATTGATGAATAAATGCCCTTTCAGTTTTTTCAGCTGAATAAATGCCCTTTCAGTTTTCTCAGCTGAACAAAAGAGTAACTGCAAGTCTTTACTAGTATTTATCTTTTCAGAAATCTAGTTTTCTAAGTGCTAAAGGGTTGCATGCCAAAACAAGTTACTATAGCAAGGAACAAATAGAAATTGGGTGACATGCCAAATTCCTGAAGTAATGTTAAGGGGACATAAAGAAAGACTTTGATGCATACACCATATCTACCCATCCGCCAGGTACATTTAT
The DNA here is from genome assembly GCA_030180095.1 of Magnolia changhungtana. Taxonomy (NCBI): domain Eukaryota; kingdom Viridiplantae; phylum Streptophyta; class Magnoliopsida; order Magnoliales; family Magnoliaceae; genus Magnolia; species Magnolia changhungtana. The sequence continues at coordinate 594,170 of JASAUF010000061.1, read as the reverse complement.
TAACATTAGCCCTTGGGACCAAAAATCAGCCCAAACCAAACCTTAGGCAGTGAAAACCAATGGATGGAGAATGATATCATATACACATTTATAAAGTTTGCCCATTTATAAAATCATAAAAAAAAAATTTACAAAAATAAAATAAAAATCCATTTGACGATCAAAGGGTCCATTTGAACTTGGTTTGAAATATACAAAGCAGACATCTCGCTACAAAATTACTGTGTTCAGTGCTCCTCTCCAGAAATCAGTTATTTTCTAATTATTTTTGGTACATAAACCTAACCATGCAACACTAACCTTGAGAGCTTTTTTCCTCATTAGTATACTGAAATACCGGCACAGAGAAAATGCCTCCACTGAAAATATAGTCCTCAACCAGAGCTTGCATCCTATGAGAAAATACCATAATGAAATAAATAAATTAAACTTTGAGAATAAAAACATTGGTATAAAGTAAAAGGAATCAGAACAAAGAAATCATTGCTAGCAAAACATCCTACATTTGAGAAACTCACTGATATTGAATTCAATGGCAAAAAACTGCATGCACAAAGAAATCAGAACATCCAAGTACAGACTCTAGGGGCTGAGGACAATAATATTTATGACTGCTAGAAGTGCCACTTTTTTTCTTTTTCATTTTCTTTTTTGTCGAAAAAATGAGGTGGGTTGGTGATGTTGGTAACAATGGAATGGACAACTGGTTCCGCACCTAGGCGACATCAAACATATCCATATCAAGTCCATGAGCTTGATATGCTGACGCATTTGCAAGGCTGAGATTGCATGGGTGGTTTTTGGTGTATTAAAATCATAAGCATTTATGATGATTCAAATGCGTGGATTGCAAAAACTCATAGAATATCTATACACCTCTAAATCATAATATAAAGGAAAGAAAGTGTATCTGAATCACGTGTAGCCAGGTTGCAAGCCCCAGCCTCATCTGCATCCTCAAGCTCAGCTGCAAGCCCAGCCCTAGCCTCATAGCTAGCCGCCTCCATATTTACAGCCCCTGCTCATTGGCTTATGCAGGCCCTTCTTTACCTGCAACACATTTATAAAATCAGCAATTTCAGCAATTTCATTTTATTTAACAGAAAATGTATGGTCTACATGACAGGCCCTTCTTTACCTGCTCATTGGCTTATGCAGGCCCTTCTTTACAAAAAGACCCCTCCTTTTTTCAAAAAAGGAAAAAAATCCAAAGACCTAAAAAAATAGCAAAAACCCATCCAAAACCCTCAAACGCTAGTCTTCTACAACAGGGGCGTGAAGCCATGGCAAGATCCCATCATTTCCTTACAAGGATAAAAAAAAACAAGCGACAATCGCTGCTAATCCCAACAAACGCAAAATAGAAACCAAATTAAAACCCTAACAAAAGCTTCCAGTCTACTAACATTTGAAACGGAAAAAGAAAAGCTTCAATACATACCAAAAATTGATGGACCGCTCAATCAAACAAGCTAAAGCCCATTTCCTCGTCGGACTCCTCTTTCTCCTCGAATTTCTCTTCTTTATTCGACTCGGCTGCAACAGGCGCTGCGGCAAATCCACCGCCACTGCCAGCAACTGCAACAGAGATCGTAGCGCCACCGCCACCGCCAGAAGGAACGGAAGTGAATTTCTCCCTTCCGGTAGCAATGAGCTCGGTGATGTCCTTCCCTTGAACTTCCGTTAGAAGTAGCTTGATCCTGTCATCTTCTGCTTCGGCTCCCACTGATCCAAGGATGGCTTGGAGATCTTTCGCAGAAGGTTGAGGGTTTCCACCCAAGACGGCGAGCAAGTACGCTGCTGCCACCTTCATCTTCTCTTTCTGCTGGAAATGGAACGACGGTTTTGGGGCAGAAAGGGGAAGAGGTAAGGAAAGGCTTAAAAGCTCGTTTCTGACAGAGAGAGAGAGAGAGAGGAATCGAAGGGCAATAACATATTCATTTGGGCGCGCGACTCTGTTTTGAGCGCGCGCCCAACTGTTTTGGGTGTATATTGGGTACTTACGTGGGGCCCACCATGATGTAAAGGGTTTATCTGTTCCGTCCATTTATTTTTATAAATACATTTAAGTAATAATCCCAAAATTGAGATATATTGAACGCCCAACTAGACCACACCATAAACATCATGTGTGATTTAATCTCTACTATTTCCTATCATGTGGTCCAGTTGAGCCTTAAAAAAATCTCATTTTTTGGGATGATTCCTAAAATTATATTTAAAAACAGATGGAAGGATTAGATAGAACACATATATTACGGTGGGCCTCAAAAAGTTCCTTACACGACCGTCAATTTTCAGTGGTGTAGCAACCATTCTGCTACGGATATAATCTGTAGCAATCTAGCTACGGTTTATATCTGTAGCTAAAAACCTATATTGTCTGTATCCTTTACCCATTTTTTTGGTAGTGATAATATGAAGAAAGATCTTTAAAAATATTTGGAGCACCTTTTACGAAAATACAGTTAGCGCTAAGTTGAAAATATATGTCATCTAATGACAAGGCAGGGTTGAGAAGTTTAATGTACACAAAGCATTTGAGAGAAGATTAAGCTACTGGAACGTCTGAAGTAAAAAAAAAAAGGAAGCAAATACAAAGTATGTGTGTAGTAAAGAAACCTATAAATAATAGAGGAAATCCATAAAGCAATGCATCTCGCACCAATCAAACAAATCAATCAAATTATCTTTTAATTACCAATTATTTGTCAATTTACCTTTACTTACTGTAGCTTGGCTCTTTCCTAGGAGTAGCGATAATTCAGTAGCGATAATCTTTTAGCTATAATTCGGTCTATGCTCATACGTTGGATTTTATCCATTCTCAATACCAATATTTCTTTATTTAGAATGGCTTATTACAGTTGTGACTCGATTGACTGTGAGGGCCTGTTTGATTTTCGGTGAAATGGCAAATCCTGGTAAAGAAGTAATAATTACTTCCCCATGCATTTACAATTTGCCTGATTTGACCGTTTACTTTTTACATGAAAATTAAAAATATTACAAAATATCTATGGGTCCCACTGTGATGCATTTCGCTTATCACCGTTCATCCATTATTCCATTTGAATTCATAGCATGAGTAAAAAATTGAGACATATCTAATACTCAATTGGACCATGTCATACAGAAAAGAGATCAAATACTTACCGTTAAAAACTTTGTATGACCACTGTTTCTTTTGGCGTGGGCCACTTGCGTGTTGGATCCGCTTCATTTTTTGTCTCATGCTCCAAACTATTGTAATAAAACAGAAGGATGGAATGGATATTTCATATACATTACCCTTAGTTCAAAAATTAAAATTACATCTTTTCAACTAATTTCACTGGCACAACTTCCTATGAAATTTCAAACGCAGTGAAATCATAATAATTACCATTTCCCTTGCATTTTCCATTGTTTTGAAAAACAAACAGGCGCTAAGTATTTTTGTTTGACGTGTGGCATTACAGCTGTCTTAAGGTAAAATTGAACTTATTTTTGGAGGAAGAATTTCACCATTCAATTACCACTTTATCATTCTCTAAATTAATTTGCGAGTAACTTTAAAATCAGTCAATCAACTCATATTTCAATTATATACTGCTGCAGTCAGTCACTGTATCTATCTATATTAGCGCAATACTAGTGTGAAAAGAAATCCAATGTTTTGCTTGCTTTTAGACTTTGTTAAATCCATTCGGCCGACCTTCTACAATTACATGAAAGTGGGGATCACGGTCAAGCCTTGTCAAAGAAGAAACCTCAACCATCTCATGACCCCAGCCATTCAAGAGTGGCATACACGTTGCATTTAAAATGCATTAAAAGTAGAACTGTTTCACATTCGATTAGAACAAGTTCACTGGTTCCACTGATCATGGAAGTGGCCTTCCGATAGACGGTCCGGATCATCAAAATGTATGCAGTGACGTGCTGTCCATAATTGTGAGGCACATGATAACTCCGATGCGATAGAGATTACTGGATCGTTGCTCACACGTACCACCCATGTCCAGGAAGTCGGCACAAAAAAGGACGCGAATAAGATGGTTTTGCCAACACCACCCGCGGTCGTGGTGTGATGATGTGTTAGGCGCTGTGGGGCCCAATATGATGTGTGTGTTCTATATCCACTCCGTCCATACATTTTAAATCCTCATTATGGGGAATCAACTCGAAAGATGATGCATATCAGATCTCAAGTGGGCCACACCAAAGGAAAGAGTAGAGAATGAATTCTCACCATTAAAAGATTCTTGGGGGCCACGAAGGTTTTGGATCAGGTTGATATTTATATTTTCTTTATATCCAGGTCTTAATGACTTTATCAAGAGGTTGGATGACAAATAAACATTACAGGGGGCCATAGAAAGGTTTCAACGGTGAATGTCATCACCCCCACCATTTCCTGTGGTATGGTCCACCTGAGCTTCAGATCTGCTTCATTTTTGGGTTCATGACCTAAGATGAGCTGGAAAAATAGATGGACAGTGTGGATATAAAACAAATACATCATATTGGCCCCCACAGAGCCCAACACATCACCCCTTGGGGGTGTTGGCGAAACCACATGATCCTCGTCCTCATTTAAAACAAAAAAACAAACCAAGGGGTGGGCCGTGATGTTTGTCGAGGGTCCAGAGCATATTGCTTTTCGTGGGCCATAACAAACTCCAAGTTTCCCACGCAAAGGGTTGCTTTTTAGGAATGATTAATTCAATACGCGTTTTCTCTCTCTCTCTCTCTCTCTCTCTCTCTCTCTCTCTCTCTCTCTATATATATATATATATATATATATATATATATATATATATATATATATATATTACTGGGGTTGGCAATGCTAAGAAACCAACAACACCTTTGCAGCAATGGCCACCTATTCCTATCTCTTTTTGGCCCTCCTCTTCTCTTCCCTTTGCAACCGTTCAATGGTCCTCAGTTCCAACATGGACAGCCATGATCTTGCAAGGGTCCAACCTCTGGCGCCGCTCCCAGCTGGGGCCTGCTCATCCAAAGGTTAACATTTCTTGTTACTTGATCATAACCTATTTGTGTGCAGGATCCATTTGGCCAATTTCTCACAACCATACCAGATGGTCCACTAATCAGGACTGTTGATACGTATCCTGTTCTCTGACACCACTATTCTAACTCATTATACAACATGCAATTCAAACTGCATGCTATTCTCTATTTAAGCATGTGCACGCACACACAACCTTCTTAGTCCTCTACAACACCTCTACATAAAACACTTAAGCCCTTTAAGGCTACCATGTCATATCTATGAATGTCTTTTGGGTGATAATGCTTATACTGACCATGCATCCAAAATATCTAAATGCTTCAACTGATAAATCACCGTGAATTAATTCCTTTATCTTATAGCGCGGGCCCACATCCCATAAGTTAAGACCTTGATTGAACTTCTTTTGCGCGCAGGCCCTACATCACATGGGTACCACCTCACATGAGCTACCCACCTCACACGGGCCGCCCATCCCAAGTATGCTCCTGCATCCCAACGGCAATCCCACCTAAGACCGGTGTGAAAATGTCCCTACATCCCATCGGCAATCCCACTTAAGACCGGTGTGAAAATGCCCATGTATTACAGTGTATGTATAGAATTCAGGACCTATTAAGATCAAATGTCACGACTTGCTGTTGGTATCCCATCACTATTATTTCCTATTGTGTAGCCACCTAAGCTGTGGATTTGGCTGGTTTTATTATTATTATTATTAAAAACTTTGGGCTTAGAATAGAAGCGAGCACTGATAGACAAGTGTAAAATTCACTTATACCACACCTCCCGGCCAAAGAGCTTAAATTTGTCATGCTACCTAAGTAGGTGGTGTAGAGGATTCCTGTCCCATCTTGCAGCCTTTCATTTGAGGCTTTGATTTTCATGTGACTGAATGATCCTATTGTTTTGCATCCAGCTGATATTTTGCCCCATCGTACTTCCCAGTGGTGTGGCCACACAGGGTACACAGATTTTTATTTATATTACTACTATGGATTTATCTTGTACAGATGCATGTGGACCGGATATGACAGGGTGCCTGTTTTTTGAGCGGGGGAAGTTTCTCGGTGGGACCCATCTGGTAAACGGCTTAGGTCTCCCACATCTGTACGGGTGCATGAATCTCCCCTCCTCATGATCACACCTAAAAACCGGAATTCCTCGTGTATCACGTAAAAGCATGAGGTCCCACTTAAAATAGTCACCTTGAGGATAGACGGCTCCAGTCATCCGGACATATGGTGATTATGGGTCCCATACCACATGGTTTTTTTTTTTTACACGATGACTCGGTAACTCACTTGGAGAACTTGACAACTTTTCCACAGCGCCAGTCGATCTAAAATTTTCTTAAGTTAATTACATTCCAGCCAGTGGATAACCTCCAAACTTTCATGTGTTTACAACATCCAACCCGTCTAATAGGTTGGCCCCATCATGAGTATCACCAGAATACAGAAATCATTCACATGTACTCATCAGGTGGGCCACACCATGAAAACAATATGTAGCTATTGATGAATAACAAAATTTAAGTGTGGTCCACTCGATAAGTGAATATATATAGCAGATTTTTGCACAACCCAATCCTCATGGTGGGGCCAACAACCTATTGAAAGGTTTTGATTTCACATGCATTTAACAACACTATATCATTATTTCTCCTTATTAATTTCATTATGTTTTTTATTTTTAATTTTTTAATAGAATATAAAAGAGAAGGGCTGAAAATAATACACAGGTATGGGCCATGCTCGCCGTTTGATGGGCAGAGGGCTACACCTATCCAAATCCTCCAACAAGATCAATCCCGAGTCACCAGGCTCCAATCCCGACTCACCCGCGCTTCTTCCCGAGTCGATGTTCAGGACGCTACCCTCCCTGCTCGACCCGGCACAGCCGTTGAAACCGGAGACTACATCGTAACCGTCGGATTCGGCACTCCACCGAGGGACATGACTCTTGTGTTTGACACCGGCAGCGACCTCACGTGGATTCAATGCCAGCCATGCTCTGGTGGCTGCTACGAGCAGCAAGACCCGATCTTCAACCCCACCGACTCATCTTCCTATCTCAACCTCTCCTGCAACTCGGCTGTGTGTTCCCAACTCAGCCTCTCCAACGGCTGCTCCTCGTCTACCTGCGTCTACTCCACCCGCTATGGTGATGGCTCCAAATCCATTGGCTTCTTCGCACGTGACACGCTGTCGCTGACGCAGTCTGATGTTTTTCCCAACTTCCTGTTTGGGTGTGGCCAGCAGAGCAATGGCCTGTTTGGCAAGGCAGCTGGGTTGCTCGGGCTCGGCCGTCAATCCGTTTCTTTAATTTCTCAAACAGCAACCAAATTCGGCGGAGTTTTTTCTTACTGCCTTCCGTCGTCGCCGAGCTCGTCTGGATACCTGACTTTTGGCACCGACACCATCCCCTCTACTGTTAAATTCACGCCGCTGGTGACTGACCCGAACAATCCGTCATTCTACTTCCTCAATATGATCGGAATAAGTGTAAAAGGACAGGCGCTGCCAATACCTGCATCGACGTTCGCATCTCCCGGCACCATCATCGACTCCGGGACCGTCATCACCCGACTACCCTCATCGGCCTACGCTGCACTGAGGTTGGCATTCCAGCAGGAGATGACGAATTACAAGTCAGTTTCTTCTCCTTCCTCCGTACTCGACACTTGCTATGAGTTGGGTGGGTCTGAAGCTCTATCGGTTCCTCCTATAGTTCTTCATTTTGAGGGGGATGTTGATGTAAATTTGGACTACTCTGGGATTATTTATGAAATGAGAGCGGTAGGCTGCCTGGCATTTGCTGGGAATGAGGATAACGGCGAGCTGACGATCATTGGGAACAAGCAGCAGCTGAAGTTGGATGTGGTGTATGATGTCGGTGGAAGGAAGGTGGGGTTTGGACCTGGCGGTTGCCGTTGAGCTGTCTGGCGAAGCAAAAACAGGAGAAAGAGAAAGGAAGAATGTAAAAGGTGAATAATTGTGGTGAAGAAGAATGATAGAGAAATAGTATGTAACAAGATGTGCGATATCTGAAGAAATTCGGTAATGCGTAGAATGATATTTTCTTCTTAAATGATTTTCTTTTTCTTTTTATTCCCTCTGTTGTTACCCCTTCATCTGAAATGGACTCATGCACACTGATTCGGAACGTCCATAAGGTGGGCACTATCAGTTGGGCCAAATAAGAGAGTTCACCACACCAAAATCGTCATTTAGGAACGGTTTAAAACCGTTCCTAAATGCTTCAGGAACGGTTTACTACCGTTTCCAAATGAGGCGTCGCAGAAAATCAGGAACGGTTCAGAACCGTTTTGGGTACCGTTTTAGGAACGGTTTTAAACCGTTCTGGTGCCAACGGTCACATTGTAGGCACAATTTTAGAAACGGTATTGAATGGTTATTAATGTTCCCAACCGTCAGATTTTTGGACAGAATTTTAATAACAATTTTAAACCCCTCTGTTCATTGTATGAGAGAGAGTAGGGTATGTAATCTACTTGTATTATATGCCAGATAATTACACAAATAGAAGAAAATGACAATAGAATGATTCACACTATCTTTAACCACAGTCTGTGGTAGCAACTAATAACCATCTCTGCAGCTAACCAATCAATATAAAATCCACAAACCACGTCCATCCAACCGTCCACCGATCTACTTCAACATCCTGTCCCTCCATCAATATACCCCACCCAAGATAAGTACAAAATACAACATACAAGTTCTCCCATGCCCAATTTTTTAATTCCATTTGTCCTTCTCTGCTCCTGGAATCTTCTCAGTACCCCTTCAAGGGAAACATCAAATGCATCCTTCATACCGGCCAACCCCTCTTTGGGGGTGGTGTACACAAACTTCGGTATATACTTGACTATCTTATCTTTCATCCTCTTCACTCTTTCCTCTCCCAGCCCTTCCAAAACGGCTCGAATTGAGGTTCTGTTGTTCACAGCCCTTCTATCAATAAAAACCGAGTACGATTCCGGGTCTTCCGGTAAATGCCACTTGTACTGCAGGTAGGCCGTACGCCTCCAGAAGAAAATCGAGATCGTACCAGCGATCATACAGTCGAAGATGGACCGTCTCGTGAAGCTATCACCTCGCGGCTGTACCTATAAACGTGTTGAAGGAAGCTAAACATGTCAAAAGCACATATGGACATATATCTAACCATAGGGAAATTAGATTTGTGTGCTTTACCTAGAAAGGCTGCCCTCTGATAACTCTAGGCTCTTCAACTCTGGCATCACTCCTTCCATCAACAAAGAGATAGACATGACTTTATTTTTAGAAGCTATTTAAAAGAAACTGAAAGGAAGAGATGGAAGAAGAGAAGCATACCTTCACCTTGCTGTGATCTTGTAAGAGCTTCCATGATACAAAGGGAGCTATCGATTTCAGTGGCATTACGGACAACTGGGAGTAAAGGGCCCCACCTTGTGTTTCCATCTCGAGTTAGAAAGAAGTCAAGTTGGAATCTGCAGGAGAAACAATTTGCAGCTTGTGTTTGATGATAACTGAGAAACATAAAAATAATTAGAAAATGTCAATACATAAAAATGATATTAATGATCTCAAATTAAGATGGGTGCACTGTGTATTGATCATGCAGTTTTTTATTTTGCCAGGAAAGTAATAAATTTTATTGAGGAATAATAAAGTACAACATGAGTGTCTAAACTTTGTATCAAAACTCTGGAAAAATTTTTTTTTCCTTCTATATATCAAAACTATCTGGAAAAAAAAAAGAATCATGAATTGAAGAAAATCACGACCTGCAATTCCACAAGATAAAAATCTTCACAGGCATTCCATCAAACACATGTCGACCTGCAATTCCTAAGTACCTGTGTATCATCCAGCACACTGCCAGAGTTTGAAAATTTTCTCCATAAGAAATAGAAGCCTCAATAACCAAATATGCCAGTCGACCGCACAAACCACCATCTCTAGCAACTGCCATTGTTTCACGCTGCAGCTGCTCTATATTGTTTCACGCTGCAGCTGCTCTAAAATAATAAGTTCCTTGTCAACCTAGAGCGCATTATATCAATAGCATACCTGCCAAAATCACCCATTTCATAGCACATGGTTAAGAGATTCAATCCATTCATATGAGATCACCTAAGAGAAATGTCAATGAAAAATAAACTAATTAGGATAGCATCAGTTCATGAATCAAAGGTACGGGTCGAATCAAAGGTATGGGCCTTACTCATGCCTTGTGGTAAAGCACTCGCGGTCTTCCTCCTTCCAGGACTACCTGCGGTCTTCTTCACCTTGGTAGCGTGCCCACCGATAGCAATCGGCTCCGTCAGCTGCTTCCCATCTTGAGGTGGATAGAATACAACAGGCAAATGCTCGTCCGTGTCGCATGCAAACTTGGAGTTCTTGAAATGCTCTTTCAGCGCTTCCAAACCCTAAATACATACCCTCAGAAAAAACCCTTAAACAAATAGAGAGAGAGAGAGATATATACCTGCAACCGAGCGTAGGTGACTTGGCAGATCTTCCTGGAGTTGAAGACCTCCCACACCTGCAAGTGGAAAGATTTGTAGAGTCTCCATGCTGCCTTGGGAGATGTTAAATTCCCAAACCCATACCCCACATTGCACTTGTTCCTATAACAGACATGTAGTTTTTCCTCAAACCCCATACAACCATGTATTTCAAAATCCATGTAATTTTCTCCTTTCTTTGAATTTTACTTACGTGAATTGATGGGCAGATACACGAAGTCGTAGGCAGAGAAAGGCTCGTCTTCTTCCTCCCCCTCAGCAATCTGCTTGTTGCAGTGAATGTAGTGGTTGTCTAGCATGTTCAACAGTAGCTTCTGACAGCACAACCCAACAAAAAAAAAAAAACCAATATCAGATTCCCAAACAGTTCAAAAAATCAATGAGATTAATTTTCTTACAATTCTTTAATAGAACTCAACGAATCGATGTTGTCGTTTCAATGGCGTCTCTCTCAATTCTTTAATAGGCCCTCTTGGAGAGGATAATAAACAATGATGAGAGGAAGAAAACACCCAACAAAGAAAAACCCACAGAAAAGAAGATGGAATTGTTGAAAAGAAAGAAAATCTAGATGAACTTGTAGGAGATGGAAAGGAATTTAATGCAGAGATTGATACAATGATGCATGGGAATAAGGAGAAGAAGAAAAACCATGGTCTAATAACAGCGCCCCCACCACTGTACAAAAAGAAAACCCGTAAAAGAGCATCCGACATATGCCACAAACAAAGAAACAAAAGCAAACAACGAGTTAAAAAGACACCCAACTGTTCTATTTTCTCCTCTTATACTCCTCTTCCCTACCGCAAGCTTCATTCCCAAACAAAGGCGTTTTGCAAGAGAAAGTCACCCAGTTATTCTCTATAAATTGCAATTTCACTACTGTCCCAACAAACCCTGAAAGTCCTATCAAACTGGTAACATTAATAAGAGCAATCTAGATGTTCCACATTGATAGAGTACTACCCATTCAAAAAACTATAACATTGTTTTCTTCAAGAGAATTATTGAGACCTTATGTGTAGAGGGTGCAGACAACAGAAGTAACTTGGTAATTTCGGGTGATCAACAAATTTCCATCAATTAACAGTAATAAAAACTCACAACTTACGAACTTGAGGTAAGTTGACACGAACATTTTAAATAAACTATACTCAATTTACAGAACCATGTCACTTATGTCTAAAGGTTTGACATTAGAGATTTCGGAACTTCATTAAGAATGTGTTGCTATATGCACTGCAAGTATACTATAAAGTCCGGGTTTTGCTTTCATCCAACAAGAAAAAATCTGCTTTGACCAGATGAAGTAGGGTGAAGAGTTGTTCTCTCTCAGTATGGATATATACAACAAAATAGATAAGGAATTTCATTAGTTTCAAGTTGGACTTGAAATGAATGTAACTGGAATTTGAGGGTTAATCCTCAATACAAATACTAGGAAGCATTCTTCAATCCCATCCCGCAAAAAAAAAAAAAAAAAAAAAAAACAAACAAACAAACAAACCAAGATTCATGAAAATACAAATTTAAATTAGTAGACATAGTAAAAATTGAAGTTAACAAAATAGAATAAAGTGGCAGAGAAAATCATCGGAGCTCAAAATTATCAATTCAGAAGGATTATAGCCAGTTGAAACCCCACATATAGTAAAGGGGAGCTAAAAATTATTGGACTGTAAGGATTATAGCCAAGTTGAAACCCCAGCATATAGTAAAGGAGAGATCCATTATTGCTCGCAAGGCCTGGAAAAAGGAAAAGAAAAATGAATAAAAAATACCACATGATAAAGCAATAGGTGATGTCAACTATAAGCAAAGCCAATTTTGCATTTTTCAGGACTTCCAGAATCAACTTGCGGCAAGAGTTTCCAAACAAAATGCATACACATCTATTTAGCTGAAGTGCAAACAGAGTTCTACGAAGAGAGTAGAAAATAGACCAAAATTATTCTAAGAATTAGACAGTAAAAGGGAATTTTTGAATAATTTGGTCATGTCCAGCAATCCAAATGGAATGCTAGCAATAAAATATAAGCTAGAAGTCCTGTCAGTTGCTAGCTCAAACAAAAGATGCTACGAGGTGGTGAAAAGCATACGATGTCATTCAAATGGGCAACACATTAATCCACGTGGACCTGCCTTAAAATGTACCAATCTAAAATGGTTACCTAAGTCAACAAATGGGAGCAATTCAAGATCAACCTATCAGTTAGAAAAGTGGCACTTTATATGCTTCATAAACTCTTGAAGCTACCAGTAGTACTATCAAAGAGAGCCAAAGTAATATGACACAAAGTCATACGAGTATATCAGCTGCACAAGAAACAACAATCTTGCCATGCACTATGTGAAAGCAGAAAGCCTGTGAGCCACAAGAATCCTGCTACTTGCTACTATTGCAAAAAAAAAAAAAAAAAAAAGAGATGTGACAGAAGTGACTGATAAACGATTCATCCAACTTAGCAACCACACTGAATAGGATGAAATTTAAGACTTCTTGAAAATCAAGGAATAAAATTCCATTGTGTGTGTCAAATAGACTTAAAATGTCAAATAAGATTTCAGTGATCATTTTCAGCAAATAATCCAAACAAATATCATGCCACTTAAAATGCAACCATATCCACCTTATCTACTTACTCCTAAATATATACTACAAAATTTAGATCCTACTGTAATGAATAAATGGCATGCCTTCCATCATCACGAATAAATCCTTGATGCTAAATTGGGCTAACCTGGAACCCTTTCTAACACGGTTATTGAATTCCTGTACAAAATAAATGAGAGTCAAGATTTCTTGTGGGTATCATAACTACAGATGGAAAAAAAAAAAAAAAAAGTCTCCCAGTAGCTTCCCACTTTTCTAACTGCCTAAACACAAAGGCCATGATCAATGTCTTCAGGGAAGAAAGAAAAGACCAACAAAGCAAGCCATCAACACTAACCTGCATTACTGAACCACATCAAGGTTGACAGCTGCTCATGAAATAAGAAATATTTTTTGGGTTTTTGTACTTTTGTGTGTGTGTGTGTGTGTGTGTGAGAGAGAGAGAGAGAGAGAGAGAGAGAGAGAGAGAGAGAGAGAGAGAGAGAGAGAGAGAGAGAGAGAGAGAGAGCTATAAAAGAAGAAGATCATCTCCACCCATATTCCTATATCATAACCAAACCATTTACATCAGAGCATATTGAAATTGATCTCATTTTAGCAAAGATAATGACAAGAGCTCCAAAACTCATACATAAAAACAGAAGAAGAGGAAAGGAAATCACCTTCGAAGGGTTGCAAACTTGCAATGGCTGCAAGCTCATCAGTGCTGAAACCATCACAACTCACAAGGGAGGGCGCACGGAAGTTCCCAAACCAATCCTTGCAGACTAAAGAGACAGAGCTCCTATCCTTGTACGATTTCACGAAAACAAGAAACCCGTTCTAAAACCTCATCTGGAAAGGAAAGGCCACTGTCTGCTTCCATTGACTGCTCCTAGTTGGATTAGGACACTTGTTCAATCCCAAAAACTAGGTACAAATCACATGAATCCGATCAATGGCCTATAAAATGAATGGTTAACTTATATATATAAGTAGGTCCACTTGATAATTTGAATCATATACTTTTTGGGAGTCATTATTGATGGCTTATGGTATCTATTATAATAATAATTAATAATAAAATGCTATGGGTTTGTTTGGTTGTACCAAACATTATGAAATTTCTATCTATCTTGAAATTTTATGAAAATTTTAGGACATCTGTATTAACTTTTATGGAATTGGATAGACGGTTATGATTTCCAAAACTAGGACTGTTACGATTTTCAAAAACTAAGATTGTAAAATACATATAATTTTATAAAGTATAAAACCAATAAGTGAATGGGAATAAGCTACATGCTTGGTGCCATGTTGGAATAGTGATGAACGGCACACTCTTCTTATTCAACCTTGAAGATTAAGGGTTCTGATCATTGCTCTTATATTCCACGCGCTCACGCTCATGTCCTTCTCATAAAGTCTCTCTCAAGTGTGTACTAAGTGGAGTAGAGATGGGTTGGCCCACACGTATTGAGCAAGATGCAGAGAGCAAGGGTATCTTTTATTTATAGGATTTAAGTTTCTTTTCCGCTATAGAAAATAATTCCTACAATAATAACTCTGTTTCTTTGGATATGCTATTTTTCTTTTTGATGGTTTGTGACCACCCCTTGTAAGCATAGATGCACTCAGTAAAACTATATTTCTCCACTCTCTTTTCTTTCTTTCTATGTTTTTTGGTGATGGTTATGAGTTGGAATCTTATTTCTAGCTTTGGTTATGAAAAATGTTTAAAATTTTTGAATTCGACTGTGCAACGATCTAATATTTTTCTTGGAAGCACATGAAATGTGTTTTCCCGGATGACAGTCTGGATTGATTATTTTAATTGTCCAAGATCCCCATGCAGCCAGGAGCAAAGTACTAGATCATTTTTCTTTCCAATTGCATGTATTCTCATTTTTCTTTTTAATTTTATTATTTTATTTAATAAGAATAATAATCATGAGGGATATTCCACTTCTCATAGATTGGTATAAGTTACAGCCGACTTTGAGTTGCACTGGGGCACTTGGACAATCTTGTAAATTTCATTCAAAGATACAGTGATTGCACAAGTCCGGGCTTATCTTTTATAGCAATTCATTTTCAAGCTATTCTGTGGTTGAGGTTCTTTCATAATTAAATGCAGACTTTTATAACCATAAACAGTTTATGATGTAACCCAACAAATAGGCGACCTAACCCAACAAATAGGCAACCCAAGCTTGGGTAATGTCTACGTATTACAAGCTATTGATGGATTATTCAAGTGGTCCTAATCAATATGGCTTTTACATCCTGGTCTGTCAAATGTGTACTGGACCTCATTGACATCAAATTGGCTAATAAAATAAAGTGTTCCCATCCAACTCAGGCACGATTCCAATATGCAACATGTGTGAGATATCTGAACTTTCCAATAGGTGGAGCTTTATATATAAGGACGATTGACACGACAATGACGACAATGATGAGAATCACGAGGCAAGGGTAGAGAGCTACCGTAACGAAAGCGCATTTGCTGTCGGCGAAATCCTCTTTCTCGTCGTACTGGTCTCAGATCTCAAGAGTGTATGAAGGAGGAGGCAGAGCAGATGCGGAAGCCATTGAGATTGGAAGAGATCTCGATCCAAGAGGATTAGAAATGGCGGGATTGTTTGGGTTCTTCCACACAGACATTCGACCGCCATTAAAACCTGAGAGGGAGAGAGTGAAAACGGTTCAGATCTGGCCGATGCCAGATTATATTAAATAAATTGTAGTTGCAAAAAAAAAAAAAAAAGGGTCAGACATTTGCAAAAAGATTATTTATCTGTGTATGAAGTGTATGAGAACAAGTTGAGTTGAACTAAAATTGAAAACAATCATTTCATACATATGATACAACCAATCTTCCAAAAAGTACTTTGACATGATATGTGTGCGCCAACATATCACCAATTCTCAGCAAACTGAAGAAAGGCCCTTGGTAACTTCTTTTGGTGCCAGAACTTCAATTAGACCTTTCCCATCGGAAGTCTGTGAGCCTGTGACTATTTTTGTTGGAATTGTCACCCGTAGGTGCTATTTTGTGCCATGAAGCGCTTCGATGAAAGAGATTAATTTTTAAAAAATTAAGAATCTAAATCTCATGTAAAACTTAATCATATGTCGTATTTGATTTTACAGAAAAACTTGATCAGTATAAATGATCTTACAACTTCTGAGCAACCGATTCTTCACTAACATGTAAAAGCTAAAGTATGAAAGTTTCATTAACCTCATATTTTGACATGTTTGTAAATGGGGTTCAACCAAGCCACGAGAAAAAGTTCATATTAATGAGAACCATGTTGATGTTCTTGCATATATCTATTAGTATCAGTGATAATGAATCATATCAGCTTTTTTTTTTTTTTTTTTCATTCAACAAATCAATACATCCTTTTATACAAAACACACACTAGTTTTCAAGTACCCAAGCATTATGGTCACAATGCCATGCCTCCACTAGAGGCTTTAAAGATCTTCTAAAGGCCAGTACCTCTCTCGCGGATGATTGACAATAATTGCCTCATATGCAATGCGCTCATGAGAACTTTAATATTTCAAAGACAAGGAACATACCTTTTCTTTCTTAGCAGGGGGAAACTCCAAATGCTCCAATTCCATATTTAGGATAGTAAGCACATGACCTCAAGGCAAAATCCGACAGAACAAAGATAAGAAAGCGAAAAATGAACAAACATGTTAGCATGAGCATTACATTGAAGTGAAGATGCACATTCGTCAGAAATAACAAAAGACTAGCTCTTTATAAAGAGAGCTACTTACTCATCCAAATTCGATACGGAAAGATCCATGAATGTGTAGGGATCATCCAAGTCCCTGCTCATATAAAGAAGTCATAGTGATAAGGTAAACCAACTCTCTTTTGAAAGGCTGTATTTGGGCGCACTATCGAATTTAATTGCAAAATTAGCTTAAAAAGTGGAAAATGGCCTAATTGCAACTCCTCCCTTAGAATTCATATGGAGGAATTAGGCTTAAAATTGCATTTATACCAATTTAAGTCGGATATGAAAAGTATTTAACTCGCCATTTTTTAGAGGTACTTCCTCATTATAATAGCAAGAAGAGCAATTAAAATCTGGACATTTCTAGTCAACTAACATTTGCAATTCAATTCAACGGTGCATACAAACACGGCCTAATATTTTGCACTAGAATAGCAATCAAGAAAGTAATCTGTCTCCACCTCTCACCGAAATATAGCATTTCCTACAAGATTCTCCCCACCTCGTTGTCGAGTGGACCTGATACTGAAGAAGTTAAGATGAAAAAGATTCTATAGCTTTGCGAATGCTAAAATAAAATTGTGGCCAATTTGTAATTTAAAGAAGTCGACATTCACAAAAAGTTGTATTATATGAATGCGTATGTTACAATTTGAGGTCGGTCAGTTCTGAATCAGATGGACTCATTCGATCCTGAGTTGAGTCATAACTCGACCAAGCCGGGTGACTCAGATGAGGACCATGTCATCCTCTCTTACTAAACCATGGTGCTGAACAGGATATCGAACTCAAGCAAGTTCCAGTCAACTGAGGCGAGTTGCATACCATCCATGCCTCTTGAGGCCGTTTGTAATTTCCTTGGTTTTATGCGCCGACTCAAGTTATTTTGATTTAAGTCGGTTTAAGTTTGTAGGCTTGCGATCCAGGTTGTGTGCCTAAATGGGGCCCACCAAGTTGCCCACTGCAACATTTCAAATTTGGGCCTGAAATTATTCCAGCCCACTCACATCACATGTGTTAATGAATCTGTATGCAACGTCAGCAAGATAATTTCCATACATAAGTGGACCCAAACATGTACGCAGAATTTGAACCACTTATCATATGGACATGAATCTTTACCATATTGGGATTGACTGACGAGCGGCTCTGAATCGACACACGATCTGAAACATGATCTCAATACAATGTATAAAACTCAACAAAGAAAAGCTAATTGTGAAGGACAAAACCAACCAACAATAAAGTTAGCTCAAATAGCTAACGAAAAAGAAAAGGAAAAGAAAAGTATAACTTAAGCAGCCATCACATGGTTAGCATGTGGTATCCTGCTAATGTGTACATGAAGTAGTCAACTTGAAACAAAGGATTTATTACCTCACCCGCCGCTTGCTTTTAAAGTGAATATAAATGGCGAGATGCTTCCATGCCCTCGTAAATTAAGTTCTACTACCACCACCGCCATGAATTGCTTTGCCTAAACCTGAAAAAGAAAATAAAAAGGAGCTTATGACAAAGTGATTCTTCTTCAAGTACTCTTTCATAATTTGGTTGTTATTATTGTTAGGTAAATACCTGAAGTTGTTGGAATTTGACCAAGAAAATGCTGGATTTAGCATTTTGTGGGTTGCTTTCAACATACCTAAGCTACTAATACAAAAAGATTGAAGACCACCCTACAAATAGATAGATCCACCAGCCACATAACAACTACTAACACATCCACTAGCCAAGATCCAATCACCCCTTCAACCATATGATAGCTACTAATACAAAAAGATTATACCAAAATCTGAACTAATCTCATCGACCCATTCTGGGGGCACAGATTCAGGGTCAGTAGGGCTAGGGCCCTTTGATACAAGCTAAAAGAATTATTGTTCCAGGAGCACCCGTTTGACAATGAACTGCATATTGTTGAAGATCGAATCTTGTTGTCAAGAAACAACTCCTGAAAGACTCAAGTGATATCATGTAAGAAACAACTTATGAAAGACGGAATTGAGATCTCATGAGGCCCAGTTGAAAAGAAGCTCAAAGCTGAGATTGTGACTTAAGTATGCTGACTTGATGCTCAGCAGGACCCACCTATAGACCTACGCTGTGTTATGTCAGGGAAAAAGCTTAGGGCTAGATCATGCTTTAATGATCTAGCTACAAATACTCATCATTGGGTGGCAAATGGGACCCACCTAAAGATCTGCTCCAGAGAACACTTCAGATTAAAGGCCATAACATGATAAAGACGTGCAAAGTTTGATCTAATGAGCATTCCAGGAAGAAACATCTCTCATGAGCATTTTATCGAACAACATGTGTGCATCATTAATCTAACAACATTTTATATACATATCAATCAAAGAGGTCCCAACATACAGATCAAACGTGAATTATCAAGTATGTTAGAGAAAAAAGTCACAAAAATTAGGAACTCAATCTAGCAAATGTAAATGTGTCTATGAAATCAACTAATCTAGATCAAGAATTGATAGAACAAACTATCATAAAACTAAAAAGAAAAAACTAAAGGAAAAATATACTCCAAAAAATCCACATGGAAGAAGCATCAACTAATAATTCCAGATCTATACCATTTTATAACTAAAAAAATAAGAAAAAATATACTCCCAAAAATCCACATCAGGAAAATGCTACAGATCTCAAACTCTAAATACTATAAAAGAAAGAACATTTCTTGCCAACCCAAATCAACATCTACAGCTTCACATAGACAAAATCATGCCAAGATATTAAAAAAAAACACTGATTATAAAAATGGAAACAGAGGGGTTTTGAAGAAGATCGCCTCTCTTGCTCAGTCGTACCCTGAATCTAAGCTTTGGTGACCTTCTCGTGGATGTTCAAGCTCCAAGTTGCGAACTTGACCCCAATAGTCGACCTGAACTCATTCCTGGGGAACCTCGAGAGTGGATTTGACTTCCTAACTCCTAAATCACCGATTACAACGACAAAAAGTCAGGAAAGATGGCGGAATTACAAAAATACCTTGGCAGAGCTTCCATGGACCTCCGGAAAGATGACATTGTTGAGGTTATTGATGCCATTACAGAAATCGATGGCCACGATTCTTCGCCCTAGCGGCTGCAAGCAGATTAGCACAAGGCCTAGAGCAATGACCACTGTTGGAGTAGCAGCTTGGCCCTGATCTGCAACAACTTGCGCATTCACCACTTGTGCTAGAGGCTCCACACACTGTTACACGAGAATGAGAGGGAGATCAAGAGAGGGATGGAGAGTGAGAGGGAGATCGAGAGAGAGGGTTGAGATCGGGAGAGGGAGATTGGGAGAGGGAGATCGAAAGAGATGGAGATTGAGGGAGAGGGAGATCGAGAGGGAGGGAGAGTGAGAGGGAGATCGAGAGAGAGGGTTGGGATCGGAAGGGAGAGGGAGATTGAGAGAGGGAGACGGAGACGGAGACGCGATGGAGATGCGAAATGAGGCATTGTAGGGCTTTTGGCGTAAGAAGTGTTTAAAACCGATCGGTAGTCTGTGGCAGATATAGCAACGTGCCTCTTGGGCCTTGTGGGGTCCACTCAGAGCTTTTTAATCGAATCCATTCCATCCATCTGTTTCAAAATAAAATAATAACGCAAAATAATAAGAAATAATAAAATCAAACCCTCAACTGGGACACACCAACAAAACAGTAGAAAGAACAGTGCATAACACAGTGACTCTGGTACGGTTGCTTACCGTGTCAAATCAAGAACGGCTTAAAGCCGTTTTTGAACCAAATTCTCAACCGTACCAGATTGACGATTTTGCTGTAGTGGTTGCCCCGGATGGGCAAACCAAACTGTGAGAAAGCAGTCGATTCTGTTAAAAATATGAAAAAGTTACTGTCAAACACCTATAATTATAATGTATTTGTTATCCTTCCCAGTACCTTCGTGGACCTGCACAAGGGGGAACAAAGGAGACTTGGCTAATACAAGGGATCCTCCAATGCCTAAGTTAGGCAGGGAATCTAAGTATAATCGAGTATGGGGTTTTATACTAGAGATCATGCATACCTTTCACCATTAGAGATGCTTATTTTTATAATTGAGGAGAAGTGCTGGCGTAGAAGGGGTCTCCTTATTTAACTGGTCATAATAGGATTTGGGTCATACTATAAGTCGTAAGGATCTCCCTAAATTCTTGCCTGAGATCTCGAGCTGATCCGTATTGCAGTAGGCTTCCTAGATCTTCAACTAGCATCTTGGTCGGACGCGATTGAGATCAAGTCAGGTCCAGTAGAAGGCGAGTGGTCGGCCATTTAGGCCGGTGCATAAGACCGAGTTCAACCTTGAACTTATGCCGAGTTCGTCCCTGTGCTTAAGTGAACTGAAGTGGAGGTTGAGCTTAGGGTCGGGCAGATGGTGGTCTTGGCCTGTCGTAGTTAATGCTGGTTGGTCCCAACTTGTCCTCGAGGGTAAGTGAGCTACTTGTTGGTAGCTTCCTCAGGGAAAGTCATTCTCCTATCTTGAGTTATCCTGGTCAGTCCATTTTTACCCACAACAGGAGCCCCCTTGCTCCAAAGTGATCTTCAGGTCCTCGGGGAGCAAGTTATTATGGGATGACTCAAGTTTGGTGTCGAATAGGTCGGGAGGTTTGAGAGTTTAGGTCATTTCGCTGTTATGGCACATGATAGAGAGGCAGCGAGCGTGGAGACTGAAGCAGATTCCTTAATGATGGCTGCATATCTTAGGAACGACAGACATGACGGTGTTGTTTGGTTGTCGAACGAACAGTTGGACGCCAGCTCTCCGTGGATCAGTGCTGGAGCTCATTCTCGAGTTAAGCACTTGCCACGTGGCTCCCAAGGAGGGTGCTCGCGTGTGACGTTGCGGTGTCTCGTGCTGAGGCATTAATTGCAGGTCATGAATGCACTGAGCTGGGTATGGGTATAAAGAGGGGGAAGAATGCTCAGCTTCTTATTTCCGTTCTTCTATCTTTATTCTCCACCAGACTAGGTGATTTTTGGTAAGTCGAAAATCCTTTTTCTTCCACTCTTTCCAACAATATTCCCTTCTCCGGCCTATTTTTCCTTTTTTCCTGTTGTCGTAGTGTTTCTTTTCTTGTTGGTCTTAGTCGGGATGTCAAGCATGTCTGACAATTGGTCGGTGTCAGGAGCTTTTCATAATGATTCATACCATTCTCTCGAGGACACTCAAATTAAAAGTGGGCATTGTGTCGAGTCGAACCAGATTGGGTCCAACTCGACTCGGTCTGAAATTTTTAATGCACTGACCCAAACTCGATCCGATCCAGGACCGAGTCCGAGTCATCTAAATTGATCCGATCCGAAGCATTGCTGGCCTGATCCGAACCGAGTCCGATTTGGTCAGGGAAACCGAGTCGGATCGGATTGGGTACGGTTCAGATCGGGTATAGAGATCTGACAAAAAAAAAACCACACAAGAAAAAAAACCTAGCTGATCAAACCTCACCGGATTCTCCGAAATGTTGATCGTTTAGCCAAGAAGAACAAATTGGTGAAGACCCATCAAAGAAAAAAGCATTAAAATTACATAAAAACAAAATAAAAAAAATAAAAAAATGATAATTTTACCTTGATCATGTCTATTGGTTGGATGACACAGGTAAAAATTAAAAAGTAAATATATCTTATATAGTACCCAACCGGATCGGATCGGATCCAATCGGATCGGATCAGTCCAAATTGGCCACTGATTCGAACTCAACTTGATGTACATTCGGATTTGAGTGGGCCTACTCGAACTGACCTGATCCTGGCCTTCGGTTCGGATCGGATTGGGTCAGATTCTTCCCATCTCTAAGTCGAATGAACAGACCTGTCCTCTCCTCCTTGGAGCCATAAGGTGAGGAGATGGAATTTCAGGGAGTTAGCGAGGAGGGAGTTCGATCAGGGCCATGAGGTTCTTCTGCTAAGCTTATAGGGAGGTCGGTACTTTCGGGTCCACCATGAGGAATTCCAACCTGGTCCAAGTGAGGAGGGATTATCAGATCCCTGAGTCAATGGTGCTTAGAGTGCCTAAAGTAGGAGAGATACCAAGTCAGTCTTGCGAGGGTGAGCTGGTAGTTTATGTTGTGGCTCTACAATGTGGTCTCCGTTTACCCTTACATCCCGTAGTCCAGAGAGTTGTTTCCACCTTGAGGTTAGCTCTGGGTCAATTAATCTCAAATGGATAGAGGTCATTGATCGGGACTTGCATCCTCTGGCAGTAGCTCGGTCATCCCGAGCTGTCTATAAATGAGTTCCTGTATTTGTACAGGGTAAAAATTAATTCCATGAACCTGGGGTGGTACTATTTTTTTGCCTGGGCCAACTCGGGTTAAGCTCTCATCACTGACAACCCTTCGTCTAATAAAGGGTGGAAGGATAAGTGGTTCTTCGTGTCTGGGGAGTGGGTAGACCCGGCGATCGGTGTCCCTGCTGAATTTATGACTCCAGGTTGGGCATTGTTGAATTGACATAGATTGGGTGTGGTTTGGACTTGTGTTGATTTTCATTTTTGATTTATGTAGCGGGTTGTCCTCACGTATAGCCCAAGCTCTCCTCATTGCAGTTTCAACGCATTGCTCGCGGGATATTGTTGAAGCTCGCCTTGAGGAATTGGAAGAAGTTGACCACTCCTCGAGCTCTCTTCTAGGCCAGTATAGCCTAGGTCGCTTCGAGGCCACTAGGTATGCCATGCTTAGTCGGGTTTACTTATCATTTTTCGACTTTGGTTCTTTTATGTATTATCATTGTTGTTCTTGCTAATATGTTCGGTAATCCTTGCCCCTCGAAGAGGATGAAGCTGCCTTCCACGGCCGAGGTGGAGTGGCTTAGAAAAGCGGAGAAGGGGAGCTCCTCGCCAGGGTAAGGTACCGACTAGGATTGTAGCACATCTTCCCAAGATCCTGGCTCTTGTTGAGCAACCCAGAGTCGCCTTGGGCGAGGTGCTCACTGTTGTTACTGTTGCTGCCGAGGCTGCTGCTCCTGGGCTGTCTTTTGTTCACGGAGTTGAGAGGGTATTCCCTGCCATTCACGAGGCCGAGGGAGGAGCTCGTTCTGCCCCAGATGCTGGGGCTCCCATCCATGAGGTGGAGGGTAGAGGGTCAACTTCTGAGTTGGGCCCTTTGGCGAAGCTCGCCGAATGGGCGTCTCACCATGTGGACGAGCGGGACATCACCACCTTGTTGGCCGTCCATCTGATGGACGTATTGTAGGATGTGACCATCTCTCTTCTAGGTCCCTGGACTGTCCTTTAAGTTTTACTTGTATAATTTGTTTTTAACTTTATTTTTGTTTTCAAGTGACTCCTGGTCTCTTGTCTTTCCGGTTGGTATTGCAGGAGGTTGGCTACGGTTTTGAAAAGCTGGAGGCTGATCTTCAAGCGATGAGTTCTGAGCTTGACGTCGTGGTGAGCGCTAGGGATGTCACCGTGGCTCAATCGGAGGCTTTACAAGGAGCCGTATGGGTGTTGGGGGAAGATCTGAAGGTCTTGATGTGCCGAGCTGAATGACTTAACCAAGCTAATCAGGTTCTTGTCCAACTCTAACATTGACACCCCGATGTGCCGCCCTTGTTAGGCTTTGATGACAAACATCACTAGAATTCATATGATGTGGTTTACTTGAGTTTAAGAATAGCTTGATTTTCATGATCTTCAGAGAGTATCATCATCTTGTTGAGAAGAGTAATGTGAATAAATTGGATGGCATATATTTGGCCTGTAAAAAGCTAACCGTGGGTGTCCCCTTGAGCATATTGCAGCCCTTCCTTATGGTGCGGCCTACATGAGTTTTGCTCCCACCCAATTTTTTGTTCCCAATACATCGGCTCAACTGATGGACAGCAGGATCTCATGCTCGCTCTCTCCCACATGGTATAATCGGATAGCTGTAGGCGAACCCCCTGCGAGCAAGCCTAGTCTTGTTGGCGTGCTTCCTCGGGAGAGTTCTTTCTAATTGAAAATACCCTAGGGCATGACTTTCACTGAGGTGGATGAAACGATTTCACGTGGATGAAAGCCACCCATCCATTAGGTGCATCACCCTTTATTTTGGGTGGAGTCAAAAAATCAAGCACATTCCAGACTTGCTACACCACTGGGAATCATTAAAATCATGCAATTTTTGTGGGGTCTACGGTGGTGCATAAATGACATCCAATCTATTCAGCAAGGATGAAGGGATGCCCCTAAAATTTGGACATTTGAAGGTGAGCCACGTACATGATGAATTTAGAAGTGTTAAGCATGATCTTTCACCATTTCTCATCATGTGGCCCACCTAAGACTTAGATTGTACTTCTAAGTCTTAAAGTCTCTTGATATGCATTCATATACCATCCTCTAACGGCTCGAGCTTTCAAATTAACTAATTGTTTGACATGATACCAGAGTGGAAGGTCCCGTGGAAAACATCGGGCTAATTTGATATATAGTATTAGGTGGCATATATTTGCATTTGGTCCCATACAAACTTGAAAAGACGGGATGATTGGATCAATCCCGATATCATGTTATCCTGTACTAATAGTAGATACTGTGGAGTTTTTGGTGGATTTTGAAAGCCACTATATTTGTTGGCCTACATTGATGCATGTGTTTTATCCACAACATCCATCTATATGTACATTTGTGTTGTATATATGTACTGGTGACCAGCATTAATTGTAAAATCTAATTCATTGATTATAATTTTATGGTTCACTTTAACATAAGCTTCACTTAATACGACGTATTTTTTAAAGGAAGAATTTGATCCCAAATATGAAATTGAGTTTGATCACATTACTGTAGTATTTTCGGACATGCAATCATTGTGCAATAATGATATTAAGTCCCTGTAATGCAATTCCATATCATTTAATCCCGTGTATTAAACAGGGCAATTTGAATGGGATGAAACCTTTGCTCCATATAATTAGCTTCTATGAGTTAGTTGTTTATTTTGTAGACATCTGACGACGTAGAAAGGACATAAAACAAGCGTTTTCTATAAAATTTCAATTTTAGGCTTAAATGTCAGAAGTTGGAATGCTGCTAACGTGTAGCGGACTTTTCGAGGGCATGCATGTTTACGTTGAGGTATGACTTGGCTGCGACCGTAGAACTAACCCATGTGGATGTGACCTTTAACTTAGGGTTCACCTCGACGTATGCATTGTATATCCATTCCGTCCAAATGTTTTCCCAGCATATTTTAAAGGATGGACCAAAAAATGAAGTAGATACAAATTTCATGTGAACTACAACATAGGAAAAAGTTGTTATTGACTATTAAAAACCTTTTGTGTGCCATAAAAGTTTTGGATCAAGCTGATATTTGTTTTTATCTTTTATCCAGGTCTGTCTGACCTTACCAACAAGTTGGATGGTCAACAAAAATTATGCTGGACTTAAAAGTTTTTAATGGTGAGTGTTCAATCGCCACTGTTTTGTGTGGTGTGGTTTACCTAAAGTTTTTATTTTCTCCAATTTTGGGACCATGCACTAAAATAAGATGAAAAATTAGATGGAAGGCGTGGATAAACAATGCATACATCAAGGCGGTCAGGTCCCACTCACATTGGTGGTTGGGGCAGCAGCGAAGTCACGCTCGTTTACATTTAGGAGGGTCCAATTAATACAGGCTCGGATTGTGTAGCATCGAACACAGCACTGACGCGAGTACTTACGTATATGTGAAAAAGCTTTATGGGCCCACCAAGATGTATGTCTTTATTAATTCCATCCATTCATTTTACCATATCATTTTAGTGCATGAGATAAAAAAAATAAATAGGCGGATATAAAGCTCAAGGTGAACAACACAGGAAGCAGTGAGGGTAATGAAACACACACAGTTGGAACCTTCTTAAGGCCCACAATAATATTTATTTGTCATCTAATCTTTTTTTAATTTAATTGTAGAGTTTTTTTTTTTTTTTTTTTTTTTTTTTTTTTTTTTAATTTAAATTTTGTCATCTAATCTATTTATAAGGTCCGGCAGATATCTGCACAAATGGCAAACACAAATATTAACTTCATCCAAAGCTTGTGTGGCCCCAAAGGTTTTCAGTGGTAGGCGTTCAATCCAGGGCTTTGGCCTCACTGAATCCGCTCCTGATCTTAGATCCATGCTTCAAGGCTAAATTACGCCTCTATGTCTAACATGCGCCTCTTGGACTAATCCATCTGTGAACGTCGTTAGCATCGAGTGATTAGTGCCTACTATGATGTGGGCCATTCATAGTGGAGCCCACCAAATTGACCTAACATAGGTGGCCTTTCTCGGGCCACTTGCCCATGAAGTGATGATGTGTCTTTTCCTGTGATTATAAGAAGACGGTGAGATGAGCATTAATTATACCAACCATTTATGTTATCCTTGCGGTTATCGTGTTCAATAGTCAATCCACACAATCAATCACCCGAGTTAGCTACTGACAGGTTGAGTAGCAAGAGTAGCTACCGAAGCCATGTAACCAAGTTCTCACTACGCCAAAACAGCGAAAAAAGGACGGTCCAAAACCGTCTCAAATGACCAAAAAGGACGGTCATGAACCGTCACATAGGCCGTCAAATGTTGACGTGTCTTATTTTTTAAAGGACGGTTGAAAACCGTCATTCTTATTGACGAAAAAAAGACGGTCATGAACCGTCCTAAAAAAGGACGGTCATGGACCGTCCTTAAAATGGACTGTCATGGACTGTCTCTGATGATCCTAAAAAGGACGGCCATAGACCGTCCTTTAAAAGGACTGTTATTGACCGTCCTTAAAAAGGACTGCCATCAACCGTCTCTTATAAGCCTTCAAAGGACGGTCATAGACCGTCCTTAAAAAGGACTGTCATAGACCGTCTCTTATGAGCCTTCAAAGGACGGTTATGGACCGTCCTTTAAAAGGACTGCTATGGGCCGTCTCTTATGACCCTTAAAGGACATTTTCAAATTTGACCTGTTACAGTATTCTTCCTGATATACACCTGTTATACAAACTACGTAAATCCAAACTGTTTCATCACATTCACATTCACCTGTTTCATCCAAACAGGATTGATATACACCTGTTTCATTCACGTTCACCTATTTCATCCAAACAGGACTGATATACACCTGTTTCATTCACGTTCACCTGTTTTATCCAAAAAGGACTGATATACACCTGTTTCATTCACATACATAAATCCAAACTGTTTCATCACATTCACATTCACCTGTTTCATCCAAACAGGACTGATATACACCTGTTTCATTCACATACACTTGTTTCATCCAAACAGGATTGATATACACCTGTTTCATCCAAACAGGACTGACATACACCTATTTCATCCAAACAGGACCGATATACACCTGTTTCATCCAAACAGGACTGATATACACCTGTTTCATTCACATACGTAAATCCAAACTGTTTCATCACATTCACATTCACCTGTTTCATCCAAACAAGACTGATATACACCTGTTTCATTCACATTCACCTGTTTCATCCAAACAGGACTGATATACACCTGTTTCATCCAAACAAGACTGACATACACCTGTTTCATCCAAACAGGACTGATATACACCTGTTTCATCACATTCACATTCACATTCACATCCATCTAAACCCAAACTACGTAAATCCATCCAAACATAAACTACATCCATCCAAACACAAACAATCTTATCCACAATACATTATTCATCCACGCATAATACATATAAAGTTTTAACTTCATAAGTGAAAAAAAGGAAAAAAAAATCAGCAACAATTTTCTTTTTGTGTCTTTCATCTAATAAAAAAATATTCAACCAACAAAACATTATAATTCAGAATCATGAAAAATTGTAGAAACTTCATCCAAAAAAGTGGGCACTTTTTTAAAATAAACTGATCATTAAAATAAACCTAATATGAGCAAATAATGCAAAAAAGTGTTTCAATTAATAGAAACAGCAACAAAAATTAAAGCTTTGTAAAAAGGGGCATGTGTTAAAAGGGATACATTCTTGTTTATTGCCTTATGATTGGGCTACATTATTACAACAATCGGGTTTGGGTTCGGTATCGGGTTTAGGTTTGGGTTTTCAAGTTTAGGTTTAGGATTAGGTGTAGGTCTAAGTTTAAGGATTTAAGAATACATTCAGGCTTTAGGTTTAGGTTTAGGTTTTAGGTTTTAGGTTATAGGTTTAGGTTTTAAGTTTAGGTTAAGGTTTAGGTTTAGGGAATTGAGAATGGGTTAAGGTTTAGGTTTAGGAAATCGGGTTCAAGTTCGGGATCAGGTTTAGGTTTGGGTTTTCAAGTTTAGGTTTACGTTAGGGAGTTGAGATTACAATTAAGTGTAGGTTTAGGTTTAAGGATTTGAGAATACATTTAGGTTTTAGGTATTGGTTAAGGTTTAGGTTTTAGGTTTAGGTTAAGGTTAGGTTATAGGCCATAAGTTTAGGTTTTAGGACATAGGTTTTGGTTTTAAGGTTATAGGTTTAGGTTAAGGTTAAGGTTTTAAGGTCTTATAAGCTATAGGTTTAGGGAATTGAGAATATGTTAAGGTTTAGGTTTAGGAAATCGGGTTCGAGTTCGGGTTTAGGTTTGGGTTTTCAAGTTTAGGTTAGGGAGTCGAGATTAGGATTAGGTGTAGGTTTAGGTTTAGGGATTTGAAAATAGGTTAAGGTTTAGATTTAGGAATTCGTGTTCGGGTTCGGAATTGGGTTTATGATTGGGTTTTTAAGTTTAGGTTTAGGTTTAGGTTAGGGAGTTTAGATTAGGATTAGGTGTAGGTTTAAGTTTAGGGATTTGAGAATAGGTTAAGGTTTAGGTTTAGGAAATCGGGTTCGGGTTCGGGATCGGGTTTTAGGTTTGGGTTTTCAAGTTTAGGTTTAGGTTTAGGTTAGGGAGTTGAGATTAGGATTAAGTGGAGGTTTAGGTTTAGAGATTTGAGAATACATTTAGGTTTTAGGTCATAAGTTTTGATTTAGGTTAAGGTTATAGGTTTAGGTTTAGGTTTAGGTTATAAGCTATAGGTTTAGGAACGAGAATAGGTTAAGGTTTAGGTTTAGGAAATCGGGATCGGGTTTAGGTTTAGGTTAGGGAGTTGAGATTAGGATTAGGTGTAGGTTTAGGTTTAGGGATTTGAGAATACATTTAGGTTTTAGGTCATAGGATTTGGTTTAGGTTAAGGTTTAGGTTTAGGTTATAAGCTATAGGTTTAGGGAATTGAGAATAGGTTAAGGTTTAGGTTTAGGAAATCGGGTTCGGGTTCGGGATCGGAGTTTAGGTTTGGGTTTTCAAGTTTAGGTTTAGGTTTAGGTTTAAGTTTAAGTTAAGGAGTTAAGATTAGGATTAGGTGTAGGTTTAGGTTTAGGGATTTAAGAATACATTTAGGTTTTAGGTTTAGGTTTTAGGCTTAGGTTTAGGTTATAGTTATAAGTGTAGGTTATAGGTTTAGGTTTAGGTTTAGGTTAAGGTTTAGGAAATTGAGAATAGGTTAAAGTTTAGGTTTAGGAAATCGGGTTCGGGTTCGGGTTCGGAATCGGGTTTAGGTATGGGTTTTCAAGTTTAGGTTTAGGTTTACGTTAAGGAATTGAGATTAGGATTAGGTGTAGGTTTAGGTTTAGAGATTTAAGAATATATTTAGGTTTTAGGTCATAGGTTTTAGTTTAGGTTAAGGTTATAGGTTTAGGTTTAGGTTAAGGTTTAGGTTATAAGCTATAGGTTTAAGGAATTGAGAATAGGTTAAGGTATAGGTTTAGGAAATCGGGTTCGGGTTCGGGATTGCGTTTAGGTTTGGGTTTTCAAGTTTAGGTTTAGGTTTAGGTTAGGGAGTTGAGATTAGGATTAGGTGTAGGTTTAGGTTGAAGGATTTGAGAATACATTTAGGTATTAGGTCATAGGATTTGGTTTAGGTTAAGGTTTAGGTTTAGGTTTAGGTTATAAGCTACAGGTTTAGGGAATTGAGAACAAGTTAAGGTATAGGTTTAGGAAATCAGGTTCAGTTTCGGGATCGGGTTTAGGTTTAGGTTAGGGAGTTGAGATTAGGATTAGGTGTAGGTTTAGGTTTAGAGATTTGAGAATACATTTAGGTTTTAGGTCATAGGATTTGGTTTAGGTTAAGGTTATAGGTTTAGCTTTAGATTTAGGTTAAGGTTTAGGTTTAGGTTATAAGCTATAGGTTTAGGGAATTGAGAATAGGTTAAGGTTTAGGTTTAGGAAATCGGGTTAGGGTTCGGGATCGTGTTTAGGTTTGAGTTTTCAAGTTTAGGTTTAAGTTTAGGTTAGGGAGTTGAGATTAGGATTAGGTGTAGGTTTAGGTTTAGGGATTTGAGAATACATTTAGGTTTTAGGTCATAGGTTTAGGTTTTAGGCTTAGGTTTAGGTTATAGGTTTAGGTTTAGGTTATAAGTGTAGGTTATAAGTGTAGGTTTAGGTTTACGTTAGGTTATAGGTTAAGGTTTAGGAAATTGAGAATAGGTTAGGGTTTAGGTTTAGGAAATTGGGTTCGGGTTCTGGGATCGGGTTTAGGTTTAGGTTTTCAAGTTTAGGCTTAGGTTTAGGTTAGGGAATTGATATTAGGATTAGGTGTAGGTTTAGGTTTACTGGATTTGAGAATACATTTAGGTTTTAGGTTTAGGTTTAGGTTATAAGTTATGGGTTATAGGTTATAGGTTTAGGTTTAGGTTTAGGTTAAGGTTATAAGCTATAGGTTTAGGGAATTGAGAATAGGATAAGGTTTAGGTTTAGGAAATCGGGTTTGGGTTCGGGTTCTAATCGGGTTTAGGTTTGGGTTTTCATGTTTAGGTTTAGGTTTAGGTTAGGGAGTTGAGATTATTATTAGGTGTAGGTTTAGGTTTAGGGATTTGAGAATACATTTAGGTTTTAGGTCATAGGTTTAGGTTTTAGGCTTAGGTTTAGGTTTAGGTTATAAGTGTAGGTTATAGGTTTAGGTTTAGGTTTAGGTTAGGTTATAGGTTAAGGTTTAGGAAATTGAGAATAGGTTAAGGTATAGATTTAGAAATAGGAAATCGGGTTCGGGTTCGGGTTCGGGTTCGGGTTCGGGTTCGAGTTCGGGTTTAGGTTTGGGTTTTCAAGTTTAGATTTAGGTTTAGGTTAGGAGTTGATATTAGGATTAGGTGTAGGTTTAGGTTTAGGGATTTGAGAATACATTTAGGTTTTAGGTCATAGGTTTAGGTTTTAGGCTTAGGTTTAGGTTTTAAGTGTAGGTTATAGGTTTAGGTTTAGGTTAGGGTGTTGAGATTAGGATTAGGTGTAGGTTAAGGTTTAGGGATTTGAGAATACATTTAGGTTTCAAGTCATAGGTTTAGGTTTTAGGCTTAGGTTTAGGTTTAGGTTATAAGTGTAGGTTATAGGTTTAGGTTTAGGTTTACATTAGGTTATAGGTTAAGGTTTAGGAAATTGAGAATAGGTTAAGGTTTGGGTTTAGGAAATTGGGTTCGAGTTCGGGATCGGGTTTAGGTTTAAGTTTAGGTTAGGGAATTGAGATTAGGATTAGGTGTAGGTTTAGGTTTAGGGATTTGAAAATACATTTAGGTTTTAGGTTTAGGTTTAGGTTATAAGTTATAGGTTATAGGTTTATGTTTAGGTTTAGGTTAAGGTTATAAGCTATAGGTTTAGGGAATTGAGAATAGGTTAAGGTTTAGGTTTAGAAATCGGGTTCGGGACCGAGTTTAGGTTTGGGTTTCAAGTTTAGGTTTAGGTTTAGGTTAGGGAGTTGAGATTATTATTAGGTGTAGGTTTAGGTTTAGGGATTTGAGAATATATTTAGGTTTTAGGTTTTAGGCTTAGGTTTAGGATATAGGTTTAGGTTTTGGTTATAAGTGTAGGTTATAGGTTTAGGTTTAGGTTTAGGTTAGGTTGTAGGTTAAGGTTTAGGAAATCGAGAATAGGTTAAGGTATAGGTTTAGGAAATCGGGTTCGGGTTCGGGATCGGGTTTAGGTTTGGGTTTTCAAGTTTAGGTTTAGGTTTAGGTTAAGGAGTTGAGATTATTATTAGGTGTAAGTTTAGGTTTAGGGATTTGAGAATACATTAAGGGCCCATTTGGCAGGGCGGATTGGAAGAGATTGGATGGTATTGGAAGGGATTGGAAGTTAAATCCGGGATTGGCCGGGCATGCCAAACAGACTGGGTGATCTGATCCCCGGATATAGCAATCCCATGGATCTTAAGACAATCCACTGACAACACCGTCATTGCCTTGGAATCCATGCCATCCACCCTAATACCATTCAATACCTTCCAATCCACCCGTCCAAACGGGCCCTTAGGTTTTAGGTCATAGGTTTAGGTTTTAGGCTTAGGTTTAGGTTATAGGTTTAGGTTTAGGTTATAAGTGTAGGTTATAGGTTTAGGTTTAGGTTTAGGTTAGGTTATAGGTTAAGGTTTAGGAAATTGAGAATAGGTTAAGTTATAGGTTTAGGAAATTGGGTTCGGGTTTAGGTTTGGGTTTTCAAGTTTAGGTTTATGTTTAGGTTAGGGAGTTGAGATTAGGATTAGGTGTAGGTTTAGGTTTAGGGATTTGAGAATACATTTAGGTTTTAGGTCATAGGTTTAGGTTTTAGGCTTAGGTTTAGGTTTAGGTTATAAGTGTAGGTTATAGGTTTAGGTTTAGGTTTAGGTTAGGTTATAGATTAAGGTTTAGGAAATTGAGAATAGGTTAAGGTTTAGGTTTAGAAAATCGGGTTCGGGTTCGGGATCAGGTTTAGGTTTGGGTTTTCAAGTTTAGGTTTAGGTTTAGGTTTAAGTTTAAGTTAAGGAGTTAAGATTAGGATTAGGTGTAGGTTTAGGTTTAGGGATTTAAGAATACATTTAGGTTTTAGGTTTAGGTTTTAGGCTTAGGTTTAGGTTATAGTTATAAGTGTAGGTTATAGGTTTAGGTTTAGGTTTAGGTTAAGGTTTAGGAAATTGAGAATAGGTTAAAGTTTAGGTTTAGGAAATCGGGTTCGGGTTCGGGTTCGGAATCGGGTTTAGGTATGGGTTTTCAAGTTTAGGTTTAGGTTTACGTTAAGGAATTGAGATTAGGATTAGGTGTAGGTTTAGGTTTAGAGATTTAAGAATATATTTAGGTTTTAGGTCATAGGTTTTAGTTTAGGTTAAGGTTATAGGTTTAGGTTTAGGTTAAGGTTTAGGTTATAAGCTATAGGTTTAAGGAATGAGAATAGGTTAAGGTATAGGTTTAGGAAATCGGGTTCGGGTTCGGGATTGCGTTTAGGTTTGGGTTTTCAAGTTTAGGTTTAGGTTTAGGTTAGGGAGTTGAGATTAGGATTAGGTGTAGGTTTAGGTTGAAGGATTTGAGAATACATTTAGGTATTAGGTCATAGGATTTGGTTTAGGTTAAGGTTTAGGTTTAGGTTTAGGTTATAAGCTACAGGTTTAGGGAATTGAGAACAAGTTAAGGTATAGGTTTAGAAATCGGTTCGGTTTCGGGATCGGGTTTAGGTTTAGGTTAGGGAGTTGAGATTAGGATTAGGTGTAGGTTTAGGTTTAGAGATTTGAGAATACATTTAGGTTTTAGGTCATAGGATTTGGTTTAGGTTAAGGTTATAGGTTTAGCTTTAGATTTAGGTTAAGGTTTAGGTTTAGGTTATAAGCTATAGGTTTAGGGAATTGAGAATAGGTTAAGGTTTAGGTTTAGGAAATCGGGTTAGGGTTCGGGATCGGAGTTTAGGTTTGGGTTTTCAAGTTTAGGTTTAAGTTTAGGTTAGGGAGTTGAGATTAGGATTAGGTGTAGGTTTAGGTTTAGGGATTTGAGAATACATTTAGGTTTTAGGTCATAGGTTTAGGTTTTAGGCTTAGGTTTAGGTTATAGGTTTAGGTTTAGGTTATAAGTGTAGGTTATAAGTGTAGGTTTAGGTTTACGTTAGGTTATAGGTTAAGGTTTAGGAAATTGAGAATAGGTTAGGGTTTAGGTTTAGGAAATTGGGTTCGGGTTCGGGATCGGGTTTAGGTTTAGGTTTTCAAGTTTAGGCTTAGGTTTAGGTTAGGGAATTGATATTAGGATTAGGTGTAGGTTTAGGTTTACTGGTTTGAGAATACATTTAGGTTTTAGGTTTAGGTTTAGGTTATAAGTTATGGGTTATAGGTTATAGGTTTAGGTTTAGGTTTAGGTTAAGGTTATAAGCTATAGGTTTAGGGAATTGAGAATAGGATAAGGTTTAGGTTTAGGAAATCGGGTTTGGGTTCGGGTTCTAATCGGGTTTAGGTTTGGGTTTTCATGTTTAGGTTTAGGTTTAGGTTAGGGAGTTGAGATTATTATTAGGTGTAGGTTTAGGTTTAGGGATTTGAGAATACATTTAGGTTTTAGGTCATAGGTTTAGGTTTTAGGCTTAGGTTTAGGTTTAGGTTATAAGTGTAGGTTATAGGTTTAGGTTTAGGTTTAGGTTAGGTTATAGGTTAAGGTTTAGGAAATTGAGAATAGGTTAAGGTATAGATTTAGGAAATAGGAAATCGGGTTCGGGTTCGGGTTCGGGTTCGGGTTCGGGTTCGAGTTTGGGTTTTGAAGTTTAGATTTAGGTTTAGGTTAGGGAGTTGATATTAGGATTAGGTGTAGGTTTAGGTTTAGGGATTTGAGAATACATTTAGGTTTTAGGTCATAGGTTTAGGTTTTAGGCTTAGGTTTAGGTTTTAAGTGTAGGTTATAGGTTTAGGTTTAGGTTAGGGTGTTGAGATTAGGATTAGGTGTAGGTTAAGGTTTAGGGATTTGAGAATACATTTAGGTTTCAAGTCATAGGTTTAGGTTTTAGGCTTAGGTTTAGGTTTAGGTTATAAGTGTAGGTTATAGGTTTAGGTTTAGGTTTACATTAGGTTATAGGTTAAGGTTTAGGAAATTGAGAATAGGTTAAGGTTTGGGTTTAGGAAATTGGGTTCAGGTTCGGGATCAGGTTTAGGTTTAAGTTTAGGTTAGGGAATTGAGATTAGGATTAGGTGTAGGTTTAGGTTTAGGGATTTGAAAATACATTTAGGTTTTAGGTTTAGGTTTAGGTTATAAGTTATAGGTTATAGGTTTATGTTTAGGTTTAGGTTAAGGTTATAAGCTATAGGTTTAGGGAATTGAGAATAGGTTAAGGTTTAGGTTTAGGAAATCGGGTTCGGGACCGAGTTTAGGTTTGGGTTTCCAAGTTTAGGTTTAGGTTTAGGTTAGGGAGTTGAGATTATTATTAGGTGTAGGTTTAGGTTTAGGGATTTGAGAATATATTTAGGTTTTAGGTTTTAGGCTTAGGTTTAGGATATAGGTTTAGGTTTTGGTTATAAGTGTAGGTTATAGGTTTAGGTTTAGGTTTAGGTTAGGTTATAGGTTAAGGTTTAGGAAATCGAGAATAGGTTAAGGTATAGGTTTAGGAAATCGGGTTCGGGTTCGGGATCGGGTTTAGGTTTGGGTTTTCAAGTTTAGGTTTAGGTTTAGGTTAAGGAGTTGAGATTATTATTAGGTGTAAGTTTAGGTTTAGGGATTTGAGAATACATTAAGGGCCCATTTGGCCGGGCGGATTGGAAGAGATTGGATGGTATTGGAAGGGATTGGAAGTTAAATCCCGGGATTGGCCGGGCATGCCAAACAGACTGGGTGATCTGATCCCCGGATATAGCAATCCCATGGATCTTAAGACAATCCACTGACAACACCGTCATTGCCTTGGAATCCATGCCATCCACCCTAATACCATTCAATACCTTCCAATCCACCCGTCCAAACGGGCCCTTAGGTTTTAGGTCATAGGTTTAGGTTTTAGGCTTAGGTTTAGGTTATAGGTTTAGGTTTAGGTTATAAGTGTAGGTTATAGGTTTAGGTTTAGGTTTAGGTTAGGTTATAGGTTAAGGTTTAGGAAATTGAGAATAGGTTAAGTTATAGGTTTAGGAAATCGGGTTCGGGTTTAGGTTTGGGTTTTCAAGTTTAGGTTTATGTTTAGGTTAGGGAGTTGAGATTAGGATTAGGTGTAGGTTTAGGTTTAGGGATTTGAGAATACATTTAGGTTTTAGGTCATAGGTTTAGGTTTTAGGCTTAGGTTTAGGTTTAGGTTATAAGTGTAGGTTATAGGTTTAGGTTTAGGTTTAGGTTAGGTTATAGATTAAGGTTTAGGAAATTGAGAATAGGTTAAGGTTTAGGTTTAGAAAATCGGGTTCGAGTTCGGGATCGGGTTTAGGTTTAGGTTTTCAAGTTTAGGTTTAGGTTTAGGTTTAGGTTAGGGAATTGAGTTTAGGATTAGGTGTAGGTTTAGGTTTAGGGATTTGAGAATACATTTAGGTTTTAGGTTTAAGTTTAGGTTATGGGTTTAGGTTTAGGCTTAGGTTTAGGTTAAGGTTAAAAGCTATAGGTTTAGGGAATTGAGAATAGGTTAAGGTATAGGTTTAGGAAATCGGGTTCGGGTTCGGATCGGGTTTAGGTTTGAGTTTTCAAGTTTAGGTTTAGGTTTAGGATTTGAGTTTAGGTTATAGGTTTGGGATTAGGTTATAGGTTTAGCTTTAGGTTTAAGTTATAGGCTTAGGTTATAGGTTATAGGTTATATGTTTTAGTTAAGGTTTAGGAATTCGGGTTCGAGTTCGGGTTTAGGTTATAGGTTTTGGGATTTAAGAATAGTTTTAGGTTATAAGTATAGGTTTATGTTAGGTTATAGGTTAAGGTTTAACGATTTGAGAATAGTTTTAGGTTATAAGTAAGGTTTTAGGTTTAGGTATAGGCTTAAGTTATAGGTTATACGTTATATGTTTAGGTTAAGGTTTAGGAATTCGGGTTACGGTTTGGGTTTGGATTCGGGTTTAGGTTATAGGTTTTGGGGTTTGAGAATAGTTTTAGGTTATAAGTATAGGTTTAGGTTAGGTTATAGGTTAAGGTTTAAGGATTTGAGAATAGTTTTAGGTTATAAGGTTTTAGGTTTAGTTATAGGCTCAAGTTATAGGTTATAGGTTATATGTTTAGGTTAAGGTTTAGGAATTCGGGTTCGGGTTTGGGTTTGGGTTCGGGTTTTGGTTTAGGTTTAGGTTTAGGTTACTGTGTTTTGGTTTAAGTTAAGGTTTAGTTTTAGGTTATAGGTTATGGGATTTGAGAATGGGTTCGGGTTTAGGTTATAGGTTTTGGTTTTGGTTATAGGTTTTGGTTTAGGTTTAGGTTCTGAGTTTTAGGATTTGAGAATAGGTTTAGGTTAAGTCATAAGTTTAGGTTTAAAAATCGGATCGGTTCGGGTCGGGTTTAGTTTTGGGTTTTCAAGTTTAGGTTTAGGTTTAGGTTAGGGAGTTGAGATTAGGATTAGGTGTAGGTTTAGGTTTAGGGATTTGAGAATACGTTAAGGTTTAGGTATAGAAATGGGTTCGGGTTCGAGATCGGGTTTACGTTTGGGTTTTAGGTTTAGGCTAGCGTTTAGGGATTCGGTCGGGTTCGGGATCGGGTTTAGGTTTGGGTTTTCAAGTTTAGGTCTAGGTTTAGGATAGGGAGTTGAGATTAGGATTAGGTGTAGGTTTAAGTATAGGGATTTGAGAATACGTTAAGGTTTAGGTATAGGAAATCGGTCCTGGTTCGAGATCGGGTTTGCGTTTGGGTTTTAGGTTTAGTGCTAAGGGTTTAGGGATTCATATTTGGGTTCGGGATCGGGTTTGGGTTTAGGTTTAGGTTTTACGTTTAGGTTAAGGTTACTGAGGTTGAGGTTATAGGTTTAGGTTTAGGTTATAAGTGTAGGTTATAGGTTACGGTTTAGGGAATGAGCATAAGTTAAGGTTTAGGTTTAGGAAATCGGGTTCGAGTTCGGGTTTGTGTGCGGGTTTAGGGTTGGGTTTTCAAGTTTAGGTTTAGGTTAAGGAGTAGATTAGGATTAGGTGTAGGTTTAGGTTTAGGGATTTGAGAATACGTTAAGGTTTAGGTATAGGAAGTGGGTTCGGGTTCGAGATCGGGTTTACGTTTGGGTTTTAGGTTTAGGCTAAGCGTTTAGGGATTCAGATTCGGGTTCGGGATCGGGTTTAGGTTTGGGTTTTCAAGTTTAGGTCTAGGTTTAGGATAGGGAGTTGAGATTAGGATTAGGTGTAGGTTTAAGTATAGGGATTTGAGAATACGTTAAGGTT
This sequence comes from Magnolia changhungtana, assembly GCA_030180095.1. Classification (NCBI taxonomy): domain Eukaryota; kingdom Viridiplantae; phylum Streptophyta; class Magnoliopsida; order Magnoliales; family Magnoliaceae; genus Magnolia; species Magnolia changhungtana. Next base: position 555,244 of record JASAUF010000061.1, on the reverse strand, counting down.
TAGGTATAGGAAATCAGGTCCGGGTTCGAGATCGGGTTTGCGTTTGGGTTTTAGGTTTAGGCTAAGGGTTTAGGGATTCATATTTGGGTTCGGGATCGGGTTTGGGTCTAGGTTTAGGTTTTACGTTTAGGTTAAGGTTACAGGTTGTTGAGGTTACAGGTTGAGGTTATAGGTTTAGGTTTAGGTTATAAGTGTAGGTTATAGGTTACGGTTTAGGGAATTGAGCATAAGTTAAGGTTTAGGTTTAGGAAATCGGGTTCGGGTTCGGGTTTGTGTACGGATTTAGGGTTGGGTTTTCAAGTTTAGGTTTAGGTTAAGGAGTAGATTAGGATTAGGTGTAGGTTTAGGTTTAGGGATTCTCTAGTATTATCTACTATTGAACCTAGTATTATCTACTACATACTAGTAACGTACAACCAATATTGGGGCACCATACCATAAGCTACAAGAATTTCATGTCCCCCTAAACAAGGTATCCTCCATTGATAACATATATATATATATATATCATAAGTTTTTTATTTTCATTTACATTCCCAAATACATTCATCATCCATCCAAGAAAATTGAAACAAGTACTGTCAATCTATCTTATCTTACCGACCGCCTTATGTTTCTTTTCACCTTTGTAACTCTCATATTTGTTGCAGCTGCTAGTTCACCATCAGTAGTCTCCCTAACCAAATCTTTGTGCAGTCCATTCATTTGAAGCAGTGGCTGAAGTTACAAGAAGTATGACTGATTAGTCTTTCCATGTTTTGAAAAAAATCAAATTCTTTATTTTTTGCTGCAAGTCTACTTATAATTATCATTGGCTCTTAATCTATTTATAATGAAAATCTTAAATATCACCTGATAGTGCTCCTTTGATAAATGTCCTGTTTGGAACAAATAATTTATTTTATCATAAATGTCCTGTTTGGAACAAATAATTTGTTTTATACATACATGTGTTTTATCATAAAACCATGCATGATGCATCCATACAAAAAAAAAAAAATCAAGCGAAATTTTTTTTATATAAACAGATTTTTTTTAATATTATTATAAACAAAAATTGATTTCCCACCAACAAATGCAACCTATTGATCATAATCATATAGACCATCCAGTCTTCCATCCATCCATGCATACATACATACATATACACACATAAATCCATCCATGCATGTATGTATGCATACACACACATGCATAATCTATCCATCCATGCATGCATGCATGCGTTTCATCCATCCATGCGTGCATGCATACATATACACACATACATACATGTGTTTTATCATAAAACCATGCATGATGCATCCATACAAAAAAAATCAAATGGAAATTTTTTTATATAAACAGATTTTTTAATATTATTATAAACAAAAACTTATTTCCCACCAACAAATGCAACCTATTAATCATAATCATAGACCATAAATAAGAAAACATTGAAATAAAACAGATATCTATTTCAAAAATAAACCCAAGCATAAACACGAAATTCCACAAATGATCGAGATATAGAAGGCAATTCAACTAAACACGGATGGATTCTCCAACAATAACAACAACAACAATAACAAAAAAATCAGTCCCAAACAAGCCATATGTTTACAAAATAAAACATATATATAACAACAACAAAAAATATATATATAATAAAAAAAAATTAAATAAATAAAAATCAATTAGCCATATGTTAATACCCAATCATTCAAAAACCAGTATGTGATCTTGGCCCTTGATTAAACTTCTTCTAGCTCTTAAACCTAATTAAATCAGTCCCAAACAAGCCAACTACTAGGCTAGCTTATTTACAAAATACAACAGTCCTGCAATGGTTCAAAACAGTTGATCTACATATCAACTTGAATATGAATGATCTACATCCTTAACTAGGACAAAATAAAACAGTCCTGCAATGGTTCACATTGAATATGAATGATCAACTTGACATCCCAGTAACAAGTTGATCTACATCCTTAACTAGGACAAAAAAGAAAAAGGAAAAAAGAAAAAAAGAAGCCACCAGATCTCACCTAATGACCAAATATCAGATTTGTAGCCATAAGGGATATCTGCAAGAAGCTCAGGACACATGTAGCTCAGAGTGCCTACAACCTATAGATGCAAGGCATTAGCTAACATTTACAATTTAGATAGCCATGAACATTACAAAAAAAAAAAAAAAAAAAAATTAATTACGCAACGTAAATCAATGAGAACCAAGTTATGTTAGGCCTAACCATGATGTTATAAAAGCCAAGTTCATCTTTTAAACTTGGAATTCTCACCCATGATCACTTTAACATATCTTTGCCTACTACGGAAAAGCAAAATTGCAGGTGGCTTACATTGGAAAAACTGTCTGGCAGAGTCTAGTTGTCAAAATTTTAGTAATGGGTGACTATTGAAAGAACTGTTTCAATGAAGAGTCTGGTTGGTAAAATTTTTGGAGATGGGTGACAGTTGAAAGAATTGTTTAAATGAAGTATCAATATATATTCAGAAGATGCTCGTTGATTCTCTCATTCTGTTTTTAAGCACCAGATGGAACAGGTTCTTGCGATAGGGTTCAACCAACCATGAATAGGGTCATTAACGCGTGCCGAAATTCAGCCGGGTCAAGGTCTGTCCAAACCCAGCCTGCAAAGCAAAATACAAGCCTGGGCCAAACAGACAGGCCCAAGCACATCGCTTGATTATTATGGCTGACCCAGGTCTGAGTCCAGCCCGAGCCTGAGCTCGGCCACTATCTTTTGTGCAAGATCTAGGCTGTTTGTTTGGCAAACCAATCATGCATGATAATCACAAACAACTATGAGTTATATCTCTGTAAATGGACACCCTACAAGCATTTGTATCAGACTGCACCAATTCATTCTGATATGATGCATTTTTATAGAGGCGTACTGTAAATACAAACAGTTAAAAATGATGCCTCACGGTACATATCCAAATTCAAATACAGATGTTGCATTGCATCAGAGGATGAATTTATCATAATAAATTCATGATATAAAAGGAGTAGTCTGATATTTTGAACCCTGATATAAAATAAAAAATAAAAACCCAACAATCTATTGAGGATCTGATCCATTTGATAGTCACCAGTTTGATGGCTGGGATCATTCCATCATTGTGATTTCGAAGCTAGGCTCCATGAATTTCTCCATGAAGACTGCAGTACACGTATTCCACAAGCTTAACAGATAAATCACTGCCACTGAATACCACAGGCCCACAAGCAAATAATCACTTCATTTTAAAAACCCAATTCCAGAAATTGCAAAAAATAAATAAATAAATGAAATCAAAGACATCTCAGAAAATGCATCAGATTGAAATTTTCAAGCATCAAAATCCTACCTTGAGCGCCACCTCCTCCTGCCTATCAAGCTCATTCAAGACAGCAAATAGATACAGAGAGAGAGAGACAGAGACAGAGACGGAGAGAGAGAGAGAGAGAGAGAGAGAGAGAGAGAGATAGACGGACAGAGACATACAGAGGCGCGCGCGTGAGGGAGATCGAGAGAGAGAGAGAGGGAGAGCGGAGAGAGAAGGAGAGATAGAGGGAAAGGGAGAGGCAGAGGCATAGAGAGAGAGGGAGAGGCGCAGAGAGAGGAGGAGATCAGAGAGAGGGAAAGGGAGAGGGAGAGGCGTAGAGAGAGAGGGAGAACGCGAGAGAGAGGAGGAGATCAGAGAGAGGGAAAGGGAGAGGGAGAGGCGTAGAGAGAGTGGGAGAGGCGCAGAGAGAGACGGCGAGAGACGAACTGGTTAGGGCCGGCGCCCTAACCAGTTCTTATTAGAATTTTTAACGGTGGTGTCACTCGCGCCACTGTTTTCTCTGGTGGGGTCCACTGGAGCTTTGGATGTGACTCATTCTTTGGATCTTACCCTAAAATGATCTCTCCAGATGGATGGACGGCGTGGATACAAAATATACATCATGGTGGGGCCCATAGAACTTGGTGACGTCACTTTGTAGCAGTCTCCGTATGGAGACGAATCGGCTACCCCCTGACAACAGCCAATGGCTGCTGGTCGGTGCTTTGTGGGCCCCACCATGATGTATGTGTTTCATCCATGCCGTTCATCTATTTTTATAGATCATTTTATGTTATGAGAGAAAAAATGGGGTATATTGAAATCTCAAGTGAACCACATTACAGAAACGGTGTTGAATGGACGGTGACCATTAAAAACGTTTTGGGGGCTATAAATGTTTTGGATTAAGCTAATATTTATTTTTTCTCTTCATCTGGGTTTTTATGACCCAATTAACAGATTGGATGCCAAATAAACAGTGTAGTGGGCCTTAGGAGGATTTTAATGGTGGATATCCAATCATTATTGCTTTCCTGTGGTGTGGTCCACCTGAGATTTATATTCCTATCATTTTTTTCATCTATCCATAAAATGATCCGAAAAGTGTGAGTTTTCCATATTTTATAAAATAAACTATATTCACAACCGTACAATATAGGGTCCATTTAGTGGATGGTTAAGATAATATTAAAAAATATAATTATAATTATAAACCATCTACAACAAGACCCATTATTTGGATGGTCTGGATTGCCATATATCAAACTCAAATTTTCTATGGATGAGTCACCACTATTTAACAAAAAATGCAAAATTAACTGTTTTCATTGTTAAACAAAAACGGGATCCTAGCTTTGGATTTGGTAGGGCTCTATGGGCCCCACCATAATTTTTTTGTTTAATCTAGACCGTACATCCATTTTTTAAAAATCTTTTCAGTTTGATATCAAAAAATCAGCTTGAAATATATCTCTGGTGAACAACACCATAGGAAAACAATAGTGATTGAACGTCCACCCTTAAAAAGAGAAATAGAGAGAGGGAAGTGGATTGCGTACTGAGTAACTTAGTACGCTAAGCGTACTGAGTAAAGTCTGTGGGGTCCACCGTGATTTATGTATTTTATCCAGTCTGTCCATCCATTTTACAAGATAATTTTACATCCTTTGATCAAAACCGAAGCATATACAAGGCTAAAATGGACCACACCATAGGAAACAGTGTGAATTGAATTTCTACCGTTGAAATATTCTTGAGGCCACTGAAGTTTTGGATGAATATTATATTTGTTTTTTTTCCCTTCATCCATGTTTTTTTTTTATCTTATGAACAGTTTAGATGACAAATAAACATCACCGTGGGGCCTAAAAAGACTTTAACGGTGGAAATCATTATTTCCACTGTTTCCTATGAAATGGTCCACTTGAGACATGTATAAGCTTCAATTTTGGGCTCAACGCCTAAAATGAGATGGAAAAATGGATGAAAGGTGTGGATAAATCACATAAATTCATAGTGGCCTAACTGAGTTTACTCAGCACGACAAGAGTTACGCAATCCGATTTGAAGAGAGAGGGACAGGGAGGGAGAGCGGATTGCTTACTGGGTTACTCAGTACACTTTTATCATGCTGAGTAAACTCAGTTGGGCCCACTGTTAATGTATGTGGTTTATCCACACCATCCATCCATTTTTACTGATAAATTTAGGGGTTGATACCAAAATTGAAGTGAATCCAAAGCTCAAGTGGACCATTACACAGGAAACAGTGTGAATAATGATTTCCACCATTGAAATCTTACTAGGGTTCAAATTAATTTTTATTTGTCATCCAACCTGTTCATAAGATCACAAAGACATGGATGAAGAGATACCATAAACATCAGCTTGATCCAAAACTTCTTTGGCCTCCAAAAAATTTTCAATGGTAGAGGTTCAATCAAACTGTTTCCTGTAGTATAGTCCACCTGAGATTTTAATTTGCTTCCCTTTTTGGGATCTAGTCCTAAAATTATCTGTTAATATGTATTAATGGAGTGAATAAAATAAATAAATAACAGTGGACCCCACACAGTTTACTCGGTATGCTAAGGGCAGGTTTGGGCGATGGGATTAGAAGGGATTAGGTGGCGTGGGATTCAAAAAACATAATTATTACCTATGGCAGGATATAGTCCCTGTTGCTATGAGATAAGATTAATTCCATGCTTTGTTGGTAATAAGATAGTACATTGAATGAATATACTCACCATCATTTGAAATTACTAAAAATAACACACATGTTATATCTAAACCGTTCATTTATTTTGTAACCTCATTTTATGGTATGGGCCTAGAAATGAGGTAGATCCAAAACTTATGTGGACCCAAAGAAGTTTTCAACAGTAATTATTCAATCCCCATTGCTTTCTATAGTGGGGCCCACTTGAGCTTTAGATTTACTTGATTTTTTGGCTCATGCTCTAAAATAATCTCAAAAAATGGGTGGACAGTGTGGATATAGCCCACACATCATGGTGGGACCTACACAACTTGCTAACATTGAATGAAATTGGCATGGACCCAATGCAATTCCATCTAAGCTAATTTCCACCTAATTCCATTCTTCCCTAACATGGAGTGGAATTGGCATGGGACCAAAAGAATCCCATATATCCCACCTAATCCCTTCTAATCTCAATGCCCAAACATGCTCTGAAGGTATTGAGTTACTCAGTATGCAATCTGCTTCCAAGGGTGAAACATATACATTATGGTGAGACCTATAGAGCACTGACCAACATCCACCAAGTTTTGTGAGGCCCACTATGATGTATTTGTTATATCCACACCGTCCATCCATTTTGATATATCATTTTACGTCATGAGCCAAAGAATAAGGTAGATAAAAATCTATAGTGGACCTCATCACAGAAATCTCAGGTGCATCACACCACATGAAATCAATAGTAATTGGATATCCATCATTAAAATCCTCCTAAGGCTTCTGTACTGTTTATTTTTAGGTTACAGTATAAACTGAACGTCTACCATTGAAAAATTTTGGGAGGCAGATTCAAAGTTCGAGTGGACCCCATCACAAAAAACAATGGAGAATGAATGCCTACCATTAAAACCTTACTTTGGGCCGTAGAAGTTTTCAACCAAGCTAATATATATGTTTTCCCTTATTCCATGTCAGTATTAACTTATAAACAGGTTGGATCTCAAATAAACATCGCGGCAGGCCTTAAAAAGGTTTCAATAGTGGGTGTCACTATCCCACTCTTTTCTATGGTGGGTCCACTTGAACTTTGGATTTGCCCTGTCAGTTAGATGCACCATTCCATGGTAGGCCACGAGCTTAAAAATAAAGTCAATCCATGACTTGGGTGGGCCACACCACATACTATAGTTGAGAGGGTTACCCTCCCACTAAAACATTCATAATCATTTATTGACCCCACCTAGATGTGATTCATAGATCCAGTTCATTCATTATGTGTGTCCCACTTAAGCCTTCGACCTGCCCCATTTTTTAGTTAATATCTTAAAATGATCCGAGAAAAGCGTTGAACGATATGGAGAAAGTCAATCCATGACTTGGGTGGCCCAAGAGCTTAAAAATAAAGTCAATCCATGACTTGGGTGGGCCACACCACACAATATAGTGGAGAGGGGTTTCCTTAAAAAATTCATAATCATATATTGGGCCTGCCTAAATGTGATTCACATATCCAACCCACTCATTATGTGTGTCCCACTTGGATGAGGGGTTAGACCAATTTTCAGCCGCATCCAAAACTCATGTGGGCCCCACCAAGTGCTTTTATATTTTTAAGGACGTCTTCACATAGTATTAGATGGTATGGCCCACTTGAGTTTCGTATATAGATGATTTTTGAGATATCTCATAACTTAAAGGGGACACATCAAATCCACGGTGTTGATGTTCGACACACATCATGATGGGGCACACAAAACTTACTAACATCAATTCTTAGGTTCTCACGAGGTACTAAGTTGGGTAGCAATTTTGACCAGAATATTTGGCCCATTTTACATGTCTGGTCCGTTCACTCTATTTTACTGATCAATACCCTCAATTTGAGTAGTTACTCGCCTCAATCAGTTTACATATGAGAAAGATATTAGGCATACAAGATTGATTACACAATTTCAGTGAAATTTGATTTAAACATCCGAAGTTATTTATTCTTCAATCTGAACTGATTAGATTATCCAAAAATGATTAAAGGTTCAACTAATGGATGTGCCTAATAATTTAGTAATTTTATTTTTCATAGATAAATTTCAATTTCCATCTAAAAATAACATATTTTTTTTTTTCAAAATGTATAAATTTTTTCTCTTTTAACAAAATATCATTTTCATTATAAAATATTTCGCTTTTGTTATCTAACTTTTCAATTTTTCTTGTCAAAATACAAAATCTAATTTTCTTTTTTAAAAAATATATATTTTAATTTGTCAATTTTTTCACAATTTTGTTTAATTTCTCAAATTTTCTTTTTCAAAATATCATTTATTTAATTTCACTTTTGTTATATAACTTTTCAATTTTTCTTGTCAAAATAAAAAATCTAGTTTTCTTTTTAAAAAAAAAATATTTTTTTTTACAATTTGTGGATTTTTTCACAATTTTGTTTAATTTTTTAAATTTTCTTTTTCAAAATATCATTTTTTTTATTAAAATCTTGTTATATAATTTTTAATTTTTTTGTCAAAATACAAAATCTAGTTTTCTTTTTTTAAAAAAATATATATTTTTTTACAATTTGTCATTTTTTTCACAATTTTGTTTAATTTTTTATATTTTCTTTTTCAAAATATCATTTTTTTTATTGAATTTTTTTTTCAAAGTTCTTAAATTTTTTTTCAAAATGTAGAATTTTATAAAATCAGTTTTTTTTTTTTTTTTTTTTTTTTTTTTTTTTTTTTTTTTTTAAAACATTGTTAATTATATTTTCTAAGCTTCTTAACTATTTACCGAGCATTAGAGACGGTCTTCCACGGTCTAGAAGACGGTTAAGGACCGTCTCTAATAGAGACGGTTGGTAACAGTCTCTAATAGAGACGGTCATTGACAGTCTCTAATAGAGACGGTCTATGACGGTCTCTAATAGAGACGGTCTTTGACAGTCTTTAATAGAGACGGTTTTTGACAGGGCAATAAGACGGCTAAGGACCGTCTCTAATAGAGACGGTCTTTGACAGTCCCAGATTACAAGTAAAAGACGGTCACTGACCGTCTCTAATAAGGACGGCCAATGACCGTTTCAGATGACTGCATATAAGACGGTCGAAGACCGTCTCTAATACGGACGGTCTTTGACCGTCTCAGATGACGTATATAAGACGGTCAAAGACCGTCTTATATTATTTACGGACGCAGAACATTTAAAGACAATATTAGGGACGGTCAGGAGCCGTCCCTAATTTTAGAGACGGTTTACAGCCGTCTCTAAAGCGTCTTTAAACCAAGCAATTTTAGAGACGGTCCAGAACCGTCTCTAAATCTGTCATTTATTTCCATTTTTCACGTAGTGTCTGTGGGCCCCACCATGATGTATGTTTTGTATCCACACTGTACGTCCATTCATTTGAAAAGATCATATTAGCAAATGAGCCAAAGAATGAGGCACATCCAAAGCTCAAGTGGACCCCACCACAGAAAACAGTGGGGAGAGTGACGCCCACCATTAAAAACTTCCAATGGCCATAGAAGTTTTCGATCAAGCTGATATTTGTGTTTTCCCTTTTTTTCATGTCTGTGTTGACACATGAACAAGTTGGATCTCAAATAAACATCCTAGTGGACTTTAGGAAGGTTTCAATTATGGGCGTCGCTCTCCCCACTATTTTCTGTGGTGGGGTCCACTCTAGCTTTGGATCTGCCTCATTATTTGGATCATACACTAAAATCCTCTCTCCAAATGGATGGATGGTGTGGATACAACACATACATCATGGTATCTACAAAACTTAGTGATGTCACTTCACTAGCAAGCCTCGCTACTCAACCTGTCAGTAGCTAATCAGCGTCCCACAGTCTATGGATAGAGTCTTTACGCATCCTTAGGATATACACATCCACACAATTGATGGCTTGGATCACCTTCTACACTCGGAATTCTATCTAGTTATCTTTCATTATGTGTATTCCATGTTGTATTTTGTTTCAAAATTAAAATTAAAATCGGAATTTCAAATATTTTAGTTTTTCTCTGCATTTGAAATTTCTGTTGATTTTGAATTGTGGGTTTTGTCCCACATTGGATTTAATAAAGAAAAATATCTTATATATAAGATAAGCTTTTTGCCTTGGGGCTTGAGCCTCATTCAGGGGGCATGTGAATTTGGTTATGTGGAAGGGCTATGCCAATAGCTCTAATCCATGCTATTGACCACACACGCGCCCGCGTGCCCTCAGCCGTGCCAAGTCCTGAATTTTGGTTTACGAATTTTGATTGCTGAGTTCTTCGCTGAGTCAATTCAGCACTTTTGAGTTAAACTACAAGTGGTTCGAGCCCGCGTACAGTGAGTGCACCGCTAGGACTGAGTCATAGTGTATCCTGGAGGTCGATTGCTCTGGAAACCTATTGCACTTGGGTCATAGTCTATTTAATTCAACCAAATATTCCAACATTTCAAAGATGAGAAATCGCTTTACACTTTTTTAGTAAATTTTATTTTTTAAATTAGTCTAAGAAATGGGTATTAACTTTGATTCTAAATAAATAATGGAACATGGTTGGCCCTTTAATTGTCTATATTTTTATCATTTAATTATTTCATGTAATAAGCTTGGTCTCATTGATCTACTCCCTTGTGAGGTTATGTTGAATTTTCATTTCTACAGTAAATATAAATAGCTCAATTATTACTAGTTACACTCATATGAAAGTTGGGGAGTATTTAGGTAAGGAAAACTGATATGGAAAGGGATGATTTAAAATTTTGGGCATATCATGATGTATGTGAAATATGCACACAATCCATCTATTTAACTGGAACATTTTATGGCATAAGCTAAAAAATGAGGCAAATCCAAAGTTTATGTAACGCCCTGAAAATTGGGGTCCGAGCATAAGCTCCACTCCCGAGTTCCAACGCATCACTTATGCAATATAGATGATGATGATTGAATGTTGTCCACATTAGTGCATGAAACCTAAGTGAGATTATACCAAAACAACATATCATACTCCAGAGACAGTTAAATAAGCAAGCGGAAGACTACGTTAGATATTTAAAATATATAAACTGTTGTAAGTCTCTAGAGTGTGAACGGAATTACTGGCAGTCTATTTTCGAAGGCTCGTCACCGACCCGACTGGGGACCATAGCCAGGCTGTGCCAATGGAGGCCGACAGCTCGAATATAGTGTCCCATACTACCGTATTCAGATCACGAGTATGGGTTGCTCACTAGTCACTACGGGGAGGCTCGTCGCCCGAGCGTAGGCCGACAGCTCGATCACGGTGTCTCATACCACCATGTTCGGCTCATGAGTCTTAGTGGATCGAGGTATTGAGGTACCAAGGTTAACGGGGTTTCCATTGGTGAGTTAGATACCTTAGGTTCAAGCAGTAGCGTCCATACATGGTGAACATACATCGGGTCAATCGGGTTACTTGACGAGCTCGATTGGTACGATCGCATCTCGAGTTAATCGACATGAAGTGCGTAAGCACTTCGTGTGGCCTAACCACTGTCGACAACCAAAGTACGGTTCGAACTCATTGAGCATGTCCTATGTGGCGAAACAACCTCAGCCGCCAATTAGAGTCTATTACCGATTGCCTGGACTATACCATAGTCCCAAACACACTCCAGATCGATAGCACTCCAATGTAATGGTCAAGACAACATGTAACATCACAATTAAATATAGATTACATACTAGCATTTCAACGAACACGTAGAATATATGTTAACATATAATTCACAAATAACATAGCAGTAAATAGATTACATGAAGGAAATTGTAACCCTAGATAAGGGGATTGAGAATCCTATCTCAACACCCTCCATAAGCACATTACATTAAGCATTTTCTCACTCAGGCATTTTATCAAACATTTAGACTACACATATTACATACATATAATAAGTTAGTTAAAAACACATATAGTAGCGAATCCTATCACGAAGGAGTTGCCACGCATATAACGATCATGCATTGACAACCAATAATCATGGCAAGCATAAATCATAGTTCCATATTTATTCGAACATTTTTACAAACACTTAGGCTACACACTTCAACATACATGACGCATGTTGGTTCTAACATGTATTTGGCCAAAACCTTTCACTAAGGAGTTGTCCCATATATAATAAACATATATGCATGACAGATAATCATGTCAACCGCGAATCCAAAAACTATACGTATTCAATTATTTTAACAAATACATAGAATACACTATGCTTGACATAATTCCTACGTACTCGTAAAGCGAAACAAACATCACGTTTGACATGTGAAATGACACCTATGTCAGTAATAAATCATTAACCGACATTGAAAGTCTCGAAAACCATAACTTAAATGTATATAGTCTGCACCTTTCGCCGGTAGACTCGTAACGAACTCGGTTTAAATACAAAGCCTTTGTCTACGACACAACGGTCATCTATAACATGAAATAGGTTAGCTATTTCATCACTTACACTATTGAAAACCCTAAAACAGATTAGGGTTAGATTTTCTTACCTACGAACGGAGTTGAAATCGCTGGAATAGCGAAGCAGGAACGGTAGCTAAGCCCGTGGAGCGATGAGATCGAATCCAGGAACTCTCTCCCACTTTCTTTCTCACTTTCTATCTCTTTGCTCTTCTCTTTGTTTTCTTCTCTCTCTTAGGGTTGCAAATTCGTATAGAATGAGAGAGAGAGGGTTTAAGGCCCTTATATAGGCCCAAAACTGATAGGAATGGCCACATGGCCAAGGTATACTTAGGTTATAGCCAAAAGACACCTGCTTCGATCTAATGGAGCACTTCTGGAGGTCCCTTTTTTACATGCGGTCGGATTTAAGCTCCCTGACATTGGATCTAGGTTGAGTTAAGTTTTTGGTCCGATCGGATCAGTAGATTGGCCACGGGGGACCTGTTTCAGTTCAACGGTCACCGGTACTCGATCAGGGCCACAAGTATACTGACATGTGTTGAAAATTTTTCCTGATCCGAGGGTATAATTGTGTCAGATTCTGACGGTCTGAAAGCTTAGATTTGGCCCGCAAGTGAACGACCCAAATTGCTTAAATCTGAGCTCAATTTCTAAAGATATTCGCGTTTCTCACACACTTCGCTCTGGGCTCAAGTTGTGTGTTTCTGTGCATCATTAAGACTTGATTTCCGAGATGGTCGTCAAGCTCAGTAAGGCGGTCCTAACCGTTTGGTTTCGCAGTAATCGGATTTTCGACGTGCGGATCTGATACGAAGTTTCAAGGTGCTCCCAAGAGCAACTGGGTTTTGAGATTGATCCTAAGTTATAGGGTAATGTAGCGTTAAGGATTCTACAAGTTTTGGGTCTTGCAGTTCGTATTTAAAGTGGTTCAAGCTAATTTCACAGCTAGTTTAGTTTAACACGTAGTTAATTTTGTTTAATTTTTAAAGGATTTGGTCCTGAGTGATTTCTGCTTGAGGTGGTACTCAGGTCTTTATACAGATTTTTCCAGGATGTTACAATCTACCCCCCTTGAAGAACAATTTCGTCCCCAAAATTACCTAAGGGTAATACGTAAAGGTTTACATACGTGTTAGGGTATATAATAACTACATCAGCTTAGCTCATATTGGTCTATCCCCTTTAAAAGTTTCTACTTTTAAGGTTTGAAAATAAATGTCCAAATCATTATTATCATGCTAAGTGTTTGATGATAAAGTTTACCTAAGGGTGGTATGGTCAACCCTTTATGATTGGGCTAATACGGAAAGTCAGTTGTGGTAGGCTTGAACCCGATACGTCAATTGCCTGCCTGACCAGGGCAGACAACTCGTTGTATCCCTTCATAATCCTGATGGATTCTGGTCTTCTGCTCGGTCAAAGTAGTGAGTCATTTGGTAATCACCCAGGATTGAGAATTGAGTTAAGCCGCGAATGCCTTGTAGGGATATGGTTCTGAAATTCCAAAATCTGATCATCCCAAGTATTTAAGGAGTATTATAATTTGCTAGGAGGTTCAAGCATCATGTTTAGAAGGTTGTCCCTTGGGTTAACCTATGTTTAACTTGGTGGATAATAAGTTCTTTTATGGTGCACATAGTCAAAAGGCTATACTAGAGTGGTTTTCAATATCCTAAAAGTAGATTTGTATGTCACCATTTCGATCATACGGCTAGGGGGTTATGGGCAGATTGCACTTTGGTTTCATGAACCTCGGGAGGGAAGGAAGAGTCGAGAGTTTTACCATATTACAAAAGTTTGGAATGTTAGTAACATAAGGCCGCGGGAAAGGAAAGGAGAGGGACATATCCTTGATGTGATATAAATCTTGAATTTATGAGGGAATAAGAAACTTATAACATTTTACTATAGTCCACTTCTAACATGAGCCTACGGAGTATTAAACTATGATACTCAATCCTACCCAAGGGTTCTAATTTAATTGTACAAAAACAACCAAATATATATATATCTTTATGTATAATCAAATTTAATCATAGGATAATTCCTAGTATGATTATAAATAATTTTTAAATAGACACCATATACTAAACTTTAATATGAAAAGATATGACCAGCCTATTGGCAACTCGAAGTTGTAGAAATTTTCCGTTTCGACCCTTTTATTATTTACAACATATTTGCCACCTCTAGTTACCATATTTTTATAATGACTATAGTAATCCATTATTAGGCCCATTCTTTCATACGAATTGGTTTAATAGATCTAGTGTCCACTAATAGGAATACAGGTGTACCTTGATTGTGGGCAGTGACCTCAAAGGTCAAAGGTGCTGCAGTTGTTGACTCAAGTGCTTTAGCTGCAAGTGCATGCACACGGGCTTGTTGATAATGGTTTAGTTACACTGCTATAGGTCGTTGAGGCGGCCAATTCTGAGGTATAGGCAGTCGGTAAAGTGGCTGCGTTGGTGGTGCAAATCGTAGGGGTGGAGTCGTTATACCATGTGGTGGCTGACGGCCGATCTTCTGAGGTGGCGTGACACTGTTATCTTTCATCTCAGTGAAACAGAAAGGGTCAATGTGTCCACCTTTGTCGCAATATGTACACCAACGTTTTACTCGCCTTTGCTGGGTCAGCAGAGTCACGAACCTTAGAGGCGAGTCTACATGTGGCCTTTTACCTAGGACTGGCCGGTGCTGCAATTCAGGCCGAGGCCTCGGGCCCATTGTCATACGTGTCTGAGAAACTATGTCTCCATCTTGTTCGGCTTGTAAAGACATGTTGACTTGCTCGGCGTAATTGGGAATGCTAGCGTAACACGTCTTAGTGCGGATATCAGGCCGTAACCCATCTGAAAAATACCGCGTTTTCATCGGTTCATCTGTTAGTACCAAAGGAGCGTATTTGGCTAGCTCTGTAAATTTGTTCTCATATTTTGAAACGGTCATCCCTCCCTGTCGGAGGTGGAAAAACTCACCCTCTTTTTCATTATGGTAAGTGAGAGGGAAGTACTTCCCATGGAAGTGTGTCTCAAAGGCATCCCAAGTCCACACATGTCTTATGGAAACTGATCATAGGATGCTATCCCACCATAAACTAGCTTCATTCTCGAACATATAGGTGGCTAGCTCAACTTGTTCTGCCTCAGTACAGTATAGCGGCTTCAACATCTTAGGGATGCGATCTAGCCAGCAATCAGTCTCCTCAGGTCTGTGAGTACCCGCAAAAGTGGGAGGACGGAAACGCTGAAAGCGCTCAAGGAGTCCGCTGGTATTCACGTTCCCAGCAGGGTGCGTAGGTGGTGTAGGTGTAACCACCCTCAATTTCTGGGCAAGGGCCCCTGATATGGTGGCGAAAAACTGTTGCTGCTGTTGTAGCTGCTGTATCTATTGCTGCTGCATCAACAACATCATTAAGATATTAGCATTTCTCACACACTTTGCTTCAGGCTTAAATTGTGTGTTTCTGTGCATCATTAGGACTTGATTTCTGAGATGGTCATCAAGCCCAGTAAGGCGGTCTTAACCATTTAGTTTCGCAGTAATCAAACTTTCGACCCGCGGTCTAGATCCGATACGAAGTTTCAAGGTGCTCCCGAGAGCAACTGGGTTTTGAGATTGATCATAAGTTATAGAGTAATGTAGCGTTAAGGATTCTACAAGTTTTGGGTCTTGCAGTTCGTATTTAAAGTGATTTAAGCTAATATCACAGCTAATCTAGTTTAGCACTTAGTTAATTTTATCTAATTTTTAAAAGATTTGGTCCTGAGTGATTTCTGCCTGAGGTGGTACTCGGGTCTTTGTACAAATTTTTCTGGGACGTTACAGTTTAAGTGGCCCACACCAAAAGAAATAGTGGTTGTAAAACTTCTAATGTTAAAAGTTTTTTATTTTTGTTTCTCTTCTTAGGCCCCACAAAATTGTTTATTTGTCATCTAACCTATTCATAAGGTCACATAGACATGGATAAGAGGAAAAAATAAATATTAGCTTGGTCTAAAACTTCTAGGCCCTCGAGTTGTTTTAAATGGTAGGCAACCGATTCCCACTGCTTCCTGTGGCGTGGTCCAATTTAGCTTTGAAATCATTTTTGAACTCGTGCCCTAAAATCAGATGACAAAATAGATAAGCCACATACATCATAGCGCATCTCACATGAAATTCACACAATCCTCTAAAAAAAAGCGGGTTGTTGATGTCTGCATTGATAACTGTGTTGGAATTGCATTGGTAAATAATTATTACCTATTTACCTGAATTTATAAAGGTGAATTGGAAAGCAAATAGCCCCATTTAAGCATAGTATATATCATCAATGTATATTAGAGAGTACATAGAATAAAGGCTTTGTGGGGCTTATTGTGATCATTCAATCAAACCACTTCATATAACGTAGAGTATATGTATGGCAACCAAATAGGTTTTTCTTTAGGGTCCCACCGAGCATGTCAAAACTTGTTGCCCGTTTGCACGGCCGGTGCACGGTGTATATGTATGGAAACTAAGTAGTTTTTATTTTATTTTATTTTTTTATTTTATAATATCAGTAGCCCATTGGGCATGCCAAAGCGTGTTGATCGTTTTGCACAGCCGGTGCACAGTATATATGTATGACAATTAAGTAGTTTTTTTTTTCCTTTATACTAGTAGTCACACTAGGCGTGCTAAAACTTGTTGCTCATTGTTTTTGGCAATTTGGTCAGATGATAAATATGGGCGTGTCAGAACTGAATTTGCGGCTCAATTCAAACCGAACAACTATGACTCCAAGCACCAAAATAAGCAGATACGTAGTATACGATTGAGATCTGATGAAATTGGCCACGTATTTAGCTACTCACTCAGTGTGTAAACAAGATTAGGCGATATTTAGAGGGTATGGTTTGTCTTCAAATGATGGGTTACACCTTTGTCTTCTGTAAGAAAGGACTTTTCAATACATACAAAATAGAAATGAGAAAGGATCTTTTACAGTTGATTGTGAAGGACAGTTGCAAAACACCTCTCTTGATGAAGAACTGAATCCAGTGTATGAGCATAGACTCAACTTACAGCTAGAACTACTAGCTACTTGATTATTGCTACGGATTACACTATGGAATACAAACAATAGATAAAAAGTAAAGGATTACACTAAGAAATGAAATAAACTTGGTAGGAATAGTAAAGTGAATTATACTAGGGATTGTAAAGCCGGTGGCAATTGGAAAGATAATTAAAAAATAAAGTTTGGGTTTGAATGGGTTGGTATGAGACGCTTTTCTTGTTGAATTTCTCTACTATTTATAGTTTTATCCTTATATATTATCGGGATCCTTCCCACTTATCTTGATCCTTCGTACATTCTTACCGTTACTATAATCGTTCAACGCCTCGTGGCCTACTTTGCTCTAGCTCTTGACATTTTAATAGGAATGAACACATGAAAAGAAAGTAAAAATCTCAACCATCTCATCATGCCAGTCATTCAAGCACTCGCATACAACTGGTATTAAAAGAATGAGAGAAAAATCATCACAATGCATGCAGAAATGTGCGGTGCATGGTACACTGATGTACGTGATAACTCCTGAGCCAGGGGGATTAAAGGATCACTGGTTCTTTTGTAGGATCCACTAGTACATCCATTGTGCCACATCATTTTAGGACATAAGGCAAGAAATGAGGCAGATCCAAACCTCATGTGGGCCAGACAAGAGGAAAAGGTGGGGAAAGAAATGCTTGCCATTTATATGCAATCTAAACCGTTCATAAGGTCATTCTCAAAATGAACTAAAAACACAAAAAACCTTCCCATGATACAAAACTTTTGTAGCCCTATGAATGTTAGAAATTGATGTTTGGATACACCGAAAAATATAAAAAGTAAATTTATGAAAAATGATTTCACTAGGCTGAATCACGTATAAAATACGTTGTCCTTAAAGCGTGATTCACCCCCTTATCAACTGCTGATGGGTTACAGGCGAATTGCTTCTAAGATAAGACAAGCCTTATCTGGATCCAACATGCAACAATCATGATGGGTACACTATGGAACAGTTTTGACGCAACAGAACTATTCTGTCAGACTCAGACTGTAGAGATGTTCATTGTATTCTATAATGGAGATTTGAATTGTATCTGATTTGATGGGAGAGATGGTGTGTTGAGATGATGAAATCGGACTGGAATGGTCTAGTTTATATAAGCAGATATAACACTGTTACTGTGTGGTATTTAATGGTCCAGAACATTTGAAAACGTTTCTGGCCATTGCCAATTAATCCCAGACGTTTCTGGTCGTCAGATCAGAAGATCTGACTGTTGGATCATCCTGGCCCGTCCGTTTTCGGACCGTTGTGGCTTTCAAGGTGGCTATCCGTTTTTAGAAATGTATTTAAGATCCGACCGTTCTCAGTCACGTATAAAACCCAGGCTCATTTCAGATTTTCAGATCCACCGCTCTAAGGCTCTAACCAGACTTATCGCACCGTGATCACATCGTCTCGCGCTGGTTTGCGTAAGGTCGTGAGGGAGCGATCACTCTGTGACATGATACACATGTGCAAAGTGCGCCATCTATCGCCACTACAGCCACACTGCCTCACTGCCCGTGCTCGTAACCGAGTTTGAGTATCATCTCCTCCTAAAACTCCAAGTAAGAATACTCTTCACAAGTTCTCATATAAACCACATAACTTTTCTTTACATTTCCGACGTGGGATAAAGCACACACTGCACTTTTTAATTCACAATTTCAAAAAGCATTTTGGCGGGCAATTTCCAAAATTTTGAAAATTTTGAATTTTCTTTGTTTTTTTTTTTTTTTTTTTTTTTTTCAAAAACCACTGATTTTCAACAATGAATGCTTCACCAGATCGTTCAATCCCACCGTTTCCTCTCATGTGGCCCATTTGAGGTTAGGATTTTTCTCATTTGGTCTCTTGTCCTTAAATAGATGCCAAAACAGATAAAGGCAATGGGTTTCTCACAAACAACACGGTGGGCCTACATAGCTTTTCGAGACCACGAACTTCATACGACACCTGTGGCTAGGAGCGAATGAAGGCTCCAAGGGGACACTATGATTTAGGGTTTTAGATCCACAACGTCCATCCATTTGGCCTTTTCATTTTAGGGTACAAGCCCAAAAGTAGGCAGTTCCAAGGCTCAAGTGGGCCACACAATGGGCATTAAACACCTACGGTTGAAAACTTTTTGGGGGGTACAGAAGCTTTGGATCAAGCTGATATTAATGTTTTCCCCACCTACGTCACCTTATGAATAGGTTGTATGGCAATTAACAATCACAGTGGGTCTGAGGAATGTTTTAATCTGGTGGGTGTCATTATTACCGCTGCACTCTGTTGTGTGGTCCACTTCATTTTTTAGCTTATACCATAAAACGATGCAATGATATGGTAAAATAGATTGACGGTGTGGATAAAAACCATACATCTCATTGGTCCCTCAAAGCTCTTGTCCTTTCCTAGCTAGGGACTGGCCATGTAGCAGTACCCAATCCACATCCGCTGGAAGTAACAGCTGATCATGGCCGGTGGATGGTCCATAACATCTTGGTTTTAATAGGCCAGGGACCATTCCTTCTTGGCCTATTGATTCCGAGTCTCCAAACCTAAGGGTTGCTTTATATCGTTAACTCAGTACGCATTTTATCTCTGTATATGTGTGGGGATGGAAATACTAAGAAACCAACCACTGTCGCAGCAATGGTCACTTAATTATACCTACTTCTTTCTGACCTTTCTCTTCTTCTCTTTCCTTTGCAACTTTTCAGTGATCCTTGGGGCCAAGGCAGACAACCACTGTCTTTTAAGGGTTCGACCTCAGCCACTCCCAACTGAGGCCTGCTCATCCAAAGGTAAACATTTCTTCATGCTTGACCCTGACGATGATTGTGTTCAGGATCTTTTTGGTCAATTTTCACAAACATGTGAGATGGTCCGCTAAGCAGGACTCCATATCTTGTTTCATAACTCTTAGCTATTTTTCCATTGTGCTGTCTTTCTCTTTATTTAAGACTAGATAAAGGATTATTAAAATTACTATACAGTTGTACACAATATGGTTGTCTAAGACTTATAAAGGTCCAAATTGTCTAAAACACCTATGCATGCATAAAACACTCTAGTCCTTTGAGGCCACCATGTTGTATATGTTTAAATCCATTGGTCTTTCAGGAGAGATAACCCATAAGCTGTGGCTTTCCTTGGTTTTATTTCAGGACTGATTTTTGTATTTCCCTTCATCCTGGTGAGTTTAATGAAGGGGTCTGATGAAAGATATATACATATCATCTTGGCCCCACGCACAAACTTATGGTTTACATCCCATCTCTAGTATTCCCTATAGTATGGCCTATCTGAGCAGGGGATTGAGCTGGTTTTTTAAAGCCCAAGAGACTAGAATAAAGGAGCACCCCTAACCCATAGAAAATTTCACATAATATTGAGCTAGAGGGCCTAGTTGGCTTACTCATGCCTCAGTGGTAGTCTCACAAGAGTTTCAACACGAGGTCAAGGTTCCATTCCCTGTGGTGGTGTGAGTGAGTGTGCGTTAAAACAAAAAGAGATATATATATATATATATATATATGAAGAGAGAGAGGGTTGAATATACATTTCCTCGGATTTCAGAAAATCATCATACCAATCAGACAATCCAAAGCATCTAACCTACAAAACTGACAGCCAGGATCACAATGAACGTGTGTTGCACCTAATGCACAGTCCAGATTAGCAGAAAAAACAGTCCAAGTGTCCTAATGCAACAAGGAGAACTGTAACTAGTATTACTTTTTCACCGGATCATTATCTCTTTATTGATATATATATTTTTTAAATTTATGGTAATGACAGAATATGAGGGGCGAGAACTGAAAATAGTACACAGGTATGGGCCATGCTCGCCGTTTGATGGGGAAAGAGTCATCCAACAAGACCAATCTCGAGTCAACTGGTTTCAATCCCGACTTACCCGCAATTCCTCCTGACTCGATGTTCAGGATACCACTCTACCTTCTCGACCTGGTCACTCACTCAAAAATGGTAACTACATCGTCACCATCGGATTCGGCACTCCAAAGAAGGACATGAACATTACATTTGACACCGGCAGTTACCTCACGTGGATCCAATGCCAGCCATGCGCTGGCGGCTGCTACGAGCAGCAGGACCCAATCTTCAACCCGACTGAGTCATCTTCCTATCTCCAGCTATCCTGTGACTCGGCCGAGTGCTCCCAACTCAGACTCCGCACTAACTGCTCCTCATCCAGGCGTGCCAAAACTTGTTGCTCGTTGTTTTTGGCAATTTGATCACATGATAAATGTGGGTGTGCCATAACTAAATTTGCGGCTCAATTCAAACCGAACAACTATGACTCCAAGCACCGAAGTAGGCAAATACGTAGTATACGACTGAGATCTGATGAAATTGGCCGTGTATTTAGCTACTCAGTGTGTAACCAACATTAGATGATATTCAGAGGGTATGGTTTGTTTTCTGATGATGGGTTACACCTTTGTCTTCCGTAAGAAAAGACTTTTCAATACAGACAAAATAAAAATAAGAAATGATCTTTTACAGTCGGTTGCGAAGGACAGTTGCAAAACACCTCTCTTGATGAAGAACTGAATTCAGTGTATGAGCATAGACTCAACTTATAGCTAGAATTACCAGCTACTTGATTATTGACACGGATTACACTATGGAATACAAATAACAGATAAAAAGTAAAGGATTACACTAAGAAATGTAATTAACTTGGTAGGAATAGTAAAGCGATTTATACTAGGGATTGTAAAACCACTGGTAATTAGAAAGATAATTAAAAAATAATGTTTGGGCTTGAATGGGTTGGTATGAGATGCTTTTCTTATTGAATCCCTCTACTATTTATAGTTTTATCCTTATTATCGGGATCCTTCCCACTTATCTAGATCCTTCGTACATTCTTACCACTACTATAATCGTTCAACGCCTCGTGGCCTACTTTGCTCCAGTTCTTGCCTTTTTTCGTATAATTGCTTTTAGAGGATCGCTCCTTCTATGGCTACTTAAGCAACATCACAGCATCACTTGACGCACTCTAGCTGTACTATGAAAAATCATCTCCTTACATTCATGCAGATCTTTAAATACACCATGAGGATCCACCAATATCACACCAAACTTGCTCTGATTAGTTCCCACTAGAAATGAAAATAATAGGGATGAACACACGAAAAGAAAATAAAAATCTTAACCATCTCATCATCCCAGCCATTCAAGCACTTGCATACAACTGATATTAAAAGAACGACAGAAAAATCATCACAATGCACGCAGAAGTGTGCGGTGCATGGTACACTGATATACATGATAACTCTCGAGCCATGGGGATTAAAGGATCATCGGTTCTTTTGTAGGATCCACCAGTACATCCGTTGTGCCACATCATTTTAGGACATAAGACAAGAAATGAGGTGGATCCAAACCTCAAGTGGGCCAGACAAGAGGAAAAGGTGGGGAAAGAAATGCTTGCCATTTATATGCCATCCAAACCGTTCATAAGGTCATCCTCAAAATGAACTAAAAACACCAAGAACCTTCCCATGATACAAAACTTCTGTAGCCCTATGAATGCTTCACCAGGTCGTTCAATCCCACCGTTTCTTCTCATGTGGCCCATTTGAGTTTAGGATTTTTCTCATTTTGTCTTGTCCTTAAATAGCTGCCAAAACAGATAAAGGCAGTGGGTTTCTCACAAACATCACGGTGGGCCTACCTAGCTTTTCGAGACCACGAACTTCATATGAAACCTGTGGCTAGGAACGGACATGTCCACACCGTCTATCCACTTGTGCAGCTCAAGTGGGCTGCACAATGGGAGTTAAGCACCTACTGTTGATAACTTTTTTGGGGGCACCGAAGCTTTGGATCAAGCTGATATTAATGTTTTCCCTACCTACATCACCTTATGAACAGGTTGTATGGCAATTAATTTGGTGGGTGTCATTATTGCCGCTGCACCCTGTTGTGTGGTCCACTTCATTTTTTTAGCTTGTACTATAAAATGATATAACGATATGGTAAAATAGATTGACGGGGTACCGGTGGATAAAAACCATACATCTCATTGGTCCCTCAAAGCCCGTCCTTTCCTAGCGAGGGACTGGCCTTGTAGCACTCAATCCACATCCGCTAGAAGAAACAGCTGATGGCCGGTGGCCGGTCCATAACATCTTGGTTTTAATAGGCCAGGGACCATTCCTTCTTGGCCTATTGATTCCGAGTCTCCAAACCTAAAGGGTTGCTTTCTATCGTTAACTCAATACGCATTTTATCTCTATATATGTGTGGGGATGGAAATACTAAGAAACCAACCACCGTTGCAGCAATGGTCACTTATACCTACTTCTTTCTGACTTTTCTCCTCTTCTCTTTCCTATGCAACTTTTCAGTGATCCTTGGAGCCAAGTCAGACAACCATCATCTTTTAAGGGTTCGACCTCTGCCACTCCCAACTGAGGCATGCTCATCCAAAGGTAAACATTTCTTCTTGTTAATTGACCGTGACCTGATTGTGTTCAGGATCTTTTTGGTCAATTTTCACAAACATGTGAGATGGTGGTCCGCTAAGCAGGACTCCATATCTTGTTTCCTAACTCTTAGCTATTTTTCCATTGTGCTTTCTTTCTCTTTATGTAAGACCAGATAAAGGATTATTTAAAATGATTATTAAAATTACTATACAGTTGTACACATGGTTGTCTAATACTTATAAAAGTCCCAAATTGTCTGAAACACCTATGCATGCATAAAACACTCAAGTCCTTTGAGGCCACCATGTCGTATATGTTTAAATCCATTGGTCTTTCAGGAGATAACCCATAACCTGTGGCTTTCCTTGGTTTCAATTCAGGGCTGATTTTTGTATTTCCCTTCATCCTGGTGAGTTTAATGAAAGGGTCTGACGAAAGATATACATATCATCTTGGCCCCGCACATAAACTTATGGTTGACGTCCCATCACTATTATTCCCTATAATATGGCCTATCTGAGCTCGGGATTTAGCTGATTTTTTAAAGCCCATTAGACTAGAATAAAGGAGCGCACCTAACCCATAGAAAATTTCATATAATATTGAGCTAGAGGGCCTAGTTGGCTTACTCATGCCTCATTGGTAGTCTCGCAAGAGTTTCAACACGAGGTCAAGGTTCCATTCCCTGTGGTGGTGTGAGTAAGTGTGCGTTAAAACAAAAAGAAAAAAAAAAAGTATGAAGAGAGAGGGTTGAATATACATTTCTTCAGATTTCAGTAAATTATCATACCAATCAGACAATCCTAAGCATCTAACCTACAAAATTGACAGCCAGGATCACAATGAACGTGTGTTGCGCCAAATGCATGGTCCAGATTAACAGAAAAAAAAGTCCAAGTGTCCTAATGCAACCAGGAGAACTGTAACTAGTATTGCTTTTTCACTGGATCATTCTCTTTATTAAATTTATTTATTTATTTATTTATTTATTTTTTAAATGGTAATGACAGAATATGAAGGGCGAGGACTGAAAATAGTACACAGGTATGGACCATGCTCGCCGTTTGATGGAGAAAGGGTCACACCCATCCAAATCGTCCAACAAGACCAATCTCGAGTCAACTGGCTTCAAACCCGACGTCGACTCACACACAATTCCTCCCGACTTGATGTTCAGAATGCCACCCTACCGGTTCGACCCGGTCACTCACTTAACAACGGAAACTACATCGTCACCATCGGATTCGGCACTCCAAAAAAGGACATGAACATTGCATTTGACACCGGCAGTTACCTCACGTGGATCCAATGCCAGCCATGCGCTGGCGGCTGCTACAAGCAGCAGGACCCAATCTTCAACCCTACTGAGTCATCTTCCTATCTCCAGCTATCCTGTGACTCGGCCGAGTGCTCCCAACTCAGACTCCGCACTAACTGCTCCTCATCCACCTGCGTCTACATGAGCAGATATCCCCAACACTCCCAATCCATTGGCTTCCTCTCACGCGACACGCTGACGCTCTCCTCCTCCGACATCTTCCCCAACTTCCTGTTCGGTTGCGGCCAGCAGAATTCGGGCTTGTTTGGTAAGACGGCTGGGTTGCTCGGCCTCGGCCGTGACCCCATTTCTTTAGTTTCTCAAACAGCAACCAAATTCGGCCGTGTTTTTTCTTACTGCCTTCCATCCTCGCCGAGCTCGCCTGGGTACCTGACTTTTGGCGCTGACGCCATCAAGTCTGGAATTAAATTCACGCCAATGCTAACGAAATCCAGGGGTCCGTCATTCTACTTCCTCAACCTGACTGGAATAAGCGTTGGAGGAAAGGCCCTGCCAATACCGACATCGACGTTCTCATCACCTGGCACAATTATCGATTCCGGCACCGTCATTAGCCACCTACCCCCATCGGCCTATGATGTGCTGAGGTCAGCATTCCGGCAAGAGATGTCGAACTACACGCTGGTTACTTCTCGATACTCCTTACTCGAAACGTGTTATAAGTTGGGGAGGGCCGAAGCTCCAGGGGTTCCTCCGATAGTGATGCATTTTGAAGGGGATGTCGATGTGAATTTGGACTACTCTGGGATTATTTACCAAAAGAAAAAGACTGTAGGGTGCCTGGCATTTACTGCGAATAAGGACAACTTCGGCTTCACGATTATAGGAAATAGGCAGCAGCTGACATTTGATGTGGTTTATGATGTCGCTGGAGGGAGGTTGGGGTTCGGCCCTGGCGGTTGCCGTTGAGCGCTCTGGCTAACCAAAGGAAGAAGGGAACCCATCTGACAGTAGAAAGAATAAGTAGAATGATTAAGAAATAGTATGTAATAAGATGGGGAGATGAAGAAATTCAGTAATGCCTTGTATTATCATTTCTTCTTCCAAACTGGTTATTATTATTATTATTATTATTATTAAAGTGTTACCCTTTCCTTCCTTCATAGGCAGATGTTTAAATAGAAATTGTTGATGCAAAAAAATTGTTACGTCCTCTTCCCACGTCCTACCACCTGCACAAAAAGGAGACAAGGGAGACCCTGGCTCGAGCCGAGGAACCTCCGATGCAAAAGTCAGCACTAGGACTGTGCAAGAAAAGGGCTTGTGAGAGAGTTTTTTGCATACCTTTCAATGTGGTGATCCCTTGTATTTATAGCAATAGGAGGGTCCCGGCGTGTAGGGATTCTTTTCCTAATATCTCGGAGATTTGATTTTGATCCGTTTCTGGATTCTAACTGACCCCGAGATCTTCAAGATTGGAAATCCTTTCACAAGATTTTCGGCACGGTATTTATGTTTACACCGTCTTTTCCTTGCTCGGCTCGACCTTAATCGACTCTGGTAATAGGTGAGTCTCGGCTGGCTACAAGGATGAGGCTTTTTGCCTTCTGTCGGATGAAATAGAATCGGCCCATAACCGATATCCTTTATTAATCCGATAGCCGACACTATAACCGACTTAATATGAGACAATTTTATGGTCTGTCAGGAGACTTCTAGCATTCGGGCCTTAATTGGTCCCTTTAGACATTGCTGCCTCATTATCTAAGTCAACTTTATACGTCTTATGTATTTTGCCTATGGCTCATGACTCTGTAAGCCTCAGTCGAGGTTCGTTCCGTACCGTCCGAGCTAAGTCTCTCCTTGAGGCATTTGATTCTTTTGCCTCGGTCAGGCTTATTGTCTCGGAATCCCGGGTAGTGTCAACAGAGTTGGTCCATTCCATATCCGGGTCTCCAAACTTGTCACATTTTTCCCCAACAGTAAGCCCCCTTACTCCTTGTATCGACCGTGTCAATGCTAAGGAGTAAAGAGTTGTTGAATCAGCTAGAACTGGAGACCGATATTATGATGGAGCATTTAATGCTTCTTGCATTGTCCTTAACGCGTATCAATTCGTTGCCCGAGGCCGCACGTGTGGGAAGCCGTCGGAGCGCCTTTTCAGCTTATAAGCGCTGGACGCGTGGCGAGTACGGTTCTTTCGTTAGTCGGCGTGCGCCACGTGTTGGGCAGGGGAGTCGAAATGACCGTTGATTCGACTCCTCCTTAAATGCCCTTGCCACGTGGCCGGGCTATATAAGGAGGAGTGGGATGCCCCTTCCTCTCTCGTTTTCGCTTTTACAGTCCTCCCGCCCTTTGCCATTTCCGTTCTTCCTCTTTTCCAGTCTGTATCGCCATCTCTGATGAGTTTCAAACTCTCTCCCTCCCTTTATTTTTGAATTTCAATGGCAATGCATGGCTCCCAGAGTCCCCAGGAGGGAGCTTTTGGTGATGAGGGTGAAGCGAGACATTTCTGAAATGTCTCGGAATCGCCCTCACTACTGGAGGAGATGGTCATTGGTGCCAACGAAGCCTTCCAGTATTTGGAGAGGGTAACTGGGACTTCAACGGAGCGTCCTACTTCAGCAGGTCCTTCTCGTGGAGGTATGTTACTGGTGACTGCCTTTAGGAGACCTAATCTCCCCTGGAGACGACATGGAGGAGTAGGATGAGGAGATTGAGGGAACCACTGAGTCGGTTCCTACTAGGAGGTCAGCATAGGCAGTTGAATCGGCTACCGAGGAAGGGGAGGTCGCCGAGGAAGGCGAGGTTGGAGATGAACAAAGGGGTCCGGTCCCTTCGGTCTTAATTGAGGCAGACTTGGATAAGATTAAAGTCAGGTATCATGTCCCTGACTCGGTCATCCTTCGTCTTCCTCTGCCGAGTGAGTTACTGGACCATCCTCCTGCTGGGATAGTTACAATTTTTCAAGTTGCTCTGCAGTGCGGCTTGCGTTTACCCCTTCAACCCGTTGCTCGAGATTTTCTTTCTCTACTCCAAATCGCTCCCGGGCAGATAGTTCCAAACGGGTAGAGGAACTTGTAGTTCCAAACGGGTAGAGGAACTTGTTCGGGTGCTCAGTGTTGTGGGCTGAGACAAAGCAACCCCATTGACCATTGACGAGTTTCTCTACCTGGATCAAGTGCGGCCAAACCCACAACGGCCCGGCTGGTACTTTTTATGTGCTTGGCGAAACAGAGGCGGTCATTTGATAACCGACCCTCCTACCTCCAATAAGCATTAGAGAGAGAGAGAGATGGTTCTGGGCATGTGATCGCTGGGAGACTGCCGAGCCAGGGCTCTTCAAGCCTCGCGTTCCCGGGACGTTCTCTGAAGCAGGTGACTCGGCATGTCCTTTCTTTATCTTTCTTTGCTATGATGCTTTTGAGTTTGACCAAATGCGTTTTACAGATATCCCGAAGAAAAGGCCGAAGCTAGAGGCCGGTGCTCTAGCTCGGATCAAGGATTTGAAGGCATTAAGTCCAGAGGATCGGTCTTAGAAGGTTCTTCTTCAGTTGGAGCGCCCTAGCTTCTTCTCTCGGGTTTGGACTCACCCGTGACATGTACTCTTTGTAGTCTTAATGCATTTCCTTA
This sequence comes from Magnolia changhungtana, assembly GCA_030180095.1. Taxonomy (NCBI): domain Eukaryota; kingdom Viridiplantae; phylum Streptophyta; class Magnoliopsida; order Magnoliales; family Magnoliaceae; genus Magnolia; species Magnolia changhungtana. Next base: position 526,353 of record JASAUF010000061.1, on the reverse strand, counting down.
GATTTTTCTAATTCTGTGCTTCTACTGATGCAGAGATGGCTGAGGCTCAGCCCTTCTTAAAACCTGCTTCCAAAATGAAAGCCCCTTTGAGGTCGGCGATTTTGTTGGAGACTTGGCCTTCGAAGAAACTGAAGGCAGCTCCAAAGGCCAAGGGCCAGCCGCCCCAGTCGTCCCGACCGTGGTCGTACTCTCCGACCCGGAAGAAAGGGTGGAGGAGGTGAAAGTGGTAGCTTTTGAGGCCCAGGTGGCTCATGAGCCAGGACTTGTTGTAGAGCAGGTCTTGGAGCAAAGGGAGGAGCAGAGAGAGGGGACCTCTGGAGGGGAGATGACTCAACAGGAGTTTTCACCCTTCCAGCGATCCATGTTGGACATGGTCCCTTGGGCCATCTCTCATGGGGGTGAGAGAGATTTTGCTAGCCTCTGCAACTCCCCCTTGAGGCGGACTCTCGCTCATGTGGTGAAGGTGCTGCTTGAGGTAATTTCTATGATCCTGTGCTTTGTCTTAAGCTTTGCGCTTATCTTAATGACCTATTTTTGACTTCAAGTTTTCCTTTTGCAGTTCACCCATCGTGTACTTAGGGATAGCTCGGATCTTGTCGATGCTGAGAAGCGAGTTGCAGAATTGGAGGAGTAACTCGAAGCTGCCATGGCTCGGGTTGGCTTGCTATCGGGCGACTTGGGGCTCGCCAGGAAGGCCATCGACGATGCCAAGGCCGAGTGTGCCCACGTAGCCTCGCTATTGAAAGAGGCTCAGGAGGAGAGTCAGCGGCTCCGTCAGGCTCACACCTCTTGTTATGAAAGGCTGTCTCGGGTCAAAGCTGAGGCTGGGGCAGCCATTGAGCAGGCCAGTCATAAAGGCATTCCTCGAGTTCCAAGAGTTTTCGGAAGAGAGGGATCGCTTGTATTAGGAAGGGTACGCCGAATGTATCCGAGTGATGAAGCAATCCTTTCCCAACCTTGATCTCTAGGGATTCGATGAAGACATTGCTGGATCTGAGGGTCTGGAGGCTGAGGCTGCTGAGTTTGTTGACGCAGTGGTTGGTATCATGGTCGAGTCCGAGGTAGCTCCCGAGGTGGCATCAGAGGTTGCTCCGAGCGGTGGCAACAGCTGAATTCGAGCCACCTCTTGTGTTAGCTCTTGATGAACCTTAGGGCTAGTATGATGTCAAACACACCAAGCTTTAAGGCGAGCTCGAGAGCATCTGCAACCGAGAGAGGATTTCGTATGTCGCGGCCAACTTCTTTTGCCTTTATTTCTGTTATTCCTTCAATGTTATGCTGAAGTATAGTCAAAATGTAATCCGATGTAACACTTATACTGATGAATGAATGTCTTTAGTTTTTCCTTATTCATTCGACTCAATTTACATGTTTTCCAATCTCCTCTTTTTTGAGTCTTCTCAAGCGCTACAATCGGCCGACCTAAGGTTAGTAGATTTTTAGATGCTCGACATTTCAAGGATGAGGTAGTAAATGCCCCGTTAGGTCTTCCAATCGATACGTCTCAGGTCGGATGATACTTGAGATAACATGGGGCCCTTCCCAATTGGGTCCTAGTGTGAGTGTGCCAACTTCCTTGGTATTTAGGACCATTTTTTAGAGGACCATGTCCCCGACTCGAAAACGTCTGACCTTGACTTGAGCATTATAAAACCGAGCTACTTGCCGTTACCGAGCCATCATTCGCAGCCGAGTTCTTTCCCTCCGTTCTTCCACGAGGTCGAGTTCGAGAGCTAAGAGTTCTTCATTAAACGAGCTGACTCGAGCTGAAGGCAATCCTATCTCGATCGGGGTGACAGCTTCCGATCTGTACGCAAGGGAAAAATGAGTTTCTCCCGTGGTGATTCAAGCAGTGGTTCGGTATGCCCGTAGTATCTTCAGGAGTTCTTCAGCCCATATTCCTTTGGCTCAGTCAAGCTTGGTTCGGAGATGCTGTTTAATGATTTTATTGATTGCCTTCACCTGTCCGTTTGTCTGAGGATGATGGGGGGACGAATAAACATTCCTAATTCCGAGATTATCACACATTTTCCGATACTACCTGTTATCGAACTGCTTTCCGTTGTCCGATATAATGGTCTGAGGTATTTCGAATCGACATATGATGTTTTTCCTGACAAAGTCTGTGATCTTTTGCTCGGTTATCCTAGCCAATGGCTTGGCTTCGGCCCATTTCGTGAAGTAGTCTACCACAATGACGATAAACTTGGTCTGTCCTTTCCCTAAAGGGAGCGGTCTGATGATGATGATTCCCCACTGTGCGAACGGACAAGGACTGGCCATGGAAGTCAGTTCTTCGGGAGGTTGTCTCGGAACGGCTGCGAATTGTTGTCATTTATCGCAGCTCTGGACAAGTTTGCATGCGTCGTGCTGAATGGTCGGCCAGTAATATCCTTAACATATGACCTTGTGCGCGAGTGATCGTTCTCCTGAATGATTTTCGCAAATACCCTCATGGATCTCTCACAATACATAATCAGCCTCGTTGGGATTCAGACATCGTAGCAAGGGGATAAAAAATTCTTTTTTATACAATACTCCATTGAGTACGGTATAACGAGAGGATCAAATCTTCAGTCGTCGGGCCTCGGCACAATCCTCGTACAACTCTCCACTGCTGAGATATCAAACGATCGGGTCGAGCCAAGTAGGTTCCGAATCAATTGTAAGTACGATTGAGTTGATCGACTCATCGATACTCGGTTTAGCAACATACTCAATCGGGACGGACCTAGGTATGCCATCCTCGTCGGCGGAGGTAAGTTTTGCCAAAAGGTCGGCTTTAGCATTTTATGTTCGAGGTATCCAAGTGACAATACATAGCTAAAAACCTTCAATTAACTCTTTGGCTTTCTTCATGTATGCTTTCAGCTGCTCTTTTCGTGTCTGATACACACTAGTGACCTGATTGACGACCAATTGCGAATCGTTGAAGACATTGAGATGAGTCACGCCCAAACTGACTGTGAGTCAGAGACCGAGTAACAAGGCTTCGTATTCTGCTGTATTGTTCGAGGCTTAAAATCCAAGTCTTAAGACATACTGTATGTAGGTTTGATCGGGAGTTTCTATGACGACTCCTGCCCCGCTTGTCTTAGAGTTGGAAGAGCCATCGACATACAACTTCCAAGATTTTGGGTCGGGTGAGGACTTGGGAGAAGCTGTTGTTGATTGATTAATTGATTCATCTCCAAGCTTGGTAGGTATATTGATCGGTGGTGTCACTTCGGTTATGAAGTCGGCTACAGCCTGTCTCTTAATAGTTACTCTCGGCTTGTATTAAATGTTAAATTCCCTGAGCTCGATCACCCATTTTATTAGTTGGACGGATGCTTTGGGTTTCTGAAGGATCTGGTGCAGTAAGAGGTTGGTCATAACGATGATCGTGTGAGATGAAAGTATGACCGAAGTCGTCGTGAGGAGACGACTAAGACCAAGGCCACATTTTTCAAAGGCGGGTATCTTGTCTCTGCCGGTAACAGTGCTTTGCTGACGTAATAGACCGGCAATTGCTTTCCTTCGTGTTCACGTGTCAAAGCCAAGCTAACAGATGCGTCGGATACGACTAGGTAGAGTAGCAGAGTTTCTTCTGACTTAGGTTTTGATAAGAGAGGCGGGGATCCGAGATAAAACTTCAATTGCTGGAACGCTACTTCGCACTCTTCTGTCTAATCTAACGTTTGTTGTCCTTTCAATTGTTTGAAGAATGTGAGGCATTTGTCGGTAGCTTGGGAGAGGAAACGGTTGAGTGCGGCTACTCGTTCGGTCAGCCTTTATACGTCTTTAATTGATTGTTCTCGGGGACTCCATGTCAAGTAGTGCTTTGATTTTCTCTAGGTTCGCCTTAATTCCTCGTTGACTGACAAGAAATTTGAGAAACTTTCCTAAGCTTACACTAAAAGCACACTTGCTCGGGTTTAGCTTCATTTGGAACTTACGAAGGATTAAGAACATCTCTTCTAGGTCGACTATATGATCGGCCACGTGTATACGCTTGACAAGCATGTCATCAATGTATACTTCCATGGTTCGGTAGATTTGCCGAGTAAACATTTTGTTCACTAATCGTTGATAGGTTGCTCCAACGTTTTTTAAACCAAATGGCATAACACGGTAATAATAAAGTCCTTTGTCAGTGACAAAGGTAGTCTTAAAATTTTTAGATTGATGCATTACAATTTGATTGTATCCAGAATAAGCATCCATAAAGCTAAGGAGTTCATTCCCTGTCGTGCTTTCTACCAGCTGATCGATTCTTGGAAGAGGGAAGCTATTCTTTGGGCAGGCTTTGTTTAGGTCGGTATAGTCAATATAGACTCGCCACTTCCCATTGGCCTTTTTCACGAGTACGACATTAGCTACCCATTTCGGATAGTATATCTCCTCTATGAATTTGGCCTTGAGGAGCTTGCTGATCTCTTCTTCGATGATAGCGTACCTTTCAGGGCCGAGGGGACGTCGCTTCTGTCGGATCGACCAGTAGGTCGGATCGATGTTGAGTTGGTGAGTCATTACCGAAGGATCAATCCCTAGCATGTCTTCGTGGCTCCATATGAACACATCAGCATATCGTCGAAGCAGAGCTATTAGCTTGTCTTTCAGGGGAGACTGCAGAGACGAGTCAATCTGTATTGTTTTGGACTTATCTGTCTTGACCAAAGGCACCAAGATAAGGTCCTCTACCGGTTGTCCTCACTCGTGGGTCTCGGTACGATGATCCAATGACTCAATCGTGGATACCTCGGCTGGAGCTTTCACGGCCGTGGTATAGCAGCGTCTTGCATCCTGTTGGTCGCCTTTAACGATTCCTACTCCCGATTTGGTCGAGAATTTCATGGAAAGGTGGTAGGTCGACACCATAGCTTGGAGGAGACAGAGAAGGTCGGCCGAGTATTGCATTGTAAACTGATGGTTGATCAACTATTAGAAAAACGACCATTACTGTTGCTTGGTGGGGAGGGTTCTCCGCAGTGAGAGGCAATGAAATGACTCCCTCAGGGAGTGTTCATCCTCCAGAGAGGCCGATCAATGGGGTGTGAACCGGCTGTAAAGTTGATCATTCGATTTCCATTTTATCGAATGCTTGAGTGAACAGTACATCTGTAGATGATCCTGTGTCGACGAGAATACGGAATACCTTACGATTCGCTATAGTCAGTGTGATGACCAATGCATCATTGTGTGGATGATAGATGCCTCGGGCGTCTTTATCGGTGAAAGATATGCAATATCTTTCCCTTTTCTTTTCTTTCGGGGGCCAAGTCAATATCAGGATCTTGAACTCGGGTCGACTGATGTTCCTAGCATGATTTTTCCGAGCATTGTTTGAGTCGCCCCCGCCTCGGGGACCACCTACAATTGTTCGGATTTCCTCAGTGGGTCGGTTATTACCCTGACATTCGTCCGTTGTCTCGGTCCTCTCGACATACTCTCTGAGTCGGCCTTCTCGGATGAGCCTCTCGATTTCTTCTTTTAAGTGATAATAATCACTTGTATTGTGCTCGTGATCATGATGATAATGACAATATTTATCCTTATTCCGTCGGTTTGGGTTACCTCGGAGTTTATTTGGCCAATTGACGAATCTTTCGCCCTTAATTTCCATAAAAACCTGCTCTTGTGACTTATTGAGAGGGGTATACGTTGCGAATTTATGGTCTGACCGTTTACCCGATTTATACTCATCATGTGTCTGATTGTCTTTATGCTTTTTTCCACTAGCTGAGTCAACTTCTTTTTTGGCTGAGGATTTTACGTTCTGATCGGTTTCGCGCAAGTTCCAAGTTTCTTCGGCATCTGCATACTTGTCTGACCGGGCCATGAATTCTACCAGAGTTATCGGTGGATTTTTATCCAGGGACGCTTGAAACGGTTTGTCTCTGACGCCTTGCATGATCAAGTTAAGCGTTGTCTCGTCCGAATGTTTCCGAACTTGGAGTGATTCGAAATTGAAGCACTTGATATAATCTTTCAGCAATTCTCCTTCTCTATGTTGTTCAAATGCGCAGGCGGTTTCAACTTCTTTTTTCCACCAATGAAGTTAGTGAGGAAGGCGTAATGAGCTATGTAAATGAGCCAATGGACTTTGGTTTCAGTTGTTTGAAGCAAAGTCGAGCTACATCCGCCAAAGTGAGGGAGAAAGCTCGGCACATCATAGCATCCGAGGCATCATGCAGCTCCATATACGTCTGAAAAGATTCGATATGCTCTGTTGGGTCGGTTTTGCCGGTGAAGGGTGTGATCCGCGAAAGATAAAACCGCTCTGGTAACCGAGCTTGCATTGCCTCCTCTGCGAATGGGGATGCTTGTGCCTCGGACCTTGTTTGATGTGTATCTCAGCCTTGTTTCATGTCTGCAATCCCTTCTCGTACTTCCCTCATGAAATCCTGGAGGTAGGCTTTCCAGGGCTCGTCGCTTTCTGCAGTCCCCTCAATCGGAGGCCTGCTACGCCTTCTTCGATCTATTTCATGTCGAAGATCGGTGTCAGGCATCGGGGCAGTCATGGAATGAGCCGGTACTGGCTCGGACAGGCCATGGTGCTGACTTTGCTGAGGTGTAGATTGCGGAACAATAGGCTGGGGGTCAGCGAATTGCCGTGGAGCGTGCGTTGCCTAACCTTCAGTATGCGGTGGTAACGGGAGTTGCTGGCGATGAGTTTACTCTAACATTTGCTTCATGATGTTTATATCAGATCTGAGTTCCTGAACCTCCCTGTCCAACCTTCCATTACCTCGATACCGCTGGGTATTCATAGTCGTGGCAGAGGTTGCCGGGCGAGTAGCGGAACCCTATCGATTGTTGGGTTGATTCTGAGCTCCTTAGGGTTCATTCATACCCGGTGGTCCTTCGGTTGCAGGCAGTCCAGTGACAACGACCTCATTTGGGTCATCTTGAACAGTCCTTCTAGCTCTCGCCATTAAAACTTATTCGAAGCTTCTGGATAGAGCGTAGAAAATGACTTTTCGTATCGATTCCCACAGACGGCGCTAATCTGTTGATGCAAAAAACTGTTACGTCCTCTTCCCACGTCCTACCACCTGCACAAAAAGGAGACAAGGGAGACCTTAGCTCGAGCTGGGGAACCTCTGTTGCTAAAGTCAGCGCTAGGACTGTGCAAGAGAAGGGTTTGTGAGAGAGTTTTCTACGTACCTTTCAACATGGGGATCCTATGTAATTATAGGAATAGTAGGGTTCCGGCGTGTAGGGATTCTTCTCCTAATATCTTGGAGATTTGATTTTGATCCGTTTCTGGATTCTAACCAACCCTGAGATCTTCGGGATCGAAAATCCTTTCACAAGATTTTTGAGACGTTGTTTATGTTTACACCGTCTTTTCCGTGTTTGGCTCGACCTTAACCAACTCTGGTAATAGGTGAGTCTCGACTGGCTGCAAGGATGTGTCTTTTTGCCTTCTATCGGATGAAATAGAATCGGCCCATAAACGATATCCTTTCTTAATCTGACAGTCAACACTATAACCGACCTAATATGGGACGGTTTTATAGTCGGTTAGGAGACTTCTAGCATTCGGGCCTTAATCTGTCCCTTTAGACGTTGCTGCCTTGTTATTTGAGTCAACTTTATACGTCTTACATATTTTGCCTACGACTCATGACTTTGTAAGCCTCAGTCGGGATTCGTTCCTTACTGTCCAAGCTAAGTCTCTCCTTGAGGCATTTGATTCTTTTGCCTCGGTCAGGCTTATTGTCTCGGAATCCTGGACACTGTCAACAGAGTTGGTCCATTCCATATCCGGGTCTCCGAACTTGTCATATTTTTTCCCAACAGAAATAATGAGATCTAATGAATGTAATATACTCCGGTTTTGTATGATACTTGATAGGGAGGGACTCAAGAAAGAACGTATTGGCTACTCCCCTGCCACTAGTCCTGCCACTAGTCCGGTGGCTAGTGGTCGGTGCTATGTGGGCCACACTATGATGTATGCATTTTATCCATTCTGTTCATCCATTTTTACATATCATTTTAGGGCTTGATCCAAAAAATGAGAGGGATATAAATCTCAGGTGGACCACACCACAGGAAAACAATAGTGATTGGATATCCACCATTAAAATCCTCTTAAGGCCCACTGTACTGTTTAGTTGACATCCAATCTGTTGATTAGGTAATACAGACCAGCGGAAGGGAAAAAACAAATATAAGCTTGATCCAAAACTTTTATGGCTGCCAAAAAGTTTTTAATGGTCTAGGTTTAATCAACACTATTTCATGTAATGTAGCCCACTTGAGATTTTGATATACCTCATTTTTCAGCTCATACCGTAAAATATTTGGAAAGATAGATGGACGGCATGGATGAAACACATACATCATGTGGGGCTACAGAGCACCGACCAGGGTGAGTAGCCAATCCATTTCCCTCAAGAACTGAGACGTGTCATAAATTAGCTCCAACTAAACCGACTAAAATGTAGATAAGTCGGGAGCGGAGTAGATGCGGCACCGGCCTCACTCAACACAGTGTGGGCCTTACTGTGGAGCCTACTTTGATGTATGTATTGTATATCCAAGCCGTTAATCTGTTTTTCCAGCTCATTTCAGGATCCCAAAGTTGAAGCAGATCAAAATCTCAAGTGGACCACGCTATAAGAAACAGTTGTTATTGACAATTAAAATGTTCTTTTGGTCAGAACAGTTTTGGATGAAGCTAATATTTGTTTTTTTTTTTTTCCTTAAGCTAGATCTGCATGGCCTTATCAACAGGTCAGATGCCAAAGAAAAAATAGGATACGCATTACGGTGGGCCCCAAGAAGTTTTTAATGGTGGGCGTTCAATCACCACTGTTTACTATGCATGGTGTGGTCCATCTGAGATTTGTGTCTGTTCAATTTTAGGTTCATGCCCTAGAATTCTGCCAAAAGAGATGGACCGTGTGGATATTCAATACATAGATCAAAGTGGGATCCACGGATAGGGCCATACTGCGTTAGGTAAGGCTGGACTCTTCTGACCGGTGGAGACTCGTCTGGTGAGACAGGACCACTGGATGTTTTTTCTTTTTTACCCTTCTAATAAAATATTTCAATCAATCCAACGGTCAGGCAACCAAATAAACTTATTTCTAAGGTTAGGATACATCTAAACTGGGCCTCATGATTTGGACCGTTTAATTGGAATTACTTGTATTCCAAACTTCTAATTTCGGAGTAACTTATTAGCGCATCAATCATGCTCCACCAGAGCAGCAAAGATTCTCTCTGTTGGTCTTGGTATGGTCCTGATTTTGCCAACTCGACTGAGCTTTTGGAGCTTTAGTTTTTACACCTGAGCTGAGTTTCTTTTCCAGTATTATGCATAAGTAAAATATACTAAATTAATTAACTTTATATATATATATATATATATATATATATATATATATATATATATATATATATATACTAAGTTAACCGTGCTGAGTCGAGCCAAGTCAAGTTGAATTAAAGGCCACATCAAGCTTGGCTCAAAATTATTTTGAGTTCAAAAAATCAGCTTGGTTCAACCTGGACCTAGCGCTCGAGTCAAGCCAAGTCGAGTTGATCCAGGCCGGGCCAAGTGAGTTAACCAAGCTAATTTAATTTGTGTCCAACTCTAACATTGGCACAAACATCACTAGAATTCACATGATGTGGTTTACTTGAGTTTAAGAATAGCTTGATTTTCATTATCTTCAGAGAGTATCATCATCTTGTTGAGTAGAGTATAAATTGGATAGCATATACAAACGACTTGGCTTGTAAACAGCTAACCGTGGGTGTCCGTTGACCATTGCAGCCCTTGTGGTGCGGCCTACATGAGTTTTGGTCCCACCCAATTTTTTGTTCCCAATACATTGGCTCAGCTGATGGACAGCATGGATCTCATGCTCGTTCTCTGCCACATGGTATAATCGGGTAGCAGTAGGCGAACCCCCTGCGAGCAAGCTCCTAGTCATGTTGGTGTCGTTCCTTCAACGATTGCTTTCTAATTGAAAATACCCTAGCATGACTTGCACTGAGCTGGATGGAACGGTTTCACGTGGATGAAAGCCATCCATCCATTAGGTGCATCACCCTTTATTTAGGTGGGGTCAAAAAATCAAGCAGATTCAAGACTTGCTACACCACTGGGAATCATTAAAATCATCCAAATTTTGTGGGGTCTACTGTGGTGCATAAATGAAATCCAATCTATTCATCCAACAAGCCCCATCGAGGATGAAGGGATGCCCCTAAAATTTGGACATTTGAAGGCGAGCCACACAACATGAATTTAGAAGTGTTAAGCATGATTTTTCACCATTCCTCATCTTGTGGCCCAACTAAGACTTAGATTGTACTTTTTTTTTTTTTTTTTGTTAGAGCATTAAAGTCTCTTGATATGCATTCATATACCATCCTCTAATGACTCAAGCTTTCAAATTAACTAGTTGTTTGACATGATATCAGAGTGGAAGGTCCAGTATAAAACACGGGGTTAATTTGATGCATAGTATTAGGTGGCATAGATTTGCATTTGGTCCATGCAAACTTGAAAAGACGGGACGAATGGATCAATCTCGATTGATACCAGGTTCTCCTGTGCTAATAGTAGATACTGCGGATTTTTTGGTGGATTTTGAAAGCCACTATATTTGTTGGCCTACATTGATGCATGTGTTCTATCCACAATGTCCATCTATATGTACATTTGGGTTGTATATATGACTATATGTGCTGGTGACCAGCATTAGTTGTAAAACCTAGCCTATTGATTATAATTTCAAGGTTCACTTAATGCAAGCTTCGCTTATTACAATGTAGTTTTTAAAGGAAGATTTTGATCCCAAAGATGAAATTGAGTTCGATCACAGTACCATAGTATTTTCGGACATCCTATCATTGTGCGATAATGATATTAAATCCCTGAAATGCAATTCCATATCATTTAATCCCGTGTACTAGACAGGGCAATTTGAATGGGATGAAACCTTTGCTCCAGATAAAATAGCTTCTATGAGTTGGATGTTTATATTGTAGACATCTAACGGCGTAGAAATGACATAAAACAAGCGTTTTCCATAAAATTTCAATTTTAGGCTTAAATGTCACAAGTTGGAATGCTGCTATCCCTGAGAAGGAATACACGAACATCCTTCTCTACTTAAATTTTGTCTGGCATGCAAGTTTACATTGAGTATGACTTGGCTGCGACCGTAGAACCAACTCATGTGGATCGTGTTGGGATGCCTTGCACAAACCTTAGGATCTAGCCTCCCGAAACAAACCAGAATTATGGATAATAAAGCAATGAAATAAATCAAAGCATCAATCACACACCACACAAGAGATTTTTACGTGGAAAACCCTTAAAGAGGTAAAAACCACGGGACCTCGTCCAGATCAACAATCCACTATGAAGTAGAACGTTTACAACCTTCTTCACTCACGCAGGAGTGGATGAACAATAAGAGACATAGAGAAAACGAAGAGATCTAACTGATTATGAGGACATAGAAGCGCTGAGATATAAATTGCAAAGTAGAAAAACCTCCCGAGCGAACCTTCCTTCTATAAGCTTCCTCTCTCTCTTTCTCCTCTCTCTCATCTTTGATAGCCCTCTTGTATTTTTCTCATCAACACAATATATGTAGAAAAATCCTAGGGACCCCTTTTATAGTTTTAGAAACTCCTTTCTCGCATCCTAGTTGCGAAAGGACTTGCGCATCCCAGTTGCGAAAGGACTTTGCGCATCCCAGTTGCGAAAGGACAACGGGTCAAAAAAATCTATCAAATCTCTCCCTTTTTGACCCAGGAGGGATTTACCTTCTTTAAGCCAGTCAGATTTCTACAAACTTCAAACTTGCCCTTAAGCAAGGCCTTGGTCATCATATCTGACCCATTATCGTCCGTGTGGACCTTCTCAAGTTGTAACACCTTCTCGTTCCAAAGTATCCCGATCCAGGTGATACCGAATCTCTATGTGCTTTGACTTGGAATGCCGACTTGGATTCTTGCTCAAGTGTATAGCACTCGACTATCGCAATGATAGACCACGTGCTCCTCCTGCTTTAGGCTAAGTTCCTGTAGGAACCTCTTCATCCAAAGCATCTCTTTACATGCCTCTGTGACTGCAATGTACTCGGCTTCTGTAGTTGACAATGCTACGACCTTCTGTAACTTGCTCTGCCAAGAAACCGCTCCCCCTGCAAATGTGAACATGAACCCCGATGTAACTTCCTGGAGTCAATGTCACCTACCATATCTGCATCTGTGTAGCCCTCTAACACAGGTTTTCCGTCACCATAGCATAGGCTCAACCTGGATAAGCCTCTTAGATACCGTAGTATCCATTTCACCGCTGCCCAATGTTCTTTGCCAGGATTGGCAAGATACTGGCTGACAACACCAACCGCATATGCTATGTCTGGGCGTGTATACACTATCGCATACATCAAACTTCATACAGCTGACGCGTATGGTATTTTCTGCATCTCTTCCACCTCTGCCTTCTTCATCTTGGGACACCGCCCACGCTCAATCTGAAGTGACCATCTAGTGGAGTATCTTGGCGGCCATTGCATTCATATTGAACCGCTCTAGGACTTTCTCAATATACCGCTCTTGTGACAGCCAGAGCTTCCTGTTGCTTCTGTCACAGGTTATCTCCATTCCTAGGATCTGTCTAGCAGGGCCCAAGTCTTTCATCACAAAAGACTTGCCCAACTCCTGTTTCAGCCTGTTAATCTTCTTGATGTCTTTTCCCATGATGAGCATGTCATCAATATATAACAGCAGAACTAAGAAATCACCGTCTGAGAACTTACGCGTGAACACACAGTGGTCCGACTCCATTCTGTCATACCCATGTTTCAACATAAACGAGTCGAACTTCTTGTACCATTGCCGTGGAGCTTATTTCAGCCCATACAAGCTCTTCCTTAGCCTACACACCATATGCTCCTTGCCTTTGACTTCGAACCCCTCTGGTTGGTGCATGTACATCTTTTCTTCCAGGTCACCATGGAGAAAGGCAGTTTTAACATCTAACTGCTCTATCTCCAGATCCATGCTAGTCGCCAACCCAAGCAACACCCGTATGGATGTCATCTTCACTACTGGTAAGAATATCTCCTCGAAGTCTATGCCTTTTCTCTGACCAAACCCTTTCACCACAAGTCTGGCCTTGAACCTCGTCTGTGAATTCTTCTGCTCAATCTTCTTTCTGAACACCCACTTGTTGCTCAGAGCTTTCTTGCCCTTAGGTAATTTCACCATGTCATAGGTGTGGTTCTTATGCAAGGATTCCATCTCCTCTTGCATAGCTTTCAACCACTCCCCCTTATGCTCGTCGGCTAGGGCCTCAAAATAATCTTCTGGCTCTCCCCCAACGGTTAACATAATGTACTCATGCGGCGAGTACCTCTTGGACGGTTGTCTGTCCCTAGATGACCTCCTCACCTGTGGCTCAACAGATGGATCAAGTGGGGGCTGCTCCCCTGGTCCATCTTCTGAAGGAACTCTCTCATCCTCTGCACCTTGCTGTACTCTCCCATCATCAGGCACCACGGGAGGAGTAATCAGATCCATGTCCTCTAGCTCACCTGAACTAGGCTGGTTCTTCTCTGGCTTACTAATGTCTTCGATACACTGATCTTCAAAGAAAACCACATCTCTGCTCCTGACGAGCTTCTTCTCGGTCGGATCCCACAACCTGTAACCGAATTTTTCATCACCGTACCCTAAGAACACACACTGCCTGATCTTCATATCGAGCTTGGATCTCTCGTCTTTTGGTACGTAAACGGATGCCCTGCATCCAAACACCTTGAGATGACTGTACGATGAATCTTGTCCAGTCCACACCTTCTCAGGTACTTCTCCATTCAACGGGACTGATGGAGACCTGTTTATCAAATACACCGCTGTGCGCATTGCTTCTCCCCAGAACGTCTTGGGCAACTTCGCATGGGATAACATGCATCTGATTCTCTCAACAATGGTGCGATTCATTCGCTCAGCTACACTATTATGCTGGGGGGTCTTGGGAACCGTCTGTTCATGCCATATACCCTGGGACTTGCAGTACTCGTGAAAGTCGCCAATATATTCACCACCATTGTCAGTGCGGATGCACTTCAATGGTCTACCTGTCTCTCTCTCGACCATAGCATGAAACAACTTAAACACACCAAAGACCTCGTCCTTGGATTTCAAAGCATAAACCCAAACCCTCCTAGATGCATCATCTATAAAAGTAACAAAATACAATGCCCCACCCAAGGTTTTTGTCCTCATAGGACCACAAACATCAGAATAAACCAAATCTAATGCATGCACTTTATTAACATGAGAAACAGTTTTAATAAATGAAACTCTATGTCAGTTTCCGATAAACAATCAAGACAGGTTTTGAGAGGTGTACCTGTCATGTCCGGAAGGAACCGCTTCCTCACTAGTAGCTGAAGCCCTTTTTCACTCATGTGGCCTAGACGCCTGTGCCACATGTTAATAGCCGAATCTTCCGCTGCGTTCAACCCACCCTTGCATATACTGACACTTGCCTTGTACAGGGTGCAACGCTTCTCTCCTCTAGCCACGATCCATGAACCCTTGATGAGCTTCCATCGCCCACCAGCAAACTGGCTTTCATAGCCATCATCATCCAACCTTCCCGTCGATATCAAGTTGAGGCGAAGGTCTGGGATATGCCTCACGTTCCTGAGAACCAATGTTCAGTCCACATCAGTTTTCACACAAATATCACCAACTTCCACGATATTTGATACGCCAGAATTTCTCATCTTCACAGTCCCATAGTCACCTGACTTGTAGCTTGTGAAGGAGTCCTTATGTGGAGTCGCATGAAAAAAAGCTCCCGAGTCTATCACCTAGTCGGTGCCCTGACTCGTAGCCGTGAGACATACATCGTGATCTGTAGAAAGAATAACTACCATGTTGCCATCTGAAGCGACCGCAGTGGAATTAGATTCTTCTTCCTTCCCTTTTCCTTTCTTGTCATTTTTCTTACTACGACATTCATGCTTGTAGTGGCCCTTCTTGCCACAATTCTAGCATTCAACCTCTTTTCTGTTACTCGACTTGCCTCTTGATTTATCTCGGGCCTTCCCATCCTTCCTGTTCTTTCCTCTCCACTGTTCCTGCGTCACAAGAGCATCTTACTGAGTAGACCCCTGAGACTTCCTCCTTGTTTCCTCATTGAAGAGACAACTGGTTACCTGTTCCATGGATATCTTTCCGTCTGGCGCGGAGTTACTTAGAGACACCACCAATGTCTCTCAACCGTCATGCAATGAACTAAGCAATAGTAAAGCCTGCAATTCATCATCCAGACCATCTTCATAGAGGTGAGTTGGTTCACTATATTATCGACCTCATTCATATGCTCGGCCACAAACCACCATCCTTGAACTTGAGATTTACAAGTCGCCTTATCGTAAATATCTTATTACTAAATGTCTTCCTCTCATACAGCATATAGTAATTTTAGCCATAGGCTTTACTGAGGTTTCCGTAGACACATGGTGGAACACAGTTCATCCAACCTTTGTCTAATAAACCCAACCGCCTTTCTATCCATCTTCTTCCAATCATCATGGTGGAACCCTTGGATTTTGCTGATATGCCTGAGATTGGAGAATATAGATCCTTGCAATAAAGCAAGTCCTCCATCTTAGCCTTCCATATGGTCCAGTTAGAACCATTGGGGCTGATCATCCTTGAGCCACCTTCCATAATTCCAAACCGATCCTACCCGTTCAATAAACTTAGCTCTGATACCACTTTGTTGGGATGCCTTGCACAAACCTTAGGATCTAGCCTCCCGAAACAAACCAGAATTATGTATAATAAAGTAATGAAATAAATCAAAGCATCAATCACACACCACACAAGAGATTTTTATGTGGAAAACCCTCAAAGAGGTAAAAACCACGGGACCTCGTCCAGATCAACAATCCACTATGAAGTAGAATGTTTACAACCTTCTTCACTCACGCAGGAGTGGATGAACAATAAGAGAAATAAAGAAAATGAAGAAATCTAACCGATTATGAGGACATAGAAGCGCTGAGATATAAATTGCAAAGTAGAAAACCTCTCCGAAGCGTAACCTCCCTTCTATAAGCTTCCTCTCTCTCTCTCCTCTCTCTCACCTTTGATAGCCCTCTTGTATTTTTCTCATCAATACAATATATGTAGAAAAATCCTAGGGACCCCTTTTTATAGTTTTAGGAAACTCCTTTCTGCATCCTAGTTGCGAAAGGACTTGCGCATCCTAGTTGCGAAAGGACTTTGCGCATCCCAGTTGCGAAAGGACAACGGGTCAAAAAAACCCATCAGATCGGACCTTTAACTTAGGGCTCACTTCGATGTATGCATTGTATATCTATGCGGTTCATATGTTTTCCCAGCTTAATTTAAAGGATGGTCCAAAAAATGAAGTAGATACAAATTTCAGCTGGACTACAACATAGGAAAAAGTGGTTTTGACTATTAAAAATCTTTTGTGGGCCATGAAAGTTTTGGATCAAGCCGATATTTGTTTTTACCTTTCATCCAGCTGGTCTGTGTGACCATACGAACAGGTTGGATGGTCAACAAAAATTACGGTGGACCTAAAATTTCTTAATGGTGAGTGTTCAATCGTTCACTGTTTTGTGTGGTGTGATTTACCTGAAATTTGTATTTTCTCCATTTTTGGGACCATGCCCTAAAATAAGCTGGAAAAACAGATGGAGTGCGGGGATAAACAATGCATACATAAAGGCAGTCAGGCCCCACTCACATTGCTGGTTCGGGGTAGCAGCTAAGTCACGCTCGTTTACAATTAGGAGGGTCCAATTAATACGGGCTTGGATTGTGTAGCATCGAGCACAGCACTCACGTGAGTACTTACATATATGTGAAAAAGCTTTATGGGCCCACCATGATGTATGTCTTTATTAATGTCATCTATTCATTTTACCCTATCAATTTAGTGCATGAGCTAAAAAATAGGCACATATAAAGCTCAAGGCAAACAACATAGGAAGCAGTGAGGGTAATGAAACACGCTGTTGGAACCTTCTTAAGGCCCACCATGATATTTATTTGTCATCTTGTCTCTCTCTCTATCTTTTTTATTATTATTTTTTTTTTTTTAAAGTTTAATTGTATAGTTTTATTATCATCATCATCATTATTATTATTATTATTATTATTATTATTATTATTATTATTATTTTGTCATCTAATCTGTTTATAAGGTCTGGCAGATATCTGGGCTAATGGAAAACACAAATATTAACTTAATCCAAAGCTTGTGTGGCCCCAAAGGTTTTCAGTGGTAGGCGTTCAATCCAGGGCGTTGACCTCACTGAATCTGTTCCCAATCTTAGATCCATGCTTCCAGGCTAAATTACGCCTCTATGTCTAACATGCGCCTCTTAGCTACTCATCCATCCGTGAACATCGTTAGCATTGAGTGATTAGTGCCTACAACTTATGATGTGGGCCATTCATAGTGGGGCCCACCAAATTGACCTAACATAGGTGGCCTTTCTTGGGCCACTTACTCGTGACGTGACGATGTGACTTTTCCTATACTTATAAAAAGACTTGAGATGAGCATTTATACTAACCTTATATGAGAGAACCAATTATTTATTTTTATTTTTTTTCTTTTGGGTTAGCCTGTTAGTACACACCCATGTCAGTACACACACTTAGGGGTGCACATCAAACCGGTAGAACCGTGGAGCTGGACTGAAACTGACCAAATGGCTCGGTTTGGTCCGGTTATAAAGTGCACTGGATCCGATTTCGGTTCCAAAAATCAAAGAACCAATTACATCGGTTCAGTTCTTGGTTCAGGGGTATGTAGAACCAAACCGAACCGTGAACCGTAGAACCAAACTGCGGATCCGAACTGCGGAACCGAACCGTGGAACCGAACTGTGGAACCGAACTTGGAACTGAACCAAAAACCCTTTGATTGTTTCCATATTTGACTCATGATTTATGGTTTACAATGCATTATTTGGTTGTTTCCATAAATGCATTTTTGCACACCTTATATAATATCAAACCATTCATCAAATAAATAACAACACGAATGGACAGAAAACTGCTCCCACGGTTTTCTATGGTGGGTCCACTTGAACTTTAGATCTATCTCATTCTTTTTCATGCCATAAAGAGATCTCTCCAAATGGTTGGACGGTATGGATACAACACATGCATCATGGTGGGCTCCACATAGCTTGGTAACGAACTTGAGTAGCCATTTGGCTACCGACCTCGTGAGTATCGAATCCACGTTCAAGTTAGCTCCATGTAAACCGACTAAAGTGTAGCAAAGTCAGGAGCGAAATAGGTGCTGCCCCGGCATCACCCAGCACAGTATGGGCCTTACACTTTGATGTATGGATTGTATATCTAGGCCGTCAACTTGTTTTTCCAGCTAATTTTAGCCTATGATCCCAAAGTTTAAGTAGATCAAAATCTCAAGTGGACCACACTATGGGAAATTGTTGTTATTGATAATTAAAATCTTCTTGTGGGCCAGAACAGTTTTTGATGAAGCTGATATTTGCTTTTTGTTTTTTTTCCTCTTAACCCATATCTGCGTGACCTTATCAACAGGTTGGATGTCAAAGAAAAATTAGATAGGCATTAGGGTCGGACCCAGGAAGTTTTGAATGGTAGGCGTTCCATCACCACTATTTACTATGGTGTGGTACACCTGAAATTTGTGTCTGCTTCATTTTTAGGTTCGTAACCTAAAATGCTGCCAACGGAGATGGATTGTGTGGATATTTAATACATAGATCAAGGTGGGATCCACGGATAGGGTTACACCGCATTGGGTGAAGCCGGACTTCTAACTGGTGGAGGCTTGTCTGTTGAGACAGGACCACTGGATATTTTAACCTTCCAATAAATTTCAACCAATCCAACGGTCAGACAACCAAATAAGCTTAATTCTAAGGTCAGGATACATCTAAACTGGCCCTCTGGACCGTTTATTTGGAATTACTTGTATTCCAAACGTCTAATTTCCAAGTAACACATTAGCGTATACCTATCATCGATCATGCTCCACTAGAGTAGCATGAGGGAAGGGTGTAACTTAAATAGGGGTGTACGTGGAGTCGAACCGAGTTAAGCGCGTCAGAGTGGCTGACCCCAGCTCGAACTCGGTTCGGTCAGCAACTCGGGCCGAGTTCGCTATTGAGGCATTTCCACACCACTTGAACTGCAACTTTAAAATCCCACTGTTTTACAAGCAGGGGCAATGGTTTTATAGATATTTTCTCAAACACCTTCTAAGTAATATAAATAATAATAATAATAATAATAATAAAAAGAACAAAAAGAAAAAAGGTATTTGTTTCATGTACAAACCTTCCTTGCCACCAGCCTGATGGGTTTTTTGACCCGTCGTCGACCGGTCGTGAGCCTCGCTTGACCGGTCGAAGGCTGTGGTTGACCAGTTGTGACACGACTCAAAGTCCACCAACTGTGGACTATTTTTCTCCGGGGTGCTCGACCAGTCGAAGGAGGTGCTCGACCGGTTGAAGGTGGCTCTCGACCGGTCGTAGACTCGGTTCGACCAGTCGAGGTTACGCAGATTCATTCCGCGATTTTGCGCGTCACAAGTCCTTCCGCAACTGGGATGCGGAAGGGAGTTTCCTAAAACTATAAATAGGAGTTCCTACGTTTTCTAGGCATGACAAGAGGGTTTCCTAAAGCTTTACAAGAGATTTGCTGAAGAGTTTAGGGCTATCAAAGGTGAGAGAAAGAGAGAGAGGAAGCTTATAGAATGGAGGTTCTGCTCGTGGAGGTTATCTACTGTGCAATCTATATCCCAGCGCTTCTATGTCCTCGTAATCGGTTAGATCTCTACGTTTTTCTCTATTTCTCTTATTGTTTATCCACTTCTGTGTGAGTGAAGAAGGTTGTAACGTTCTACTTCATAGTCGATTGTTGATCTGGACGAGGTCCTGTGGTTTTTATCTATTTGAGGGTTTTCCACGTAAAAATCTCTTGTGTGGTGTGTGATTGATGCATTGATTGTTTTCATTGCTTTATTATCCATAATTCTAGTTTGTTCTGGAGGGCTAGATCCTAAGGTTTTGTGCAAGGCCCCCAACAAAGTGGTATCAGAGCTAAGTTTATTGAACAGGTAGGATCGGTTTTGAATTATTGAAGGTGGCTCATCAAGGATGATCAGCCTCAATGGTTTTAACTGGACCATATGGAAGGCTAAGATGGAGGACTTGCTTTATTGCAAGGACCTATATTCTCCAATTTTAGGCATATCAGCAAAATCCAAGGATATGACTGATGATGATTGGAAGAAGATAGACCGGAAAGCGGTGGGGTTTGTTAGATAATGGTTGAATGATTAAGTGTTCCACCATGTGTCTACGGAAACTTCAGCCGCTAGCCTATGACTGAAATTACAAGGGCTGTATGAGAGGAAGACAGCTGGTAATAAGATTTTTCTGAGAAGGCGACTTATGAATCTCAAGTTTAAGGATGGTGGTTCTGTGGCCGAGCACATGAATGAGGTCAATAATATAGTGAACCAACTCACCTCTATGAAGATGGTCCTGGATGATGAATTGCAGGCTTTACTTTTGCTTAGTTCATTGCCTGACAGTTGGGAGACATTGGTGGTGTCTCTAAGTAACTCCGCGTCAGACGGAAAGATATTCATGGAACAGGTAACCAGTTGTTTCTTTAATGAGGAGACAAGGAGAAAGTCTCAGGGGTCTACTTAGCAAGAGACCCCTATGACACAGGAACGGGGGAGAGGAAAGAACAGGAAGGGCGGGAAGGCCCGATATAAATCAAGAGGCAAGTCGAGTAATAGAAAAGATGTTGATTGCTGGAATTGTGGCAAGAAGGGCCACTACAAGTATGAATGTCATGGTAAGAAAAACGACAAGAAAGAAAAAGGGAAGGAAGATGAATCAGATTCCACTGCAGTCGCTTCAGATGGCGACGTTGTAGTTGTACCAAAGGACGAGAGGTTCAAGCTCGATATGAAGATCAGACAGTGTCTGTTCTTGGGGTACGATGATGAAAAATTCGGTTACAGATTGTGGGATCCGACCGAGAGGAAGCTCGTCAGGAGCAGAGATGTGGTTTTCTTTGAAGATCAATATATAGAAGACATTGGTAAGCCAGAGAAGAATTAGCCTAGTTCAGGTGAGCTAGAAGACATGGATCCGGTTATTCCTCCCGTGGTGCCTGATGACGGGGGAGTATAGCAAGGCGCAGAGGATGAGAGAGTTCCTTCAGAAGATGGACTAGGGGAGCAACCCCCACTTGATCCACCTGTTGAGCCACAGGTGAGGAGGTCATTTAGGAACAAACAATCGTCCAAGAGGTACTCGCCACATGAGTACATTATGCTGACCAGAAGATTATTCTGAGGCCTTAGCCGACAAGCATAAGGGGGAATGGTTGAAAGCTATGCAAGAAGAGATGAAATCCTTGCATAAGAACCACACCTATGATATGGTAAAATTGTCTAAGGGCAAGAAAGCTTTGAGCAACAAGTAGGTGTTCAAAAAGAAGATTGAGTAGAAGAATTCACAGACGAGGTTCAAGGCCAGACTTGTGGTGAAAGGGTTTGGTCAGAGGAAAGGTATAAACTTCGAGGAGATATTCTCACTAGTGGTAAAGATGACATCCATATGGGTGTTGCTTAAGTTGGCGGCTAGCATGGATCTGGAGATAGAGCAATTATATTTTAAAACTGCCTTTCTCCATGGTGACACTACAAAAAAGAGGGTTTTTAGCGACGAAACTTTTAGCGACGAAACAATTTTCGTCGCTAAAAGTCATTTTTAGCGACGAAACACATTTTCGTCGCGCGACGAAACTTTTAGTGGCGAAAATTTCCGTAGCTAAAAATCGTACATGATACTTTTAGCGACGAAACATTTCATCGCTAAATGCTCCGTTGCTAAAAATCCTGTATGATACTTTTAGCGACGAAAATTTTCGTCGCTAAAGACTCGAAACATTTTCGGGCGAAAATTTTCATCGCTAAAAAATACAAAAATCTTTTTGTTTTTAGCAGCGAAAATTTTCGCTGCTAAAAGTCTTATACTGTACAAGACTTTTAGCCGCGAAAAATTTCGCTGCTAAAAATAAACTAACATATCTTTTAGCGATTTAAAAGTTTCGTCACGTAAAAAGTTTCTTTTTTAAAAAAATTATTCCACCTCAGAATTCGTACAAAATTCCTGGTATACACCTCTTAACAATATATTCCATCATATTCATTATGATATACACATTTCATACTATGCACATTCAAACTACATAAACTTTTAGTGGCGAAACTGTTCGTCGTTAAAAAATTAAAAAATCTTTCTGTTTTTAAGCGTGAAAAAAATTTTCATTTGCTAAAAGTCCGCATCTTGTAAGACTTTCAAAGAATAAAATTTTCACGCTAAAAATAAACTAACGTATCTTTTAGCAACGAAAAAGTTCGTCGCCAAAAGTTTCTTTTTAAAAATATAATCTAGCTCAAAATCCCTACAAAATTCCTGATATACACCTCTTAACAATATATTCCATCATATTCATCCTGATATACACATTTCATCATATTCACATTTACATCCATCTAAACCCAAACTACATCCACTTTTAGCGGCGAAACTATTCGTCGCTAAAAAATTAAAAATCTTTCTGTTTTTAGCAGCAAAAATTTTCGCTGCTAAAAATAAACTAACATATTTTTTAGCGACGAAAAGTTTCGTCGCCAAAAGTTTCTTTAAAAAAAATATTCCAAATTTCAAAATCATACAAAATTCTGATATACACCTCTTAACAATATATTCCATCATATTCATCCTGATATACACATTTCATCATATTCATATTCGCATTCACATTCATTTAAACCCAAACTACATACACTTTTAGCGGCGCTAAACTGTCATTACTAAAAATTAAAAATCTTTCTTGTTTTTAGCGTGAAAATTTTCACGCTAAAAGTCTTATATCAGTACAAGACTTTTAGCAATAAAATTTTCATTTAAAAAAAAACTACCGTATCTTTTAGCTACGAAAATTTTCGTCGCCAAAAGTTTCTTTTAAAAAAAAATAAAATCTAGCTCAAAATCCGTACAAAATTCTTGATAAACACCTGTTAACAATATATTCCATCATATTCATCCTAATATACACATTTCATCATATTTACATTCACATCCATCTAAACCCAAACTACATAAACTACATTAATCCAAACACAAACAATCTTATCTGCATCACATTCATTCACGCATAAATACATATAAATTTAACATAAACAAATAAACAAAAAATCACAAAGATGAAGGCGGAGGTGGTGGGGCATCGGTGGGTAAGCGTGCAGCGAAAGCCTGAAACATCTCCTTCATCTGTCGCTCATGCTCCACCCGCATCTCCTACATCCTCCTCTCATGCTCCTCCCTCTGCCTCACAAACTCCTCCTCCATCCTCCTCTGCCTTGCCAGCTGATCCTCTATCCTCCTCTCCTGCTCCTCCCTCTGCCTCTCCTGCTCCTCCAGGTTTAGGTTTAGGTTTAGGTTCAGGTTATAAGTATAGGTTTTGGGATTTGAGAATAGGTTTAGGGTTTAGGAAATTGGGTTTGGGTTCGGGTTCGGAATTGAGTTTAGGTTTGGGTTTTCAAGTTTAAGCTTAGGTTAAGGTTAGGGAGTTGAGATTAGGATTAGGTGTAGGTTTAGGTTTAGGGATTTGAGAATACATTTAGGTTTAGGTTTTAGGTTATGGGTTAAGGTTTAGGTTTTAGGTTTAGGTTATCTGTTAGGTTATAGGTTATAAGTTTAGGTTATAGGTAATAGGTTTTGGTTTAGGCTAAGGTTATAGGTTTTGATTAAGGTTTAGGTTTAGTTTTAGGTTAAGGTTTAGGTTTAGGTTTAGGTTATAAGCTATAGGTTTAAGGAATTGAGAATTGGTTAAGGTTTAGGTTTAGGGAATCGAGTTCGAATCCGGTTTAGGCTTGGGTTTCATGTTTAGGTTTAGGTTTTGGTTAGGGAGTTGACTTTGGGATTAGGTGTAGGTTTAGGTTTAGGGATTTGAGAATAGGTTAATGTTTAGGTATAGGTTTAGGTTTAGGTTTTAGCTTATAGGTTTAGGTTTTGGTTTTAGGTTTAGGTTTAGGTTAAGGTTATAAGTTTAGGTTTTAGGTTATAGGTTTTGTTTAGGTTTAAGTTTAGGTTTTAGTTTATAGGTTAAGGTTATAGGTTTAGGCTTTGGTTTTAGGTTTCGGTTTAGGTTTAGGTTATAAGTTTAGGTTAAGGTTTGCCACAGTGCCTTTTGGTTTAGGTTAAGGTTATAGGTTTTGGGTTTATGTTAAGGTTATAGGTTTAGGTTAGGTTAGGTTTAGGTTTAGGTTTAGGCTTAGTTATAGGTTATAGCTTGAATTGAGAATAGGTTAAAGTTTAGGTTTAGGAAATCGAGTTTGGGTTCGAGATCGGGTTTAGGCTTGGGTTTTCATGTTTAGGTTTAGGTTTAGGTTAGGAGTTGAGATTGGGATTTGGTGTAGGTTTAGGTTTAGGGATTTGAGAATAGGTTAAGGTTTAGGTTTAGGAAATCGGGTTCGGGTTCGGAATCGGGTTTTGAAGTTTAGGTTTAGGTTTAGGTTGGGGAGTTGAGATTTGGATTGGGATTAGGTTTAGGTTTAGGGATTTGAGAATACATTTAGGTTTTAGGTTTAGATTTAGGTTTTAGCTTATAGGTTTAGGTTTTCGTTTTAGGTTTATGTTATAAGTTTAGGTTATAGGTTATAGGTTAAGGTTTAGGTTATAGGTTTTTGTTTAGGTTAAGGTTATAGGTTTTGGTTTAGGTTATAGGTTAAGGTTTAGGTTTAGGTTTAGGTTTTAGTTTATAGGTTTAGGTTTTGGTTTTAGGTTTAGGTTAAGGTTATAAGTTGAGGTTAAGGTTTAGGTTACGGTGTTTTGGTTTAGGTTAAGGTTATAGGTTTTGGTTTAGATTAAGGTTTATGTTTTGGGTTTATGTTAAGGTTATAGGTTTAGGTTAGGTTTAGGTTTAGGTTATAGGTTATAGGTTATAGCTTTAGCTTGGGAATTGAGAATAGGTTAAGGTTTAGGTTTAGGAAATCGGGTTCGGGATCGGGTTTAGGCTTGGGTTTCATGTTTAGGATTAGGTTTAGGTTAGGGAGTTAAGATTGGGATATGGTGTAGGTTTAGGTTTAGGGATTTGAGAATAAGTTAAGGTTTGGGTTTAGGAAATCGAGTTCTCGGGATCGGGTTTAGAAGTTTAGGTTCGTGTTTAGGTTGGGGAGTTGAGATTGGGATTGGGATTGGGATTAGGTTTGGGTTTAGGGATTTGAGAATACATTTAGGTTTTAGGTTTAGGTTTGGGTTTTAGTTTATAGGTTTAGGTTTTGGTTTTGGTTTTAGGTTTAGGTTATAGGTTATAGCTTTGGGAATTGAGAATAGGTTAAGGTTTAGGTTTAGAAACCGGGTTCGGGTTCGGGATCGGGTTTAGGTTTGGGTTTTCAAGTTTAGGTTTAGGTTTAGGTTAGGGAGTTGAGATTAGGATTTGGTGTAGGTTTAGGTTTAGGGATTTGAGAATACATTTAGGTTTTAGGTTTAGGTTTAGGTTTTAGCTTATAGGTTTTGGTTTTGGTTTTAGGTTTAGGTTAAGGTTATATGTTTAGGTTATAGGTTATAGCTTTGGGAATTGAGAATACGTTAAGGTTTAGGTTTAGGAAACCGGGTTCGGGTTCGGGATCGGGTTTAGGTTTGGGTTTCAAGTTCGTGTTTAGGTTTAGGTTAGGGAGTTGAGATTAGGATTTGGTGTAGGTTTAGGGATTTGAGAATAGGTTAAGGTTTAGGTTTTAGAAATCGGGTTCAGGTTCAGGATCGGGTTTAGGCTTGGGTTTTCATGTTTAGGTTTAGGTTTAGGTTAGGGAGTTGAGATTGGGATTAGGTGTAGGTTTAGGTTTAGAGAATTGAGAATAGGTTAAGGTTTAGGAAATCGGGTTCGAGTTTGGGATCGGGTTTAGGCTTGGGTTTTCAAGGTTAGGTTTAGGTTTAGGTTAGGGAGTTGAGATTGGGATTAGGTGTAGGTTTAGGTTTAGGGATTTGAGAATAGGTTAAGGTTTAGGTTTAGGTTTAGGTTTTAGTTTATATGATTAGGTTATAGGTTTAGGTTTTGGTTTTAGGTTTAGGTTAAAGTTATAAGTTTAGGTTAAGGTTTAGGTTACTGGGTTTTGGTTTAGGTTATAGGTTTTGGTTTAGGTTAAGGTTATAGGTTTTGGTTTAGGTTATGGGTTTAGGTTTAGGTTTTAGTTTATAGATTTAGGCTTTGGGAATTGAGAATAGGTTAAGGTTTAGGTTTAGGAAATCGGGTTCGGGTTCTGGATCGGGTTTAGGCTTGGGTTTTCAAGTTTAGGTTTAAGTTTAGGTTAGGGAGTTGAGATTGGGATAAGGTGTAGGTTTAGGTTTAGGGATTTGAGAATAGGTTAAGGTTTAGGTATAGGAAATCGGGTTCGGGTTCGGGATCGGGTTTAGAAGTTTAGGTTTAGGTTTAGGTTGGGGACTTGAGATTAGGATTGGGATTAGGTTTAGGTATAGGTATTTGAGAATATATTTAGGTATTAGGTTTAGGTTAAGGTTAAGGTTATAGGTTTAGGTTTGGTTTAGGTTTAGGCTATAGGTTATAGCTTTGGGAATTGAGAATAGGTTAAGGTTTAGGTTTAGAAACCGGGTTCGGGTTCGGGATCGGGTTTAGGTTTGGGTTTTCAAGTTCGTTTAGGTTTAGGTTAGGGAGTTGTGATTAGGATTTGGTGTAGGTTTCGTTTAGGGATTTGAGAATAGGTTAAGGTTTAGGTTTAGGAAATCGGGTTTGGGCTTACGCTTGGGTTTTCATGTTTAGGTTTAGCTTTAGGTTAGGGAGTTGAGATTGGGATTAGGTGTAGGTTTAGGTTTAGGAATTTGAGAATAGGTTAAGGTTTAGGTTTAGGTTTTAGCTTATAAGTTTAGGTTTTGATTTTAGTTTAGGTTATAGGTTATAGGTTATAGGTTATAGGCTAAGGTTAAGGTTATAGGTTTTGGTTTAGGTTAAGGTTATAGGTTTTGGTTTTTGTTATAGGTTATGATTTAGGTTTAGGTTTAGGTTTTAGTTTATAGGTTTAGGTTATAGGTTTAGGTTTTGGTTTAAGGTTTAGGTTAAGGTTATAAGTTTAGGTTATAGGTTATAGGTTTGGGGTTATAGGTTTAGGTTAAGGGTGTGGTACGCGCAAATACAGATATAAACATGGCCTGTCCAAATGGCCAGGCCCTTCCAATGCTGTCCATAGGAAATGGACAGCTTCATCATGGTCATAACAGCGGTTCCCACCTTCCAGGGACCCCCGATCATCCGGATAGCTCCGACGCACATCCGGGTCTACTCCATTAATTTTAAGCAAATACATAAACACGACCTGTCAAAATGGCCAGGCCCCTCCAATGCCGTCCTTAGGAAATGGACAGCTTCATTATGGTCACATTATAGCGGTTCCCACCTTCTAGGGACCCCCGCTCATCCGGATAGCTCCGACGCACATCCGGGTCTGCTCCATCAATTTCAAGCAAATACATAAACACGGTCTGTCCAAATGGCCATAGACCATGATCAAACAACCCAAACCATTCAATCACTAGGACTTCCTTACTCCGTGGATTGTTACATAAAACTTGTGCTGACGTTCCAAACGCAAACTTCTAATACGTTGTGAAAATCAGAGTGGTACAATTTCAAACTATGGAACATCCATGAGGTGGCAAATAGAATGAATAATCCAGATGGGCATGTGCACCATGGGAAAATCAGAGAAGGTATATATGTTTTTATCCAATTTGCAAAGTGTAAAGAGCATCTAAATTGATGATGTAATTTATCCAATTTTCGAGTAAATAAAGTAAAATTCAAAGTTATATTGAAAACCATTGAAAACCCAAAATAAAGGAAAGAAGAACATGCCTGTGGTGTTCCAACAAGAAGGACCATTATCTCTGGAAGAACTTTAACACCTTGATTGGTCATAGCAATTGCGCCTCAAAGACAAAGACGTGCTTGCATTTCACCACTCCTGGATATGAAATACCGAGCCTAACATCATGGGTATAAATTAGTTTACAAGTAAAGGGAATAGTCCAATGCAAAGATTGTTTTTCTATACAATACAAGTGATCTCCACAAACATGAAGCACATGACACACAGGATAATCCCACATAAATAAATAGAGAGAAGCTCACATCCAACCAGCAGATAATTCCCATCCTATCATGTGTGTACAACATCCAACCCATCCAAAAAAGTTAGCCCCAACATGAGGATCACCTTGAGCAAAAAAAATTAGTTTGATCCCTCATCAAGTGGACCACACATGCCAATATGGAACATGTGTGAGATCCCAGCTTTTAATTAGACAAGCCACATGTAAGAATCAAGCTTTTCAAAGCACTGAAGTTAGGCACAATATACAAAGAAATGAATGGCTAATACACACTCTTTCTCGAACATCCATTTGTTTCATACACAGTGGTACTAAAAAAAAGTGACCTACTAGATGGTAATTATGTCTTATGTAACACTTATGCTACATTGGTGCATGTGGTGGTATTTGGTTGAGCAATGCTCCACACACATGTGGGCTTTCGAAACCTCACCCACAACTTATGCTTGGTCCAAGAATCGTCGACACAATTTAGGTGAGCCAATCGTATATGAACAAAATTGACAACCAACATTTAACATACATGATGGAATCGAGACTTTTTTTTTCTCTTGACAAAAAAATTGGTCAGTATATATTTCAGGTGGGTGCCACAAAATAACTGGCCTCACCTATCGTATGGCTCCTTTTCACGGCTCCAAATAAAAGACATACTAACCACAAGATGGCCTTTATGGTTCAAACTTGAAGTGTTGATGCATGGTGCCCACTTATGTTACCTTACCCAATTTATTCAACTACCATTGTTCCCAAACTGATGTGTTTAAAATCACTAGACTGAAAATCACTCAACAATATCATGTTTCCCTTCTTTCACAAAGTAGGTGAAGTTCATGATCTAGGGATATAAAGGCATGTTCACTTACAAAGGAAATGGCGTTGGATATGATTGATTGGAAAATCAGGACTTGTAAAGTCAGCCCCAAATAGTCAAGACAACTAACAAGGTTATAATGACAGTGGACATAAAGATCAGTTACCAAGTAAAGGGCCTTAGATATGATTTATTGCAAAACAAGATTTGTAAAGCTGGCCCAAAATAGTTGGGACATATGCTGAAATACATGAACCACGTCAATAAAAGCTTAGAAGATTTTAGAATGATGGAAGAATTATTACACCAAAGTGCTTTTTCTGCTATTGAAATGCAATGCCAACACTTGCAGCGAAACAAAAAAATGAGGGATATCAAAGAAAATGAATTTGGCAAAAATATCATGATGACTATTGAGAGAGATTACCCAATAAGCCAATGAAAGATGGATCCATCAAAGCTCCCGCTCACAAAATATTCCTCATGGAACGGGTGCCAAGCCAAGGCTAGCAAAACAATAAGCCACACATGCAATACAGTGAGTATCCAAGCTTCATCACAAATGGAAAGCATTAAGATAGATAATGTAACTACAGGAACATTAGGACCTACACTGATGTCAGAAAGTGTTCTACAAAAACAATGAAACATTTTGCTAAGTCGCACTCCTCATTTGTGGATTCTTAACCAGGTCTTTGTTAAGTTTTTCACTCATCATTTGATGTCTGTGCTTAGGATCTTCAACGTGCATTACAAGATGAACTAAGAACACATGCCTTAGTTGTCCAGGTATAAAGAGAGTTGATTGTTTGCACAGGAAATGAGTTTTAGTGTTTCATTTGGCATATGGCCCAAGCATTTAGCGTTGACCCCCACTTTGTCAATGGGTTTCTTCATTACTTCCAATGGAAATAGCATCAAAGAAGTCACCCTCTCTCAAATCAGAATATGGTCATGTTATCTACTACAACTGTTTGTGAATCAGCTCAAAATCTAGCTAGTTAACAAATGGTCCAATCATTTTATTTATTTTTAATACGAGAAGTTGAAAAGTATCAAACAGAAGAAGTATCAAAGCTTGAATAAAAGGAAGGTTGATCTCCAGTCTATGAAACATTCACCAATTTACCATTTACAAGCCGATTGCATATTCCCGACAATGAATAACCAGATGTAACATGGGAATCACAGTGCTCGAATGATGAGCATGTGCCTATATACAAATTTCTATAGTTCAATCGAAATAAATGTGTAATGTGAATGGGATCATGCACTTTAGGGAATTTTTTGTGCCATCCTTTGCATTTGCAAAATAAAGGAATAAATTTGTAGATAATCAGAATTCTAGAGTGTACAATATGATTAAAGAAAATGCCATTACTTTAAAAAGACAATTAGCAACCCACTGAGACGCATGCCCAAAAGTCTGGTGATTTCATGGGCCTGTCATGATGTATGTGTTTTATCCACGTCGGCAATCTATTTTTCCAGCTTTCGCTTTAAGGCATGAGTAAAAAAAATGGAGGCAGATTCAAAGCTCAATTAGACCACACCACGGAAACAGTGGGGGTGTAAAGGAGATTATAAAATTATGATGAAGGACACAGAGCCCATCACAAAACAGTTGACCTGCTAAGCATTGGGTTCTTAGGATTCCTTTCAACAGATTAACTTATAACACAGAAACCGACATCTCATTCAAAACCATGAGGCTGCTTCAAAATGATTGACTCACAAAGCAGCAATTGACTCAAGTCATAGAAACACCACCCTATTTTTCCCCACTTTTTTCTTTTTCTTCTTCAAATGGTATATCCCAAATCTATCTAAACAGCAACTAAAAAATACAGCATGGTATATCAAAGAATAGCATTTTTTTAGAAGTAATATCTCAAAATACTGTAGAAAAACAAAAGCTTTAAACCAATTTTGAAAAATGTGCCTGCACTTAAAAACGGTTTAGAACCGTGTTCACTTAGAAACGGTTTAAAATTGTACCTGAACCAAAGCATCGGTCGTTCCTGATAAACGATTTTGGTGTAGTGTGGGATCATTTCATGCATTCTTTGATGTGAGCTAGTCATCAGGTGGTCTTTGTCATGTCATTGCCTAAAAAATGGTTGTTCTGCCTATATGTGATCCACCCTTCTACAACAAGAGAAGGGTAGTTGAAAAAGAAATGACAAAAGGTCCATCCTAAAAATACAAATGCAATAATGACCAAACTGGCCCCCTTTTTTTTTTTTCAACCAGAGCAAACTTGCCCATCCTGATGTAGAGCGGGTCGCGGACAATTACATGGCAAAGATGGATCAGAAAAGGCCTGGTCGGCGAAAGAAGTGATCTGGACCATCAGACCTTAAATCAGGCGTATCTCACAATCCTAGGATGAGTTAGTCGACGAAAAATATATGATTTTGGGGTAGAACGAGCTTTTAGCCAACCAACCCAGCTATGCAGGGTTGCGACCTAATTAAGAAACCCCTGATTTGATGGTCGTTTCCCTGTTTCAATTTCATTTTTACTATAAATAGTAAGTTTTAGTTTGCTTATAACTCTTCATCCGTCGGGCTTTAGGAGTTGCGCCCAACGTGAAAAGAGCTTAGAATAATTAGGGGAACGGTTTAGTGAAGCCAAATAGGACACTTACTATTTTTGGCCGAAAACCTTGCGCACTAGTAGACATCACGACCGTCTATAAATAGTAAGTTTACTATTTATAGTAAGTCGCGAATTCTAGGAGTTTTAGTTGTAGTTTGATTCTGATTTCTTTCCCATTGCTTAGTACCCTTATTTAAAGGGTTGTGAACTCGTTTTTATGGATTCATTAATCTATTTCAAATTTATTTAGAATTTATTTCTATTTTCTGCTCTCTTTTCTCGTGGATTCGAGAAAGTCTCTGTGAGGAGTCCAGAGAAGTTCCGTGGATTCGGAATAATTATCCTCTTGAGGAAGACGGTGCTCGACCTCACGTCCTCCCCTGCGTCACATCCTCAACATACACAGGATGTAACCTGGACCACACACATACACATGCCAGGTATAAATATGGGCATTCATTTCAGGTCCAACATGAGTACAGATATAGGTTTTAGTACCCTTGCACCTAACTCAAACAGCCAATTGCAATACTTTGAAATGATTAGGCCTTGGAAACTGGTTAGCCTGTGTGGTTGGTTCTGGGCCTTATAATTGAACTGGTTGGACTTTTTGGGACATTTGGTAATCAAATAATTGCAAAAAGATGCATACATGATAAATTCCCATTTTATGGGGGTTTAAAAGCATGTGTCATTGTAAAATATCAGTGCAATAGTAACTTAATGAGTTTGTATAATATAAATGCATCCAATCCAATCATCCATCCATGCATATGTACATGTCTAACCATCCAACCATCCATCCATGTAAATCGAAAATCCCTAATTCTCAGTTGGATCCTCAGATCCCCAAATCCTAAAATCCCCAAATCTCTAATTTGTAAAATTAGAAAAACCCCTATTCGGGTCCACATTCAAATTTGTAAGCCCCAAAATCCCTAATTTGTCAAATCCCTAATTTGTAAAATCAGAAATCCCTAATTCTGGTTGGATCCTCGATCCCCAAAATCCTAAAATCCCCAAATCCCTAATTTGTAAAATCGAAAAAACCCCAATTCGGGTCCACATTCAAATCAGTAAGCCCTAAAATCCCCAAATCCCTAAGGGGCCGTTTGGATGCTCAGAACTTGTGCAAAATGTAAGAAAGTTAGAGGTGACTTTCTTACGATTTGTGTTTGGGGAGAAATGCTACGAGTAACAAAGTCTCAACCTATAACTTTCCATCGTAAGATTGCAAGAAAATGTAACAGAGGAATTAGGGGTTTTTCAAGTCACAGTTACTTTGTTTCAGGCAATGGCTATCCATTTCAAATTTGGGAGAGGGTGGTGGAAACATAGGTGGATTAGAAGTGCACCTACACTGCGCCGACTCGGCGTCTCCTTCTTCTCCCTCTCTCGGCGTCTCCTTCGATCTCTCTCCCTCTCGGCGTCTCCTTCTCCCTCGCGTCCTCCTTCCCTCTCTCTCTCTCTCTCTCTCGTCTCAACTTCTCCTTCCCCCCCTCTCTCTCTCTCTCTCTCGAGCATCTCCTTCCCTCTCTTCGCTCCGGCAACGGAAGCCCTAACCTCTCCTTCAATTTTTTTTTTCATTTACGGGTGTGCGAAACTAGGTCATTTGGCGTGGCGCTTTCGGATGCCTAATCTGTGGGGCCCACAAAGTGATGTACTTTCCTTACATCCACACCGTCCATCTCGTATTGAAAAATCATTTTAGCATATGATCAAAAAAATGAAGCTGACCCAAATCTCAAATGGGCCACACAACAAGAAACAATCTCAACTAAATTCCTACCATTAAAAATATCACGGGCCCACTTAAATATTTATTTGCCATCCAACTGAAGCGATTTGCCTAGGGAGTTTTTTTTCCAGGTAATTTTAGCAATTGAGCCCAAAAATGAAGTATATATAATTTTCAAATGGACCACACCATAGGAAACAATGGACTTGATCATGTACTATTGAAAATTTCTTAGGGCCATGTAAGTTTTGGTTCAAGCTAAAATTTTTGTTTCCCATGCATATGTTTGTATAATCTTATAAAATAGTTAGATAACAAATAAACATTACTGTCAGACTTAGAAAGGTTTTACAATTGAAATTCATTATCCTAATTGTCCTGTGGTATGATCCACTTCATTTTTGTATATGCGCCAATTTTGGGCTTAACCCCTTAAATTAGATGGAAAAATGAATGGACGGCATGGACAGATCATATACATTCAAGGTGGGCCCGACTAAGTTTACTCGATGCGATAAGAGCGTACCGAGTAACTCAGTACTCAATCCGATTTACCATCCAACCTATTGACAATGACATCGGATCTTTTATCGTACCAAGTAAACTCAATTGGCCCACGATGAATGTATATGATTTATCCATGTTGTCCATCCATTTTTCCAGCTTATTTACGGGATTGAGACCAAAATTGAAGCAAATCCAGAGCTCAAGTGGATCATTCCACATGAAACTGTGGGAATAATGATTTCCACCATTGAAACCTTGCTAGGCCCCACAGTCATGTTTATTTGACAACCAACATGTTTATAAAATTATACAAACATGGATGAAGGGAAAAATCAAATATAAGCTTGATCCAAAACTTCTATGGCCCCCAATAATTTTTCAACGGTAGAAGTTCAATTCATATTGTTTCCTTGTGTGGTTCATTTGATATTTGGATATTTTTCATATTTGACATCAAGATTTAAAATTATATGGTAAAATGGATGGATGGATTGGATACAATACATAAATCATGGTGAGCCTTAAAGAGTTTACTTAGCATGCAATCCGCTTCCGTTACTAAGGGTCATGACTTCTATAAGATGAACTAACATGCATGATTATTCATCTGGGTAGACAAGTTTATGCCCTTTGAGTCAAATGATTTCATCATTATTTCCCTAATATTCTTGGCTTAAAGATTCTATTTGCCAACATGGGACACTTGTGCGAAGTGCAAACTGTTGATCACTTGGGTCTCACCGTAGAGATGCCCCTGGTTTACTCTTCATGTTGGCCGCTATGTTAGAAACAAAAATAAAACCTTGGCCAAGTTTTCCGAGCCATCTAGTTGTTTCATGGCAAGTGAATATACAAGGTGGGACCCTGCATGATGGATGGTTTGGATCATGCACCTAGCGGTCATCTTGGCACATGTGGTTGCATGTAGAACATAGATGGGTCATTTTTACACAAGCATGTAGGATTGGAGGGTAGGGTGAGTGTTCTGAACTTTTGCTCGCTTCATGTCTAAGAGTCATTGGGAAGTTCTCTTGATGTTTGTGTTTTATATTCATTAATATGTTTTTGATATTATGAACAACTTTTAATCATTTTTGGACAATCTGATCAGTTCAGATTGAAGAGTAAATAACTTTAGATGTTTAAATCAAAATTCACTCAAATTATCAATCAATCTTGTTTGCCCAATATCTTTCTCATATGTAGCATGATTAGGGTGAGTAACCAGTCAAATTGAGGGTAATGATCAAAAAAGAGTGAATGGACCAGACATGTAAAATGGGTCAAATATTCTTGTCGAAATTGTGACCCAACTTATTGACACCCCTGTGAATGTCTGGGATGGCTCATCTAATGGATAGGTTGGGTATAGAATATATTTATCCAAATCGGATTGCGTACCCACTGTGCATGTCATCAG
Source organism: Magnolia changhungtana (assembly GCA_030180095.1). NCBI lineage: Eukaryota > Viridiplantae > Streptophyta > Magnoliopsida > Magnoliales > Magnoliaceae > Magnolia > Magnolia changhungtana. The sequence continues at coordinate 491,029 of JASAUF010000061.1, read as the reverse complement.
ATGCGATATCCTCTCCGTCCATCAAGCGAGTCCTTCAATTATACACCATGGATCTAAAAATCAGTCAAATAAATAATTCGTGTGGCTCATCTAAGGGCGTGTTTGGACGGGCCCATCCCATGGGATTGGATTGTATTAGGGTGGATGGCAAGTAATGATGGTTGTGTCAGTGGATTGTTGGCAATCCCATGGGATTGCTATGGATTGCTATATCTAGGGAATTCACCACCGAGTATGTTTGGCTTGCCTGGCCAATCCTGGGATTACGTCAGCCAATCCTGGGATTGCTCCGTCTAACCAAACATGTCCCAAGCAAAATAGATGGGATTAAGAGAGATTGAGTGGATTTTAAGGTAATGATGGTGATGTCAATGGATTGCTGACAATCCCATGGAATTGCTTCATATTCATCCAAATCAGATTGCGTACCCACTATGAATGTCTGAGGATGTGATATCCTCTCCGTCCATCAAGTGAGTCCTTCAATTATACACCATGGATCCAAAAATCAGCCAAATAAACAATTCATGTGAGCCACACTATAAGGGAAAATGGCCATGAGATGCCAACCTTAGGTTTGTCATTAGGGCCACCATATTGTGTATCTTTCATCAAACCCGTTCATCATGTGTGAATTAAAAGGATGAAGGCAATATACACAAATCAACTTGATGAAAAACTCAGGTGGGCCATAACTGATGAAATTAAAGATTTAGCCATTGTTTTACATTGCTACCATTGGTGTGATCGACCCGAATCATTTTTGAAGTTCATATTTTGTATGAACAATGAAGCTAATGGTTATAATCTGATGAACGGAGTGGATTTCATATATAAAATATATTGGGCCCTAAAACCTCAATTGTTTTACACTCGGCTTAAAACAGGCTAGGATTACTGTATTTATTCATCTAATAAATCGTAGGAAGGCTTTTCGCATGAAGTTACTGTGCACAGATGTTGGGTAGGGCCCACCACCATGTTTGTGGTAAATCTATGCCGTTCATTAGTTTGGTGAGCTCATTTTAGGACAAAAAACCAAAAATGAGTAGATATAATACTCAAGTGGGCCACCTGAGAGGGAAAAATGGGGAAAAAAATATATACCGTTGAAACCTACTTGGGCTCCACCTTGATGTTTATATGCCATCAAAACCGTCTATAAGGTTATTACCACTTGGATGAGGTGAAAATCCAGAAAATTTAGCCTTAAATAAAGCTTTTATGGCCATAAGAATGTTTCAACAGACTTAAGTTTGGGATCCAACTCATTTTTGGTTGTATGTTGTCAAATGAGCTCAAAAGACGGATGAACGGAGTACGTTTCTCACAAACATGGAAGTGGGCCCCACCCAAAAATAGTTCTAAAAATTAATGGATGGTGTAGCCCGCGCCCAAAACGATTCCGTGCCCAAATTAAAAAAACCCTACCCTTTTCCCCATTCTCTCACGCCTCTCTCTCTCTCTGACGCTGCCCTTTTCCCCCACTCTCTCACGCCTCTCTCTCTCTCTCTCTCTCTCTCTCTCTCTCTCTCTCTCTCTCTCGTTGAGTCCAAGCGAAGACGGTTGAAAATCTTCATATAGCATCCAGTTCTTGCTACTCTCCGCTCATGTTTTCCATGTTGACGAGTGGTCTTTTTATTTGTTGATGATGGGAAGAACAGAAATTGCATGGCAAAGGAATGTATAGTGTGTTTTCTGAGACGAGTTTCCCTTTCTGTATTTTTTATTTTTTTAAGAGGGGGATTTTTAAAAAAAAATTATTTATTTATTTATTGAAGAAGATGAATCAGGTACATTCAATCTCTCTCTCTCTCTCTCTCTCTCTCCATATATATATTGATTTTTATTTATGTTTTTATTTTATTTCTGGTTGTGGATATTTTGATCTGATTGATGAAGTTAGGTGTTTCTTGGAATTTCAGTACATTATCCTAATTCCTGATTTGGTTTTTTTTTTTTTTTTTTTTTTTAATGTTAAAAATACAAGCAATCTCAGGCTACATATTGCAGAGTGAAACGATTGTGGGACAAGAGTTATTTAATACTTTATGTGGCGATTGTGGGGTTTTCTTTAGTTTAAACATTTTCTATTTTACTATCCAGAAAACCTTTTTGCCCATGATTACTCTTATTATATTTCATCACAAAAATCTTAATTTTCTTGTTAATTTGTTACTTGTGTAGAACATCCAAAAATCAGCAGGGTCCACCAACAGGTGTTGCCTAGCTAAGTAAATAGGTCAACCTGATTTTTACAGCGGGTGATATTTGGTGGGGTCCATCTTTTCATAAGTGGGATGTTAGCAAACATGAGTGTGTGAATCATTTCTCCTATCCATTCAGCTGGTGTACTATGATATTATAAATAAGTTGACAGGTTAGAAAACTTTGGCTAATTTTATCACAACTGTATATTCATTCAAGCTAATTGTGGCCCGCCCGACTAGTTGACCAACCCGATTCTTGTAATAGGAATCTATATAGTGGTACCCTTCGATGGATGACTCGGATATTCCACTGTCTTCCATCTTTGGTAAATGTGTTGGCGTGGCATTTGCTTGAAGGATTTTCTCTATGCACTCAATATGTCCACAGTAGGAAACTTTCCTGCTTTGTAGGTGACCTCACTTGCTGCATAAGCTATACAGTTGCATGGTAAATCCCATATTTGAGCAACCGGTTGATATGTAAGGCAACCATCATCGTCTAATGGAAGACATTTTTGTTTTTGTTTTTTTTTTTTTTTTTTTTTGAAAATAATCCAAAACAAAGTTATGTTGCTATGAGGAGTACAATAAATGACACACAAACATTCTCACTAGTTATAGCTTCTTCAGAAGAGATTTCTAAATCCCCGATCCTCACCAGATTGTAGCTTCTTTACATCCAAACGCCCCATTTCCTTTCGATATCATTCGCTATTATTGCTCTGTTTGAAAATTACTAGGAATTTCACGAAATTACGATTAAGTTTTCTACATTCATGATCTAGGCTAAATGGAGGTAATTCTGATCAAAATTTCGGATAAGGTTGTGGTTTTCACCCAATTTCAAGCATCTCTGTTTGTCAAATTCTACTGTTATTTAGAAAACTATGGTGTAAAAATCTAGATCTGGAATTCTATAAGGCATTTGAAATTCGACAATTCTATCTTTAGTTGCAATTTCTTTCGATATAATGTTGTTGTCCTTATGTCAGTTTGATTTTGCGAACATCTGTTAGAAATCTCTGAATAATCTTATACATCTCAAGATATGATTAGAACTGATTTTCTATACGAATTTTATCGAGGTCCATTTTAATTTGTCTTTTTCTTGAAATTATTGAGGAAAGGTGCTAAAGAAAGTTCTAGCTCTAAACTATGTACTGATGCTTTAGAGCTGAAACTTCCATATCAAGTCATGATTTTTCTGCTAATTTTGGTGACAGGCTTGAAGAAATTCAGGAGTTCATGTAAGAACTCTATGTGGTGGGCCTTACTGATCAACGATCTGGATTGGATTCTAGTTGGACTGTTTGATTGAGTTAATCAGTGGACCCCACTTAAGGTGATACACTGCGCAAACTATCTGCGCAGCACTGCGTATTTGGGGTGGAATGCTATAGCCTTACGCAAGGCAATTTGTAACGAACTAGGACACAGTAATGTGGAGCGTGGGAGAGAGAGTTTTGATGGGTTTCAAACTCTCTCTCCACAGTCTTTATAAAAGAGAGCTGGGTCCCCGATCCTACACCACGGCAGAAATTCGAATCCCATCTACTGATTTGCAGAAAGGGTGTGAAGGAAAGGAAGATCCTAGTTTTTCTTCTCTGGAATTCTATTCTCAGCAATGGCGTCTCAGTTAGGTAAGCCATCCGCCCCCTTGATCACCATGTCCTGTGCACAGCCGATCTCTGGAACTTCCGCATCCAGATAAAATAACAGTTGGTATCAGAGCTGTCTGTGCAAAGGAATGGATGATCAGATTCATCCATTAGAAATTCCTATTCCAGATCAGATTTACGTATTTCTAAATCTGGAAAGTCGGGATTTGGATTTATTATTTTTTTTTCTGATTGGGATTTTTACCCTCACTACCTGTATTAGGGGCTTCGAATTAAAATCCCCAAATCTATAATTTAATTAGGGATTATTCGAACCCCAAATCCAGTTAATTTGGGGATTTCAGTTCAAAACCCCAAATCAGAAATCAGGGACTTAGGAATTCCCTAATCCAAATTAGGGATTTCAGACCTACAACCCTCAATTCAGTTTCAATTAGGGATTTTAATCCCAAATACAGGAATTAGGGATTTCTGAACCCAGATCCCTAATCCAGTTACAGTTAGGATTACAAGATCCAGTTTCCGAAATATGAAACTTCAGATTTCAGATTTCAACTTGGGATTGAGATTCCTCAGTCCTTACCCGCGTCTTCAATAGAGGCAGCCAAGGTCACCCTATTCACCGCCGGAGTTGTGCATCCTCTTCAACTCCAGCAGATCCGAGGTTATAACCTCCATTCATGGCCGACTGCATTCTAGTATCCACCATCTTCCATCCATGGCTGAGCGAATATAATTCTCGATGCTCCATTGAACATTGGCAGCGATCTTCTCTAGCCGCGGTAGCCATCATCGCGACAGGAGATCTCTGAAATCGACCTTGTGAAAGATACAGGTCGTCCGATCCCAAGGATGGCTGGCAGCAGCGACTGCTTCGAGTAGCCATGAGAGTAGGGCGAGCAGCAGCTGTTTTTTCGAACAGCCATTAGAAAGAGATTTAACCTACCCGATTTTTTGGGTAATGGGCATGCGGACCCGATTGAATGTTAGTCGGGTCTGCAATACAGGACCCGAACCGGATCGTTTTCTTGGTTACAGACCATTAATTAGTGGGCCCTGATATCATTCTAGACCCATTAATCCAAGTGTCTGGTTCACTCAATAACATTCAATTTTATTTTGGTCTGGAACACCTGCGTGTTCAATCATGAGTATTTAGTCTACCACATTCAAGATATTATGAGCTGTCTATTTTGAAATGGGTTGTTTAAACGTGAACTTCCATCCATCATTAGATTTTAAGCTAATCCGTTCAACCCATGAACGACCATACATGAATCTGCCCATCAGATTATATAGCCCATCTATCATTAAAATGACAGTAGCATGATTTAGTTTCGCTCATTTGAACTAGTACAGATCAAATAATAATATTGATCCAGCTCTATAATTGGCCCATCACCCATCTTTGAGTATTGATATGGACGGTTGGAATATAAAGTGTAAAACATATTTATATGTTTCACTCTAAGGATTTCCAAAAGGTCAGAATTAACTTAATAATGGACCGCATCGAATAAATTAAATAATGTCTATACTAGTAATGTTGGATTCGATTGTGTTAGCCACCATAGTGACCTCAATCAATGAAAATATTATGAGTACAACATTAGGATCAGCGGATTGTATACAGTTGCGTTCACATTTTCTTGCGTACGGTAACGAAAACATAGATGATTATCGTATGGCAGTCACGTGAACGGGTGGAGTAAATGGTGTAGGTAATGTAAATTTGAAAGACTCATCTCACCCACAGGTGTTGAGTATCTCAGATTTACACTACTAACATCACTTAGCTTCATTTCAGGAGGATCACTAGCATGTTATTATTTCCTCCCACAGGAGGAATGATGATGATGTAACAGATTCTCATCAAGATGGGATGGTTGGGCCCATCATTATCTTGGATGATTCAGTTGATGCCTCCCTTAACAACTGAATTAATTCATTTAGCCTGATATTTTGTTTACTTTTACGAAATTAATTTGTGAAATTATCAACTAATGTGAGTATATATGTGTCTCTTCTATTTTCAGTCTCAATTCTAACTAATACGCATCAAGTCCCTGCCCTTAATGGATCTAATTATGCTCAATGGAAGAACGCCATTGAAGTTGTACTGGGCTGTCTTCAATTAGATCTTTCCCTCATAACACTGAAACCGCCAGAACCATCTGATGATGCCACTGAAGCTGAATATAATCGATGGGTTGCATGGTTTAGATCAAATGATACATGCCTGAAAGTAATAAAGTATTCGATTTCTGAATCCATGAAGGGCGCCATGCCTGATACAGACAATGCCAAAACGTTCCTGACTGAAATGGGAAAACGGTTCAAGAAGTCTGATAAGTCTGAGGTGGGCATTCTTCTGAATAAATTGACTCGCTCGTCCTACGATGGAAAAGGAAACATCCGAGAATACATTGTAGAGCAGATCGAGGTTGTTTCTAAGATCCGTGCTCTAGGGCTTGTACTCACTGATGATCAACTGGTTCATTTGATCATGAATAACCTACCTCCCCAATTCGGCACGTTCCTGGTGAACTATAACACTCTGAAGGATATGTGGACATTGGATGAACTTATCACTCAGTGTGTCCAAGAAGAAGACAGGATCAGGCAGGTGGTTAAAGTTCAAAATGTTAATATGGTGACCTCAGGTCATGGGCATGGGCAAGGGAATAAAGGTAAGAAGAAGAGGAAACAAGGTTCTAATAATGGATTCTCTGGTCCTCCATCTGGAAACCATGAGAATCAATCTGGAAATGGATCTAAACACAAACGGGTTAAAGGCAAACCGTGCTTCTTTTGCAAAAAGGCGGGTCATTTTAAGAAAGACTGCGAAGGCTTTAAGAATTGGCTCATAAAGAAAGGTAATCATTCTGTTCTTGTTTGTTTTGAATCTTATCTAACTGATGTATCAGCGGATTCCTGGTGGATAGATTCAGGAACTACTATTCACATATGCACTTCTATGCAGGAATTACTACAGGCCAGGCCACCAACTGATGCGGAGCGCTCAGTATACGTAGGCAATGGTGTCAAGGTAGACGTGGAGGCAATAGGAGTCTATAGAGCTTAAGTTAAAGTCTGGTCAATTTTTAGATTTACTAGATACATTCTGTGCCATCTATAAGCGCAATTTAGTTTCAATTTCTGTTTGGACAAGTTAGGATATTCATTCCATTTTGGAAATAAAAGTCTTGGTATTTACTTTAATTCGATTAAAGTTGGAACCTCTATAGTAAACAACTTATACCGCTTAGACTTGATTGCCTCTCACGTCTATAATATTAATACCTTGCATAGAAATAAAGTGGGATCCAAGCGAAGACTAGATTATGAGAATTCCTCCATGTTGTGGCATAGGCAGCTATGCCATATATCTCGTGAGAGATTAGACAGGCTTGTGCGAGAAGGAATTTTACATTCTCTAGACTTCTCTGACTACAAAGTATGCATTGATTGTATAAAAGGGAAACAGACTAGAACGAGAAAGAAAGGTGCAACTAGGAGTGTAGGTCTACTAAAGGTTATACATACAGATATCTGTGGACCATTTCCTACAGCCTCATGGAGTGGGCACAAATATTTTATTACCTTTATAGATGACTATTCTCGCTTCGGGTACCTATACCTTATCAGTGAGAAATCAGATGCCCTGGATGCTTTTAAAATCTATAAGGCCGAAGTTGAAAATCAACTCAATAAAAGAATTAAAGTTGTCAGATCTGACCGTGGTGGTGAATACTATGGCAGATATGACGAATCAGGACGCAATCCAGGGGCCATTCGCTAGATACTGCAGGATTGTGGCATTGTCGCTCAAGTACACTATGCCCGGCACTCAGGAGCGGAGATGGAGTGGTGAGAGAGCACGCACCGCACCCTTATGGATATGGTGCGAAGCATGGTCTGCAATTCGACATTGTCAGAATCTCTGTGGGGTGATGCGATCAAAACCGCAGTTCATATACTAAACCGGGTTCCTAGCAAAGCAGTCAACAAAACTCCTTTTGAGTTGTGGAATGGGAGAAAACCAAGTCTCCGATATCTACATGTTTGGGGATGTCCTGCTGAGGCCAAGGTTTATAACCCGCATGAAAAGAAGCTTGATCCTAGAACCGTAAGTTGTTTCTTCATTGGATATCCAGAAAGATCAAAAGGCTATCGATTCTACTGTCCTTCCCACTCTATTAGAATTGTTGAGAGGGGAATGCCAGATTCATTGAGGACACTGAAAACAGTGGGAGCACGAACATAAGGAATTTTGTATTTGAGGAACAAAGGACTATGACTCCAGTCATAGTCAATCCAGATCACGTGGACATTAATGGTGCAGTTGATTCTGCAGTCACTGCAGAACACCACGTGGAACCTCAAATACAAACCACTGATGAGAAAAATCAAGATCAGACCCAGCAAGCTGAACCATTAAGAAGATCTGAAAGAGAGAGAAGACCTGTAAATCGAGACGATTACATCGTATACTTACAGGAGCACGACTTTGACATAGGGGTGGACAAGGATCCTAAATCCTTTACATAAGTCAAACAAAGTGCTAATTCTTCTTATTGGTTTGATGCCATGAAAGATAAGTTGAAATCCATGCAGGACAATAAAGTATGGGATCTTGTAGAGTTACCTGCTGGAATAAGGTCGATTGGTTCTAAATGGATATTTAAAACCAAAAGGGACTCCAAAGGTAATGTCGAAAGGTATAAAGCCCGACTTGTTGCCAAGGGTTTTAACCAACGTGAGGGCATTGACTTTAAGGAGACTTTCTCTCCAGTATCTAAGAAAGACTCATTCAGGATCATAATGGCTCTTGTAGCTCATATGGATTTAGAGTTACATCAGATGGATGTAAAGACTGCATTTCTCAATGGGGATTTAAATGAGAATGTATACATGTTGCAGCCCGAAGGTTTTGTAGCTACTGGCTCAGAACATTTGGTTTGCAAACTTAAAAAGTCCATCTATGGGTTGAAACAGGCATCGCGACAGTGGTACCTTAAGTTTCATGAAGTAATTTCCTCATATGGCTTTGTAGAAAACACTGCAGATGAATGCATCTACATTAAAACCAGTGGGAGTAAGTTCGTTATAATGATTTTGTATGTTGATGACATTCGTTGGCTAGCTTGATGATACCAGGATGTTAAGCGACACCAAGATCTTCTTGTCTCAAAAGTTTGAAATGAAAGACCTTGGTGAAGCTTCTTACGTCATCGGCATTGAAATTCGCCATGACAGAACACTTGGACTGCTCAGCCTGTCACAGAGGGCCTACATTAGTAGGGTACTCGAAAGGTATGGCATGCAAAATTGTGCTCCAGGAAAGTCACCTATTATAAAGGGCGACAAATTTGGCTTATTTCAATGTCCAAAGAATGATTTGGAAAAGAATCGAATGAAAGATTTTCCGTACGCATCAGTAGTAGGGAGCATCATGTATGCTCAAGTCTGTACGCGACCGGACATTGCCTTTGTCACTGGAATGTTGGGAAGATATCTATCTAATCCAGGAATGCAACATTGGATAGCTGCAAAGAAAGTATTACGGTATCTTCAGAGAACAAAAGACTTCGGACTCACATACAGAAGATCTGATCAGTTGGAGTTGATCGGATATTCGACGCGACTTCGCAGGCTGCGTTGATACTAAGAAGTCTACTTCAGGATACATCTTCATGATGGTGGGAGGAGGCGTGTCGTGGAAAAGCGTGAAACAATCTACCACGGCTCATCCACTATGGAAGTCGAATTTATTGCCTGTCATGAGGCATCTAATCGAGGCATTATGGTTCTGAGAGTTTCTTCTCGTGTTTGCGGATGCTTGGAGCATATCCCGAAACCATTGAGAATATTTTGCGATAATTAATTTCGCTATTTCCTTCTCTAGTAACAACAAGCATTCGTCAAGGTCAAGGCACATCGACATCAAGTACCTTGTTGTAAAGGAAAGGGTTCAGAATCATCAAGTGTCCGTGGAATTCATCGGCACTAAGCAGATGATTGCGGATCCGCTCACTAAAGGGCTCCCTATCACGCCATTTCAGGAGCATGTTACATCCATGGGAGTCATTGATCCTACAGATGTTTTCAGTTAGTGGGAGTTGAGCGTATTTTCACAGACACTTAGAGATCTCGTTTTATGCAGTTTATTTGGATGATTTTGATATAAAGATTTATTTCTGCTTCTCTATATATATGCGCAAAATTTGAGTAAGTAGAACTACAGACGTGTCTCGTTGGAGACATATAAAAGCTTCAGGACCCCTTAAGGATAGGCATATATCATCACACTAAAGTGTGTAATCCTTATACCACATTTCTTAGTTCGTGATCTATGTCGTTAAGATTGAAAGTACTTGTGATCGCGCTTAGTCTCACTTCGCATAAAATAAATGTTGTGACGACTACCACGTTTCGATACTGACAGTCTTGATGGACCAGATTGAATAGCATTACTCATATTGTCCAACTATTTCATTGGTTAACCATTCAGATGTTTTCTTAATATCAAAAATAATTTTTAAAATTTTATGACAATCATTGACGTTGCTCAATAAGGCCCAAGTGGGAGAATGTAAGAACTCTATGTGGTGGGCCTTACTGATCAACGATCTGGATTGGATTCTAGTTGGACTGTTTGATTGAGTTAATCAGTGGACCCCACTTAAGGTGATACGCTGCGCAAACTATCTGCGCAGCACTGCGTATTTGGGTGGAATGCTATAGCCTTACGCAAGGCAATTTGTAACGAACTAGGACACAGTAATGTGGAGCGTGGGAGAGAGAGTTTTGATGGGTTTCAAACTCTCTCTCCACAGTCTTTATAAAAGAGAGCTGGGTCCCCGATCCTACACCACGGCAGAAATTCGAATCCCATCTACTGATTTGCAGAAAGGGTGTGAAGGAAAGGAAGATCCTAGTTTTTCTTCTCTGGAATTCTATTCTCAGCAATGGCGTCTCAGTTAGGTAAGCCATCCGCCCCCTTGATCACCATGTCCTGTGCACAGCCGATCTCTGGAACTTCCGCATCCAGATAAAATAACAGTTCAAAGTATCAAAAGTAGTAGACATGGCAAGTGTAACAGTTTGTGCTCGCTTCAGACCTTTGAGTTCAAGAGAAAAGAGAGATCATGGCGACAATGTTTGCATACGGAGCCTAGATACTGAGTCTTTTGTGTTCAAGGTTTTTTTTTTTTTTTTTTCCAGAGAGTTTCTCCGTTTATAGAAAATGACTGATATGATTTTTGCATTAATGTCTTGTAGGATGGGAAGGAAGGAGATTTGACATTTTGCTTTGATAGGGTATTCTATCAGCACTCTTCTCAAGATGATGTATATCAATTTCTAGCTCTCCCTATAGTTCGGTGTGTGCTTACAATTACTTTCTGTTTTATATTCTTGGTAAACGATTTAGTTGATTTTATGTAATTTTGAAATTTTTATTTCTAAGCGGATGCCATTAATGCAATAAATGGAACAATCATTACTTATGGACAGTAAGTCGCACTTTGGTAGAAATTACTTGAAATGATGCTTGTTTTGGTTGTCAACATTTTGTTTTTACGTTTACATCGTGCTTAATCGTAGTTGTTCGATTGTTAAATGCATGAATTCATGATTGCAAACATGCATGCACTGTAGTACACATGTACACAAGTGCGAAAATGTATCCTTGGATTGCTGTTCGTTTGAGGCCAGGCTACAAAATATGCACCCAGTGAGCTTTCATGTATCCTTGGATTGTGTGCTAATCAATGTTCACTGCATGGGCTGCCCGATTAATATATATCTTGATTCTCACACGCACTCATGTACCTCATTTTTCACTAGAAAGGTGACTGCACATTCAAAGTGCACTTGAGCTAGTGCAATTATCAATGCTACTATTATCTTACACCATTCATCCCACATGTTGATGTTACACCATTCAAAGTGCACTTGAGCTAGTGTAAACTTTTGTACGTGGTGTGGCCCACACAAGTCATTGATTGACTTGATTTTTAAGCCCAAGGCCTAAAATAAAAATAAATAAATAAATAAATAAAAAGCCCAAGGCCTACCATGGAATGGTGCATCTGATATATATATTACATGCGGAGTGCTGCAGATATATATATTACACAAGTGGACCTAGGTTCCAATGATCCAAACCTTTTGATGTAGTACTTAACATTGCAGATGACCATTCACTAAAAATCTCCTAGATCAACAAGTCTAAAAATTCCAATTAGTGTCTACTTGAATCAGTTATGAAAAAAAAAAAAAAAGCGCATTTGGAATCAGACTGGAGCTGGGAAGACATACAGCATGGAGGTGAAGTGACTAAATTGTATTCATGAATGGGATGTTTAATGAGTCATTCTAAAAAAATAGTGGTGTATTTTGAACTAGTTTGCTTTCAATTCAGATGATAGCTGAGTTCCTAAGGAGTTTCAAAAATGAAATTTTAGTTTTACAATTCTAAAAATGTTATTGGATTTTAAAAAAAGAAAACCTATTCCAATGACATTTTTTGAAAAGAAATTCACAACTTCGGTTGACCATTGCTTCCTTTTCTACCCTTTGCTAATGTATTTCTAACTTCCATCAAATAAGAATTTAAGAACATGGCTTAAATAGAAAAATGATTGCCAAAACATGATTCATAAAGTCGACCCCAAATATCTTGGTAAAGGCTATCTTTGATGTATGTTGCAAATCTTTCTTCTTCTAATGAATACCTTATTTTGCATGAGAAGAAAGACTTGTTGGTTTATGAGTCACTGTAGTTTTTCATAGCTCATATATTTAGATGTGCCTTGGCCTCATCCAAGATGGTGCAACCCTTACCTTGAGGCCCACTTTGATGAATGTATTCATGATGCCCATCTATTTTGCTAGGTCATTTTAGCTCATGAGCTCATAAATGAAGTAGATTAAAATCTAAGGTGGACCACATTATAAGAAATAGTTGTGATTTAATATTGGACCATTAAAAACTTCCCAAGGCACACTGTAATGTTTATTTCTCTACCATTAAAAACTTCATAAGGCTTATCATAATGTTTATTTTCTATCCAATTTGTTAATATGGTCACAAAAATCCAGATGGAGGAAAAAAAACCTAATATCAACTTCATCCAAAACTTTTGTGGCCTCCTTAGAAGTTTTTAATGGTCAATCACACCACTGTTTCCTATTATATGGTCCACCTGATATTTAAATTTATTTCATTTTCTGGGCTCATGCATTAAACTAATATAAAACAATGGATGGACAAAATAGAGCATGGGATTGCCTGGTGATCAAGTCACCAAGGATAACTTTGGGCCTATCTTTATGGCACGATTAGACAACTTGTTTGTCATGGACAATCCCATCCATCATTCCATTTGATTCATGGCCATTAAGGTAGCATTGGAAAGAAATCAGCCATTTTTAAATAAAATGAACGAAAAAACGAGGCAAATCCAAATGAAAGTGAACCATACATCATGAAACGGTGGTTATTGAATGCTTGTAGGCCGTAAACGTTTTGAATTTTAAATCTTGGTAGACATGGGCATTTGAGTGACTCTATATTGAAATGGGATTTTTTTTTTTTAAGGTCCAAAAAAGGGATTTCCTTTTCCATCTTAGACTCTATAGCAACTAGTTACCATCCAGATGGTATTGCATTACTGTCTCTGCACATAAAAGTATAGAGAGATTTGATGTCATGATTGGGTTTCATGCTATTACATATGCCTAACTTGCTTCCATTCTATGGATCTTTCATTTATTTACTATTCATGCTTTTCCTTCCTTTTTTTCAAAGGGATTTTTTATTCCTTGTTTTATAGTTCTTTTACTTGTTTATTTATGTTTCAAGGTGAAGCTGATGACGGCATGTGAAACACGTTATGTCAACCCAAGAGTGTTGCCTTTGTCCTGTCAAAGGAATGTTTTCTAAAATTGTTTTGTTATGGGAAACTTGGGTTGGTGTAACCCAATTATAATATTTTCAAGATGTATCCCATCACAACATGTGTGGTTTGTTGGCATTTGGACCTTGAAGATGGAGATGAATCTTTCATAATTCTCAATTACCTGAAATCACCCAAATTTGTAGCAAATAGAAACAACTTGAGATGATTGCATGCTTTTTGATTGAGAATGATTGTCATTTCTATTATCACAATTTCTACCTTGAAACTGAATTTGAAGTGAAGGTAAGCAATAAATTGTTTGATTCTTCCTTCTAATGCCAATTTCTAACAGTTTTACAAGGTGAAGTGATGTGGAAGATGGGTGTGAATCACTTCATATGTTTTATTTATATTATTCTTTATTTGTATTAGTTTAGTTGGGTATATGGGTTTGTAAGCCATGAAGTCTTTATCTGTATTAGCTTAGATGAGTTGATCAATCAGGGCATGGGCATTCTTGTAATCTCTATGCCTTGCAAGGGTGTTTCTGTAATTGTAGTTCTTAAAGCATCTTAGGTAGTAAACTTTTAGATAGGATTGAGAAGACATCTAAGATCTCTCTCGAAAAGATGGATAGTATCTCTAGAATCTTCTCAAATAGACTTAAAAACTTTGTTTTAATTGTAATTCTTCTTTGACTGTTTTAGATCAATAAGGGATATCATCGTATTCAAGGAACGATTTCAACATGACAATGACGGTAAGCTTAACTCTAAATATCACCCTTATAATAAGATTTTGTGCTCTTTATTGTCTGTTTTTGAATTATAATTTTTTATATAATTGACACCTTTTTATCTCAGAATATGATCTAGAAGTAGCATATGAACGCAATCCTTATCAAAATCCACACCTAGGGGAGCATAAATAAGAGGATTGATCTTAACAGTATGGTCGTCATGGACAAAAAATGCTTGCAATGAATGTTTATGAGTACTACTTGGTAATTTTGGAGTCCTTGGTTAGCGTTTGGGCTGAAAGTGCGAGTGTTGGAGCCGATGCTTTCGGAGTCCGAACTCATTCTTTTGAAAAATAGAAAAATGGAAATATTAGTAAATATGGATTTTCTTGTTAAGAAGAAAATGGAAGATGGATTGAAAAAACATAAAAGAGATTTTTTTTTCTTCTTTTTGCTTCAAGAGAGAGAGACGGAGATGTGAGAGTGGGGAAATCGAGGGAGATAGTGGGGAATGAAGTGGCGCGTGAGATTTGAAAATAATGAGTGTAGTTTGGTTTGAAAATGACGTTTCGCATGTGTGGCGTGCATTTCTTTTAAGACAGTAATTTGATTTTACCGAAGACAATTGAATTACATAGGCAAGTGTTTAATGTAGGAAACTTCTCTGAAAATGTTATTCTGATAACTAACCTGATGAGAGTAATTTGTGGTTCAGTTCCTAGACCAATTTCTCTATCATATTCAAAGAAATCCACATTTTTCTTTGTGTTTCTTACATGGTTCTCTATCCCATTTTTGTTTGACTTGAAAGTAAAGGTGATGCATCTTCTTATTTATTCAATCATGGAATGCAGGATGTTGCCGCTAAGGTTCTTACAGATCAGGACTTTCATGAGGATCAACTGAAGGACTTTCTAAGGAAGGTATGCATTTGAAACATTGCTAATAATGTTCTTTGAAACTCGTACCCATTTATGTATCCGGATGTGCGTCGGAGCTATCCTGGATGTTGAGCGGGGTCCCTGGAAGGTGGGAACCGTTATGATCATGATGAAGCTGTCCATTTCCTATGGACAACATTGGAGTGGCCTGGCCATTTGGACAGGCCATGTTTATATCTGTATTTGCTTGAAATTAATGGAGCAGACCCGGATGTGCGTCGGAGCTATCCGGATGAGCGGGGGTCCCTGGAAGGTGAGAACCGCTGTTATGACCATGATGAAGCTGTGAATTTCCTATGGACAGTATTGGAGGGGCCTGGCCATTTGGACAGGCCGTGTTTATATCTGTATTTACAGGGACCACACCCTTACCCTATAAGCTAAACATATTCTCAAATCCCAAAACCTATAACCTAAACCTTAACCTATAACCTTAACTTATAACCTTAACCTATAACCTAAACTCAATTTTCTAAACCTTAACCTATAACCTAACCTAAACCTAAACCTATAACCCGAACCCGATTTCCTAAACCTAAACCTCAACGTATTCTCAAATCCCTAAACCTAAACCTACACCTAATCCTAATCTCAACTCCTAATAACATAAACCTAAACGTAAACTTGAAACCCAAACCTAAACTCGATCCCGGCCGAACCCGATTTCCTAAACCTAAATTTATAATCTTAACCTAAACCTATTCTCAAATCCCAAAACCTATAACCTTAAACTATTAACTTAACTTATAACCTAAACCTATAACCTAAACTCAATTTCCTAAACCTTAACCTATAACCTAACCTAAACCTAAACCTATAACCCAAACCCGATTTGCTAAACCTAAACCTTGACGTATTCTCAAATCTCTAAACCTAAACATAAACCTACACCTAATCCTAATCTCAACTTCGACCTAACCTAAACCTAAACCTAAACTTGAAAACCCAAACCTAAACTCGATCCCCGAACCCGAACCCGATTTCCTAAACCTAAATTTATAACCTTAACCTAAACCTATTCTCAAATCCCAATACCTATAACCTAAACCTAAACCTATATATAACCTTAACCTAAACCTAAAACTTAACCTATAACCTAAACCTTAACCTATAACCTTAACTTATAACCTAAACATATAACCTAACTCAATTTCCTAAACCTTAACCTATAACCTAACCTAAACCTAAACCTATAACCCGAACCCGATTTCCTAAACGTATTCTCAAATCCCTAAACCTAAACCTACACCTAATCCTAATCTCAACTTCATAACTTAAACCTAAACCTAAACTTGAAAACCTAAACCCGATCCCGAACCCGAACCCAATTTCCTAAACCTAAACTTATAACCTTAACCTAAACCTATTCTCAAATCCCAAAAACTATAATCTAAACCTAAACCTATATAACCTTAACCTAAACCTAAAACTTAACCTATAACCTAAGCCTTAACCTATAACCTAAACTTATAACCTAAACTCAATTTCTTAAACCTTAGCCTATAACCTAACTTAAACCTAAACCCATAACCCGAACCCGATTTCCTAAACCTAAACCTTAACGTATTCTCAAATTCGTAAACCTAAACCTTAACGTATTCTCAAATCCCTAAACCTAAACCTACACTTAATCCTAATCTCAATTCCCTAACCTAAACCTAAACCTAAACTTGAAAACCCAAACCTAAACCCGAAATCGAACCCAAACCCGATTTCCTAAACCTAAACTTATAAACTTAACTTAAACCTATTCTCAAATCCCAAAACCTATAACCTAAACCTAAACCTCAACCTAAACCTAAACCTATAGCCTAAACTCAATTTCATAAACCTTAACCTATAACCTAACCTAAACCTTAACCTATAACCCGAATCCGATTTCTCCTAGACCTAAACCTTAACGTATTCTCAAATTCCTAAACCTAAATCTACACCTAAACCTAATCTCAACTCCCTAACCTAAACATAAACCCAAACACGAAAACCCAAACCCAAACTCCGATTCGAACCCGAACCCGATTTCCTAAACCTAAACTTATAACCTTAACCTAAACCTATTATCAAATCCCAAAACCTATAACCTAAACCTAAACCTATAACCTTAACCAAAACCTTAACCTATAACCTTAACTTATAACCTAAAGCCATAACCTAAACTCAATTTCCTAAACCTTAACCTATAACCTAACCTAAACCTAAACCTATAACCCGAACCCGATTTTCTAAACCTAAACATACACCTAATCCTAATCTCAGCTCCCTAACCTAAACCTAAACCTAAACTTGAAAACCCAAACCTAAACCCGATTATGCTTTCAGACTACCGAACAAGCTGTAGTTGTTCATCAAGTAAAAGTCATACCCAAATCTTGCATTGTGACTTTGTATTATTTGTGGAACCTAATATTGTGTAATAGTTTGATTGACTTTGTTTTGAAAACTTTAAATAGTAAACAAGTGAGATTGATTGTTTGATTGAGTTGTTAACTATTTTGTTGGTATTATGGCTTTCATGATTGATTGTTTCATGAGTGGATTGAATGAATGGATTAGTAGTTTAAATAAATATTTAAAAAAATTAAACATTTTTAGCCTCAATTTGTGTAGAGGCTTGGATGGATTTACTAGTTTGGGTTTAGTTTGGATGTGAATGTGAATATAATGAAATATATTATATAACGGTGTATATCAGGATGAATATGATGAAATATATTGTTAACAGGTGTATATCAGAAATTTTGTGCCGAATTTTGAGCTGTATATATTAAAAAAAATAGAGACTTTTAGCAACGAAAATTTTCGTTGCTAAAAAATCTTGGAAATTCTAAAATTTTCGCTGCTAAAAGTCTCGAAATTTTTTTGGCAGCGAAACTTTTTGCTGTTAAAATCTTGGAAATTTTTTTTTGCAACAAAACTTTTCGCTGCTAAAGTTTTGGATATTTTTTGCCACTAAAAAGTTTTAGAAGTTTTTTGGCGGCGAAACTTTTCGCTGTTAAAAGTCTTGTAATTTTTTCGCAGCAAACATTTTCGCAGCTAAAAGTCTTGGAAATTTTTTTCGCGGCGAACATTTTTGCTACTAAAAGTCTTGGATATTTTTGTAGAACTCTTGGAAAATATTTTTGACAGCGAAACTTTTCGCTGCTAAAAAGTCTTGGATATTTTTTTGGCGGTGAAAATTTTCGCTGCTAAAAGTCTTGGAGGTTTTTTTGGCGGCGAAAAGTTTCACTGCTAAAAGTCTTGAAAATTTTTTTGGCAACGAAAATTTTCGCTGCTAAATGTCTTGGAAAATTTTTTAGCGACGAAAATTTAAATCTAAAAAGCTTGCATTTAGCGTCGGTTTGAATATTTCGCTGATAAAAGCCTTGTACATCGGTCTTTTAGCGACGAATTTAGCGACGAAAATATTCGTTGCTAAAATATTTTAACTGCGAAAATTTGACTTTTAGCGACGAAAATGTTCGTCGCTAAAAGTGGTGTTTCTTGTAGTGTGACCTGGAAGAAGAAATCTACATGCACCAACCAGAGGGGTTCGAAGTCAAGGGCAAAGAGCATATGGTGTGTAGGCTGAGGAAGAGCTTGTATGGGCTGAAACAAGCTCCACAACAATGGTATAAGAAGTTCAATTCGTTCATGTTATAGCATGGGTATGATAGAACAGAGTCGGACTACTGTGTGTTCACGCATAAGTTCTCAGATGATGATTTCTTAGTTCTGTTATTATACGTTAATGACATGCTCATCATGGAAAAAGACATCAAGAAAATCGACAGGCTAAAACAGGAGTTGGGCAAGTCTTTTGCGATGAAAGACTTGGGCCCGGATAAACAGATCCTAGGAATGAAGATAACCCATGACAGAAGTAGAAGGAAGCTCTAGCTGTCATAAGAGCGATATATTGAGAAAGTCCTAGAGTGGTTTAATATGAATGCAGTGAAACCGGTCAGTACTCCACTGGATAATCACTTCAGATTGAGCGACAGACAGTGTCCCAAGACGAAGGCAGAGGTGAAAGAGATGCAGAAGATACCCTACGCATCAGCTATAGGAAGTTTGATGTATGTTATGGTGTGTATATGCCCAGACATAGCATATGCAGTTGGTGTTGTCAGCCGGTATCTTACTAATCCTGACAAAGAGCATTGGGCAGCGGTGAAATGGATACTGCAGTATCTAAGAGGCTCATCCAGGTTGAGCCTATGCTATGGTGACGGTAAACCTGTGTCAGAGGGCTACACAGATGCAGATATGGCAGGTGACATAGACTCCAGAAAGTCTACATCGGGGTTCATATTCACGTTTGCAGGGGGAACAGTTTCCTGGTAGAGTAAGCTACAGAAGGTCGTAGCGTTGTCAACAACAGAGGTCGAGTACATTGCAGTCACAGAGGCATGTAAAGAGATGCTTTGGATGAAGAGGTTCCTATAGGAACTTAGCCTAAAGTAGGAGGAGCACGTGGTCTATTGCGATAGTCAAAGTGTTATACACTTGAGCAAGAATCCAAGTCAGCATTTCAAGTTGAAGCACATAGAGATTCGATATCACTAGATCAGAGATACTTTAGAACAAAAAGGTGTTACAGCTTGAGAAGGTCCACATGGACGATAATGGGTCAGACATGATGACCAAGGCTCTGCTCAAGGGCAAGTTTGAGGTTTGTAGAAACCTCGCTGGCTTAAAGAAGGTGGATTCCTCCTGGGTCAAAAAGGAGGAGATTTGATGGGTTTTTTGACCCATTGTCGACCGATCGTGAGCCTCGCTCGACCGGTCGAAGGCTGTGGTCGACCAGTCATGGAAGACGAGTCGTGGCATGACTCAAAGTCTAGCAACTGTGGACTATTTTTCTCCAGGGTGCTTGACCAGTCGAAGGAGGTGCTCAACCGGTTGAAGGTGGCTCTCGACTGGTCGTGGACACGGTTTGACCAGTCGAGGTTACACAGATTCGTTCCATGATTTTACGCGGATTTTGTGTCGTAAGTCCTTTCGCAACTGAGATGCGGAAAGGAGTTTCCTAAAACTATAAATAGGAGTTCCTAGGGTTTTCTAGGCATGACAAGAGGGTTTTCTAAAGCTTTACAAGGGATTTGCTAAAGGGTTTAGGGCTATCAAAGGTGAGAGAGAGAGAGAGAGGAAGCTTATAGAAGGGAGGTTCTACTCGTAAAGGTTATTTACTATGCAATCTATATCTCAGCGCTTCTATGTCCTCGTAATCGGTTAGATCTCTCCGTTTTTCTGTATTTCTCTTATTGTTTATCCACTTCTGCGAGAGTGAAGAAGGTTGTAACGTTCTACTTCATAGTGGATTGTTGATCTGGATGAGGTCCCGTGGTTTTTTGATGTAGAACGTGTCATAGATACGTTCCTAGCATGGGTGGGCCAAAAGAAGATGGATCGTAAATTGACCATAACTTTTGATCCGGGTATCGTCATGGGGCGCACAACCTATCAATCTTTATTGAAACGGGCCATCCGATGTGAACTGACCCACAAGGTGGGTCGCATCTGTCCGTTTCGTCAGAAAGCACGCGCTTTCAGCTCAAAAACGAATTTTTAGGAAAATTTTACTATTTTTAATAATTCAGAAATTTTTTAATATTTTTAGAGTTTTAAATTTTCTTTCCTTTTAGAAATAACTTTTAGTTATACTAGGACTCTTCTAGAGAAAGTTTATTTGTAATTTTTATTTTTAGAAACTAGGCCTTAGAAGAGTTTTATTATAATTAGGATTTTTATTAGAGTTAGAATTTTACTATTTTTGGTAATTACGAATTTTAATTTTTTTTCCTTTATTAATGGTGTAAGGAGACGCATTAGAGGATTATCAATAATTCATTAATCTATTTCGAATTTATTAGAATTTATTTCTATTTTCTGCTCTCTTTTCTCGTGGATTCGAGAAGTCTCTGTGAGGAGTTCAGAGAAGTTCCGTGGATTCGGAATAGTTATCCTCTTGAGGAAGACGGTGCTTGGCCTCACATCCTCCCCTGCGTCAGTTTGGTATCAGAGCCAAGTTTCTTCTCGGATCGATGGCTTCTAACGATGGGTCGGGCAACAATCTCATGGGCGGTACTCCAGGGAATTTACCTTTAGCGGCGACAACTTTCGAAGTAGCGCAACGAGAGAATCAACAAGTCATGCAAGGGCTGCAGGCTTCCATCGACCGCATAGCGGATCTCTTGGTGGAAAACCTAAGGCAACTCCGTGTTCATGGTGGTGATCCACCACCAGCAATTGGTGGAATTCGTAATTATACTGATCGTAGGGCGATGCTATCAATGAACCATAGGATGATTCAAGAATTTAAGATGAAAGTCAATCTTGGTAGTTTTAATGGCCAACTCTACTTCAAAGACTTCCTCGATTGGTTGCTTGAAGTCGAATGTTTCTTCGACTACATGAACATCGTAGAAGAAAAGAAAGTTAAACTCGTGGCCCACAAGTTGACGGGCAGAGCTTCAGATTGGTGGGAACAACTTCAACTCGAGCGGATGAGATAGATGAAGGCGCCAATCTGCACATGGTCGCGGATGAAGAAGTTATTGTACATGCGATTCCTCCTTCGAAATTACGATCAGGTATTATTTCAACAAAACCAAAATTATTATCAAGATAGTCGATCAGTAAAAGGTTATGCAAAAAAATCCTATTATTGGTCCGCGAGAAATAATTTCATCAAAATGGAGTTGCAACAAACTACAGGATTCATCAGTGGCGAACATGTGACCTCTATAGGAATGGAGAACCAACCCAAGACTTCTAAAGTGGAGGGACAATATCTCATCACTGAACAGGCCTTTGTTAAACAATATGAGGAAACGAGAAATATGTATCCATTAGTTGAAAAGAAAAAATGTGGATCCTGTGAATATCTTAGAGGATTTGGAACCAGTATCGTAGGAGTTCAAGAGGGTTGTGCTCGATGAACTCTCTAATAAATTACCTCCCATACGAGATATACAAAATCACGTTGATCCCGTCTCAAGAGCAAGTCCGCCTAATTGCCCATATTATCAGAAAAAATATGAGATCTTGAAGGCAGATGTGAAGGAACTAATCGATATTAGTCAAGTCAAGGAAAGTATGAGTACATGTATTGTGTCAACTCAAGAGCTTAATGCCAAGTACATAAAAAGAGCTAATGAACATCGACGTCGGAAGTTATCTCAGACTCATGTGTCAAGTCTCTTGCATAACTCGAGGACGAGTTTTTTTCAAGTGGAGGAGTCTGACGTAGAACGTGTCACAGATAAGTTCCTAGCATGGGTGGGCTAAAAGAAGATGGATCGTAAATTGACCATAACTTTTGATCCAGGTATCGTCATGGGGTGCACAACCTATCAATCTTTACTGAAACGGGCCATTCGATGTGAACTGACCCACAAGGTGGGTCGCATTTGTCCGTTTCGTCAGAAAGCATGCGCTTTCAGCTCAAAAACGATTTTTTAGGAAAATTTTACTATTTTTAGTAATTCGGAATTTTTTAATATTTTTAGAGTTTTAGATTTTCTTTCCTTTTAGAAATAACTTTTAGTTATACTAGGACTCTTTTAGAGAAAGTTTATTTGCAATTTTTATTTTTAGAAACTAGGCCTTAGAAGAGTTTTATTATAATTAGGATTTTTATTAGAGTTAGAATTTTACTATTTTTGGTAATTACGAATTTTAATTTTTTTTCTTTATTAATGGTGTAAGGAGACGCATTAGAGGATTATCAATAATTCATTAATCTATTTCGAATTTATTAGAATTTATTTCTATTTTCTGCTCTCTTTTCTCGTGGATTCGAGAAGTCTCTGTGAGGAGTTCAGAGAAGTTCCGTGGATTCAGAATAGTTATCCTCTTGAGGAAGATGGTGCTCGGCCTCACATCCTCCCCTGCGTCATTTTTACCTCTTTAAGGGTTTTCCACGTAAAAATCTCTTGTGTGGT
Organism: Magnolia changhungtana; assembly: GCA_030180095.1. Lineage (NCBI taxonomy): Eukaryota > Viridiplantae > Streptophyta > Magnoliopsida > Magnoliales > Magnoliaceae > Magnolia > Magnolia changhungtana. The sequence goes on along the minus strand of JASAUF010000061.1, from coordinate 467,687 downwards.
GTGTGGTGTGTGATTGATGCATTGATTGTTTTTATTGCTTTATTATCCATAATTCTGGTTTGTTCTGGAGGGCTAGATCCTAAGGTTTTGTGCAAGGCCCCCAATACAACCAAACCTTCCTTGCTACCTTGCCACCAATGAAACCTTCCTTGCCACCAGCCAAACCTTTCTTGCCACATTGCCACCGGCCAAACCTTCCTTGCCACCAGCCACATTTCATTCAGGCATTTTATCAAACAGTTGGTGAGCAACATCAATGGCAAAGTAACCGAGTCACCGAACTAGTTGGATTCGAGCTGGATTCGATCCGAGTCGAGTCGAGCTGGGGCCCGCTTGATCTCATTTTCGAGCTAAAAAAATCAGCTTGACTCGGCTCGAATTCAGCTCCGAATCAAGCTCGAGCGAGCTAACCGAGCAATCTCAGTTCATGTACACCCCTACGCTTAAACTTTTGATGGGCTACCCCTAACAGAGCCATGTGAGATCGTCGAACCAAAATGCCCCACTGGCTTGGTCCTATCAACTCAAGATAGGAATCAGAGCCAACCTATTTGCCCCAGCATGAAACTGGTGTTGCAGTGGATTCCTGTCCATCGAAAAACACCTCTTGAGAGGAAAGTTCTAAAAAAGAAATACAAAAATGGACCACAGAACAGTGTGGGCCACACCATAAGAAAACAATGTGTAGCTATAGATGGATGGGCCATCCAAATCCTCCAACAAGACCAATCCCGAGTCAACTGTCTCCAATCCCAAATCACCTGCGATTCAGGACACCACTCACCCGTCTCTCTCTCTCTCTCTCTCTAAACTCTTTCCTTTGTCTATACTCTTTTTCTTATCAACTTTTAGCTCTCTTCTCTTTCTAAACTTTCACCTTTTTTCCCTCTCTTCCCTCCCTCATGTGCCACTAGGGATGTCAACGAGTCGGGCTGAATGCTGGGTTTTCAAGCTTGGCCCCACTGGGCTAGATTTGGGTTGGAGTATCAGCTCCGACATCTAGTTTGGTCTTAAAATTCAAGCCCATTTTTCAATAGACTGGGCTTAGACATATCTAACAATGCATCAGCCCAGACGGGCTCATAAGGCTTTGAAAGGGCAATTTTGTAATATACAAAGAAACCTGTCTCTACTCATCTCCACAGCTACCTACCACCTCTAACTATTAGAAAATGGTGTATAGGGTAATTCTCACTCTCCAAATTATGTCCCTCGGAGTGAACTATATGAGTCATAGATGGGTAGCGGGTCAACTTCTGAGTTGGGCTCTCTAGCGAAGCTCGCCGAATGAGCGTCTCGCCATGTGGACGAGCGGGACATCACCGCCTTGTTGGCCATCCATTCGATGGACGTGTTGCGGGATTTGACCACTCTCTTCTGAAGGTAGATCCCAAGACCGTCCTTTGAGTTTTACTTGTATAGTTTATTTTTAACTTTATTTTTGTTTTCAGGTGGCTCCTAGTCTCTTGTCTGTCCTGTTGGTCTTCCCGGTGGTTGGCCGCGGTTATGAAAAGCTAGAGGCCGATCTTCAAGCGACGACCTCTGAGCTTGAGGTCATGGTGAGCACTAGGGACATCGTTGTGGCTTAGTCAGAGGCTTTACAAGGAATTTATGGGTGTTGGGGGAAGATCTGAGGGTTTTGATGTGCTGAGCCGAACAAGTTAACCAAGCTAATTTGGTTCTTGTTGTTTACACCCCAAGTGTAGGGTTGTGATGTAGTAATAATCTCTGTGAGATCGAGGTCGAATCCACAGGGACTGAACCTTGTACGTAATTTGAAAATAACCAAAACTAGAAATAGAATAAGATGAAATATAAATCAAGTGAACATGAGGGAATAATGATGAATAAAGTGATTAAATCTAAAGAAATTAAATGTAGGAAACTAGGGTACCAAGGATCTACTTGTAGCAATCAGGGAGATCTACTCTTGATTCAAGAACACAGTTAGACTTAGAGTCCCATATTCATCCAGTTGGAAGGTATAACATTAAAATTCAAATCTGAACTTCCTTTGATCTAGTTTTCAAGAGATGAGAAAGATATAAATTAGTCTCAATTTCATCACAAAACCATGCCCATGAGACAAAGCAAACAACAAAATTTAACCAATCTACAACCAATATGAGAGATGTATGAATATTAGAAAGGATTCCATCATCCAACCATGCCCAGGAGATGATGGTGAACAACAGGGATTCCCAGATTTGCAATCTCACTAATGTAAAGAATATACCCTAAGTTATCATAGATCTATTATAATTTAAGTCATAACAAACTATTAAAAACTATGAATATTCCTTATAATCAAAGTAGAATTCAAAGATAGTTCAACAAAATACGAATCAAAGCCATAGAACCACCCCATCACGCTACAAGCTTCACCTCTTAGCCTTAGCTAAGAGGTTTAGCCTATCATAGACATGATGATTAAAAATCTCTTAAATAAAATAACATAAAAAGGGAAGGAAGAAAACTCAGTTTATGGCCAGCCGTCCTCCACAGCTGCTCCTCAAAGATTGGATGTCGTCCTTCTCTCTTCTCTTTCTTTTCATAGCAGAGAACTGTCGGTAGAGAATTTCCGCACAAAGAGACGTGCGTAGATAGCTGGAGTCGACTGGAGTTTACGCACACCTCAAAATAGAAACCGGACGTGCGTAAGGATTCCACACCGAAAATCAGGCCTATACTCCCTTCTTCCCTCACTTTCTGTCAAAAAGGAAGACATCCCCTAGGACGTTTTTGAAGGACCTTCATGAGGGACAGTGTGGATCGAAGAGATGGCTCATGATGGTGGCCCACAGCAGCCCGCAAAAGGTGGACATCATCCGATTTTCACGAACAGCACCGTTTTCCTTCGGTTGCTGAAGTCGGTGGGGTCCATGTCGGCTGTCATCAGGATGCATCGAACCAGTCTTCGAGCTTATGTATTCGTGCCTGATCACGGGCCCAAATTTGAATTGAATCCGTGTGTCAGATGAGCCACACCATTAACCAACGTATCAAGGAGAAAATTGCTACTACCGTCGTGATTGTCTGTATGGAATCATGTAATCTATTGTGTTTTGGTCGGAACCCTCCCCTAGACAATCTGGTCGGTTTGGATCAGCTTTCCGGTGAATGCAAGTGGGCCATGCACCCTCCCAGCGGACGAGCTGCGTATATGCACGAAGAAGGTAATTTCCTTCTTTTGAAAACGTCGGTCAAGTGTCAGTTTGACGGACTCTCTGTTGCCGTGCATGGCTAGTGCAATTGTGCACTATGTACACACATTCTTAAGTGGGGTTCACTATGATGGTTCTGGGACATCTGCTCCGTTCATACGTCTTTTCTCCTCAGATAATGGGTTGAGATAAACTTTGAAGCATATCCAGATCTCGGGTGGGCCCCAAATTGACAATTTATGGGATGATCTGAATGTTGGGCCACTTCTACAAGGATTCGAGGGCTAAAATTTGACTTGTATGGTTAATTTATAGTATTTAGGCCATATATAAAGTCTTGAGCCAAACAGATGGTGGGAACCCTGTGATTTTTCATTCTTGATGATTTTCAGGCCTCTTTAGCATGAATGGCTTGATTTTCTCGAATCTCTTTCTTCGATCTCGATCCCCTAGAGTCCGTCCCTTGCATTGGTGACTTCTGAGTATTAAATCCATGCTTTAGCACCTTTTTTAGTCCAGGCTCCTAAATTCATCTTGCAATACAAACACGATTAAAATAGAGCATTAAACAATAACATATTGGTAAAATCAATATGCCGCCCATGTTAGGTTTGATATGCAATATTTGACCCTCAACACATGTCCAGATCTAACATTGACACCCAATGTGCCGCCCATGTTAGGCTTTGATCACAAACATCACTAGAATTCATATGATGTGGTTTACTTGAGTTCAAGAATAGCTTGATTTTCATGATTTTCAGAGAGTATTATCATCCGGTGGGGTCAAAAAATCAAGCAAATTCAAGACTTGCTACACCACTCGGAATCATTAAAATCATCCAAATTTTGTGGGGTCTACTATGGTGCATAAATGACATCCAATCTATTCATCCAACAAGCCCCATCGAGGATGAAGGGATGCCCCTAAAATTTGGACATTTGAAAGTGAGCCACACAACGTGAATTTAGAAGTGTTAAGCATGATTTTTCACCATTCCTTATCATGTGGCCCACTTAAGACTTAGATTGTACTTTCTTTTTTGTTAGAGCATTAAAGTCCCTTGATATGCATTCATATATCATCCTCTAATGGCTTGAGCTTTCAAATTAACTAGTTATTTGACATGATGTTAGAGTGGAAGGTGCCGTGGAAAACACCGGGCTAATTTGATGCATAGTATTAGGTGGCATAGATTTGCATTTGGTCCCATACAAACTTGAAAAGACGGGACGATTGGATCAATCCCGATATCATGTCATCCCGAGCTAATAGTAGATATTGCGGAATTTTTGGTGGATTTTGAAAGCCACTATATTTGTTGGCCTACATTGATGCAAGTGTTTTATCCACAATGTCCATCTACATGTACGTTTGGGTTGTATATATGTACTGGTGACCGGCATCAGTTGTAAAATTTAGTCCATTGATTATAATTTCATGGTTCACTTAATGCAAACTTCACTTAATACAACGTATTTTCTAAAGGAAGAATTTGATCCCAAATATGAAATTGAGTTCAATCACAGTACCATAGTATTTTCGGACATGCAATCATTGTGCAATAATGATATTAAATCCCTGTAATGCAATTTCATATCATTTAATCATTTAATCCCGCGCACCAGATAGGGCAATTTGAATGTGATGAAACCTTTGCTCCAAATAAAATAGCTTCTATGAGTTAGATGTTTAATTATATTATTGTAGGCATCTAATGACATAGAAAGGACATAAGACAAGCGTTTTCCATAAAATTTCAATTTTAGGCTTAAATGTCAGAAGTTGGAATGCTGCTATCCCTCGAGAAGGAATACACCAACATCCTTCTCTACTTAAATTTTGTGGCTGGCATGCATGTTTACGTTGAGTATGACTTGGCTGCGACTGTAGAACCAACCCACGTTGAGCATGACTTGGCTGCGACTGTAGAACCAACCCATGAGGTTGGGACCTTTAACTTAGGGCTCACCTTGATGTATGCATTGTATATCCATGCCGTTTATATGTTTTCCCAGCTTATTTTAACGGATGGTCCAAAAAATGAAGCAGATATAAATTTCAGGTGGACTACAACATAGGAAAAAGTGGTTATTGGGTATTAAAAACCTTTTGTGGACTATAAAAGTTTTGGATCAAGCTGATATTTGTTTTTTAATCTTTCATCCAGGTCTGTGTGACCATACCAACAGGTTGGATGGTCAACAAAAATTACACTGGACCTAAAAGTTTTTAATGGTGAGTGTTCAATGGCCACTGTTTTGTGTGGTGTGATTTACCTGAAGTTTGTATTTTCTCCAATTTTGGGACCATTCCTTCAATTATCTGGAAAATCAGATAGAGGGTGTGGATAAACAATGCATAAATCAAGGCAGTCAGGTCCCACTCACATTGCTGGTTGAGGGCAGCAGCTAAGTCACGCTTGTTTACATTTAGGAGGGTCCAATTAATACGGGCTCGGATTGGGTAGCATCGAGCACAGCACTGACGTGAGTTCTTACGTATATGTGAAAATGTTTTATGGGCCTACTATAATGTATGTCTTTATTAATGTCATCCACTCATTTTACCGTAGCATTTTAGTGCATGAGCTAAAAAAAATAAAAAATTGGCGGATATAAAGCTCAAGGCGAACAACACAGGAAGTACTCAGGAAGTAGTGAGGGTAATGAAACACACAGTTGGAACCTTCTTAATGCCCACCATGATATTTATTAATTTGTCATCTAATCTCTTTCTTTTTTTAATTATTTTATTTTGTCATCTAATCTGTTTATAAGGTCTGGCAGATATATGGACTAATGGAAAACACAAATATTAACTTAATCCAAAGCGTGTGTGGCCCCAAAGGTTTTCAGTGGTAGGCGTTCAATCCAGGGCTTTGGCCTCACTGAATCCGCTCCCAATCTTAGATCCATGCTTCAAGGCTAAATTACGCCTCTATGTATAACATGCGCCTCTTGGACTAATCCATCTGTGAACATTGTTAGCATTGAGTGATTAGTGCCTACAACTTATGATGTAGGCCATTCATAGTGGGGCCCACCAAATTGACCTAACATGGGTGGCCTTTCTCGGGCCACTTACTCGTGAAGTGATGATGTGTCTTTTCCCATGCTTATAAAAAGACGGTGAGATGAGCATTTATACTAACCTTACATAAGAGAACCATTTATGTTATCCTTGGGGTTATCGTGTTCAATAGTCAATCCACACATACATCGTGGTGGCTATAGAACTTAGTGAGGTCACTTCAGTAGCAGGTTTTGCTACTCAACCTGTCAGTAGCTAATCCGCGTCCCATAGTCAATGGATAGGGTCTTTATGCATCCTTAGGGGGCATTTGGCCCAGAGCATTAGGTTGAATTAGGTGGGATAGAATTGCATTTGGAGAGGATGGGATTGGTTGGGATTAGGTGGAATGGAGTTGCATTTAGTCCCATGAAATTGCATGCATTTGATCTCATGCATGAATTCTGTGGATTTTGAAATCCACTACACATATGGGGCTCATATTGATGCATGCGTTTATCCATGTCGTCCATCCATATACACCGTTTACACATGACATTATGGTTATATATGTGTTCAAGTGAATGACATCCATTTTGAATTTGGCCCGTTGATTACAATTCCATGGTCCACCAAACATGATTTTGTTTAATCCGGTGTTTTCTGTATCAAAATTTTTATCCCAAACATGGGAATAGATGGGATTGGATGGCTACAATACCATGGTATTTCTAGACATGCAATCATTGTGCAATAATGATGTTAATCCCATCTAATACAATTCAATACCATTCAATTTCACTGACCAAACACACCATTAGGATATACACATCCACACAATCGATGGCTTGGATCACCTTCTACCCTCATACTTCTATCTAGTTATCTTTCATTATGTGTATGCCATGTTGTATTTTGTTTCCAAATTAATATTAAAATCAGAATTTCAAATATTTCAGTTTCCCTCTACATTTGAAATTTTTGTTGATTTTGAATTGTGAGTTTTGTCCCTCATCGGATTTAATAAAGAAAAATATCTTGCATATAAGATAGTCTTTTTGCCTTAGGGCTTGAGCCCCATTTGAGGGGTCATGTGAATTAGGTCATCTGAGGGGCTATGCCAATAGCAATATATGCCATTGACCATACACGCGCGCACCTCCAGCCGTGCCGAGTCCTGAATTTTGGTTTATGAATTTTGATTGTTAAGTTCTTCGCTAAGTCAACTTAGCACTTTTAGGTTAATCCTGTGTACCAGGCAAGGCAATTTGAATGTGATGAAACTTTTGCTCCAGATAAAATAGCTTCTATGAGTTGGATGTTTAATTATATTATTGTAGGCATCTAACGACATAGAAAGGACATAAAACAAGCGTTTTCCATAAAATTTCAATTTTACGCTTAAATGTCAGAAGAAGTTGGAATGTTGCTATCCCTTGAGAAGGAATACACTAACATCCTTCTCTACTTAAATTTTCTGTCTGGCATGCATGTTTGCTTTGAGTATGACTCGGCTGCTACTGTAGAACCGACCCATGAGGATGGGACCTTTAACTTAGGTCTCACCTCGATGTATGCATTGTATATCCATGCCGTCTATTTGTTTTCCCAGCTTATTTTAAAGGATGGTCCAAAAAATGAAATAGATATAAATTTCAGGTGCACTACAACATAGGAAAAAGTGGTTATTGGCTATTAAAAACCTTTTGTGGGCTATAAAAGTTTTGGATCAAGCTGATATATATATATATATATATATATATATATATATATATATATATATATATATATATATATATATATATATGATATTTTAATCTTTCATCCAGGTGTGTGTGACCATACCAACAGGTTGGATGATCAACAAAAATTACACTGGACCTAAAAGTTTTTATTGGTGAGTGTTCAATCACCACTGTTTTGTGTGGTGTGCTTTACCTGATGTTTGTATTTTCTCCAATTTTGGGACCATGCCCTAAAATAAGCTGGAAAATCAGATGGAGGGCATGGATAAACAATGCATACATCAAGGTGGTTAGGTCCCACTCACATTGCTGGTTGGGGCCAGTATCTAAGTCACGCTCGTTTACATTTAGGAGGGTCCAATTAATACGGGCTTGGATTGTGTAGCATCAAGCACAGCACTGACGTGAGTAGTACTTACATGCAAAAAAAGCTTTATGGTTATTAATGCCATTCATTCATTTTACCAGATCATTTTAGCACATGAGCTAAAAAATGAGGCAGATCTAAAGCTCAAATAGAACAACACGGGAAGCAATGAGGGTAATGAAACACACCGTTGGAACCTTCTTAAGGCCTACCGTGGTATTTATTTGTCATCGAACGTATTTATAAGGTCTGGCAGATATCTGGACTAATGGAAAACACAAATATTAACTTAATCCAAAGCTTGTGTGGCCCCAAAAGGTTTTCAGTGGTAGGCGTTCAATCCAGGGCTTTGGCCTCACTGAATCCACTCCCGAGCTTAGATCCATGCTTCAAGGCTAAATTACGCCTCCAACATGCTCCTCTTGGACTCTGTGAACATTGTTAGCATTGAGTGATTAGTGCCTACAACTTATGATGTGGGCCATTCATAGTGGGGCCCACCAAATTGACCTAACATGGTGGCCTTTCTCTGGCCACTTACTCATGAAGTGATGATGTGTCTTTTCCTGTGCTTATAAAAGGACGGTGAGATGAGCATTTATACTAACCTTACATAAGAGAACCATTTATGCTATCCTTGGGGTTATCGTGTTCAATAGTCAATCCACACAATCAACAATGCGACTTAGCTACTGACAGGTTGAGTAGCAAGAGTAGCTACTGAAGCCATGTCACCAAAGTTATGTGGGCCCCACCATGATGTATGTTTAATTTGTATCCACACCGTACGTCTATTCATTTGAAGAGATCATATTAGGAAATGAGCCAAAGAATGAGGCCGATCCAAAGCTCAAGTGGACCCCACCATAGAAAATAGTGGGGAGAGTGATGCCCACCATTAAAAACTTCCAATGGCCATAGAAGTTTTCGATCAAGCTGATATTTGTGTTTTCCCTTCCTTCATGTTTGTGTTGACACATGAACAAGTTGGATCTCAAATAAACATCCTAGTGGACCTTAGGAAGGTTTCAATTATGGGTGTCGCTCTCCCCACTGCTTTCTGTGGTGGGGTCCACTCCAACTTTGGATCTGCCTCATTCTATGGATCATACACTAAAATCCTCTCTCCAATGGATGAACGGTGTGGATACAAAACATACATCATGGTGTCTACAGAACTTAGTGATATCACTTCAGTAGCAAGTCTAGCTACTCAACCTGTCATTAGCTAATTATCCACATCCCACGGTCAATGGATAGGGTCTTTACGCATCCTTAGGATATACACATCCAAACAATCGATGGCTTGGATCACCTTCTACACTTAAATTCTATCTAGTTATATTTCATTATGTGTATACAATGTTGTATTTTGTTTCAAAAATAATATTAAAATCAGAATTTCAAATATTTTGATTTCCTTCTACATTTGAAATTTCTGTTGATTTTAAATTGTAGGTTTTGTCCCACATCGAATTTAACAAAGAAAAATATCTTATATATAAGATAAGCCTTTTGCCTTGGGGCTTGAGTCTCATTCGGAGGGCATGTGAATTTGGTAATGTGGAGGGGCTATGCCAATAGCTCTAATTTATGTCATTGACCACACACGCGCGCGCGTCCCCACCGGTGACGAGTTCTGAATTCTGGTTTACGAATTTTGATTGCTGAGTCAACTCAGCACTTTTGGGTTAAAGTGCAAGTGGTTCGAACCCGCGTACAATGAGTGCACCGCTGGGACCCAGTCATAGTCGTTGTATCCTGGAGGTCGATTGCTCTAGAAACCTGTTGCACTTGGGTTGTCATAGTCTATTTAATTCAACCAAATATTCCAACATTTCAAAGATGAGAAATCGCTTTACACATTTTTAGTATATTTTGTTATTTTTATTTAGTCTAAGAAGTGGCTATTAAATTTGATTCTAAATAAATAATGGAACATGGTTGGCCCTTTAACTGTGTATATTTTTATCATTTAATTATTTCATGCAATAAGCCTGGTCTCACTGATCTACTCCCTTTTGAGGTTGTACTGTGTATATTTTTATCATTTAATTATTTCATGGAATAAGCCTGGTATCACTAATCTACTCCCTTTTGAGGTTGTGTTGATTTTTCATTTCTACAATAAATATAAATAGCTCAATTATTACTAGTTATGCTCATATGAAAGTTGGTGAGTATTTAGGCAAGGAAAACTGATATGGAAAGGGATGATTTAAAATTTTGGGCGTACCATGATGTATGTGAAATATTCACACAATCCATCTGTTTTACTGGAACATTTTATGGCATAAGCCAAAAAATGAGGCAAATCCAAAGTTTAAGTGGCCCACACCAAAAGAAACAGTGGTTGTAAAACTTCTACTGTTAAAAGATTATTATTATTTTTTTTCTTCCTAAGCCCCACAAAATTGTTTATTTGTCATCTAACCTATTCATAAGGTCACATAGACATGGGTAAGAGGAAAACAATAAATATTAGCTCGATCTCAAACTTCTAAGCCCTCGAGAAGTTTTAAAAGGTAGGCACCTAATTCCCACTGTTGCCTGTGGGGTGTGGTCCAATTGAGCTTTGGAACTCATTTTTGAACTTGTGCCCTAAAATCGGATGACAAAATAGATAAGCACATGCATCACAACGCGTCTCACATGAAATTCGCACACATCCTCCAAAAAAAGCAGGTTGTGGACGTCTGATTATTACCGATTTACCTTAATTTATAGAGGTGAACTGAAAAGCGAATAACCCCATTTAAGCATAGTATATATCATCAATGTATATTAGAGAATTCATAGAACAAAGGCTTTGTGGGGCTTATTGTGATCATTCAATCAAACCACTTCATATGCCTATAACTCAGAGTATATGTATGGCAACCAAATAGTTTTTTCTTTAGGGTCCAACCAAGCATGTCAAAACTTGTTGCCCGTTTGCATGGCCGGTGCACAGTGTATATGTATGAGAACTAAGTAGTTTTTTCTTTTATATCGGTAGCCCACCGAGCATGCCAAAGCGTGTTGATTGTTTTGCACGGCCGGTGCACAGTATATATGTATGGCAATCAAGTAGTTTTTTCCTTTATACTAGTAGTCACACCAGGCGTGCCAAAACTTGTTGCTCATTGTTTTTGGCAATTTGGTCACATGATAAATGTGGGCGTGCTAGAACTGAATTTGCGGCCCAATTCAAACTGAACAATAATGACTCCAAGCATCGAAATAGGCAGATACGTAGTATACGACTGACATCTGATGAAATTGGCCGCGTATTTAGCTACTCACTCAGTGTGTAAACAAAATTAGGCAATATTCAGAGGGTATGGTTTATCTTCTGATGATGGGTTACACCTTTGTCTTCTGTAAGAAAGGACTTTTCAATATAGACAAAATAGAAATGAGAAAGCATCTTTTACAGTCGATTGCAAAGGACAGTTGCAAAACACCTCCCTTGATGAAGAAATGAATCCATTGTATGAGCATAGACTCAACTTACAGCTAGAACTACCAGGTACTTGATTATTGCTACGAATTACACTATGGAATACAAACAACAGATAAAAAGTGAAGGATTACATTAAAATAATGTAATTAACTTGGTAGGAATAGTAAAGTGATTTATACTAGGGATTGTAAAACCACCGGTAATTGGAAAGATAATTAAAAAATAATGTTTAGGTTTGAATGGGTTAGCTGAGATCATTTTCTCGTTGAATTCCTCTACTATTTATAGTTTTATCTTGATTATCGGGATCCTTCTCACTTATCTAGATCCTTAGTACATTCTTACCATTACTATAATCGTTCAACGTATCATGGCCTACTTTGCTCCAGCTCTTGCCATTTGTTGTATAATTGCTTTTAGAGGATCGCTCATCCTATGGCTACTTAAGCAACATCACAACATTACTTGATGCTCTCTACCTCATGTACTATAAAAAATTATCTCCTTACATTTATACGAGGATCCACCCATATCACACCAAACTTACTCTGATTGAAATGAAAATAATGCATACAACTGGTATTAAAAGAACGATAGAAAAAATCATCACAATGCACGCAGAAATGTGCGGTGCATGGTACACCGATGTACATGATAACTCCTGAACCATGGGGATTAAAGGATCAATTGTTCCTTTGTAGGATCCACCAGTTCATCCATTGTGCCACATCATTTTAGGACATAAGAAATGAGGTGGATCCAAACCTCAAGTGGGCTAGACAAGAGAAAAGGTGGGGAAAGAAATGCTTGCCATTTATATGCCATCCAAACCGTTCATAAGGTCATTCTCAAAATGAACTAAAAACACAAAAAACCTTCCCATGATACAAAACTTCTGTAGCCCTATGAATGCTTCACACTACCAAAAAAATGAGCAAAGGCTACGGATTATCGGAGATTTTAGCTACGGATATAAACCATAGCTATATTGCTACGGATTTAATCCGTAGCTAAATACTCTAACCTCGCCACGCTAAAAGTACAAATTGATGGTCCGTTGGAAGTTCTATGGGGCCCACCACAATTTTTTTGTTTAATCTAAGCCGTCCATCCATTTTGACAGCTCATTTTAAAGCATTAGCTCCAAAAAGTAGTAAATTGAAAGCTTAAGTGGAACACGCCATAAGAAACAATGGAGATTAAGTGCCTTTTGTTGATTTGTGGTGTGGTCCATGTGAGCCTTCTATTTGCCTCATTTTTTGGGAGAAATCCCTAAAAAATTCGTTGAATTGAATGGATGTCACAGATAAATGACACACTTCATAGTGGGCTACACGGAGCCCCTAACATGACCGTTCGTCTCTAGTGCGCGTCCGCGCCCATAAAAAAACAAGTCCCGCTTGCTTTTTTCATTCTCGCGCTCACACTCGGAAATACATTTCTCCTCTAGCTCCTTACTCTCCATCTTCTCCCCACTTCTCTCTCTCTCTCTCTCTCTCTCTCTCTCTCTCTCTCTCTTTGTGTGAGAGACTCATTTGGATGACTGACGTTGGCCGAGTGGTGTTCCAAGGCCCTCCCTGCCCACACACCACCTTCATTCCTCTCTCAATCACGACTCTCTCTCTCTCTCTCTCTCTTCTCTCTCTCTCTCTCTCTCTCTCTCTCTCTCTCTCTCTCTCTCTCTCTCTCTCTCTCCCTCTCAATCTCTCTCAATCTCAATGTTAATTTATGAATTTGGGGATTTTAGGGCTTACAGATTTGAATGTGGACCCTGAATTTAGGTTTTTCTGATTTTACAAATTGGGGATTTTAGGATTTTGAGAATCTGAGAATTTTTAGAAATAGGGATTTCACCTTCCAGATTTGAGAGAGTGATTTTGGTCTCAAGTATAGTTGAAATAGGGTTGGAGGAGTGGCTGCTTTGTGGCATTTGTTTGCTCCTTGTTTGTAATTGTTGTTGTTTGCATAGATATGAAGACAACCCCCCATTACTGCAACCTTCATTCGCAGCCACCACTGTTGTAATCCACTATTGCAACCTCTACACTCCACCAACGCCGCCACCTCCACTGATCGGCGCCAACATTTGCCCCATCAAGAGCTTGGACTATAAGTAATATTCCATTCTATGCATTTTTTTATTTGGGTTTTAATGTTTTGGTGTTAGATGATTTTTTTTTAGGCGTTTAGATTTGATTTAGGGGTCGCTTGGATGCTGTAAAATCTGCAAGTTGTAAATCAATTGCTGGTAAATGGATTACAGGGCCTGTTTGGATGCTGAAATTTCCTGTAAATGCAGCTTGTAATTGATTTACAGCTTTTACCTGCATTTGAAAATCTTCCATTGGTGAGCCCACATGCTGTGCTGGTCTGATGATCGAAACAATCTATGTTCTAGGTCCTATTTTATAAGTGAAATTGTGAGCATTTTACATTGAATGCATGATCCTTACCATCACTATGTGTAGATGAATTTAATAGATTGAAATTTCCTGTGGCTCATGCTCGACTCCAGAAATCAAAGGTCAGGTACATCATTGAAATGTGATTATGGGACCATAGCTTATTCATGGTACTTCAAAGAATATGGACAGTTAAAATTGTCAGAACACCTCAACATGTGGACTGTGAAGAGTTTGTTTTGGGTATGTTGTAACTTTGGATGGAGTTCTTCCTTTTTTATATTAGTTTTTTTTTTCTTTATTTATTTTAACGAGGTCATTCAATCCCCACCGTTTCCTCTCATGTGGCCCATTTGAGGTTAGGATTTTTCTCATTTTTTCTTTTGTCCTTAAATAACTGCCAAAACAGATAAAGGCAGTGGGTTTCTCACAAACAACACGGTGGGCCTACCTAGCTTTCGAGACCACGAACTTCATACGACACCTATGGCTAGGAACGGACAAAGGCTCCAAGGGGACACTATAATTTAGGCTTTTAGATGATCCACACCGTCCATCCATTTGGCCTTATCATTTTAGGGTACAAGCCCAAAAGTAGGCAGTTCCAACGCTCAAGTGGGCCACACAATGGGAGTTAAACACCTACGGTTGATAACTTTTTTTTTGGGGGGACGTCACCTTATGAACAGGTTGTATGGCAATTAACAATCACAGTGGGTCAGAGGAATGTTTTAATCTGGTGGGTGTCATTATTACCGCTGCACTCTGTTGTTTGGTCCACTTCATTTTTTAGCTTGTACCATAAAATGATGTAATGATATGGTAAAATAGATTGACGGTGTGGATAAAAACCATACATCTCATTGGTCCCTCGGAGCCCTTGTCCTTTTCTAGCTAGGGACTGGCCATGTAGCACCTAATCCACATCCGCTGGAAGTAACTGCATGCTGATGGCCGGTGGATGGTCCATAACATCTTGGTTTTAATAGGCAAGGGACCATTCCTTCTTGGCCTATTGACTCTGAGTCTCCAAACCTAACGGGTTGCTTTCTATCATTAACTCAATAAGCATTTTATCTCTATATATGTGTGGGGATGGAAATACCAAGAAACCAACCACCGTTGCAGCAATGGTCACTTATACCTACTTCTTTCTGACCTTTCTCATCTTCTCTTTCCTTTGCAACTTTTCAGTGATCCTTGGAGCCAAGTCAGACAACCACCGTCTTTTAAGGGTTCGACCTCTGCCACTCCCAACTGAGGCCTGCTCATCCAAAGGTAAACATTTCTTCTTGCTAATTGACCCTGACCTGACTGTGTTCAGGATCTTTTTGGTCAATTTTCACAAACATGTGAGATGGTCCGCTAAGGAGGACCGTTGATACATATCTTGTTTCCTAACTCTAATTGGCTATTTCTCCGTAGTGCCTTCTTGCTCTTTATTTAAGACGAGATAAAGGATTATTAAAATTACTATACAGTTGTACACATGGCTGTCTAATCCTTATAAAGGTCCCAAATTGTCTAAAACACCTGTGCATGAAACACTAAGTCCTTTGAGGCCACCATGTTGTATATGTTTAAATTCATTGGTCTTTCAGGAAATATAACCCATAAGCTATGGCTTTCCTGGGTTTTATTTCAGACTGATTTTTGTATTTCCCTTCATCCTGATGAGTTTAATGAAGGAGTCTCATGAAAGATACGTATCATCATGGCCCCACACACAAACCTATGGTTGACGTCCCATCACTATTATTCCCTATAGTTTGGCCTATCTAAGCTGGGATTTGGCTGAATTTTTAAGCCCCAAAGCTTTAGAATAAAGGAGTACACCTAACTCATAGAAAATTTCACATACTCAACACCCTAGCCTAAAAGAGCTAGAGGGCCTAGTTAGCTTAGAAAAAAAAATGAAGAGAGGGAGGGTTGAATATACATTTCCTCGGCTTTCAGAAAATCATCATACCAATCAGACAATATTTCTAAGCATCCAACCTGCAAAATTGACAGCCAGGATCACAATGAATCGTGTGTTGCGCCAAACGCACGTTCCAGATTAACAGAAAAAACGGTCCAAATGTCCTAATGCAACCAAGAGAACTGTAATTAGCTAGTATTGATTTTTCACTGGAATATCATTATCTCTTTATTAATTATTTTATATGGTAATTACAGAATATAAAGGGCGAGGGCTGAAAATAGTCCATAGGTATGGGCCGTGTTCGCCGGTTGATGGAGAAAGGGTCACGCCCATCCAAAGCCTCCAACAAGATCAATCTCGAGTCAACTGGCTTCAATCCCAACTCACCCACAATTCCTCCCGACTCGATGTTCAGGATGCCACCCTACCAGCTCGACCCGGCGAGTCACTTAACACTGGAAACTACATCGTGACCGTCGGATTCGGCACTCCGAAGAAAGACATGACCATTGTATTTGACACAGGCAGCGACCTCACGTGGATCCAATGCCAACCATGCAATGGTGGTGATGGTTGCTACAAGCAACAAGACCCGATCTTCAACCCCGCTGAGTCATCTTCCTATCTCCAGCTCTCCTGCAACTCGGCCGAGTGCTCCCAACTCAGCCTCCCCACCGGCTGCTTCTCATCAACCTGCGCTTACCTAATCAGATATGGCGACGGCTCCCAATCCAATGGCTTCCTCTCACGCGACACGCTGACGCTCTCCTCCTCCGACATCTTCACCAACTTCCAGTTTGGTTGTGCCCAGCTGAGCAGGGGCTTGTTCGGCAAGACAGCTGGACTTCTCGGGCTCGGCCGCCGGCCCGTTTCTTTAGTTTCTCAAACAGCAACCAAATTCGGCCGTGTTTTTTCGTACTGCCTTCCATCCTCGCCGAGTTCGCCTGGGTACCTGACTTTCGGTGCCGACGCCATCAAGCCCGGAATTAAATTCACGCCACTACTGACGAAATCGAACAGTCCATCATTCTATTTCCTCAACCTGATCGGAATAAATGTCGGAGGACAGGCGGTAGCGATACCCACATCGACGTTCTCATCCCCAGGCACCATTATCGATTCCGGCACCGTCATCAGCCGCCTACCCTCATTGGCCTATGCAGCGCTGAGGTCGGCCTTCCGGCGGGCGATGTCCAAGTACAAGCCGGCTACTTCTCCAATATCCTTATTTGACACGTGTTATGAGTTGGGTGAGGCGGAATATCCAGGGGTTCCTAAGGTAGTGCTGCGTTTTGAGGGGGATGTGGATGTTAATGGAGGCTACTCTGGGACTATTCGACAATTGAGCCAGACTGTAGGCTGCCTGGCATTTGCTGTGAATGATGGTGACGACGACTTCACCATCATAGGAAATAGCCAGCAGCTGACACTTGATGTGGTTTATGATGTTGCTGGAGGGAGGTTGGGGTTCGGCCCTGGCAGTTGCCGTTGAGCGCTTTTGCTAAGCAAATACATGAGAAAAAAAAAAAAAAACGAAGAAGAAGAAGAAGAAGAAGAAGAAGAAAAGAAGCTATTTGAAAGTAGAGAGAAGGATTAATAAATTAAGTAATGGTGGTGAAGAAGACTGATTAAGTAATGGGGAGAAGAAGAAATTCAGTAATGCCTTGTATTATCATTTCTTCTTCCATGCTGGTTTTATTATTATTATTATATTAAAGTGGTACCCTTTCCTTCCTCCATAGGCAGATGATTAAAAATATAAATGATGAGAATCATCTGATGAATGTGATACTCGGGCCTTGTATGATGCTTGATACGAAGGGACTCAAGAATTAGACAAGTGTCATAAACTTGTTCCAACTAAACAAAGTGTAGCCAAGTCGGGAGCGAACTAGGTGCGGCACCGGCCTCACCCAACACAGTGTGGGCCTTGCTGTGGAGCCTACCTTGATGTATGTATTGCATATCCAAGCCGTCAATCTGTTTTTCCAGCTCATTTTACTGTAGCATCCCAAACTTGAAGCAGATCAAAATCTAAGGTGGACCACACTATGGGAAACAGTTGTTATTGACAATTAAAATGTTCTTATGGGCCAGAACAGTTTTGGATGAAGCTGATTTTTAGTTTTTTAGTTTTTTTTTTTTTTCTTCTTTAAATCAGATCCGCATGACCTTATCAACAGGTTGGATGTGAAAGAAAAATTAGGGTAGGCATTACGGTGGGCCCCAGGAAGTTTTTAACGGTGGGCGTTCAGTCACCACTGTTTACTGTGGTGTGGTCCACCTGAGATTTGTGTCTGCTTCAATTGTAGGTTCATGCCCTAAAATGCATGGACTGTGTGGATATTCAACACAGAGATCAAGGTGGGATCCACGGATATAGGGCTACACGGCGTTGGGTGAGGCCGACTCTTCTGACCGGTGGAGACTCGTCTGTTGAGACAGGGCCACTGGATGTTTTTCTTTTTTAACCTTCTAATATATTTCAACCAATTCAACGGTCAGACAACCAAATAGACTTATTTCTAAGGTTAGGATATACATCTAAACTGGGCCTCATGATTTGGACCATTTAATTGGAATTGCTTGTATTCCAAACGTCTAATTTCTGAGTGACTTATTAGCGTATACCTATCATCGATCATGCTCCGCCAGAGCACAAAGTTTCTCTCCTTTAGTTTTGGTATGGTCCAGATCTTGCCACCAATGCTACATGTACGGTGTGGAGCACTGAATCGGCTCTCATAAAAATGAAGGACGGTTGTCACTTAAACTGTCGATGGGCTAGCCCTGACAGAGTCAGGTGAGATCGTTGAACCCAGATGGCCCAGCTGGCTTGGTCCCACCAGCTCCAAATATGGAATCAGAGCCAACCCGTCCGGGCGCCCCAGCATGCAACTGCTGTTGCAGAGGATTCCTGTCCACCTCTTGAGAGGAAAGTTCAAACATAGATAAATATAAAAGTGGACTATAGGGAAAAAAACACTACAAGAAAAGGGGGCTTTAGCCTCAATTCAAAACTGTGGCTAAAAAGGTTAAAAACTGAGGCTAAAGCCTTTAGCCTCAGTTTTGCATCAGTTATCCAAACAGAGGTTGAAAACCCCATGGCTAAAGGCTTTAGCCTCAGTTTTAGCAACCGAGGCTAAAATGACTTTTATAGCCTTAGTTCTTCAAATGAGACTAAAAACTTTTTTAGCTTTAAGTTTCTCGAAATGAGGCTAAATCAAAATTTTAGCCTCCATTGTTTTCAAATGAGACTAAATCCAAATTTTAGCCTCAATTGCCTCCAACCGAAGCTAAATCTATTTTTAACCTCGGTTCTCAACAACCGAGGCTAATGCCTTTAGCCACGGGAGTTGTAGTCTCAGTTTAAGTAACTATGGCAAAACTGAGACTAAAGATAGATTTAGCCTTCATTGACATCAATTGAGGCTAAAATCAATTTCTAACATCATTTATCAATAATCGAGGCTAAATCATTTATTTTAACACATTCATAAACTTGTGCATAGTCAGTCAGATCCACAACATTAGTTACAATATTTTAATGGGTTTTTCCTCTCAAATAAAACCCAAGAAAACCCAAAAAGTCTTCAATTCTTAGTCAAATAGACTTGAAATCTCAATCCATAAAACATGAAAAAACATAAAGAAAAAGAAAATGAAAGAAGAAAAACAGAGATTGGTTTTCTCCCTCAGTCCAAGAGACTTGAAATCTCAACACAAACAGAGAAACCATGGAAATAAGATGGAAATCTCTCTCTGAGTTCGGCAAAGAACTCAAAAAAGTCAGGTATTAAATTTAAACTGCAAAATAAAATCACACCATAATCTGTTCTCCCAATGATGGATTCCCAGCAATAAGCTTGCGTGCATATTCTGCCATTTCAGATGGCATAAACATGTCTCGAAAGCGCTTTATAGGTCTTGGAGAAGGTGACATGCAAATGCTTTCGATTGAGTTCTTCAGCTAGATCAACTTCCTCGATGAAGTAGGTTGAGAAGGGAGAGAAGATTGGATTGGTTGGTTTCCATTCTGTTACTGAGTTTGGAAATTCAATCAGGGGTAAGCATTCAGATTCCTGGAGGGAAAAGAAAAAAGAATCGATCAGCCAAAAGAAGAGAGAATGTTTTTAGAAAATTAGTCCTAAGACACCATTTAACAAAAATTGAATTTATTCTCTTTGGTGTGTCAATCCCTCAGTAGTCCATACTGACAAACAATTAGGTTATGTCTCAAAAAAATCCATACTGACAAACACACAGATTACGACAGATGCATACACCAAAGTCACAATGAGTACCTGTTGCATAGGTGACTATTATCGGTGGCCACTGATGCCAAATCAACTAGGATGAGCCATTTCATGTTGAGCTGATCCTGAAAACATATATTATGCCTATTTAGTGACAAAAATATAATGAGGGTATGCCCATGCATCATGCTTGAAGGACATCACTCATAGGAAAAGTCATCTAACTTCGGTAAGACAAAATGTGTGTTTGTGTGATAAATAATATAAACTAACAGAATGTATACTTGGCAGTGTCAAGTATCTTCAACTACAAGCTGCAGAGCACGTTTGATTGTCAGCCAGTTGCTTTGCAATTCTGATAAAGAGAATTATCTACAACAATTTCAGATACAAGGACGAAGAAATAGTATCTGGTAGTGTGTGAGACAAATAAAGGCAATGCATAAAGATCCAAGGAAAATGGACAAAATAGAAGACATATTAACACTTTAATTTCAGTTTCAGATAGATGCCACTGCACCGCTTCTTAATCAATCCAGCCTTTTCCAGATTAAACAGAGTGGGCATGTGCTCAAACCCATAGCTATGGAGTAATCTCCCTCCTGCATTGGGAGGAGGTGCACATCATAAATAATAATGAGGGCAGACTAAACGGAAGCAATAACAAATGCAATGGTCAAGAAGATCAACTAGCCAAAAATATTTCAAAATTCCTGGTCATTCTCCTTCTAAATGCAGAATGAAATAGAACACTAGGCATGAGAAATTATCACGGATGTTATCTCCACCTAGCAAGCAGACGGCAACATCACTCAGCTTGCAAGCAATGTGATTTATTTTGCTGGCTGATATGATCAAGGCTGCATCGGCTGACACGGCCCTGTCACAGCAGTCGTGCAGATGGATGCTCTGCCAGTCCGTGCTGGAACTGACGGTTGTTCAGGCATCTCGGGCTTCTTTTCTTTCTGTGTTTTGTTGCACTTGAGAACACTGTTGTTGTTTGGTGGGGGCGACATATGTGATTTGTTGCACTTGAGAGCGCTATTGTTGTCTGGTGGGGGCGACAGATGTAATTTGTTGCTGTTGTTCTCTGTAAGTGGTTGAATGACGTTTACCAAGTCCTTTGTTAAAGCTGTTGCTAGTTCTATGGCGTGTTTATGGTTTCCAAGCTGCCAGGCCACAAGCGGGAGCTTCATCGATGATATGTGTTGTTCTTCTTGTTGCTGCCGGCCGTTTTGTCGTTGTTCTGCTATTTTTGTGTCAACATGCTGCCTTGCTAGTTTTCTCTCTATCAGGAGCTGTGATTCCAACTCCTTCACCTGTGCACAACAAAATCCACTTCAGATTATGGGGCCTATTGCTTGGCCTGAAAATTACATTGTGTTGATTATAAGATCCTAAGCATTGCCTTCAAATGGATGGCTAGAGAAAAATCGACCAGTGATTCAAATTTGCATGCACAGACGGCCTGAAATCAGGTCGGTCTTGTCATTGCCTGGTGCTTGACATGTACATTGATGCTCCCATCCATATACAGTCAATCTTGTTGTTGCGCAGACCAGCCTGATTTTCAGGTCACTAATGCATGCACAGTGAGGCCCACATGATGAAATGACCCACATCCGCAGGAATGGAGGTCCCACAATTTTATTTTCAATTGCTAACTAAAATGACAGTTGGCTTTGTAAATTGCTATAGTTCTGTGAATTGCTGACTAAATTTACTTCTTTTTTTTTTTGAATTGCTAACTAAAATGACCGTTAGCTTTGTGAATTGCTGACTAAAACAACAGTAGCTTTTGTAAGTTGCTCATGAGAAATAGAAGAAAATTAATAAACAAGATATCTTCTTAAAAAGACAATGGATTGAAATTTGCTTAAAGGCTACTTGGCATACCTTATCTTGTAGGTTATTATTGCTCATATCTCTTGCCTTCATCTTCAATTCTAGACCGTAAATGCTCTCTTCCATCCTCTTAATATGCATGTCCTTGCTCTTAATATCTTGCTTTGCCTTCTCAACCTAACGTAACAAGATTTAGTATGAGACGGTCTCTTTCAGGCAAATACCAAAAGGGCAATGGGTAGATGAAACCGATTCTGTAAAAATACACCTACCTTAAGTTGATGATTAAAAAAAATATACCTGGACCCATGTACCAATGTGTGACGTGTGTGTGAGATCTAGGCCATTCATCAGGTGGGGCTCCTTGTCTGTGTTGTGGCTCAAATGTCGGTCTGGCACACATCATTGGGGCCCAACATGCCCAAAGAGACGGACAGTTAAAAAGAAGATCCACAGCCCACAGTCAGTTTACATGTGAAGCGGTTTGGCCCATATCATATGTAAAATTGCCCAGATTTTGCACGTGTTGCATTGGCACATGGGAGGGACCCATCTCTAAAGCTAACATGAAAATGTTCTGAAGAAAATCATCAATGGCCACTTTGGACTGAAACTGACTATGCTGTAAAAACCTTAAAGACTTTTAGATGAGCACTGAATACAGGAAAGCAAGTCACTCCGATATGTAGTACAGAACAGGTATGTGTCTATGTGATAAGCTAGGGATAGGTTCATATAGGTTGCTCTACCATAGAAATTTAGGTATATGCAATATAGTTCTATATGCGAATTGATGCAGAAATTCGAGACCAGATCTTCTGCAACCTTTGTAGAAAAGGTTGTTCTACAACTCTGCTCATGCAGCACACTGGTTTTTGTATGGAATCCAACCATCCAGAAGCATCTCCCCACTAAGAAAGTGGGAGACACCAAAAGTAAGGCCAATCCAAAATCATGTATGGGAGACACCAAAAGTAAGGCCAATCCAAAATCATGTAGGCCTCGCTCAACGAAACTTGCAAGCCAAGATTTCTTGTTTCCATGACCAGGAAAACATATGAGATTCATTTGGATCATTTTATTGGAAATTTATTGAAAACAAACTATTAGTCAAAATAAAAGCATTGGAGAAAACTTTCTTAAGATAAGGAAAATATTCAGTGCCACTAACTTCCAATACAGTTTATGTGGACGACCAAGAATTACTTAATACAACTGTCTTCCAGTTCCATCTATGATAAGATTAAAAAAAAAGAAGAAGAAGCAAACAATGTGCATGATATTATTCTTTCATAGTTTCCATTAAGAAAAAAAAAAACATGATATTCATCTTCCACCCATAACTGCCTCTTTAGACTGAAAAATCAATGAAGTCGGCTAGTGAACTGCCTTACTTCAGCCAAAGCACGCTATCCATGCTAACAGTACAATGGAGGAGCAGATTTCGCACCAGAGAACAGGGTTTTGCTCTCAGATCGAACACCAAACCCTAATCGCTGATATTGTAATGCAGAAATTGCTCAAATCCAACAAATGAGCTAGAAACGACAGGATTTTCCACTTCCTGAGCAAGATTTCAGTGAAATCAGCAAAAAAAAACTCCTCAAATCGAACCAAAAAACGTGGAAATTGGATTTTGAACGGCCAAATGGGGAAAACGCACGAAAATGAGAGATTTCTGCCCCGATTTCTAATTTTCGAGAGAATTTCAGTTGAGAAATCAGTAGGGAAAAAAAACAGAGAGAGAGAGAATGAGTACCTGAAATCGGCGAAGAGATTGCTGGTGTGGAGGACAGAATTTCCTTTCGGAGCTGAGGGATTTTGAGAGAGAGCTGAAGGATTTTGAGAGAGATTTTGAGAGAGAGCTGAGGGATTTTGAGAGAGAGCTGAGGGATTTTGAGAAAAAGCTGAGGGAATTTTCTTTTATAGCTCGTCTCATGGAAGGCAACATTCCTCCGTGTCATTGTTGTACACGTGCCATATATGAACTAGATCGAAACCGTTCATTAGACAAATCAACTAGTACAGAACCATATTCCATAGATCACACTATCTAGATAATCCTAGCCCTTTAATAGTTGTAACACAAATGGAATTGAAAGGTCCATTTAATAAATGGTTAGGATATCTAATCGGAAACAAGTTTTGACTAGTGGTCAGTCAACAGCAGATCCCGCATGATGGATTGTCATGATATCATGTCAATTTGCCACATGTATGGTCCACACTCTGGCCTGTGGATTAGCTCTAGACTACATATCTTTCAAACTCATAACTAATCCTTAAATTAAGGGGATTTATGTATTTGATACTCTAATAGAATACAACGCATGATACGCTGCCAGTCAAGAAATTATACAATGGCGTAGACTAAGTCACAGTCTCAAGTCAGATGATTAGTTGAATAGTTCTAACACCTGCACACTGTTCTTTAGGAGAAGTGGAGAAGGGCTAAAGTGCAACCGGTTTGACCACAGGTCATGGTCCACTGAGTGTAAAAATTCTAACTTGCTGATTGCATGGAACATCCAACCCATTAGATAGATTAGAACCACTGTGAAGAACACTTCATGTAAAAATCATCCCCATCCAGTGATCAAATAGACCACATTTATTTTTTTATTTTTATCAATGGCTACACGTTGCTTTCTATGGTATGGCTCATTTGATGATTGGATAGGGCTGATTTTTGTACTAGGTGATTATCACCACAATGACACGGTGGTGATCACTGACCACGGATCAGGACCGGTCGGATCGATATTATTGAGTTTTATTTGCTTAACCGACCATGAAAATCCACGTCCCGTAAGTTGTTCAGATGGTACGGATGAAAGTACAAATGAAAGTACTGATGGAAAGTTGTATCTCTCACAGGTGTGCCATGATTACGTGGGCCACATGCTTTGGAAAAAGAGAATCTCTGTGTGTGTGTATCAATGACTGCTAATACGTACATGTGGGCCACCTTCTGCTCTAATTGGCTCGATCTGTGTATCAATGACTGTTAATACATACATGTGGGCCACCTTCTGCTCTAACAGGTAATAACGGTTGTGATTTCTTAAAGATGAATCTGGAGTGTACTTTTCACCCACCTGTGAATCAAACAGAGCAATGTCCAGATGAAAAATGCCCCATTCATAAAAAAATTAGACCTTTCGCCTCGGTTCATATGCAACTGTGGGTAAAACGTAGACATTTCGCCTCGGTTCCTATGCAATTGAGGCTAAAAAGTAGACTTTTCGCCTCGGTTCTTAGCAACTGAGGCTAAAAAGTAGACCTTTCACCTCGGTTCCTATGCAAGTGAGGCTAAAAAGTAGACCTTTCGCCTCGGTTCCTAGTAACTAAGGCTAAAAAGTAGACCTTTCGCCTTGGTTCCTATGCAAGTGAGGTTAAAAAGTAGACCTTTCGCCTTGGTCCTAACAACTGAGGCTAAAAAGTAGACCTTTCGTCTCGATTCCTATGTGACTGGGGCTAAAAAGTAGGCCTTTCGCCTCGGTTCCTATGCAACTGAGGCTAAAAGGTAGGCCTTTCGCCTCGGTTCCTATGCAAGTGAGACTAAAAAGTATACCTTTCGCCTCGGTTCCCAACAACTGAGGCTAAAAAGTAGACCTTTCACCTCGGTTCCTATACAAGTGAGGCTAAAAAGTAGACTTTTCGCCTCGGTTCCCATGCAACTGAGGCTAAAAAGTAAGCCTTTCACCTCGGTTCCTATGCAAGTGAGGCTAAAAAGTAGACCTTTCGCCTCGGTTCCTATGCAACCGAGGCTAAAAAGTAGACCTTTCACCTCGGTTCCTAACAATTGAGGCTAAAAAGTAGACCTTTCGCCTCGGTTCCTATGTAACTGAGGCTAAAAAGTAGACCTTTCGCCTCGGTTCCTATGTAACTGAGGCTAAAAAGTAGGCCTTTCGTCTCGGTTCCTATGCAAGTGAGGCTAAAAAGTATACCTTTCGCCTCAGTTATTTACCAATTGAGGCTAAAAAGTAGACCTTTCACCTCGGTTCCTATGCAACTGAGGTTAAAAAGTAGACCTTTCGCCTCGGTTCCTATGCAAGTGAGGCTAAAAGTATACCTTTCGCCTCGGTTCCTAGCAATTGAGGCTAAAAGTAGACTTTTCGCCTCGGTTTCTATGGAACTGGGCTAAAAGTAGACCTTTCGCCTCGGTTCTTATGCGACTGAGGCTAAAAGTAGACTTTTAGCCTCAGTTATTTAGCAACTGAGGTGAAAAATGAACTTTTAGCCTCAGTTCCATAGCAACCGAGGTTAAAAAATACATTTAGCCTCCATTTTTCAATTGAGGCTAAAGGCCTACTTTCTTGTAGTGAAAGAAAAAAGGCCATTTAAATGCTAGCTTGAGACACAATTGTTAATATACAGTAGCTATTATGGTTTAGGGGGGTGGATTAGGTGCGCCCTGGCCTCACCCGAGATGGCTTCATCTGTTTTTCCAAGATCATTTTCGGGCATGAGCCTGTCAGGTACACCATACCGTAGGAAACAGTGGTGATCGGTGATTGACAAAAAACTTTCTCTGAGTTGCAAAAGTTTTGGATGGCTTATTGTTGCTCGAGTATGGATGGACAGTGCCAAGCCTGTAGACACAGCGTGCACCTGTATCCACGATATGTAAAGGATAGTAAGCATGTCAATTGTGGCTAGGCACCCTCGGATGCCTAAATTAGGCGGACAAATTGAAAGTAGAAGCTGGACTTGAGTCAGGATTTTTTGTGCTTACTTTTCTCCAATAGCAGTAGGTAGATTTATAGGATGCTTTGGCCGCTTCTGGACTCATGTATTTTAGTGGCGTATCATAGTGGGATACGCTAGATTTGCTGGAGGGTTCTTATTTGGATGGAGATCTACATCTAAAAGTATCGCCAATCTCACCTTGGTTGGCATGATCTTCGATCACAATCATAGTAAATCTTTCCTTTCTTGGTTCGAGGCGAAATTCTCTCCAGATATTTAGCCTCTCAGATCGGATCGAGTCCTGTTACCAAGATCTGACCTTAAACGGGCTCAACTCGATGTCAACCCTTGGGGTCCGGCTCTCAGCTTATCTCACAGTTGGTGCCTTTGTAGCTCAAGAAGTTCATCCTGATTCTAATATGCTCAACTTTAAGGTCCCCTTCTATAATTGATTGCACCTCTCCTATGGGCCAGTTTGGTTTTCCCCGTGAGAAGCCTGATATTTGTTTTTCCCTTCTTCCAAGTTTGTGTGACCTAATCAACAGGTTGGATAGCAATTAAGCATCATGAAACATTACCGTGGGACCTAGAAAGTTTTTAATGGTGGGTTGGTCAATCACTACTATTTCCTATAGTATAGTCCACTTCAAATGTGAATCTATTTTACTTTCGGGCTTATGCCCTGAAATGATATATAAAAACAAATGAATTGGCATGAATATAGAATACATACATCAAAGGTGGGCCTCATAGTAAGGACCACACCATCTAATCCGCTCCCATGTTTAGAGGGAGCAGGTTAGGTGCGGCCCAACCTTACCGAATATGGTGTGGCCCTTACCATGGGGCCTACCTTGATGTATCCATCCTGCATCACCGGATCATTCCAAGGCATGAATGCAAAAATGAAGTAAATACACGTTTCAATGAACCATACTATAAGAAACAGTGTGAGTGAACGTCCCGCCATTAAAATTCCTAGGGCCCACTGTAATGTTTATTTGCCATCCAACCTATTAGTAAGGTCACATAAGCTAGCCCGGTTGAAGAAAAGAACAAATATAATTTTGATCTAAAACTTTTAGTCTATTATAAGTTGTTAATGATAAATCACCACTGTTTCCTATAGCATGGTCTACTACCGATAATCAGATCTAATTCATTTTTGGGCTAATCTCCTAAAATGACCTTGAAATTTTGATGGACAGCATAGATGCAGAATACATGATACATCAAGGTGGAGCCATGGTAAGGGCTGCACCGTGTCGAGTGAGTCCGGGGTCTCACCTAGTTTACATTCCTGTCCATGGAAAAAGACCTCTCATTTGCTAAGAAAATTCAAAGACAAAAGTGCAAAACCGGCCCGTTGGAATGCGTTGAAACCTTGGCTTGAGGTGAGGTTGTCCATGGAAAGTAGCTCCTATGTGGAAAGTAACCCCTACGTGGGTTAGCTCCCATGAAACGACGGCTTTTCACGAAATTTCAATTTTTAGGTTTACGTCTCACAAGTTGGGAGATGACTTCGATCGATGCAGCAGACTCTTTTGAGGGGATGTTTACAACTAGGAGGGCTCAATTAAAACATGGGACAGATCTTGTTCACGTGTTCCATGGTAGCACATGTGCCGTGGCTGGCCTCTTTAATATGTATTTCTATCATATTCTTTTGAGTTCTCAATCATAGATATGGGCATCAGAAGTTGTCACTGGAACACCAATCTCAACCAACATCCATTAACCTCTTGTTAAGAGGGCTTGGATCGTTACACGAGCCGCTCATATATACCTTAAGTTCCTTTATCTTGGTTTCTACTTATTTGCAGGTAAAGTATATTTAGCAAATCAGTGGAAAAAAAAAAAAAAAAGTAAGTTTGGTTTTCAACATTGCATAAGTACTCATGCCTCAGGTGTTTTGGTATATCCTTGCTATCCACAGCTCATCATGTGAGGCTAACCTTTGATGTGAACTGTTCATCCTGTGGCCCCACCTATGATGTGGGTTGTCCACAATGTGGATGGTCCATTATATGGGGTCCACCTTAATGTGGATCATCCATCTTGTGGGCCTACCATCAATGTTAATTGTGGATCATGTGGTGTTTGCCTTTAATGTCCACTGCCTCTCATGTGGAGCCCACTTTTGATGTGGATCGTCCATCATGTGGGCCCTACCCTCAAAGTGGGTTGTCCATCATGCAGGCTTGCCTTGGATATGGGTCATTCATCGTTAAGGGTTGATCTTTAATGTGGACCATCCATTATAAGGGGTCCACCTTGATGTTAGCTATCCATCATATTGGGCCCACCTTCATTTTTCACTACCGATGTAGAGTGGGTCACAGGCACTTTCCTAGCAAACATGGATTTGAGAAGGCCTGATTGGAGGCAGAAACGATCCAGATCATCAGAACCTTAAATTAGTTGTAACTTGCAAATTGGGATGAGTTTTCCGACGTAATATATATGATTTTGGGGTAGGAGGACCTACTTAAACTAGTAAACCCTACTATACTGGGTTGCCCACACCAAATTTGTGAGATTCTATCAAATCAATGGTTAAAAGTCCCGTTTAGTTTCGTTTTTACTATAAATAGTAAATTTTAGTTCGAATACAACTTTCGATCCTTTGAGTTGTAGATGTTGTGATCAACATGAAAAGGGCTTAGAAAAGTGGTTGGGTCAAATTGGACGCTTACGATTTTTGGCCAAAAACCACGATATCTAGCATGAATAGAGGTCATTTATAAATATTAAGTCATGTTTTTAAAGTGTTCGAGTTGCAGTCTAAGTCTAGAACCTCATCCTAGGTTTGAGTTCCTTAAAGATTTGCAAATTCATTTTTTAAAATGAAAAATTAAGTTATTTCAAATTTATTAGGAATTATTCCTGCTTTTATCCCTTCTGGTTTTAAGAAAACTCAGTGAGGAGTCCAAAGAGCTCCGTGGATTTAGAATAGTTATCACCTGAGGAAGACGATGTTGACCTCATCACATCCCTCCCTGCACCAAGTGGTATTAGAGCGAGAACTCTCCTCAAGCATATGGTAACTAATGACAGAATGAGCCAAAATTTTGTGGATGGTGATTAAAGGATTCATTATTTATCGGAAGGAATAAAAGCTTTTCACCAAGAGAGCCAGATGACCAATATAGGTCCATGTGGATATGATCTCTGTCTCATCGAGTTAAAACTATATCGCAACCCTGCATTTGGGGTTTGCATCAACATTTGACTGAGATAGCCGAGTTCGATCAAGACGGCCAAATTTAATGTTTTTATACTGAGATGGCCCAGTTTAACCAAGATGGCCGAATTTAATGTTTTTGCCTAGCTAATTAGTCATATTTATTGTACTGAACAACGAGCCATCGTCGCTTTCACCTTATTAGACCAAATTTGATGTGAGGGGTAATGTTGTACCTATTTCTAATTATTCTTAAAATAGCCAAAGAGAAAAGGATATGTGTCAATGCATGAGAAATATATAGTGTACAAAAGATCTCTAGAGATATTTAGAGTGCTTTTTATAGAACTAGTTGGTGCTGAGTTAGATAATACACGTCATTTGATGATGATATGTGGTTGAAAAGACTAAGAGACAAAAAGTGGTAGAGAGAATAGGAATGGTTAGAAGAATATAAAGAGGTAGAAGGATATGGAAGACTGACATGACAATGATTTGGCTGACATAACGGATGAAGTAAAGAACAAAAATTGATGCAGAGTATCTACGTAATAGAGAAGCTTATAAATAAAACGAGAAATCAACAAAACAAATAGTCTCATACGAACCAAACAAATCAATCAATTTATCTTTCATTATCATAGCTTCAACTCTATATTAGGAGTAGCGATAATCTCTATAGTAATCTTTAGCTATAATTCAAGTCTACGCTCTCACGCTGAAATATTTTCGTTCCAATACAAATAGTTGTTCATTCAAAAAAGACTCCTTGCAGTCTCACCCCGTGGATGAGTGTAGGTTTTCCATGGCATACAAAAAGTCCTTTCATATTGAAGTCAAAGTGCAACCCATCTTCGGAGGAATAACTCACCCTCCTATGGTGGTCAAAACATCTTGTAACAATCCCGTGACATTGGAAGAATAGGCGACCAATCTTCTCCGGTCTTAATCATATAGGATGCATTCAACATATCTGCCTATCTCAATGCTTGTGGTCAAAATTGTTTGGTTTGAACCGAGCCGCCCAATTGGTTCTGGTATACTGCATAACCACATGACACCAAAAATATGCCGAGAGCCAACAGGACCCACTTCAAGTTTTTGGATCATGCCCTAAATTGATATGTCAAAACGGACGGACGGCGTGGATACCCCAGCGGTATACAGAGTTCATGTGTCAAAATGGGCCCCACCGTTGTAGCATAATATACATGCTGTGCAGGGTCCTCACTACGTTCCACATACCTCTCCATTTAACTGTGATGTGATTGAGTGGTATTGTAAGCCAAACGGATGTACAGAGAAGCACTCAAATGGCAAAGGTAAAAATTCAAAGGATGTATGAAAGAAAGGGATCGTTAGCGTTGACCTCATAAGAAACTACAAAAGAAAACCGAGGACGCCGAAGAGTTACTGAGCAAGGATTCTGCAGGGGTCACTGCGATGTTTTTTATCCAAAACTTAAATGGGCCACATCAGGAAACAGCGGGGATTTAATGACCACCGTTGAAACATTTATATGACCACTAATGTTTTGTATTGGATTAAATTCTTGGTGTTTTTACTTCATTTCGGTGAAAATGACCTTCTAATTGGTTTGGATGGAATATAAACCTCAAGGTGGAGCCTACGAAGGTTTCAATGGTAAGTATTCCTTTCCCCACTGTTTCATCTCAAATGACCCACTTGAGTTTTGGATTCTCCTCATTTTTTGTCGCATGTCCCTAAATGATCTTGTAAAAAACGGATGGACAGGTTGGATTTCTCACAAATAACAAACTACATGCTATAAGTTTTCAATGTCCATTTTAGGGATTTACTACTGGAATTTGAAAATGAAACAAGCCCCAGCCGAATTTGCGCTGAGAATACCACGTTAATGATCTCTTTTTTTTTTTTTTTTTTTTTTTTTTTTTTTTTTTTTTTTTCTTTTTTTCCTTTTAAATCTGGACCGTTTGATATTTTATTTTAACCATAAACGGATTGTTGGGAATGATTGATCAGGGTGATTATATAGGACCCACCAAACACACTTTCTCCAAAAACAAATGTCACGGGAGTCACGGTGCCACCTTAACACCAACTCGATGTATGTACTGTATATCCAGACTGTCCATCTTTTTTTCCAGCCCAAAAAAGTAGATCCGAATTTCAGGTGGACCACACCATAGGTTGTATGGCAATTAACCATCACGGAGGGCCTGAGGAATGTTTTAATTTGGTGGGTGTCATTATTGCCGCTGCACCCTGTTGTGTGGTCCACTTCATTTTTTTATCTCGTACCGTAGAATGATATAATGATACGGTAAAATGGATTGACGGTGTGGATAAAAACCATACATCTCATTGGTCCCTCAAAGCCCCTGTCCTAATTCCTAGCTAGGGACTGGCCGTGTAGCACCCAACCCACATTCGCTAGAAGAAACAGATGATGGCCGGTGGACGGTCCAGAACATCTTGGTTTTAATAGGCCAGCTGGGACCATTCCTTCTTGGCATATATATCGACTCCGAGTCACCAAACTTAAAAAGGGCTGCTTTCTATCATTAATCAATATACTTTTTATCTCTACATATGTGCGGGAATGAAAAGGAAACACTAAGAAACCAACCACCGTTGTAGCAATGGCCACTTATACCTACTGCTTTCCGGCCTTTCTCCTCTTTTCTGTCCTTTGCAACTTTTCCATGATCCTTGGAGCCAAGGCAAACAATCAACATCTTTTAAGGGTTGGACCTCAGCCACTCCTAACTGAGGCCTGCTCATCCAAAGGTAAACATTTCTTCTTGCTTGACCCTAACCTGATTGTGTTCAGGATATTTTTGGACAATTTTCACAAACATGTGAGATGGTCCGCTAAGCAGGGCTGTTGATACATATCTTGTTTCCTAACTCTTAGCTATTTTTCTATGGTGCCTTCTTGCTCTTGATTTAAAACGAGATAAAGCTAGGATTATTAAAATTATACAGTTGTACACATGGTCGTCTAATACTTATAAAGGTCTCAAATTGTATACAACACCTATGCACAAGTCCTATGGGGCCACCATGTCTGTATATGTTTAAATCCATTGGCTTTCAAGAGATAACCCATATGCTGTGGCTTTCCTGGGTTTTATTTCAGACTGATTTTTGTATTTCCCTTCATCCTGATGAGTTTAATGAAGGGGTGTGATGAAAGATACGTATCATCATGCATGGCCCCACACTCAAACCTATGGTTGACATCCCATCACTATTATTCCCTATAATATG
This sequence comes from Magnolia changhungtana, assembly GCA_030180095.1. Taxonomy (NCBI): domain Eukaryota; kingdom Viridiplantae; phylum Streptophyta; class Magnoliopsida; order Magnoliales; family Magnoliaceae; genus Magnolia; species Magnolia changhungtana. Next base: position 434,395 of record JASAUF010000061.1, on the reverse strand, counting down.
GCCTATCTAAGCTGGGGATTTAGCTATTTTTTAAAGCCCCAGCCAAGGCTTAGAATAAAGGAGCCGGCCTAACCCATGGTAAATTTCACATACTCAACATCCCGTGGGTTAAATTTCACATACTCAACATCCTGGCCTAAAGAGCCAGAAGGCCTAGTTGGCTTACTCATGCCTCAGTGGTAGTCGTACAAGAGTTTCAACGCTGAGGTTAAGGGTTTCCATCCCTGCAGTCAGTGTAAGTGAGTGTTCTTAAAATAAATAAAGAGAAAGGAAGAGAGCGAAGGGGTTGAATATACATTTCCTCATCTTTCAGAAAATCATCATACCAATCAGATAATCCTAAGCATCCAACCTGCAAAATTGACAGCCAGGATCACAATGAAACTGTGTTGCACCAAATGCACGGTCCAGAATAACATAAAAAACCGTCCAAATGTCCTAATGCAACCAGGAGAAATCTAACTAGTATTGATTTTTCACTGGATCATTATCTCTTTATTAATCTTTTTTTTAATGGTAATTACAGAATATAAAGGGCGAGGACTGAAAATAGTGCACAGGTACGGGCCATGCTCGCCGTTAGATGGAGAAAGGGTCACACCCATCCAAATCCTACAACAAGACCAATCTCGAGTCAACTGGCTTCAATCCCGACTCACCCACAATTCCTCCCGACTCGATGTTGAGGATACCACCCTACCGGCTCGACCTGGCGAGTCACTCAACCCCGGAAACTACATCGTGACCGTCGGATTTGACACTCCAAAGAAAGACATGACCATTGTATTTGACACAGGCAGCGATCTCACGTGGATCCAATGCCAGCCATGCAATGGTGGAGATGGTTGTTACGAGCAGCAAGACCCGATCTTCAACCCTACTGAGTCATCTTCCTATCTCCAGCTATCCTGTGACTCGGCCGAGTGCTCCCAACTCAGCCTCCCCTCCGGCTGCTCCTCATCCACCTGCGCCTACCGCATCAGTTATGGCGACCGCTCCCAATCCATTGGCTTCCTCTCACGCGAGACGCTGACGCTCTCCTCCTCCGACATCTTCACCAACTTCCACTTTGGTTGCGCCCAGCAGAGCAGAGGCCTGTTCGGCAAGACAGCTGGGCTTCTCGGGCTCGGCCGCCGGCCCGTTTCTTTAGTTTCTCAAACAGCAACCAAGTTCGGCCGAGTTTTTTCTTACTGCCTTCCATCGGCGCCAAGTTCGCCTGGGTACCTGACTTTTGGCGCCGACGCCATCAAGTCCGGAATGAAATTCACGCCATTGCTGACGAAATCGAACAGTCCATCATTCTATTTCCTCAACCTGATCGGAATAAGCGTTGGAGGAAAGACGGTACCAATACCGGCATCGACGTTCTCATCACCTGGTACCTTTATCGATTCAGGCACCGTCATCAGCCGCCTACCCTCATCGGCTTATGCGGCGCTGAGGTCGGCCTTCCGACAGGCGATGTCCAAGTGCAAGCCGACTACTTCTCCAATATCGTTATTTGACACGTGTTATGAGTTGGGTGGGGCGGAAGATCCAGGAGTTCCTAAGATAGTGCTGCGTTTTGAGGGGGATGTGGATGTTAATGGAGGCTACTCTGGGACTATTCGACAATTGAGCGAGACGGTAGGGTGTCTGGCATTTGCTGCGAATGATGGTGACGACGACTTCACGATCATAGGAAATAGCCAGCAGCTTACACTTGATGTGGTTTATGATGTCGCTGGAGGGAGGTTGGGGTTCGGCCCCGGCAGTTGCCGTTGACCCCTCTGTCTAACAAAAAACATGAGAAAGGAAGCCATTTCAGAGTAAAAAGAATAATTTAAAAATAATAAAATAAGTAATGATGTTGATGATGTTGAAGAAGAATGATTAAGAAATAGTATGTAATAAGATGGGGAGATGAAGAAATTCAGTAATGCCTTGAATCATCATTTCTTCTTCCAAACTGGTTTTTTTTTTTTTTTTTTTTCCTTTCTTTTCTTTTAAGTGGTACCCTTTCCTTCCTTCGTAGACAGATGATTAAATAGAAATGAAGAGATCTGATGAATGTGATGTCGGTGAATGATTTGATACTCCAGCATTGTATACAATGCTGAAGGGATTGGCTGTTGTACCACACACCAACTATATAGTTGTTGGATTGACATCAACTAGTTCTGTGGGTCTAATCATGAGGTATGTGTTATATCCAAACCGTCCATCAATTTTTTGAGCTCATATAAATGCTTGAGACAAAAAATAAGCAGATATAATTGTTGAAAATTATACAAAATAATAATATTTCTGTAAAATATGAAACCCAAAAAATCAAGATGATCTGAACTAAGGACAGGCTGAAGCATATCTGAGACGCTATTCTTAAAGTGTTATTTGCCCCTACTAAAAAAAATTGAGTATGCTGATAGGTTACCGGCAAACCACTTCTAGGATACGACAAGCCTGATGTGGGTTTACGTTCAGCAAACACGAAGACCCACCAATAGAACTCTTTTACACAGTCTGGCAGAAAAATACAAAAGAAAAATCCAAGAAGAAAGAAAGAGAAGAAAATGTGATTTAGACCACTGCACTTGTCAGTTCTTCAGCCACTGGTTCAGTTGAACCGTTTTAGACCACATTGTTGGTCTGTTCTTCAAGCGATGATTTTGATCAATCTTGCTATATTGCTGATTTTTGGTATATAGGAGAGAAGAGGCTTTGATTCGTATTGGTATTACTAGAGTGTGGTGAGATGGTTTGGAAACTCATCCAGGCCTTGTTTATATAGGCTGTGGTGGCTGGGGGTTATGGTCCAGGGAAATAAATCCCATGACCGTTTTCTAGTTGTTGGAAAAAACTAGCCATTTTCTAAATGTTGTGCATGTGCCATTAAGCTGCTGCATGTTGGCTGTTGTGAGACAGTAGCTAGCCATTTTTTAGCTGTTGGGCTAGCCATGCAGCAGTTATAGCTAGACTCTGCACTAATGGCACAACTGTTACAGATCTGCTACAACAGCTCTATTCAGCCTCTCTATATATTCTGAAGGACATCTCTTTCAGTCCTCTAGTCTCTCTTCTAATCAGCCACTCACCTTAGCCACCTAGTCGCACTACGACTGGCACACGTCCGCCACTAGTGCCTCTATAGCCACATTACCTCACATGCCCATGCCCTCGCATCGAGTCCGAGACCAAGATCGTGCCCGAACCCAAGCCCGAGCGTGCACTGGAACATGCAAGTTCTATTCTCCTTTGGACCATGTGGGTAAGTATTATAATACTCCACTATTTTCATTTAAATCACAAAAAGTTCTTCTCTTTTTTCAATGTGGGACTATTCCCAAAACTATGGAAAATGTGTTTTTTCAAACACTTTTTTATATATTATATTATTTTTTTATTTTAAAATATATTTATAAAATCAATATTTTATAATAATAATGATCAAGTAGACCACACTGCAAAAAACAGTGAGGGATTGAACGTTTGCCATTGAAACCATTTTGGGGGTCATAGAAGTTTCGGGTCAATATGAAATTTATTTTTACTCTTCATTCAGGTATATGTGACCTCATGAACAGATTGAATGGAAAACAAACATGATGGTGGGCCCTACAAATTTTTTAACGATGAAAATCAGTATCCCAGCTGCTATTTTTGGTGTGGTCCATTTAAGCTTTGGATATAATTCATTTTTTGGATAATTCTCTAAAATGACCTTAAAGAATGAATGAACGGTGTGGATATAATAAATATATCATTATGGGGCCATGTAACTTTGATCTCCTTTGAACCGTTAGGTATAACTTAGAGCTCGAGGAGTGTCGGCACCGACACGTATCTACACCAGCTATATAGTTGGTGTCTGGTACACCAGCCAATCCACTTCCCTCGAGAGAATTAGACACGTGTCATAAGTTAGCTAGACGCGTATTAGATACTGACGGACGTGGATTGCGTACTACCCCCGCCCGTCCCTAGCTCCAAACGGGCAGCTCTGTGGGCGGGCCCACCGTTATGTAGTTATACATCCAAACCGTCAATCCCTTTTCTCATATTATTTTAAAGCATGAACACAAAAATGAGTAAGATCCAAGGACCAAATATACCACACAAAATAATAAGCTTGGTTGCATTAAAATGCACAAATCATTAAATGTCAGTTACATTAAATGCAAGAGTCATCTATGGTTCATTAAAATGCACAAAGCATTAAATGTCAGTTACATTAAATGCAAGAGTCATCTATAGTGTGGCATCTGCCTCATTTTTGTTTTGATACCTTAAAATAATATGAGAAAAAGGATAGACGGTTTGGATGTACAGATACATCACGGTGGGCTGCCCACAGACCTGCCGTTCCGACAAGTGACAATGTCAGTAGCAAAATCCCTGCTAAAGTGATGTCACCAAGCTTTGTGGACCCCACCATGATGCATGTGTTTTATCCATACCATCCATCCGAGAAATTGTTTTATGGCATGAACAAAAGAATGAAATAGATATAAAGTTCAAGTGGACCCCACCATAGACAACAGTAGAGACAGTGACATCCACCGTTAAAAACTTCTTAGGGGCCACAAAAGTTCCTAATCAAGCTGATATTTTTGTTTTTTCATTTTATCTATCTCTATTTTAACTTATGAATAGGTTGGATCTCAAAAATACATCATGGTGGCCCTATAAATGTTTCAACGGTGGGTGTTAACTACTCCCACGGTTTTCTCTGTGGTGGGTCCACTTGAACTTCAGCTCTATCTTATTCTTTTTCTCGTGCCATAAAACTTAGAAACGGATACTCCCCCTGTCACACGCCTGGCTGGTGATTGGTGCTCCGTGGGTCCCACCATAATGTATGTGTTTCATCCATGCTGTTCATATAATTTTTTATATCATTTTATGGTATGAGACCAAAAATGAATTATATCCCAATCTCCAGTGGACCACATTACAGGAAATAGTGTTGAATGAACCTCTATGACTAAAAACTTTTTGAAGGACATCAAAGTTTTGGATCAAGATGATCTTTGTTTTTTCCCTGGGTCTGTATGACCTAATCAATAGATTAGATGTCAAATAAATAGTACAGTGGGCCTTAGGAGGATTTTAATGGTGAATATCCAATTACTATTGTTTTCCTGTGGTGTGGTCCACCTGAGATTTATATCCATCTCATTTTTGGGATCAACCCCTAAAGTGATCTACAAAAATGGATGAACGAAATGGATGAAACATATACATCATGGTGGGGCCCACAGAGCACCGACTACCAGCCGCCGGGCGATGGCAGGGGCAGTAGCCATTCCGTTCCCTAAAACTTATCTCTCCAAATGGTTGGACGGTATGGACACAACACATGCATCATGGTGGGTCCATAAAGCTTGGTGACGTCACTTCAATAGCAATTTGACCAGTGACCTTGTCAGTATCTAATCCGCGTCCAAGTTAGCTCCAACGAAATAGACTAAAGTGTAGCTAAGACGGGAGCGGACTAGCAGCTAGCAGACTGAGTGGAGATACCTCGTTTCAACACTTGAGGTCTTGGTTTCGAACCCTAGTGGGGTGGCTAACACGGAGTGTGTGTACTGACATGGGTGTGTACTAACAACCTAACTCCCCCCAACCCCCCAAAAAAAAAAAAAAAAAACTTCTCAATGACGAGTCTTTCAGAATTGGAGAAAAAGGTGCTATGGAAGGATGAAATAGGATCGGTCAAATTTCAAAGCTATTATTCATTGAATTTGATTCGCGATGTCAGTGGAATAGTCCAAAGAGTTTCACTATAGTATAAACTAGATGTGGCAACTTATATTATATCTGTATCGTTCATTCATTTTATGAGATTATTCTAGGACATGGACACAAAAATAAAGTAGACTACATCTCAAATGGATCACAAACACACAAAAAAAAAAAAAAAGAAAGAAAGTATTAGGAGTTACATGACTACCATTGAAAACTCATTAAGGCAACGTAAGTTTTGGATGCAAGTTGATATTTGTGTCTTCCCTTCATTCAAGTACTTCGTGTTTATGTTGGATGGCAGATAAACACATGGTTACACCTAGATCAATAGCTCAACTGGCAGACTGAGTGGAGATACCTTGTTTCAACACTTGAGGTCTTGGTATCGATCCTTAGCGGGGGTGGCTAACATGGAGTGTGGGTACTGACATGGGTGTGTACTAACAAGCTTACCCCCCCCCGTATATATATATATATATATATATATATATATATATATATATATATATATATATATATATATATATATATATATATATATATATATATAAAACCTTTCAATAAATTTCAACCAATCCAATGGTCAGAAAACCAAATAGCTTAATTCTAAGGTCAGGATACATCTAAACTGGCTCCATGATTTGGACCGTTTAATTGGAATTACTTGTATTCCAAACGTCTAATTTCCGAGTAACTCATTAGCACATACCTATCATCGATCATGCTCCACCAGAGCAGCAAAGTTTCTCTCTGTTGGTCTTGGTATGGTCCGGATTTCGCCATCAATGCCACATGTACAGTATGGAGCACTGAATTGGCTCTCATATAAGATGAGGGAAGGGTGTCACTTAAACTTTTAATGGCCTACTCCCAACAGAGCCAGGTGAGATTGTCGAACCCAAATGGCCCAGCTGGCTTGGTCCTATCAGCTCGAAATAGGAATCAGAGCCAACTCGTCCAGCATGCAACTAGTGTTGTAGTGGATAATTCCTGTCCATAGAAAAACACCTCTTGAGAGGAAAGTTCAAACACAAAGAAATACAAAAATGGGCCACAGAAAACATAAGGCCATTTAAATGCTAGCTTGAGACACAGTTGTTAATATATAGTACCTACCAGGGATGCCCTGGGGATCAACTAGCCTGGGGCGGTAAGTAACCTCCCGTACAATAGGGTGAAGAGGAATCCGAAGACCGCACTTAAGGGCCACGGTATATATGGCCACCTCGCTTACACGATCTTCTCCCGACCTCAGGGGCTGTTAGCCCAATAGAATAATGAATATAAAATTATGATCTAATCGAGGCCATGTCTGCCGCTCGCAACCTCAAACTAAAGGAACCAACATATGAGGACAGCCCCTCGACAGACATTGGCGTTGACCTGGTCAAAGCCAACACTACTTCCTCCTGGCCTTCCGTCACCAGAGATGGTACGCCTGAGGGCGTGCCCAACCGAGAGTCCACACTTTTCGAGACAGACTCCCCTTGAAAAGCCCCAAACATAGATACTCTATCGAAACCCTCCGACATTAGGAAGAGAAGAAAGAAAGACAGAAAATGAGAAGAAAGCCAGAAAAAAAAAAAGCTTGGCCTAAGAAAACTCACCGAAAATTGGTTCTTAGCCGAACTCAACTGGGCAAAGCAGAGAGAGGGGGCAGAAGGTCAGCAAATGAGAAGAAAGGGAGTACCCTCTCACTATTTATACAAATATTGGGATATAACATTAAATGCGCGCATTTAATGCCGCATCCGCGCATTTAATGCCACATCCTTAAGCGACGCCTATACGCCTGCCCTCGGTTACCTGGAAACTTGGAGTTCTTAAATAGGCCCCACTACCGAGGCGGTGACAGGTGTCCACCTACTATTCGTCTGAAGACGAAGTGACGCCGCACAACACATGCCTCCTCATACAACCTTTCCTTATCATGACATCCTTTTCGATTCCCACGCACGTAGGCCTTCCCTCTCTCACATTAAAAGTCTCATTCTTGAGCAACAGTCTAAGTTCATTTACTTCCCGAACTCCCTGATATAACGCTCAGAAGTAGGGGGCTACTATTAAGGGTAAAACTGGATTGACCAAACGACTGGAATAAGGCAGAAATAATAATGGCAAGCAGCTCGGCCAAGAGGTCAAGTATAAGCTCAACCTCAAATGCCGACCACGACGTCCACAACCAATCTGAGTAGTAGCCATAAGTGGCAGCCTCAGTCACCTAATTGATACTTAATTAACTATCTTGAGCAAGGGACGGTTCTATATGCTCACCTCAGGGGAAGACCTCGATCATCGGCCTCCAGGACCAACTTCGACTTAGAGGTCGACCTCAGCCATCGACCATGGACTCAGAGGTCAGCTTCGGCCTTCGACTTAGACCTTGGCCTCGAATACTGACTACTGGGGGGGATCCCCTCTGTATATGGGTGGGATTAATCCATCAAAATCTTTGTCGAGGATCACGACAAGATAAGCATAACGTATCTGGAGACATATCCCTCTATGATATATACCTATCTAGTGGATTCATTACCAAATACTCAAATAGTATCAAAAGGATATAAATAGGGACCCTCCTTATAGAAAAGGGTATGCTGAATAACCCTAGCCCAACTATGCCTTTTAGGACCCAATACTGACTTAGGCATCGGAGGCCCCAGGCTACAACCAGGGTTCCTCTCTGTTTTGCAGGTTTGCGATGGGCTAAAGGGGACAACCAAATTTCAACATCAACAATTACTATACAATTGTACACACGGTTGTCTAATACTTATAAAGGTTCTAAATTGTCTACAACACATGCATAAAACCCAGGCCACCATCTTGTTTATGTTTAAATCCACTGGTCTTTCAGGAGATAACCCATAACTTGTGGCTTGCCTGGGTTTTATTTCTAACTGATGTTCATATTTCCCTTCATCTCGATGAGTTTGATGAAAAATACATATCATCATCGCCCCACGCATAAACCTATGGTTGACGTCCCATCACTATTGCTCCCTATAGTGTGGCCTATCTGAGCTAGGGATTTGGCTGATTTTTTTTTTTCTTTTAGCCCCAGAGCTTACCCATAGAAAGTTTCACATACTCAACATCCTGGCCTAAAGAGCTAGAAGGCCTAAGTTGGCTTACTCATGCCTCAGTTGTAGGCTCATAAGAGTTTTATTACAAGGTCATGGGTTCGAGTACCCACTGTGGTGAAATCCCACTCTGGTATGAGTGCATGGGTGTGTGAGTGCATGTTTTAAAAAATAATAATAATTGAAGAAGTAAAGAGAAAAGAGAGAAAGAAAGAGATTGTTGTAGAAATTCTGTATTTCAATGTGTGCATAAACTATACAAAGAGGGCCTATTTATGTGTGAATGAGGCCAAACAATTTTAGAAAGATAATAAATACAAAGAATAATATCATAATATGCCAGAGAATATTATTGTAATATTCTGGCACATGTATGGTAACAAGTTGTAATATTCTGGCACATGTATGGTAACAAGATCACATAAATATTCTAACATCCCCCCTCAAACTCGAGATGATGAAGTCAACTCGAGTTTGGAAACAAGATCATGTAGTCGACCGGGTGAATGAGACTTCGTGAAAATATCGGCAAGTTAATCCTTAGAGGAGATGGATCGAAGATGTAGTGTACCCTGTTAGAGGTGGTGCCGAATGAAGTGGCAGTCAATCTCGATATGATTGGTCCGCTCATGAAAAACATCATTGTGAGTAATCTGAATGACACTTCGATTATCACAATAAAGAGGGAAACTAGTCGGCTGAGAAACATTCATGTCTATCAAAAGCCATCATAGCCACAAAAGTTCAGTTGTAGTATCAACAAGTGCAAGGTACTCAACCTCAGTATTGGATCAAGCAACAACAGTCTGTTTCTTGCTGCGCCAAAAAAATGAGAGAAGTACCAAGTAAGAAATAATAACCCGTAGTGGAGCAACAATCTTTAGGATCACCGACCCAGTCAGCATCAGAATAAGAGTGGAGCTCCAGAGATGAGTGCGATGAAAAGTGAAGACCATGAAACAAAGTCCCCTTGACATAGCGCAAGATACAAAGAATGGCAGCATACTGACTAGAGCGTAGTGCACTCATAAACTGGCTAACCAAGTGAACAGTGTAGAAAATGTCTAGGCGAGTAATTGTGAGATAGATGAGACTACCGACCAATTGCCTATACAGAGTAGCATCTGGAAGAGATTCACTGTCAGTAGCAAGAAACTTAACATTATATTCAAGAGGAGAAGTGTGCGTTTTGCTATCAGTCAAGCCTGCTTTGGAAAGAAAGTCACAAGCATACTAAGCATGAGCTAGACAATAACCATCTGAACCCAAAGTCACCTCAAGACCAAGGAAATAGTTAAGATGCCCTAAGTCCTTCATTTTAAAATTCTGACTCAGAAAGTGCTAAAGATCTTGAATACCATAAAGATCATCCCCTGTAATGATCATGTCATCAACATAAAGAAGGATAAGAATAGTACCAACACCAGTAGTCTGGAGAAACAGTACAGAATCATATGCACTAGGAACAAAGCCCTATTGAGCAACAACAGAACTAAATTTGGCAAACCAGGCTCGAGGGGCCTGTTTAAGACCATAAAGAACACGACGAAGACGTCAAACTTTGTGAGGAGGATGATCATAGCCAGGTGGAGGATGCATATAATCATAGCCATCTCCCTGGTAGCCCTTCTCATCCCCGCTCCATTTCTTTTGTAAAGTGGTCTCTGCCTGCCCAGGGGAGAGTCAAGCTAAATGTAGACAGGTCCTCAAGAGGCAATCCGGGCCCAGTGGGAGGAGGAGGGGTTTGTCGGGGTGCAAAAGGAGAGTTCCTCTTTGCTTTCTCTAAGGCGTATGGGCAAGGATCAAGCTTTCTTGCTAAGATCAAAGCTATCATTCATGGACTTCAGATCTGTTCCAGAAAAAGGTTTTTTTTTTCAGTTGATGTGGAAAGCGATTCGCGCTCTGTGGTGGAGGTCCTATTGAGCCAGGCTAATGGCCCCTGGATCGCGCACTACTAGAAGATCCAATTCAGATCAATTCGCTCTTCAGGTTCTTTTTCCATCTCCTATTGTCTGAGAGAGACAAACAACGTGGCCGATAGCCTTGCTCATTGGGCTAGCGCTAATCAACGATCGAGAATTTTCGAAGCCACTTCTGATCTCCCTCTGTGCTCCCAAGGGGAGCTGGTTCTAGATAGGACGGGCCTCGGCTCTGTTTGGATTTCTTAGTTACTCCCTCAGGCTTATGTTTTCTTTCGCTCTCCCGTTCTTCCTTTGGCGGTCCCTGTTTTCGGCTCAGGGGGGTGATCGTTCTGTTCGGTATTTTGTGTTTGTGTAGCTTACGATAGGTGGTCCCAGTCCTTTTTGTTTGGGACCACCCGAATGCATGTACATGGCTTTGTTGAATGAAATATGAAGGCAAGCACTTTTTTGAAAAAAAAAAAGAAAAAAAGATCACCATTCAAGAAGGCATTTTTGACATCCATCTGAAAAAGTTGCTAATGACGCACAGCAGCTACTACAAGCAAAGATCTAACAGAGGTAAGTCAAGCAACAGGAGCAAAAGTCTCCTCATAGTCAATACCATACTCCTAAGAGAAATCCTTTGCAACAAGGCGAGCTTTGTATCGTTCCACTGATCCATCTGCTTGAGTCTTGATTTTGTAAACCCACTCACAACCAATTGCAGACTTTCCGAAAGGCAAATCTATCAGGTCCCAAGTATGAGCTTTGGTAAGAGCATCTAGTTCATCACACAGCTTTCTGCTAAAAAGGGTCAGTACTAGCCTCACGGTAAGTGTGAGGTTCGTGAAGGGTAGCAAGGGCATAAAAATAATGATAATCTTGAAGATGAGAAGGAGTGGCTCTCGCTCTACTGGAGTGACGAAGTGCAGGTACCTGGACAGGCTCAGGGGCAATCGATGTAGCTGGAGGATTAGGAGAAGCCATAGAAGGAACGTTTGAGGAGCTTAGCATCTCTGAAGAGGAGCTAGGTACTAGAGTAATAGATGAATCAGTAAAAATAGGAGCATAACTGGAAGAGGACTGTGGAAAAGGAGAAAGAGTCGTAAACATCTTATGCCCCCAAAACTCCACATGACGAGAAATATGAAGACGTTTGACTATGAGATTATAGAAACGTTAACCTTTCTGAGTGAGACCATAACCAAGAAGGCAACAAAGTCTGGATCGTGGTTCAAGTTTGGTGTGTTCATGTGTAGGAAGAGCGACAAAACAAACACAACCAAAAACTCGAAGCAAGGAATAGTTAGGGACTGTACCATGGAGAATCTCAAAAGGCGTTGTATTGTGGTTGGTAGGTGAGGGAACACGATTGATAGTGTAGATAGTAGTGAGAGCAGCTTCACCCCAAAAGCGTTCTGGAAGAGAAGCAGAGATGGGAAGTACTCTTACCGTATCTAGAATATGACGATGTTTACGTTCTGCTCGACCATTTTGTTGAGAGGTGTAGGGATAAGAATGATGAAAGACTGTTCCATTTTGTTGTAAAAGGCTAAGAAAATATTTATCTTTGTATTCCATAGCATTATCTGAACGAAAACTTTTAATGATACAAGAAAATAAGTTTGTATCATTTTCAGAAAATTATGGTAAACATTTGTGAGTTCAGACCAATGCCATAAAAGATAAATCCAAGTATAACGACTGTAATCATCTACAAAGATAACAAAATATCGAGATCCCCCCTCAGTCGAAATTGGGGCGGGACCCCAAATATCAGAATGGACTAAGTTAAAAGGTGCAGAAGAAAAAGATTCACTTTTATTAAAGGACAAATGTATCTGTTTTCCAAGATGACATGAAATACAATCAAATGATTGAAAATTAACTGATCCTAGATGACCCTGAGAGGCTAAGAACTAGACACGTGGAAGCGAGGCATGACCCAATCAGGAGTGCCATAAACTGGAAGTGATGGTGACAGCAGCCATGGAAGTGGTTGTTGAAGCTAGAAAAGATATCTAACTTTACGGCCTGTCCCAAGCAGCTGATCCGTCTGTGAATCCTGGACATTAACACCCTTGTTAGAGAATTTTAGTTCAAGACCTAACTCACATAGTTGTCCAACGGAAAGAAGGTTTAAAGATAACTTAGAAACAAGGTAAGTATCACTAACAGATAAATTAGAGGTAGAAATAGACCCTATATGACTAACAGGCATATGGGAACCATTGACAGTGTATATGGTAAGATTGGGAGAGACAGTAGTTTTATGGGAGAAGATAGTGAAATCAGATGTCATGTGATTACAGTAGGTAGAGTCAATAAACCACTGAGATTTACCTGTAGTGACAGACATGGCAGTTGAGGATTGTGACAAAACCTGGTGATTTAAATCCTTCACGTCAGATGTAGTAAGAGAAGTGGACTGAGGTGGAGTCTCGAGTATAGGAGGATCAGATGAAGCGACCGCAGCTGTTTGTTGGGAAGCTCCTTTCTGCTTATAATACTTGAACTTGTGGCATTCATCGATAGTATGACCATTTCGTTTACATCACTTGCAAAAACCAGGCTTGGAGGTGGATTGAGATGAAGAGTGTCCAGCAGAAGATTGTGAAGTACCATGAGAAGCGGTGGCCATAACCATGTCAGAAGATTGCATCTTTATAGTGGAACGTCGAGTTTCTTAAGAGATGAGTTTAACAACTGTAACATCTAATGTTGGAAGTGGCTAACGGTGAAGAAGAGATAGAAGCTCGAGTGGATTCAAAATCATCTCGAAGAGCCATCATAAAATGCATAAACTTTCGTCGATCAAGCCAAGTGGCAAATGTTTGAATGTCTTTAGAACATTCCAACTTAGAGTCTACGCCAGATAATTTTTCCCAAAGATGAGTAGTTTCATAATAAAAATAAGCAATAGACTGACCTGGGTCCTGATGATGGGTTTTTTTGACCCGTTGTCCTTTCGCAACTGGGATGCGTAAAGTCCTTTCGCAACTAGGATGCGCAAGTCCTTTCGCAACTAGGATGCGGAAAGGAGTTTCCTAAAACTATAAAAAGGGGTCCCTAGGATTTTTCTATGCATATTGTGTTGATGAGAAAAATACAAGAGGGCTATCAAAGGTGAGAGAGAGGAGAAAGAGAGAGAAAGCTTATAGAAGGGAGGTTCTCGCTCGGGGAGGTTTTCTACTTTGCAATTTATATCTCAGCGCTTCTATGTCCTCATAATCGGTTAGATCTCTTCGTTTTCTCTATTTCTCTTATTGTTCATCCACTCCTGCGTGAGTGAAGAAGGTTGTAAACGTTCTACTTCATAGTGGATTGTTGATCTGGACGAGGTCCCGTGGTTTTTACCTCTTTGAGGGTTTTTCATGTAAAAATCTCTTGTATGGTGTGTGATTGATGCATTGATTATTTTCATTGCTTTATTATCCATAATTCTGGTTTGTTCTGGAGGGCTAGATCCTAAGGTTTTGTGCAAGGCCCCCAACAAAGTGGTATCAGAGTTAAGTTCATTGAACGGGTTGGATCGGTTTGGAATTATGGAAGGTGGCTCAAGGATGATCAGCCTCAATGGTTCTAACTGGACCATATGGAAGGCTAAGATGGAGGACTTGCTTTATTGCAAGGATCTATATTCTCCAATCTCAGGCATATCAGCAAAATCCAAGGATATGACTGATGATGATTGGAAGAAGATGGACCGAAAGGCGGTTGGGTTTATTAGACAATGGTTGGATGATTCTGTGTTCCACCATGTGTCTAAGGAAACCTCAGCAGTAAAAGCTTATGGCTAAAATTACAAGAGGTTTGTATGAGAGGAAGACAAATAGGTAATAAGATATTTCTGATAAGGCGACTTGTAAATCTCAAGTTCAAGGATGGTGGTTCTATGGCCGAGCATATGAATGAGGTCAGTAATATAGTGAACCAACTCACCTCTATGAAGATGGTCTTGGATGATGAATTGCAGGCTTTACTATTGCTTAGTTCATTGCCTGACAGTTGGGAGACATTGGTGGTGTCTCTAAGTAACTCCGCGCCAGACGGAAAGATATCCATGGAACAGGAACCGATTGTCTCTTCAATGAGGAGACAAGGAGGAAGTCTCGAGGGTCTACTCAAGAAGAGGCTCTTGTGACGCAGGAACGGGGGAGAGGAAAGAACAAGAAGGGCGGGAAGGCCCGAGATAAATCAAGAGGCAAGTCGAGTAACAGAAAAGAGGTTGAATGTTGGAATTGTGGCAAGAAGGGCCACTACAAGCATAAATGTCGTGGTAAGAAAAACGACAAGAAAGGAAAAGGGAAGGAAGAAGAATCGATTCCCTTGGGTCGCTTCGGATGGCGACGGTGGTTATTCTTTCTACGGATCACGATGTATGTCTCACGGCTACGAGTCAGCGCACAGCGACTAGGTGATAGACTCGGGAGCTTCTTTTCATGCGACTCCACACGGGGACTTCTTCACAAGCTACAAGTCGGTGACTATGGACTGTGAAGATGGGAAATTCTGGCGTATCAAATATCGTGGGAGTCGGTGATATTTGTGTGAAAACTGATGTGGGATGCACATTGGTTCTCAGGAACGTGAGGCATATCCCAGACCTTCGCCTCAACTTGATGTCGACGGGAAGGTTGGATGATGATGGCTATGAAAGCCGGTTTGCTGGTGGGCGATGGAAGCTCATCAAGGGTTCATTGATCGTGGCTAGAGGAAAGAAGTGTTGCACCCTATACAAGGCAAGTGTCAGTATGTGCAAGGGTGGGTTGAATGCAGCGGAAGATTCGGCTATTGACATGTGGCACAGGCGTCTCAGGCCACATGAGTGAAAAAGGGCTTCGGCTACTAGCGAGGAAGCAACTCCTTCCCGACGTGATGGTATGCCTCTCAAAACTGTCTTGATTGTTTATCGGGAAACAACATAGAGTTTCATTCATTAAAGCCGCTTCTCATGTTAATAAAGTGCATGCATTAGATTTGGTTTATTCGATGTTTGTGGTCCTATGAGGACAAAAACCTTGGGTGGGGCATTGTATTTTGTCACTTTTATAGATGATGCATCTAGGAGGGTTTGGGTTTATGCTTTGAAATCCAAGGACGAGGTCTTTGGTGTGTTTAAGTTGTTTCATGCTATGGTCGAGAGAGAGACAGTAGACCATTGAAGTGCATCATGCACCGACAATGGTGGTGAATACATTGGCGACTTTCACGAGTACTGTAAGTCCCAGGGTATACGGCATGAACAGACGGTTCCCAAGACCCCCAGCATAATGGTGTAGCTGAGCGAATGAATCGCACCATTGTTGAGAGAATCAGATGCATGTTATCCCATGTGAAGTTGCCCAAGACGTTCTGGGGAGAAGCAATGCGCACAGCGGTGTATTTGATAAACAGGTCTCCATCAGCCCCGTTGAATGGAGAAGTACCTGAGAAGGTGTGCACTGGACAGGATCCATCGTACAATCATCTCAGGGTGTTTGGATGTAGGGCATCCGTTCACGTACCAAAGGACGAGAGGTCCAAGCTCGATATGAAGATCAGGCAGTGTGTGTTCTTAGGGTACGGTGATGAAAAATTCGGTTACAGGTTATGGGATCAAATGACCGAGAAGAAGCTCGTCAGGAGCGAGATGTGGTTTTCTTTGAAGATCAGTGTATCGAAGACATTGGTAAGCCGAGAGAAGAACCACCTAATTCGGGTGAGCTAGAGGACATGGATCCGATTACTCCTCCCATGGTGCACGATGACGGGGAGTACGATGGGTGCGAGAGGACGAGAGAGTTCCTTCAAAAGATGGACCAGGGAGCGGCCCCCGCTTGATCCACACTGTTGAGCCACGGTGAGGAGGTCATCTGGGACGGACGGTAGTCAAGAGGTACTCGCCGCATGAGTACATTATGTTAACCGATGGGGAGAGCCGAAGATTATTCGAGGCCCTAGCCGACGAGCATAAGGGGAGTGGTTGAAAGCTATGCAAGAGGAGATGAAATCCTTGCATAAGAACCACACCTACACATGACATGGTGAAATTGCTAAGGGCAAGAAAGCTCGAGCAACAAGTGGGTGTTCGAAAAGAAGATTGAGCGAAGAATTCACGGCGAGGTTCAAGGCCGGACTTGTGGTGAAAGGGTTTGGTCGGAGAAAGGCATAGACTTCGAGGAGATATTCTCACCGGTGGTGAAGATGACATCCATACGGGTGTTGCTTGGGTTGGCGGCTAGCATGGATCTGGAGATAGAGCGGTTAGATGTTAAAATCGCCTTTCTCCATGGTGACTGGAAGAAGAGATCTACATGCACCAATCGAGAGAGGTTCGAAGTCAAAGGCAAGGAGCATATGGTGTGTAGGGTGAGGAAGAGCTTGTATGGGCCAAACAAGCTCCACGGCAATGGTACAAAAGTTCGACTCGTTTATGTTGAAACATGGGTATGACAGCGGAGTCGGACCACTTTGTGTGTTCACGCGCAAGTTCTCAAATGGTGATTTCTTAGTTCTGCTAATATACGTTGATGACATGCTCATCATGGGAAAAGACATCAAGAAGATCGACAGACTGAAACAGGAGTTGGGCAAGTCTTTTGCAATGAAAGACTTGGGCCGGCTGAGACAGATCCTAGGAATGGAGATAACCCGTGACGAAGCGGCGGAAGCTCTCATTTGTCATAAGAGCGGTATATTGAGAAAGTCCTAGAGCGGTTCAATATGAATGCAAATGGCGTGGCGGTCGATACTCCACTAGATGGTCACTTGGTGAGCGACGGTAGTGTCCCAAGACGAAGGCGAAGTGGAAGAGATGCGAAGATACCCTACGCGTCGGTGGTAGGAAGTTTGATGTATCTATGGTGTGTACACGCCCGGACATAGCATATGCGGTTGGTGTTGTCGTGGGTATCTTGCCAATCTGGCAAAAAGTGGGCGGCGGTGAAATGGATATTACGGTATCTAAGAGGCTCATCCAGGTTGAGCCTATGCTATGGTGACGGTAAACTGTGTTAGAGGGCTACACAGATGCGGATATGGCGGTGTGACATAGACTCCAGAAGTCTACATCGGGGTTCATGTTCACATTTGCAGGGGGAGCGGTTTCTTGGCAGGGCAAGTTACAGAAGGTTGTAACATTGTCAACTACAGAAGCCGAGTACATTGCAGTCACAGAGGCATGTAAAGAGATGCTTTGGATGAAGAGGTTCCTACACGAACTTAGCCTAAAGCAGGAGGAGCACGTGGTCTATTGCGATAGTCAGAGTGCTATACACTTGAGCAAGAATCCAAGTCAGCATTCCAAGTCAAAGCACATAGAGATTCGGTATCACTGGATCAGGGATACTTTGGAACAGAAGGTGTTACAGCTTGAGAAGGTCCACACGGATGATAATGGGTCAGATATGATGACCAAGGCCTTGCTTAAGGGCAAGTTTGAGGTTTGTAGAAACCTGGCTGGCTTAAAGAAGGTGAATCCCTCCTGGGTAAAAAAGGGAGAGATTTGATGGGTTTTTTTGACCCGTTGTCCTTTCGCAACTGGGATGCGTAAAGTCCTTTCACAACTAAGATGCGCAAGTCCTTTCGCAACTAGGATGCGGAAAGGAGTTTCCTAAAACTATAAAATGGGGTCCCTAGGATTTTTCTATGCATATTGTGTTGATGCGAAAAATACAAGAGGGCTATCAAAGGTGAGAGAGAGGGAGAAAGAGAGAGAGGAAGCTTATAGAAGGGAGGTTCTGCTCGGGGAGGTTTTTCTACTTTGCAATTTATATCTCAGCGCTTCTATGTCCTCATAATCGGTTAGATCTCTTCGTTTTCTCTATTTCTCTTATTGTTCATCCACTCCTGCATGAGTGAAGAAGGTTGTAAACGTTCTACTTCATAGTGGATTGTTGATCTGGACGAGGTCCCGTGGTTTTTACCTCTTTGAGGGTTTTTCATGTAAAAATCTCTTGTGTGGTGTGTGATTGATGCATTGATTATTTTCATTGCTTTATTATCCATAATTCTGGTTTGTTCTGGAGGGCTAGATCCTAAGGTTTTGTGCAAGGCCCCCAACACCTGACGCATCTGATAGAGTTTAACTTCCAGTTGAAACTCCAATGAAGCATCATAGGTGCAATTGTATCTTTTTGCCAGAAAGTCCCAAGCAACTTTAGCATTTTCAAGTCGTGAAAGAAGACTATTAATGGATGGAACGGAAGTGTTGACGAACCAAGACAGAATTTTGTAGTAAATATTGTCTCACTCTTCTTGACAAGATGCAAAGGCATCTTCTTTCTCACCGTCATTCTCCATAGGTTGAGGGACTGCTCCAGTCACACAACTCCATAATCGACGTCCTTTTAAAAAGACTTCCATATTCTGAGCCCACAGACTATAATTAGATCCATCCAATATAAAATCAATAGGACGGACAATTGAATCAAGACTCGAGGCAGATTGAGACATATTGAAGGTGGCGTAAGTGACAGATGTAACACAGCTGGCGTGTGCAATCGAAGGCCGAAGAGTGAGGCGCATGGGCGGCACGCTTAGAGACGTTGTCAGCGCATGGGGCGCGTGTGGTGTCGGAATTGGCTATTCTCAGCAGGGTTGAGCTCGTCGGTGAATGAGCTTTCCAACTGTGGTAGCATCGTGGTGAAACACCTGCTGGAACTGTGCTTAGTGGAAATTAGCCGAGGAGAGTGGTGCGTGAGGCGGAGATCTTTCACGGGAGGAAAGTCTCGTACCTTCACAAAGAGATAGCACCGGAAATTTGCTTGGAAAAAATAAAAAATAAAAATTATAGGCTATAAGAACTTGGCTTTGATACCATGAAGAAGTAAAAAGAAAAAAAAAAAAAAAAAAAAAAAAAAAAGAAAGAGATTATCGTAGAAATTCTATATTTCAATGTGTATATAAACTATACAAAAATGGCCTATTTATGTGTGAATGAGGCCAAACAATTATAGAAAGACAATAAATATAAAGAATAATATCATAATATGCCAGAAAATATTATTATAATATTATGGCACATATTAGATAACAAGATCACACAAATATTCTAACAATAATAATAATAACTCAACTAAGGTTGAAAAAAAAGTAATTTATTAACTTAATGAGCTAATAGGTTGCTGATTGGTAGTATCCAGATGGATTCCTTTCAAATCCAACGACCTTCTACAATGATACGGAAGTTACGTGTAACACCCGGCACCAGAGTCACGACTGACTCTTGAGTCTTCACCATTCATCCATGGCACAGATAAAGAAAGGAAAAATCTCAACCATCTCATCATCCTAGCCATTCAAGCACTGGCATACAGCTGGCATTAAAAGTACAATAGAAAAAATCATCACATTGCACGCAGCAATGTGCGGTGCATGGTACACGGAGGTACATGATAACTCCCACGGCAGGGGGATTATAGGATCGATCACTGGTTCTTTGTAGGATCCACTGGTCCATCGGTTTTGCCCAATCATTTTAAGACAAGATATAATAAATGATGCAGATCCAAAACTCAAGTGGGCCACACAAGAGGAAAAGGTGGGGAAAGAAACACTTGCCGTTGAAACCTCCTGAGGTCCACCTTGATGTTTATATGTCCTCCAAACCATTCATAAACTCAGTGGGGATCCAAAATAAATGTTTCGACCAAGTCCTTTAATCCCCACTGTTACCTCTCATGTGACCCACTTGAGTTTTGGGTTAGCCTTGTTTTTTCATCTCTTGTCCTAAAATAAGCAGTAAAAACAGATAAACGGAATGGGATTCTCATAGACATCACGGTGGGCCTTTCTTAACTTTGGAGAGCATGAACTTCACGAGACATACGTAGCTAAGGACAGACAAAGGCTGCGAGGGGCACTATGATGTAGGGTTTTATCTACACCGTTCATCCATTTGGCCTTATCATTTTAGGGTGCAAACCCAAAAGTTGGCAGTTCCAAAGCTCAAGTGGGCCACACAATGGGAGTTAAACACCTATTATTGAAATCTTTTTTGGGGGCTGGCTGAAGCTTTGGATCAAGCTGATATTTGTGTTTTCCCCACTTGTATATGTCACCTTATGAACTGTTTCGATGGCAATTAACCATCATGGGGCTGAGGAAAGTTTTAATGGTGGGTGTCATTTTCACGGTCGTGTCCTATTGTGTGGTTCACTTGAGTCTAGGAACTCTTTTTTTGGGCTTATATCATAAAATGACACGGCAAAATGGATGGAGGGTGTGGATAAAATCCATACATCACGGTTGCCCCTTAAAGCCCCTGTCCTTTGATTCCTAGCTAGGGACTGGCAGTGTAGCACCCAATCCGGATAGGCTAGAAGAAACAGCTGATGGGATCCGGACAGTCCAGAGCATCTTGGTTTTAATTGGCCGGGGACTATTCCTCCTTGGCCTATTGACTCCAAGTCTCCAAACGTAGAGGGTTGCTTTCTATGGTTAACTCAACACATGGTTTATCTCTATATATATGTAGGGGATGGAAATGCTAGGAAACCAACCACCATTGCAGCAACGGCTACTTATCCCTACTTCTTTCTGGCATTTCTCCTCTTCTCTTTCCTTTGCAACTTTTCACTAGTCTTTGGAATCAAGGCAAACAACCACCGTCTTTTAAGTGTTCGATCTCCACCACTCCCAACTGGGACTTGCTCATCTAAAGGTTAACGTTATATTTATTTTTTGCTTGAGCTTGATCTGATTGTGTGAAGGATCTTTTTAGTTAATTTTCACAACCATGCCAGATGGTCCGCAAGCGCACACATACTTATTATTAGACAACTGTGTATAGATATCCAGTAATTATAGTAATCATTTATCTTTTCGCCTTCCGTCAGGAGACTTTCTCATCTATCCTAATCAGTTACTAAAGGAGAGAGATAAATGATTACTTTTAATACTATACAGTTGTGTATACTTATAAAGGGCCCAAATTGTCTACAACACCTGTGCATAAAAAACTCAAATTCTTTTGGAGCCACCATATTATATATGTTTAAATCCATTGGTGTTGCTCAGAGAAAACCCTTAAAGTTGTGCATAAAGGAAAGTTTTTCTGTGAACCTATTTGATCATAAACGGCCTATGCCTCTCACATCTGTTCCACCTTACTGCGGGTGCATGAATCTGCATGAATCTCTGCACCTGGTAATCACTCCTAAAAGTCAGAATTCCTTCCATCTCCAAAAAAGTGGAAGGTCCCCTTTTAAAATTGTTTGAAGATGAATGGCTGCAGTCATGCCTGGTGGGTTGGCCCCACCGTGAGAATCACCTGGCAGAAAAATCATCCTCATATATGATTAGGTGAATTATACCATCAAAATTATGTGTAGCAATTGATAAATAGAAAAAGATAAGGTCCACTCAAGAAGTTCAAATGGTAGATTTTTGTACAAAGGCTATCCTCCTCTTCAGGCCAACCTATGAAAGGTTTGGATTTCACAGGCACTCAACTGGTTACTTGATGTAGAGCGGGTCGCAGAGGTTCATGGCCATGATAGACCAGAAAAGGCCCGATCTGAGGCGGAAGTGATCCAGACCATCAGGACCTTAAAAGGGACATATCTTGCAAATTGAAATGACTTATCCGGCGTGCTATATATAATTTTGGGGTAGGATGAGCTACGTTAGTCACCCAACCCCGTTATACTGGGTTGCGCATGCGAAATTTGCAAGATACCATCAGATTGATGATCGAATTCTCATTTCATTTTTATTTTTACTATTTATAGTAAGTTTTAGTTTGATTATAACTCTTCATCCGTTAGGCTTTAAGTGTCGTGCCCAAAAGTGCTCAGAATAATTAGGAGAATACCACGGTGAAGCCAAATAGATCACTTACTATTTTTGGCTGAAAACCATGCGCACTCGTAGGAATCACGATGGTCTATAAATAGTAAGTCGTGATTTCTAGGAGTTTTAGTTGTACTTTAATTCTAAAACTTCTTTCATGGCTTAGTATCCTCATTTAAAAGGGTTGTAATCTCATTTATTTGAATCATTAATCAATTTATGTTTTTTTAAGAATTTATTTTTATTTTCCTTGCTTTTTACTCGTGGATTCAAGAAGTTTCTGTGAGGACTCCAAAGAAGCTCTGTGGATTCAGAGCAATTATACTTGAGGAAGATGGTGGTCGACCTTATCACATTCATCCCCGCATCATTACTCAGCGGTATACCCAGTGTGTTTTGGGCTCCCGTTCCCTTGTGGTGGTGGCGGTGGTGGTGTGAGTGAGTGCTCCTAAAAACAAAAACAAGAAAAAAATTAAAAACAGAGAGAGAAGAGAGAGAGAGATCAAGAGAGAGAGAGAGAGAGAGAGAGAGAGAGAGAGAGAGAGAGAGAGAGAGAGAGAGATCATAAGCATCCAACCTGCAAAATTGATAGCCAGGATCATAACGAACGTGTGTTGCGCCAAATGCACGGTCCAGATTAACGGAAAAAACAGTCCAAATGTCCTAATGCAACAAGAAGAACTGTAACTAGCTAGTATTGATTTTTCACTGGAATATCATTATCTCTTTATTATTAATTTTTTTTAATGGTAATTACAGAATATAAAGGGCGAGGGCTGAAAATAGTCCATAGGTATGGGCCATGCTCGCCATTAGATGGAGAAAAGGCCACACCCATCCAAATCCTCCAACAAGACCAATCTCGAGTCAATTGGCTTCAATCCCGACTCACCCACAATTCCTCCCGACTCGATGTTCAGGATACCACTCTACCGGCTCGACCCGGTCACTCACTCAACAACGGAAACTACATAGTCACCATCGGATTCGGCACACCAAAGAAGGACATGAACATTGCATTTGACACCGGCAGTGACCTCACGTGGATCCAATGCCAGCCATGCAATGGTGGTGATGGTTGCTACAAGCAACAAGACCCGATCTTCAACCCCGCTGAGTCATCTTCCTATCTCCAGCTCTCCTGCAACTCGGCCGAGTGCTCTCAACTCAGTCTCCCAAAAACATGCTCCTCATCTACCTGCGTCTACGGCGCTCGCTACGGTGACGGCTCCCAATCCATTGGCTTCTTCTCACGTGAAACACTGACGCTATCCCCCTCCGACATCTTCCCCAACTTCCAATTCGGTTGCGGCCAGAAGAACTCGGGCACTTTCGGCAGGATTGCTGGGTTGCTCGGGCTTGGCCGTGAACCCGTTTCTTTAGTTTCTCAAACAGCAACCAAATTCGGCCGTGTTTTTTCTTACTGCCTTCCATCCTCGCCGAGTTCTCCTGGGTACCTGACTTTCGGCGCCGACGCCATCAAGCCCGGAATTAAATTCACGCCACTGCTAACGAAATCCAATGGTCCGTCATTCTACTTCGTCAACCTGATTGGAATAAATGTCGGAGGACAGGCGGTAGCGATACCCACATCGACGTTCTCATCCCCTGGCACCATTATCGATTCCGGCACCGTCATCAGCCGTCTACCCCCATCGGCCTATGCGGCGCTGAGGTCGGCCTTCCGGCAGGCGATGTCCAAGTACAAGCCGGCTACTTCTCCAATATCCTTATTTGACACGTGTTATGAGTTGGGTGGGGCGGAAGATCCAGGGGTTCCTAAGGTAGTGCTGCGTTTTGAGGGGGATGTGGATGTTAATGGAGGCTACTCTGGGACTATTAGGCAATTGAGCGAGACGGTAGGATGCCTGGCATTTGCTGCGAATGATGGTGACGGCGACTTCACTATCATAGGAAATAGCCAGCAGCTGACACTTGATGTGGTTTATGATGTCGCTGGAGGGAGGTTGGGGTTCGGACCTGGTGGTTGCCGTTGAGCGCTTTTGCTAAGCAAATACATGAGAAAGAATTATAAAACTAAAATAAAATAAAAGAAGCTATTTGAAGGTAGAGAGAAGAATTAATAAATTAAGTAATGGTGGTGAAGAAGACTGATTAAGTAATGGGGAGAAGAAGAAATTCAGTAATGCCTTGTATTCTCATTTCTTCTTCCATGCTGGTTTTATTATTATTATTATTATTATTATATTAAAGTGGTACCCTTTCCTTCCTTCATAGGCAGATGATTAAAAATAGAAATGATGAGATCTGATGAATGTGATACTCGGGCTTTGTATGATGCTTGATACGGAGCGACTCAAGAATTAGACCCGTGTCATGAATTTGTTCCAACTAGACCGACCAAAGTGTAGCCAAGTCGAGAGCGGACTAGGTGTGGCACCGGCCGCGGCCTCACCCTTATGTAAGTATTGTATATCCAAGCCGTCAATCTGTTTTTCCAGCTCATTTTAGCCTATGATCCCAAACTTGAAGCAGATCAAAATCTAAGGTGGACCACACTATGGGAAACAGCTGTTATTGACCATTAAAATGTTCTTGTGAGCTAACAGTCTTGGATGAAGCTGATATTTGTTTTTTTAGTTTTTTTTTAGTTTTTTTTTTTTCCTTTGAATTAGATCAGTATGACCTTATCAACAGGTTGGATGTCAAAGATAAATTAGGGTAGGCATTACGGTGGGCCCCAGGAAGTTTTTAACGGTGGGCGTTCAGTCACCACTGTTTACTATGGTGTGGTCCACCTGAGATTTGTGTCTGCCTCAATTTTAGGTTCATGCCCTAAAATGCTGCCAAAAGAGATGGACCGTGTGGATATTCAATACAACGATCAAGGTAGGATCCATGGATAGGGTCACACCGCGTTGGGTGAGGCCGGACTCTTCTGACTGGTGGAGACTCGTCTGTTGAGACAGGACCACTGGATGTTTTTCTTTTTTAACCTTCTAATAAATTTCAACCAATTCAACGGTCAGACAACCAAATAAACTTATTTCTAAGGTTAGGATATATATAAACTGGGCCTCTTGATTTGGATCGTTTAATTGGAATTACTTGTATTCCAAACGTCTAACTTCTGAGTAACTTATTAGCGTATACCTATCATCGATCATGCTCCGCCAGAGCACAAAGTTTCTCTCCTTTAGTTTTGGTGTGGTCCAGATTTTCCAATATGCTACATGTACCGTATGGAGCACTGAATCGGCTCTCATATAAGATGATGTCGATGGGCTAGCCCTAGCCCTAGCATGCAACTGGTGTTGCAGAGGATTCCTGTCCATGGAAAGCACACCTCTTGAGAGGAAAGTTCAAACACAATAAATACAAAAGTGGACCACAGGAAAAAAAACAAAAGGCCATTTAAACGCTAACTGGAGACACAGTTGTTAATGTACAGTAGCTACTATGGTTTAGGGGAGTGGATTAGGTGCGCCCTGGCCTCACCCGAGATGGGTTCATCTGTTTTTCCATGTCATTTTAGGGCATGAGCCCAAAATTGAAACGGATTCAAACGTCAGGTAGACCATACTATAGGATACATACATCAAAGGTGGGCCCATGATAATTAAGGGCCACACCATCTAATCCACTCCCATGTTTAGGGGGAGCAGGTTAGGTGCGGCCCAACCTTACAGAATATGATGTGGCCCTTACCGTGGGCCTACCTTGATGTATGCATCCTATATCTGCTCACCAATCATTCCAAGGCACGAACCCAAAAATGAAGTACATACACATTTCAGATGGACCATATTATAGGAAACAGTGTAATTGAATGTCCCACCATTAAAAATTTCCTAGGGCCCACTGTGATGTTTATTTGTCACATCCAACCTATTGGTAAGGTCACATAAATCCGGTTGAAGAAAAGAACAAATGTAATTTTGATCTAAAACTTTTATAGTCTATTATAAGTTGTTAATGATAAATCACCACTGTTTCCTATAGCATGGTCCACCAATAATTGGATCTACTTCATTTTTGGGCTAATGCCCTAAAATAATCTTAAAAATTGAAGAATAAATACATCAAGGTGGAGCCATGGTAAGGGCTACACCGTCTCGAGTGACTCCGGGGTCTCACCTAGTCCGCTCTTAACATTCCTGTCCATGGAAAAAGACCTCTTATTTGCTAAGAAAATTCAAAAAACAAAAATACAAAACCGGACAAACGAAAACACAATCAGGGCCCGTTTGAATGTGTTGAAACCTTCGCTTGAGGTGAGGTTGTCCATGGAAAGTAGCTCATATGTGGAAAGTAGCCCCTACGTGGGTTGGACGCCTACACTGTAGAAAAGACTTTCGGAAAACGACCGCTTTTCACGAAATTTCAATTATTAGGTTTACGTCTCACAAGTTGGGACATGACTTCGATACATGTAGCAGACTCTTTTGAGGGGTTACAATTAGGAGGGCTCAATTAATACATGGGACAGATCTTGTTCACGTGTTCCATGGTAGCACGTGTGCCGTGGTTGGCCTCTTTAATATGTATTTCTATCATATAGTTTTGATTTCTCAATCATAGACATGGGCATCAGAAGTTGCCACTGGAAAACCAATCTCAACATCCATTAATTAGATCGTGAGTTACTTCTATATTCATACCTTAAGGGCCTGTTGGCCGGCTGCATAATTAGGTGTCTTCCCTTCAATCAAGTACCTCGTGTTTATGTTAGATGTCAGATGAACACATGGTTACACACAGATCCATAGCTCAACTGGCAGACTGAGTGGAGATACCTTGTTTCAACACTTGAGGTCTTGGTAACATGGAGTGTGTGTACTGACACGGGTGTGTACTAGCAAGCTAACCTTAAAAAAAAAAAAAAAAAAAAAATAAAATAAAATAAAATAAAATAAAATAAAATAAAATATGTAGATGGAATTGTAAAAGTTACAATAAATGCATGTGTAAGGTATTGTCCCTAAATTTGGAGTATCCCATGTTTTCTAGTACTATGTTTGGAATATTGCGTGCATTAAAAAATAAATCCTAGGATTTACTTTCAAATTGCATTTGGATTGTACTGGATGAAGCAAAAATTCATCATTGGTGGGATTGGTAATCCCATCTCAGACTTTCTAACACAAGGCTCATTTTCCAAAGCCTATAAAGTTAATTTTAATCCCATCTCACACTCCTTCCAACAAGCCGTTCCGAATTTCAAAATGGGATTAGTAATGCAATCCCATTTAATACAACTTAATACCACTGCCCAAACAGGCCATAAGTTCCTTATCTCGGTTTCTACTTATTTGCAGGTAAGGTATATTTAGCACATTAGAGAAAAAATTTAAAAGAAAAAGAAGAAGAAGAAGAAGGAAAGTTTAGTTTTCAACATTGCATAAATGCCTTGGGTGTTTTGGTCAATCCTTAATATCCAAAGCTCATCATGTGAGGTCAACCTTTGATGTGGACTGTTCATCTTGTCGCCCCACCTTCGACGTGGGTCGTCCACAATGTAAGGCTTACCTTGGATGTGAACCATTCATAATTAGGGGGCCAATCTTTGGGACCATATATTATATGGGTCCCACCAACAATGATATTGTCCATCATGTGGGCCCACCTTCAATATTCACCACCCACCGTGTGAAGCACACCATTGATGTGGACTATCTATTGTGTGGGATTCACCTTCGATGTGGGTTCTCCATCATGCATGGCCCATCTTGGATGTGAGCCATTCATCATTAGCGGCTGACCTTTGATGTGGATGGTCCATTACGTGGGGTCCACCTTAATGTGGATCATCCATCATGTGGGCCCATTCTCAATGTTGATTGTGGATCATGTGGTGCTTGCCTTTAATGTCCACTGCCTCTCATGTGGAGCCCACTTTTGATGTGGATCGCCCATCATGTGGGCCCTACCCTTAAAGTGGGTCGTCCATCATGCGCACTTGCCTTGGATGTTGACGCAGGGGTGGACGTGAGGTCGAGCACCGTCTTCCTCAAAAGGATAACTATTCCGAATCCACAGAACTTCTCTGGACTCCTCACAGAGACTTTCTCAAATCCACATGAGAAAAGAGAGCAGAAAATATAAATAAATTCTAAATAAATTTGAAATAGATTAATGAATCATTGATAATTGCCTAATATGTCTCCTTACACCGTTAATATAGAAAAAAAAAACTAAAATTCGTAATTACCAAAAATAGCAAAACTCTAACTCTAATAAAAATCCTAATTCTAATAAAACTCTTCTAAGGCTTAATTTCTAAAAATAAGAATTTCAAATAAACTTTCTCTAGAAGAGTCCTAGTATAACTAAAAGTTATTTCTAAAAGGAAAGAAAATCTAAAACTTTAAAAAATTATTAAAAATCGGAATTACTAAAAATAGTAAAAATTTTCTAAAAACTCGTTTTTGAGTTGAAAGCGCGCGTTTTCTGATGAAACGGACAGATACGACCCACTTTGTGGGTCGGTTCACCTCGGAGGGCCTGTTTCAGTAAAGATTGATAGGTTGTACGCCCTGTAATGATATCCGGATCAAAAGTTATGGTCAATTTATGGTCCACTTCCTTTTGGCTCAACCATGCTAGGAATATCTCTGTGACACGTTCTACATCAGATGTGGGTTATTCATCATTAAGGGTTGATCTTTAATGTGGACCATCCATTATATGGGGTCCACCTTGATGTAAGCTATCCATCATATTGGGCCCACCTTCATTTTTCACTACTGATGTAGAGCAGGTCACAAACACTTTCCTAGCAAACATGGACCTAAGAAGGCCCGACGGAGGAAGAAATGATCTAGATCATTAGAACCTTAAATTAGTTGTAACTCACAAATTGGGATGAGTTTTCCGACATAATATATTTGATGTTGGGGTAGGAGGACCTACTTAAGCTAGAGAACCCTACTATGCCAGGTTGCCTACACCAAATTTGTGAGATTCCATCAAATCATTGTTTAAAAGTCCCGTTTAGTTTCATTTTTACTATAAATAATAAGTTTTAGTTTGAATATAACTTTTAATCCTTTGAGTTGTAGATGTGGTGCTCAACATGAAAAGGGCTTAGAAAGTGGTTCGGTCAAATTGGACACTTACTATTTTTAGCCAAAAATCAGGTATGAATAGAGGTCATCTATAAATAGTAAGTTTACTATTTATAGTAAGTCATGTTTTTAAAGTGTTTGAGTTGGAGTCTAAGTCTAAAACTCCATCCTAGGTCTTAGTTCCTTAAAGATTTGCAATTTCGTTTTTTTAAGTGAAAAATCAAGTTATTTCGAATTTATTAGGAATTATTCCTGCTTTTATCCCTTGTGGTTTTAAGAAAGCTTTGTGAGGAATCCAAAAAGCTCTGTGGATTCGAAGTAATTATCCTTTAAGGAAGACGATGATTGACCTCATCACGTCCCTCCCTGCACCAAGTGGTATCAGAGCGAGAATTCCCCTCGAGTCGATGATAACTAACGACGGAATGGGGCAAAATCCTGTGGATGGTGATTCATTATTTATTGGAAAGAATAAAAGCTTTTCACTAGGAGAGCCAGTTGACCAATATAAGTCCATGTGGATACGATCTCCGTCTTATCCAGTTAAAACTATATCATAGCCTTGGGGTTTGCATCAACATTTGACTAAGATGGCCGACTTCGATCAAGGCAGTCGAATTTAATATTTTTCTACCGAGATGGCTGAGTTCGACCTAGATGGCCGAATTTGATGTTTTTGGCCAGCTGATTAGTCGAATTTATTGTACTGAACAATGAGTCATCGTCACTTTCACCTTTTTGCCCAAAGCCAATGAGAAAAGGACGCATGTCGTTGCATGGGAAATATATAACGTGCAAAAGATCTCTAGCGATATTTAGAGCACTTTTCACGAAACTAATTGATGTTGAGTTAGATGATACACATCATCTGATGATGATGTGTAGTTGAAAAGACGAAGAGGGAGGTTATGAATGGTTAGAAGAATATAAAGAGGCAGAAGGATATGGAAGGCTGACATGGCAATTGTTCGGCTGACATAACGAATAAAGTAAAGAACAAAAATTGATGCAGAGTATTGACGTAATAGAAAAGCTTACAAATAAATCAAGAAATCAACGGAACAAATAGTTTCATACCAACGAAACAAACCAATCTATTTATCTTTCATTATCATAGATGTTAATGCAAAAATCTAGTTCACCCTCGCCGAGCTCCGAGCACTCGCGCCGAGCCCTGTTAGCCTACACAGGAGAAGGACAAAGGAGACCTTGGCTAGAGAAGGGGACCCTCTGATGCCAAAGTCAGGCTATGAATCTGGGTCTAAGTAGTATGGGTAAGTTTCAGGTGAAAGATTTTGCGTACCTGTCTATGTAAATGAGTCCCCTATTTATACCTTCTAGATAGAGTGAGTGTGCCCGTCATTCTTGGCACAACTTCTGCCATTTAGCGAGAATGACGCTTGCGCTAAAGTTGTCAGTTACCCAGAGATCATGCGCTAGATATTGATCTATACGTGCATTACTGGAGTTAAGCCTCAGGCGCGATTGTAGGGTATATCTTCATCCGAGCCGACCCTATAATTCGAGTCCTTCCTATGACAATTTAGACCCGTTAACAGTGCAAGCTTGCCTGTGTTGTTGACGGGCAACTGGTTGGAGCTGGTGGTGAGGTATGTAATGGCTTCTTCTGGGTTCGAAGCTGATGTGAAAGCTAGCTCTGCAAAAGAACTTGGGCAAAGTAGTATATGGCTCGTTCCAGATTACGGGTCGGCTTATCTTGCTCGACTATCCCTTCTCCCTAACGCAGTCGTTCAACTGGCCGAACCAGGCTTACCTCAATCGGAGTCAACTCAAATTCTCCCATAACAATAGCTTCAACTCTCTCTCAAAAGTAGCAATAATCTTTAACTAAAATCCAAGTCTACGCCCTCATGCTGGAATATTTCCATTCCAATACAAACAGTTTTTCATTTAAAAAAAAAAAAAACTCCTTGCAGTCTCACCCTATGGACGAGTGTAGGTTTTCCTTTTTTGTGCGATTGTTCCTCACCGCTTGGTATACAAAAGTCCTTTTGTATCAAAGTCAAAGTGCAACCCATCTTAAAAGGAATAACCCACCCTCCAATGGTAGTCAAATTATCTTGTAACAATCTTCTCAGGTCTTCATCATATAGGATGCATTCAACATATCTGACGACGCTTGTGGTCAAAATTGTTTGGTTTGAATCAAGTCGCACAATTGGTTCTAATATGCCCACATACACCACACATCACAAAAAATATGCTGAGAGGCAACAGGACCCGCTTCAAGTTTTTGGATCATGCCTTGGATTGGTATGTCAAAATAGGTGGATGGCATGGATACCCCAGTGGTATACGGAGTACATGCGTCGAAGTGAGCCCTACGTGGCATAATGTACGTGCTACGCAGGGGCCACACCACGTTCCTCATCTCTCTCCATTTGGCTATTATGTAATTGAGTGCTATTGTAAGCCATACTGGAGGAAACATCTACCGAGACCTGCTCGTAAAAATTCGAAGGCTGAAAGAAAGGCAGATAAGGTACTACCCCCACGTGTTCAGAGCTCGGGACAAGCGGAGGCTTTGACGGCCACTGAGGGGCCATTGTGATGAATGAAATTTATCCACAATGTTCGTCCGTTTTTAGTTATAAGTTTAGAGTATTTGACCAAAAATAAGGGAGATCCAATCCTCAAGTAGACCACACCACAAGAAGCAGCGGTGCTAAAGACATCCACCATTGAAACTCCACCGCATCATTTATTTTCCATCCAACCTGTTGATATGGACATGTGACGTGTATCCAAAACTTAAATGTGCCACATGAGGAAAGAGTGGGGATTTAATGACCACCACTGAAACATTTATATGACTATAAAAGTTTTGTATCGGTTTAAATTTCTGGTGTTTTCACTTCATTCCAGTGAAAATGACCTTCTAATCGGTTTGGATGGAATATAAACGTCAAGGTGGAGCCTAGGAAGGTTTCAACGGTAAGTATTCCTTTCCCCACTGTTTCATCTCGTATGGTCCACTTGAGTTTTGGATCATCCTCATTTTTGGTCGCATGTCCTTAAATGAGCTTGAAAAATGGATGTACGGGTTGGATTTCTAACAAACATCACAGTGGCCCCCAACCAAAATCCTTTAGGTGGAAATCCGCGTCCCAAAACCGAGAATCCGGATTTCATAAGAAACTACATGCTACAAATTTTCATGTCTATTTTAGAGATTTATTACTGGAATTTGAAAATGAAACAAGCCCTTGCCGAATTTGCACTGAGAATACCACGTTAATGATTTCTTTTTCTTCCTTTTTTTTATTCCTTTAAATCTGGACCGTTTGATATTTTATTTTAACCATAAACGGATTGTTGGGAATGATTTATCAGGATGATTGTAGGACCCACAAGGTGGGTCACCACCAAACACACGAGTCCAGCTTTCTCCATAAAGGAGTGTCACGAGAGTCACGGCGCCACCTTAACACCAACTCGATGTATGTACAGTATATCCAGACTGTCCATCTTTTTTTCCGGCCCAAAAAAGTAGATCCAAATCTCAGGTGGACCACACCATGGGGTGATTGAACGCCTACCATTAAAAATTTTCTAAGGCCCACTATAATGTTTATTTGACATCCAACCCATTGATAAGGTCACACAAACAGGGATGCAAGGAAAAAAAAAAAAAAAAAAAAATATCAACTTGGTCCAAAACTTTTATGGCCCACAAGAAGTTTTTTTTTCTGTAAATCACCACTATTTTCTGTGGTCCACCTGAGATTTGGATTTGCTTCATTTCTGGGTTGATGTTCTAGAATGAGCTGGCAAAATGGATAGACGATGTGGCTATACAATGCATACATCAAGGTGGCCCACATTCAGGGCCGCACCGTGTTGGGTCCGGCCGGCGCAGCTGGTGGTCAGTGCTCCATGGGCTCCACTGTGATGTATGTGTTTCATCCATTCTGTTCATCCATTTTTAAAGATCATTTTAGGACTTTATCCCAAAAATGAGAGGAATATATATCTCTGGTGGACCACACCACAGAAAA
Organism: Magnolia changhungtana; assembly: GCA_030180095.1. Taxonomy (NCBI): domain Eukaryota; kingdom Viridiplantae; phylum Streptophyta; class Magnoliopsida; order Magnoliales; family Magnoliaceae; genus Magnolia; species Magnolia changhungtana. Next base: position 400,862 of record JASAUF010000061.1, on the reverse strand, counting down.
ACAATAGTGATTGGATATACATCATCTAAATCCTCCTAAGGCCCATTGTACTGTTTATTTGACATCGAATTTCTCCAATACTTTTATGTCTCCTAAAATGTTTTTAATAGTTGACGTTCATTCAACACTGTTTCCTGTAATGTGATCCACCTGATATTGGGATTTACCTCATTCTAGTTGTAATAGCATGACATGATCTATAAATATAAATATAGATGGACGAAATGAATGAAACACATACATTATGATGGGGCCCACGGAGCACCGACCACCAGCCATTGGCAGGGAGAGTAGCCAATCCGTTTCCCAGTATACCTATGCGATATGCGGTAGGTGGCCCTCTTCATGCAATGAATTTAGGCAATTTAATTAACGAAGCAGGCGACTCCTGATCTCCACCTTAATTCAATTAAACAGCTCTTACGTGCAATTTTATTTTTTTCCTTTAAAATTTTTTGTTGGTGACCAACCGCGAGAGGGTCTACATGATAGATGGTTCATATCATCAGGGAGAACAAGTCAGCAGACACGTGGTATACACTGGTCTGGTCTCGGCCATTAATTCAGCAACTTTAATAGTAAATGTGGCATAGATAAAGAAAGAAAAGAAAAATCAAAGATCCGACCATCTGAAAAATTCAATCGGGGTACTGGACATCTTAAAGACGGTTTGGATCATCATGATCTACGCGATAATATGTGGTCCATTAAATGAAGGTACATGATAACATCCATGCGTTGTGGATCACTGAAAGGGGTCAGCCCACACGCGCACACGCAGTATCTACGTAGGCATAAAACCAAGTCCAACTCAAGGATCAAATACAAGCGTCTCTACGGTGACCTCGTACAGATCAGATCCACGTGGGGCTCACTATGATTTTTCAAAGACATCCAATCCGTCCATCGTCTTTGTCTTCTTCTATTATTCTGGATTCCAATACTAGATTTTGATTTAAAACTCTCTGGGCCACACCATGTAAAATCATGCGTGAAACCTCTAAAATCACATGTTGTGGCCTAGATGAATCTTTTCTTGTTTAATCATCATGTTCGGATGCATCTTCTCCATGAGCACCTTTGCACACGTGTCATGGACACATAATCTGAATGGTCCACATGATGCGGCACCTCTCGCCCGATACAAACTCTGGTGGGCCACTGCAAAAGGAAATGCAAATCAAGGGATGTAACTGTTTTGTATATATATATATATATATATATATATATATATATATATATATATATATATATATATATATATATATATATATACAAAACATGGTGTACCGGAAATAAAATCTGGAAGGTTTTTAACGGCGGTTCCTATGGTATGGCTCACCTGAGTTTTGGATCGGTCGGTGAAGAAGATGGATAGATTATATGTAACTTAAAACATCATCCCACATGTCGTTTTCTACGTTTAAGCTTACGTCCATTTGTTGTTGTTTCGAGGAAGTCGTCCTCTAATGTTTCGATTTTCAAACAAGTAGGTGGGGTCATCATCTCCATTTTTAAAACTTCCCTAACGTTGGATGGACGACTCGTTAGCCAAATTAAACGGTTCAGATCATCTCCTTTCTCATGGTCAATGGCTAACTCCTCAGGTCGTTTTGTACCATTTTGCATTCTATTTCTATATTCACGCGTTTTGTGGTGACAATGAAACCTAACCTCCACATTCACATATATATAAATCTCTCATTTTCTAAGGGTTAGCAAGGCAAAGAAACCCAACACCCCATTGCAGAAAATGGCCAACCATTCCTACCTCTTTCTTGCCCTTCTCCTCTTCTCTTCCCTTTTCAACCGTTCAATCGTCTTTGGAGCCAACACGGACGGATATCGTGTCCTGACGGTCCAATCTTTGCCGCTCCCAGCTGAGTCCTGCACATCCAAAGGTTAATATTTCTTCTTCTTTCAGATAATTGCATGTGTGCAGGATTTGTTTGGGCTACTTGAACGGTCGAGATTGCAAACATGCGTTACCCCCATGGGAGCCAACATCTAGAATGGTCTGATGATCGGACCGTCCATGTTATGGGTGTTTACTCTAGATGAGCCATAGGAAGAAAGGCAGGAGGGGTTGTTCTGATTTCTGAGAATGGATAAGTACAGAGAGTAAAATCTCCCATCTAGCTCCATGAATTAATGGTCAGGATCATCCTTCAAACGTGATTGTTCGACTGTAGGCGATTCAGAATAGCACCCATAACATGGCATGGGTGGGACCATCTCTGCATGTTGGTCCCATCTACCAACACATGATGGTGATCCTTATACTGTGGTTATTATTCATCGAGAAGGAACCGACATTAGAGATCATATTTCAAAACCAGTAGGTTGTGTTTGGCAGGGACGCCGATTACCTTCGTTGGGAAGCTAGATGGGCCCATCGTGATGTTTGTCAGGCATCCACCCAGTCCATCGGTTTTGCAAGCTCATTTTATTTTACGCAACCAAAAATGAGGGTGATCCAAAACTCGGAGTGGGCCACTAGATGAAACACTAGGAATTCAATGACAACCATTGAAACATTCATGTGGCTACAAAAGTTTTATATCAGACTTTTTGTGTTTTCACTTTATCCGAGTGGAAATGACCTTATCAACGGTTTGGATGGTATATAAATATTAAGATGGAGCCCAAGAAGATTTCAACTGTAAGCATTTCTTTCCCCAATTTTCCCCCTCATTTTTTTTGTTCCATATTCTAAAATGATCTAAAAACCCATATGGACGGGTGGATTTATGATAAACATCAAGGTGGGCCCCTTGCAGTTATTCCGGGTCGGAGATGAAGAAATCATTTTCTCTGTCACTAACGTACATAATAGTAGATTTACTTACTGTTGCATATACTTAGGTGTAAATATTATTCATACATAGGTAAAATCTATGTATTTTAATGAAACATATAGCTGTTGTATACATACATACCTTATTCCTAATACACGTTTAGTAGCGTTTTATATATAGTAGAAAGATAGCCCGTGAAATGGTTTGTTTTAGCTACTATGATTATATTAGTAATCTCCAATGGCCAACCCATCAAAGGTTATTTGAGTCTATGGGTTTCTTTAAAGACAACTTGTTTCAGACGCAATTAATGGCTAAAATATAAGTTGCTAATCTCACCAGGTGGGCCACACACAGCATAGAATATAGAAAGTTGGTCATGTTATTATTATTATTATTAACTATGGATTTTTCTTCTACACATGTGGGCCAGGGCAATTTCACACAAAAAGCAGTGGTACCGCTGACTGGAAACAGTTGCTCCGAAGATGGACGGTTCCAGTCATACCAACATGCGTGCCTGTGGGTCCCATGAGGGAAATTAAACACGCAGGCGATTTCATGAGTCAAGAAGAGGGAAAAACCGATCGACTCATTGCAAGCATGTTAATATATAGTCCCTGATAGTGCGTTCCCACAGTTGAAAAGGCTATCCCAATCTCTGCCCCTTTTGACCCCACCGCGTGACGATCCAGGCTGTCTATCTGGAAGTTTTGATGTTATGCATTGAAAACGGATTCATTCAAACATCCAAATATCCGCTAGAAGCTGCTTCTCTCTAAACTGTTCATGGATAATGAGACCCTGATATATGAGATTTTTTTTCCTAGTATTAACCATCTACCGTGGGAACCCCTGGATGAACTGTGTGGATCATCACATGGTGGCCAGAAGTGGGGTTTCAACAATAGAGTGTTCCCAGTTGCATTGGGACACTTGGACAACTCAATCTATAGATCGGAACTATCCATTAGGTCTAGCTGGCATAGGTTTCGTGGGCTACCACCAAACTATCATACGATTAAGTAATTGTAAGCACCCAATAAATGACTTATAAAATGGACGGTCATGATCACCACTAAAAAGCAGGTACAATCATTAATTTAAATAATCTATTTGTTAAGAAATGTTAAGGATCACTTGAGGATCAAAGAACAACTTCCATCAGACCCTCCACGTCTTGGAAAATGAATGGATGTAAGAAGTAAATTTATTTATTTATTTATTTCATGAAATCCCATTAATCATGTACTGTTGTACCACCCAATGCACTGTATCCATAATTGTGACCCAAGTGCACAGGGCAACGTTCTCATTCCAAACGTGGCTCAAGTAAATCATGAAAGGCTATGATTTTTGGGCTACAGGCCTATATTTTTATATGAAATCTAGTGGTTGGAGTGGATTTTATGTAATTATCATTGTATGCCCCGTAAAAACCAATGATGGACATCTCTCTCCCAGCTATTTTCATGGTGTGGCCTCCTAAAATCACAGGTCAGCCTAATTTTTGGCAGGCCCACCATGATTCTTGGTATTAAGCCTAACATGATGTGACACAATCATGGTGGGGCCCACTCAAGCAGCGTGCCCATTTGGTCGCACCCCTACCTAACCACCAGTAAAAAGAAACTATGTGGATAGATACTTATCCATGTAACTTTTTAATATTTATTTTTATTTAAAAAAAGTATCAGAATGTAAATTTGATATTAATTAGGTGGTTTTTCTCTGCAAACTTCCCTTCTCTTTCTTCTATATTAATTAGGTGGTGTTTTTTGCAAACTTCTCTTATCTTTCTTCATCACTAAGTAAAAGGCTCTTTTTTAATTAAATAATTACTTGTTTGTTATTATTTATTGCAGAATATAAAAAGGCAGGGCTGAAAATAATCCACAAGCATGGGCCATGCTCACCCATTACTGGACAAAAGACCACAACCCTCGAAATCATCCAGCGAGATGAATCCCGAGTCAACTGGCTCCATTCCCAACTCACCGACGATTCCTCCCGACTCAATGTTCAGGACATCACCCTCCCAGCTCATCTCGGCACCTCCCTCCGCACCTCCAACTACATCGTCACCGTCGGATTCGGCACTCCCAAGAAGAACATGACTCTCGAATTCGACACCGGCAGCGACCTCACTTGGATCCAATGCCAGCCATGCGCTGGTAGCTGCTACCCGCAGCAACAACCAATCTTCAACCCCTCCGACTCATCTTCCTATCTCAACCTCTCCTGCGGCTCTACCTAGTGCTCCCAACTCAGTCTCGCTGCTGGCTGTTCTTCCTCCACCTGCATCTACTTCACCGCCTACGGTGATGGATCAAATTCCACTGGTTTCTTCGCAAACGACACGCTGTCACTCACACAGTCCGATGTGTTTCCTAGCTTCTTGTTTGGGTGCGGCCAGCGGAACACAGGCCTGTTCGGCAATACAGCTGGGTTGCTTGGACTCGGCCAAGGCGTGCTTTCTTTAGTATCTCAAACAGCTAGCAAGCTGGGCCGTGTTTTCTCTTACTGTCTGTTGGGGACAAAAGATACTAAGTCCGGAGACTCGGACTTGGTGCCTCGAGTTACCGAAGGATACATTAGATCCGAGGGAAGGATATAAACTCACTAAGCCGAGACAAAAGTTAGGTCGGCTCGGACGACGAACCAGCAACCTGGGCATGCATTGGGCCGACCCACTTGTCGGATTGACCAAATGAAGGAAAGACAGTGCACATCAAAACGTCATCCCGAGTATCTCGAGATGAGATCTCCAATCCCGGAGGTCACGGGATCGGATAGAGACTAGAAACGGGCGAAATCCAATCTCCGCGATAATAGGAAAAAATCCCGCACACGATATTGAGAAAAGAATCCTTATACGATAGAATGCTCCAGCGGCTATAAAGGAGGAACCTCCATCGTCTTATGAGGTACGCAAAAACTTCTCTCCTAAAACCCTTCAATACTTTAGACCCAGATTCCCAGTCTGACTTTGGCATGGGAGGGTCCCCTGCTCTAGTCAGGGTCTCCTTTGTCTTCTTTCTGTGCAGGTATATGAAGGTCTTAGAGGGCGAACCAGATTTTTGCATCAACAGTTTGGCGCCGTCTGTGGGATCCGTACGAAAAGCCATCTTGTACTCCTACACTGGATTTTATCCTCATGGTGATGACTCGAAGGACGGTCCCAGAAGAAAATTTGAATGAAATCGCGATTACAGGGCCAACGGGCCCAATAGCAGGTCTGGCGGCCCAGAACCCACCTAACAACCGCCAACGAGATGCCACCGGGACAAATAATAACCAGCGGGCTCGGAACGACGGACGGTTGGACCAGGAGGTTCAAGAAATCTGAGCCGATATGAATATGATGAAGCAGATGTTGGAACGAATGTATCAGCAAATGTAACCGCCTCCACCTCCCCAAGGGGAGACAGCACATGTACCGACTGCGGTGGCCGATCCTCAACCATCCGCGCCACAATCTTTTCGGCCGAGTCAACCCCAAGGCATATCTGAATCATCTCCAGCTCAGTCGGCTAATGCCTCCTTGCCCCCGACCGACCTTCGACACGAGATAGAACGAAGAAGGCGTAACCGACCCTCCATTGAAGGCACGGCAGAGAGCGGCGAACCTTGGAAAGTTGACATTCAAAATTTCAAAAGAGAAGTGCGGGAAGAAATGGCAAAAGAGATGGCGGACATGAAGCAGGGCCGAAATATGTATCCAACCAGATTCGAAGTAAAGACGTCCCCTTTTGTTGACGAGGTAATGCAGGCTCGGTTGCCCGAGAGGTTTCGATTAACTCAAATCACTCCTTTCGCTGGTAAGACCGACCCGACAGAGCATATCGAATGCTTCAGAACCAATATGGAGCTCCACGATGCCTCGGATGCAGTGATGTGTCGAGCCTTTTCTCTTACACTGACCGATGTAGCTCGGCTGTGGTTCAAACAGTTGAAACCAAAGTCAATCAGTTCATTCGTTAAGCTAAGCGACGCCTTTCTCACCAACTTCATCGGCGGAAAAAATAAATTGAAGCCCCCGGCGCATTTGAACAACATAGTTCAAAAGCAGGGAGAGCTATTGAAAGACTATATCAAGCGTTTCAACTTCGAATCTCTTCAGGTTCGAAAGCATTCTGAAGAAATGGCACTCAACGCGCTCATGCAAGGAGTCAGAGACAAGCCGTTCCTGGCATATCTAGACAAAAATCCGCCCGATACTCTGCAGAATTTATGGCACGGTCGGATAAATACGCGAACGCCAAAGAAACGCGGATCATACGTGAAACTAAATCCTCGGCCAAAGAGTCAACCAAAAAGGAAGCCGACTCGACCAGAGGAAAGAAACGTAAAGATGATCAAGCGCACGATGAGCGGAGGTCGGGCAAACGACATATCCGTGGATTTTGCTGATATGCTTAAAATTGGAGAATATAGATCCTTGCAGTAAAGCAAGTCCTCCATCTTAGCCTTCCATATGGTACAGTTAGAACCATTGAGGCTGATCATCCTTGATGAGCCACCTTCCATAATTCAAAACTGATCCTACCCGTTCAATGAACTTAACTCTGATACCACTTTATTGGGGGCCTTGCACAAAACTTTAGGATCTAGCCCTCCAGAACAAACCAAAATTATGGATAATAAAGCAATGAAAAACAATCAATGCATCAACCACACACCACACAAGAGAATTTTACGTGGAAAACCCTCAAAGAGGTAAAAACCACGGGACCTCGTCCAGATCAACAATTCACTATGAAGTAGAATGTTACAAACTTCTTCACTCACGCAGGAGTGGATAAACAATGAGAGAAATAAAAGAAAATGGAGAGATCTAACCGATTACGAGGACATAAAAGCGCTGAGATATAGATTGCACAGTAGATAACCTCCACGAGCAGAACCTCCCTTCATAAGCTTCTCTCTCTCTCTTTCTCTCTCTCACCTTTGATGGCCCTAAACCCTTTAGCAAATCCCTTATAAAGCTTTAGGAAACCCTCTTGTCATACCTAGAAAGCCCTAGGAACTCCTATTTATAGTTTTAGGAGACTCCCTTCCGCATCCCAGTTGCGAAAGGACTTGTGACACAAAATCTGCGCAAAATCGCGGAACGAATCTGCGTAACCTCGACTGGTCGAACCGAGTCCACGACCGGTCGAGAGCCACCTTCGACCGGTCGAGCACCTCCTTCGATTGGTCGAGTGTCCCGGAGAAAAAATAGTCCACAGTCGCTGGACTTTGAGTCGTGCCACGACTCGTCTTCCACGACTAGTCGACTACAGCCTTCGACCAGTCGAGCGAGGCTCACGACCGGTCAACGACGGGTCAAAAAAACTCATCAGATCCCTCGAATAATCGGGAAGATTTGTACAAATCTAAACCCTTGGGGACTAGACAAACTCGGTAGGAGCTTATACATATATGGTTTCATGGCCTCAGCTCGGGAATTCGGCACTCGTTGCTCTTCAAATCGATTTGAGACAGGATCATTCAGAAGCTCTTTGATCATGATCAGTCTTAATCCTACCATTCAACCTCGGGCTAAGAAGCGCGTGTTCATGAGTCCAAGTTGACCTCATAAGTGGTCAGACTATTTTTACCTATAACAATAGTTATTATAATTTTACCAAAGAAAATTATTTTATTTGCAATGATGCATGAATAAGATAAGCATCCAAAATCATCCAATGCCATCAGCGAAGTAAAAATAAAAATAATAATTATTCACTTTCTACTATTTAATTAATTAATTATTTATTTATTTTTATTTTAAAAAAAAAAAACCTGGTCTTAACAGATTTTTCTAGCACCCGTCGATCAAACGATGTGTGATGTGTTGATGGCTAGGGTTGCAAGATGGCTAGGGTTGCAAACTTGGATTTGAGTAAACATTAACCCTACCAATGTTCAGGCCTAGTTGCACAAGGTTGTCTGTGTCAGGTCGGGTTAGGATTGGAAAACCCCAACCTAATAAATCAATTACATCCCAGTTGAGAAAATTCAGGTTTCGTTATGATGGGTTGGAAATAGTGAGGTTGGTTTTGGTTGAGTGCAGATAAATCTGGATGAACTGGGGTTAGGTGCGCACTGAGTTGGAATTCGTGTCAAGCTGGGTCTTGCTGCAGGGTTAAGTCCTCTAAAGGCTGTATGGTGGACCCTCAAACCTGACACAGCTCACCTATGTCAGTGGGTTTCACATGTATACATCTGTAACCGTGAAGGATTACCGGACATGAATGCAGTTCCTATTCACCGTTATTTTCAACTTTTGACTGTCTATTAGGTGGCCAGTACCTCCAAGAAAAGTCCAAATTAATAATCATATATATATATATATATATATATATATATATATATATATATATATATATATTAATCTTTCCTCATTGATAAAAATGTGTGCGAGATTGTAGTCGTTCATCAGGTGGGTCCCACAATGTACCACTGCCTCTGGAGACGGGCGTCCTGGTCTTCAGTTGGGCCACAAGTGGATATTGGATGTGGAACGCCTGGTCGGCCTTTTTAACTCTCCATTTCTTCATAGGCCACACCTACCTGGGAGCAGAACCCAAGATTAGAAATAGAAGCCTACCCAAAGCTTCAAACCGTGTGGCAGAAGTGACGATCGAACTAGTTGACTTTCTAGAATTAGAGATGAATGGTTAGATATAAGTCCATAAAATGGTTGACCCCAAGTCTGATCATCCAACGGTTGAATCTTCACTGCATTAACCATCCATTCTAGGTAACAGCAAATGAGCAGTTTGGATCTTATGCATGTATGCTTTGTGGACCCACGGTAGACATTACTTAATCCTTCATTTGGGGTGAGTTCAAAAATAACTGATCTATAATTAAAGTTGTCCACAACACAAGAAAAATAGAAATGAAACAAATATCATTGAAACTTTCTTCGCCCAATTGGTTTTTTATTCCCTTCACTCCGACTCGACTAATGAACGGGTTGGATGAAATATAAAAGTCATGGTGGGGCTAAAAGGGTTTTAACAATGGGCTTCCCCAACCCCACTATTCATATGGTGTGGCCCAATTGAGTTTTGCATCCGCTTTGGACACATGAGCTTGCAAAAATGGATGGAGTAGATTTCATATACATACCGGTGAATGCCCTGGCTTTCCATCCTTTGCCAGCTAGATAATGGAGACAGAAAGGAGAATTAGTGCGATGACTGGCCCAAAGGCACCGACGCGGATTGGCTACCGACTGGTTTAGTAGTGAGACTGCGACTGATGTGACGTCACCAAGTTCTGTGGCCCACCATGGTGTATGTTTTTTATCCAAGCCGTCCATCCATCTGGAGAGATCATTTTAGGGTAAGATCCAAAGAATGAGTGACATCCAAAGCTCCAATAGACCCCACCACAGAAAACAATGGGGAGAGTGAAGCTAGCCACTGTTAAAACGTCTAAAGGCCACAAAAGTTTTGGATCAAGCTGATATTTGTATTTTCCTTTTTTAATTGTCTTTGTTAACTTTTGAACAGGTTAGATTTCGAAAAAAACATCAGGATAGGCTTGAGGAAGGCTTCAACGGTGGGCATGAATCTTCCTGCTGTTTTATGTGATGGGTCCACAAATCTACCTACTTCTTTGGCTCATGCTTTAAAATTATATCTCCAAATGGATGGACGTCGTGGATACAACACATACATCATAGCGGGTCCATAGAACCCAGTGATGATAACTTCAGTAGCGAGTCTCCTTGCTGAACCTGTCGGTACGCAATCCGCCTCTCAAAGACGCACCCACATTCACACGAGACATTTTCCACGCGCCAATCAAGGCACCTTTATTTCGTAACGTCGCCCCACCATTCACTCTCCGAACATGAGATGAATGATCCTTCAGTGCTCCACGTCACTTACAGTACATCCGACTATCTTAAATAATATCTCCACCGTTTATCCCATGAGCCCCACCACAAATTGGCCACCAGACAAAAAAAAAATCTGCCTTGATTGTACAATCATATAATTTAATCAACAAACTTTTTCAATTGAATTTAAGCTATTTAGACAGTATGGTCCACTTAATGAGTGGACCGCTGTGATTTTCTCACTTAAATGATATTGACATATGGTCTAACTGATGTTACGGCCCTTTATGGAGTGGAATGGCAGCGATGCAAGTGAGGTCTTGGATGTATCCGATCATTTTTCATATTTGGGCCAGACGCATGTTAATAGGTGCACCCCCTCTCAAAACGGTGGTGACCCTTCAAATGTACATATGGACCATGATTGGGCATGAATGAAATATTAGGCGGACGCGGATTGCGTACTACCCCCACCCGCCCCTAGCTCCGAACGGGCAGTTCTGTGGGCCGGCCCACCCTAAAGTATCAGTACATCTAAACCGTCTGTTCCTTTTTTCAGATTATTTTAAGCATGAAAACAAAAATGATCCAAGATCAAGTGAACCACCCTACAGATGACTCTTGCATTTAATGCAACTGACATTAAATGCTTTGTACATTTTAATGCAACCAAGCTTATTATTTAGTGTGCTCCACTTGAGCATTGGAAATGCCTCATTTTTGTGTTCATGTCTTAAAATAATTAGTGAAAAGGGACTGACGGTTTGGATGTACAGATACATCACGGTGGGCTCACCCACAGAACTGCCCATTCAAAGCTAGGGACCTGCGGGGTAGTACGCAATCCCCATCCATATTAGGCATCTTATTTCTCCCTTGTAGTTTGGACCTCGGAGTGTTTTACGTCTAGCAACCCATTTGATAGCTATTAATGGGAGGATTGCTGGATTTGCATAAATTCTCCGCCTAAAATGGTACACAACTGGATGATCTAGATGGAGATGGCTGTAGAATAGTCTATCATACTTTTTTAGCAAAAGGTTGATTATCGTGGCACGTAGTACTCAATTTTCTTCTTCACGTGAAAAGGATGTACATGTTATTTTACTGGTATAACTCATGCAGTACGTGACTTTGTAAGCATCCAGTACTATATATATATATATATATATATATATATATATATACACACCTGGGCAACTTGATGCAAACGACACATTCTCTTTCAATGTAATGCCCTCCAGCACTATCGACCTTGACAACTTGATGCAAACGACGCATTCTCTTTCAATCTAATGCCCTCCGTACTATAGACCTTGACAATGCAAACGACACATTCTCTTTCAATGTAATGCCCTCCAGTACTATATATAGACCTTGACAATGCCGTGCAAACGAAGCATTTTGAGTCGTGTCTTACCGTCTTTCCTGCTAATAGTGTACATCCCAAAAGGAAGTTGGATAGCATACTGAGTTACTCAGTATGCTCTCATCATACTGAGTAAACTCTATTGGGCCCACCGTAAATGCATGCCGTTTATCCACACCTAAAAAGTTCAAGTAGACAATATCACAATAAAGAGTAGAAGTATTGATTTCCACCGTCGAAACCTTTCTAAGGTCATTGGTGATGTTTATTTGTCATCTAACATGTTCATGAGATCAGACAAACATGGATGAAGGGAAAACACAAATATTAGCTTGATCTAAAACTTTGGTTGTCCCCAAGAATTTTTCACCAGTAGATGTTCAATTCACACTGTTTCCCGTGGTGTGGTCCAATTGAGGTTTGGATAGGCTCTAATTTTGAGTTAAAGCTATAAAATTATGTGGTAAAAGAGATGGACGAAGTGGATACAATGCATGAATGACAGTGGGGCCCACAGTGTTTACTCAGTATGTAATCGGTTTCCTCCAAAAAGATGGTTAGCCCCACCAATAAGATGGACAGGAACAAAATTCAGGCTAACCGAGCCATTGCACTAGAAATTGATGGACAATCAACTGTTTAACTCAACATACAGGTGGCTAACACAGTGATTCGATGAACCTGGTTTTTTGGAAATTTGCCATTTTGGTGATCAGGCCTACCATTTTCACAGTAATGTGGCTTGTTAATGGTAATAATGGTATTATCAACAAGTTAGTTGTAGGACCGTTGTGGGTGGGTGATCAGTTACCCATTCTCATATCTTGAACCATGCATGATATTTATTTAAGAACTAAAAGTGTGCCACGATTCATCTCCTTTAGTAAGCACATGTATGTATAATCTGTTGAGGATTTTGGCCTGCGGAATCACACAAATCTAGATCTATGATAACAATCCAATGGCACCAAACACACACAAGAGAACACAGATTTAATGTGGAAAACCCTTGCAGGAAAAAACCACGGTATAAAGCGACAGATCTCCATTATAAAAATAGAAATTACAAAGAGAGAGGACTTACCCGATTCGAATAACCTCGAATCTCACCCTTGTTACACCCTTTAGAAACCCTAAAATTCTTTTAAGAACCCTTGGAACTCTTTTAGAAAGCTTTAGAATACATCCCAATCCCGCATACACCCCTTTAAATAAGAATAGAAAGAGGTAGAATCCAAATAAGAAACAAAATCTGCAAAATCTATATTTCCGCGATTGTATTTGCGAAACTTATCGATGTCATCGAGCCACTCTCAATGACAGCCTCGATATCATCTGAAGGTCTCTCGATGATATCGGAACAGAACTAAAACTATCCAGCAACCAGGGGTGAAAAATACTGTGAATTATTGATGGCATTGAGACACTGTTGATATCATCGACAGACCAACAGACAGTTTTAAGACATCTGTCGATATCATCTAAAACCCTGTTAATATCATCGACAGACCACCAGACATATTTAAGACATTTGTCCATAACATAATCTACCTAGAAATGACATTATTAAATAAAAATAAAAAAATAATAAAATATTATGGCTGTAGATGATCTGGACTTAGGCCCAACAAAATCGAAATTTTAAATAGGCTTGTCAAAACAGTTCAAAAAATCCAGATTTTTTCTTCCTAGGTGTCTCTGTCGTGAGTCTTTATAAGGGTAAGTTGAACTTTTTACTTCTAATATCCGTGCCATCACAAGAATGTTTATGGTGGAATATCATGTGCTCCCGAGGAGCTTTATACTAAAAGCCGCTTTAATTTTTTTTATTGGGAAATAGATGCAATGGTTTCATGCTCATGGAATTTTCGTGCCTCTATGTCGTGTATGGTCCATATGGCACGTGTATTATGATCTGTAGCTTGCATATCCTGCCAGTACAACGTTTTCTTTGATCCGGTTATCCTAACTATTAAATAAATTATCTCTTCCTCACTAAATTTTGGCTGTTGAAGATTTTTGTATTTTGCTCCAACAATTAAAAGGGTAGGAATTTCATTCTATGGCCCACTTTCTATTGGAACCACATGATGAACAGTTCCCAATCTTATCCATCTAAGCCACATATGTTGCAACAACATGGATGCATCTAAGCCACAGTTCCCAATCTTATCCATCTTATCCATCTAAGCCACATATGTTGCAACAACATGTTAAGACATGAGTTAGATCTATAATTAAAGTTGTCCGCAACACAAGAAAAATAGAAATGAAACAAGTATCATTGAAACTTTCTTCGGACTCACCCAAGTTAATTAATTGGTTTTTTATTCCCTTCACTCCCACTCGACTAATGAACGGGTTGGATGGAATATAAAAGTCATGGTGGGGCTAAGAAGGTTTTGACGGTAGGCTTCCCCAACCCCAGTGTTCATATGGTGTGGCCCACTTGAGTTTTGCATCAGCATCCTTAATTTTGGGCCATCTCCTAACACACAAGCTTGCAAAAATAGATGGAGTGGATTTCACATCCATCCTGGTAAATAGAGCTTTTATTCCACTGGCTTTCCATCCTTTGCCAGCTAGATAGTGGACCCGGATTAGATAGCTGAGCAGCGAGACTGGCTACGGAAGCGACGTCACCAAGTTCTATGGGTCTCACTATGTTGTATGTGTTATATCCACACGGTCCATCCACTTGGAGAGAACATTTTATGGCATGATTCAAAGAATGATACAGATCCAAAAATATAATGGACCCCACCATAGAAAACAGTAGAGAGAGCGATGCCCACCGTTGAAACATTGCTAAGGTCCACTGTGATGTTTATTTGAGATCCAATCTATTCATAAGTGGTCACAGACATTAAATAAGGGAAAACACAAATATCAGCTTGATCTAAAACTTTTGTGGCTCATAGAACTTTTTTACAGTGGGCATCAATCTTCCACTGTTTTCTATGGTGGGGCCCACTAGAGATTTGGATCTGACTAATTCTTTAGCTTATGGCCTAAAATTTTCTCTTCAAATGGATAAACGGTGTAGATACAAAACATAGATTATGGCAGGACCCACATAACTTGGTGACGTCACTTCAGTAGTTAATCGGCGTCCACCAAGACCAGCATAACTTGGCCCCACCATGATGTATGATTTGTATCCACGCCAACCATCCATTTGGAGAGATCATTTTGAGGTAAGATCCAAAGAATGAGTCACATCTAAAGCTCTGTAGACCCCACCACAGAAAATAGTGGGGAGAGTGACACCACCATTAAAAACTTTTAGAGGCCACCAAGGTTTTCGATCAAGCTTATACATGTTTTTTCTCTTCTTAAATGTCTTTTTTAGCTTTTGAACGGGTTGGATTTTGAGAAAACATCACGGTGGGCCTCAAGAAGGTTTCAAAGGTGGGCATCAATCTTTCTGCTATTTTCTGTAGTAGGTCCAGTAAGCTTTGGATCTACCTCGTTCTCTGGGTCATGCCTTAAAATAATATCTGTAAATGAATGAACGTTGTGGATACAACACATACATCATAGTGGAGTCCACAGAACTTGGTGACTTAACATCAGTATCCAATCGGCTTCCACCATGACTGGCCCAAAGGCAGGCCCACATTCAAGCAAGACATTTTCCATGCGCCAATCCAGGCCCCTTTATGTCGTAACGTCGCCCACTGATCGATCTCCTAACATGAGATGAATGATCCTTCAGTACTCCACATCACCTAAACAATATCTCGACCATTTATCCCGTGAGCCCCAGCAAAAATTGACCACCAGACGAAAACAATCTGCCTTGATTGTACAATCCTATAATTTAATCAACGAACTTTTCCAATTGGATTTAAGCTATTTAAATAGTATGGTCCACTTAATGAGTGGACTGCTGTGATTTTCTCACTTAAATAATATTAACATATGGTGTTATGGGAAGATCCGAGCCCCTAATGAGTCCGAGGCCCCTGCAGCATATGTTAATCCGATCGGAGGAATAATTGTCCGCTCGGCTCAGACAAAGGTTGACAAAGGCCTATACCTTCTGCCAAGTCGGAAACCTTACCTATTGAAAGGTCCGAGCTGACTCCATACTCTGAGGCGGAGGTTGAGACGGACGTCCCTCGGGCTGAACTTACCGTACCTACTGAAAGGTCCGAGCTGACTTCATATTCCGAGGCGGAGGTTGAGGCGAACGTTCCTCGGACCGAACTTAGAAACTATCATAAGAGGACAAGGCCGATAATGTCGTTCGCGGATGCGCACGATGCGCATCATATATTACGTGATCCTTAGATTGCGCGCAGTATCTTCATGATCTTAGAATCTCCCTGATTGAGGGAATCGTGCCGTGATTAACGGGCGCGGATCATCATACAGTAGGGTATAAATATATGAAGATGTCATTGCTACAGATGCGCAATATCTTGCACTCTCCCTCTACCTTACAACTTAAGATCCAGATTCTCTTGTCCTAACTCAGGCATCGGAGGGTCCCTCGGCTTAGCCAGGGTCTCCTTTGCTCACCCTTTGTGCAGGGCCAAGGTCTATCCAAGGAGTGGAGAGCGATCCAGATTTTGACCTCAACATTTTTGGCGCCGTCTGTGGGAACTGATACAAAAAGTCAGGTTCATATTCTTGAGTATAATGGCAAGAGGAAAGAAGAAAACAGTAGCTGCAGAACTAGAGTGAAACGAGCAAACTCGTTCGTCATCACTACTTCATGCGGAATCAGCGCTGGAACCTTCCCAGCGCTCGCGCAACCGGGCAAGCAAGTATCGAGCCATGTAGGGCAATATACAAGCCTTACGCGATGAAGTGAACAGGATGAAGCAGCAACAGGAGCCGCAGTTACACCTGACTCAAGAGGATCCTGTCCCCGAACCAGTCAACCCGGTTGTGGAAGCCCACTCCGCGCCGAGGAGTGTGAGGCCTGAGACACCCCAGCATCATCAGGTGCTCATATCGAGTCAACATCCTCTTCTGACCCAAATCTGACCCTCGGCTCAAAACACCGCAACGCAAGCTCCGACTAATGCCTCGGTTACTTCAGCCCTGGCACCAACGGACCTCCGTCATTGGTTGGAACGCGGGAGGGGGAAGAGAAGTCCAGAGAGAGAGAACGCCCAAGAAATTGTGGCAGAAAATAAAGACCCATGGGAGAAGCGATTCGAGGAGCTCAACAACAAGTTCTTAGCTCTGGAGAAAAAACAACAACTGACGTCAATTCCCGCTGTCGTCCAGGCAATGATGGAAGAGACCGAACCTCCCTTCACCTCAGAAATCATGAACGAGGTGATGCCTCAGAGGTTCCGGATACCTCCCGTCATTCAATATTCTGGGTCCGGGGACCTATCCGAGCACGTGGAAGCCTACCGCTCCTGGATGCAGATCCAGACAGCGACGGATGCAATGATGTGCCGAGGGTTCTCGATTACACTAACGGGATCCGCTCGAAGTTGGTACCCGCAACTCAAACCAAACTCCGTCAGCTCCTTCGCAGAGTTGAGCCGACTATTCCTTGCCTAGTTCATCAGCGGTAAAAGAATTCGAAAGCCCAACACTTACTTGCTTACTGTCAAGCAAGGGCTGAAGGAGTCGCTGAAGGATTACATCGCTCGCTTCAACGAGGAAGTGTTACTAGTGGAAGACTATGATGACAAAATGGCCCTCGCCGCTATGTTCAGTGGCTTGAAAGAAGGAAAGTTCACCTTTTCCATTGAGAAGAACCCACCAAAGACACTGGCTGAACTTGTGGCCAGAGCTCAGAAGTATACCAATGCGGAGGAATTCACCAATGCCCGTAAAAATGTCCAAGTGACCGAGCCAAATGGTAAGGGGAAGAGGCCTAGGAACGAGGAATCCCAGACGTCTAACAAAGGGACTGATGAACACACCTCTCACGATTGTCGCCCGAACAGGAGATCAGAGGAAAAATTCTGCTCCTACACCCCCCTTAACACGTCTGCTGAGCAGATTCTACTAGACATCCGAGGTGAGAAGATGCCGAATTGGCCTTTCTACATGAGGCTGACCCAAATCATCGAGACAAGCGCAAGTATTGTCGCTTCCACAAAGATCACGGTCACAATATCGATGACTGTGTAGACCTTAAGGACGAGATCGAAACCCTTATTCGGAAAGGACACTTGCGTCAATACACGAAAGAAGGGAAAGCCACTCGGAGAAGAGAAAGGGAGCACGAGCAACCAAATAACATCGCGGAGGAACCCGTCGAGATCCGTACAATCTTTGGGGGCTCATCTGGCAGGGGAGATTCAAATAGGGTACGAAAAGCTCACTCCCGGAAGTCCAAACTGGAACACTACGTTCATTTAACCGAGTAGCCCAGTAAGGAACTTCGGGTCAACACGTGAACTCTAACCTTCACGGAAGAAGATGCGTGCGAGATTCAGCACTCGCATGACAATGCCCTAGTAGTCACCATGACTATTGCGAATCATAAACTATACAACATTTTGGTTGACACCGAGAGCTTAGCCGATGTGATCTACTTAGAAGCTTTTGAAAGAATGAGGATTCCATAGTCTTATCTCAGACCTGTGAAGACCCCTTACACGGCTTTGCCGGGGAAAGTGATTTTCGAAGGAGCCATTTCCCTCCCCGTGACCGCGGGAGAAGGACAACATTAAGTCACACTCATAGTGGACTTCGTAGTTGTCAATGTGCCTTCTGTGCACAATGTTATCTTGGGTAGACCCTCTCTCAATGTAATGAGAGCAGTTGTTTCTACCTACCACCTAATGATGAAATTCCCCGCTAAGGGCGGGATAGGTTACCTCCGAGGCGATCAGCGAGAAGCTCGGAGATGTTATGCAATCGCAGTAAAGAAGGGGTCGGTCAAGCAGACGCTCGTCGTCAATGTCCTAGATCCCCGAGGGCCCGCGGAAGGCTCATCCGTAGAAGATCTGGAGAAAGTGCCGCTTGATGAAGCCGATCCGAATAAAACTGTTCAGATCGGAACATCATTGAGTCCGGAGTAACGGATTGAAATTTTGGCATTTCTGCTACAACACAGGGATGTCTTTGCATGGTCCCATCAAGATATACCCGGGATTTCTCCGGAAGTCATGGTCCACAGACTGAATGTGGATCCGGATCATAAACCCGTCAAGCAGAAAAGAAGGTCATTCGATGCCGAGGGTTCCGAGGCAATTGGCAACGAGGTCTCCGTACTGCTCGACACAGGATTTATAGAAAAAGTGTACTATCCCGATTGGATAAAAAACGTGGTCCTTGTGAAGAAATCTAATGGGAAATGACGAGTATGCGTAGACTACTCAGATTTAAACAAGTATTGTCCGAAAGATAGCTTCCCGCTGCCTCGAATCGACCAGCTGGTAGACAGCACGGCGAGCCATGAATTGCTCTCTTTCCTAAACGCATATTCCGGATATAATCAGATCGTGATGCACTCCCCAGACAGGCAGAAGACTACCTTCGTTACGAATAAGGGACTCTACTGTTATCGGGTCATGCCATTTGGCTTGAAAAACGCTGGGGCCACATATCAAAGGTTAGTAAATCAGATATTCTCCGAACAGATCGGACGCACCATGGAAGTATATGTCGACGACATGTTGGTAAAAAGCATTAAAGCATCCGATCACCTGACAAATCTCGGGGAGACGTTCGCCTTCCTCCGAGAATACCAGATGAAGCTAAATCCAACAAAGTGCGCCTTCGGAGTCGGCTCAGGAAAATTACTCAGTTTTCAAGTAAGTCACCGAGGAATCGAGGCAAATCCTGAAAAGATCAAAGCACTCTTTGACATGAGTTCACCTCGGACCATCAAGGATATACAATGCCTTATGGGTCGAGTCGCAGCGCTCGGACGTTTCATTTCCAGAGCGACGGATAAGTGCCTCCTCTTCTTCCAGCAGTTGAAGGGTCATAAGAAGGCAGAGTGGACGCCAGAGTGCGAGCAAGCCTTCCAGCAGCTAAAATAGTACTTGGGTTCACCCCCTCTACTGTCCAAACCTGAAGAAGGTGAGCCCCTATTCCTCTACCTCGCGGTCTAAACCTCGGCCGTCAACTCGGCTCTGATTAGGGAAGTCAGAGGCAAGCAACACCCTATTTTTTTACTTGAGCAAAGCCTTAGTGCCGTCAGAAACGAGATACTCGCCCCTGGAAAAGCTAGCGTTCAGCCTCGTTGTTTCAGCTCGGAGGTTATGCCCATACTTCCAAGCTCACTCTGTAATTGTGATAACAAATCCTCTTAAACAAGTTCTCCAAAGGCCCGAAATGTTAGGTCGGGTGACTAAGTGGGCCATTGAGCTCGGTGAGTTCGATATTCAGTTTCGCCCGAGGACAGCAATCAAAGGACAGGCCGTGGCCGACTTCATTGCCAAATTCACTCCGAACACCGAAGAGATTGGTGCCGAAGTCGAAGCAAGTTCGCCCGCTTCTCCGAGCGATCAAAAAATAGTATCAGATCCAGGATGGGTTCTCTATGTGGACGGGTCATCCAATGTCAAAGGGGCCAGGGACGGGATTGTCTTGATCGCACCTGACTCCACGACAGTTCAATATACGATTAGGTTGGGATTCAGAGCCTCAAATAATGAGGTGGAATACGAAGCTTTGTTAGCCGGACTCAGATTGGCAGCAAGTCTGAGTGTCCAGTCTCTTCAAGTCTGATGCGACTCCCAGCTAGTGGTAAATCACATCTCTGCCGGGTCGAGGCTAAGGAAACAAGGATGATTGCCTACCTTGATAAGGCGAGGAAATTAATAAAAAAATTTCAGAATTGCACGATCCATCAAATCCCGAGGACAGAAAATTCATGGGCCGATGCCTTAGCAAAGCTCGCCTCAGCCGCAGAGGAGAAGATCCCACGAATCATCCCCGTTGAATTCATAAAGCAACCAAGCATCTGTAAGGATGAGAAAGAAGTCAATCCAGTTCGAGCAAGTCCGAGCTGGATAGACCCGATCTTCAAGTATCTCACGACAGGCGAGATCGGACAAGCCGAAAGTCAGGCAGCTCAGAGTCCGAGCAGCCCGATATATCATCCTGGACGATATCTTGTACAAAAGGAACATTCTCAGCCCTACCTCAGGTGTCTCCGGGCCGATGAGGCGGAATATGTCATACGAGAGATTCACGAATGAAAGAATCTACGAAAATCACTCCAGCAGTCAGGCCTTGGCTCTGAAGATACTTCGACAAGGGTATTTATGACCAACTATCAAGGAAGATTCCAAAGATTACGTTCGGAAATACAATAAATGCCAGCGTTTTGCGGCCGTGCCGAGGCAACCAGCTGAGGAGATGGTCCCTATGAGCGGCCCTTGGCCGTTCACACAGTGGGAGAATCGACATTATCGGTCCCCTACCCACAGGAAAGGCACAAGTCAAGTTCACGATTGTCGTTGTCGACTACTTCACTAAATGGGCCAAGGCTGAGCCCGTCGCCAAAATCACAGAGCAGACGGTGATCGACTTTGTCTGGAAAAACATCATCTGCCAATTCGGGATTCCGCGAACCATCGTGTCAGATAATGGTCGACAGTTCGATAACGACAAATTTCAAAACATGTGTCAAGGGCTCGGCATCACGAATGCGTATTCTTCTCCCTGACATCCCCAGTCGAACAGACAAGTAGAGGTAGTCAATAAGGTCATCGAGCATCATCTCAAGACAAAACTGGAAAAACCGAAAGGCAGTTGGGTAAAAGAACTTCCGTTCGTTCTCTAGGCCTATAGGACCACGACTCAGTCCTCAACAGGGCAAACTCCATTCTCGCTCTCCTATGGCTCGGAGGCGATGGTGCCCGTGGAGATTGGTCTCCCTATGGCTGGGGTCAGGAGCTTCAATGAAAAACAGAATTTCGAGCAGATTGCCGCAAACTTGGATTTGCTCGAAGAAGTTAGAAATATCTCGAAGCTTTGAGTCGTTGCCTGGCATCAATAAGTGGCACGGTTCTACAATTTGAAAGTCAAGACAAGACGATTCCGGCCAGGGGACTTAGTCCTTCGCCGAGTATTCCAAAATACTGCCAAGCCGGGGGCTGGTACACTCGAACCAAATTGGGAAGGGCCTTATCGGGTCGTCCAGTCGACTAAACCAGGCTCCTACCACCTAGAGGACCTTGAAGGTCGTCAGCTCCCCCATCCCTGAAATGCCGAACATCTGAAAGTTTATTATCCATGACAAACTAACCTTAAGGCTTTTAATAAAAGTACTCATCCAAGCGACAGGCCTTTAAGGTCCTCACCGAAATGTACGCCTCCAAGCGACAAGCCTTTAAGGCTCTTAATAAAATTCACCTCTTCTAATCTACATAGACGGATTCTCGACTATGGAAAAGTTGCCCCCCATATGCAGGGGCGGACTTAACGGATTAATCCCTTAAAAAGGGGTCAGTACGTTATCCCACAAAGATTCTACACGGCATCCCCTAAGCTAGGGGAAAAGCCTAAGCACTGACCCGACTCCCCTAACATAGGGGACGGCTCGTGATTTAACAGGTAAAGCGGAAGGGTCTCGCCAATTGTGGGATGAGCCAACCTCCTAGGGGCCCGGACTCAATAACGAGCCTTAATAGATCAACAGGCTGAAATGGTATTAGAAAACGCTAGCATGCCAAAAGGTAAGGTCAGCTCAGACTATGCTGCAAACGAAATTAACCTCTCATTTTGACAATCAAGTAGTCTACAATCAGCATTCAAAAAGAAATCAGCTACGGATTAACGTATAAAAAAAAACATCATCATCCATACGCCCTCTAGAAGGTCAAAAAGGCAACAAAAAAGAAGAGTTCCAACCAGTTTAAGTTCCAATTAAGTTAAAAATAAAAAAGTAAAGGTAATCTGAACTACGTGGGTGGTAGGGGAGCTTGAGCATCAGGGGTAGGATCCAGGCGGACTTCATCTACAGGTGACTTTTCAGCTTCTTCAAGCAGTATCGAGTCAAGGTTAAGCTCCGGGTATAAACCCACGCGTCAATGCAATCGTCATAGCCACGGCCATAGAATTTGGCGGCCTTAGCATCCATCTCCTTTGAAACTTTGAAGGCTTCTACTGTCGCAACCACTGCCTCAGCCAGAGAAGCTGCATCCACGGCCTATTGAGTTTCCTTCGCCTGGGCAACGGCTCGGGCCTGCTCTTCCACCGCCTTGACCTTGGCTCGATCAAGAGCTTCACCTAGTCAAGCATTCTCCTGGGCCAGCGAGTCCGCATGAGCCCTAGCCCGGGCTAGCTCGGCAGTCGTAGTGTCACATCGAGTTGTCAAGTCCTCTACCGCCCCTTTCAATCGTAGATCCCTAGCTTCGAGGTCGACAACAGTCTCCTGTAGCTGAAGCTCCTTGCCTTCCCTTCTTCAACTCGCCGGCGCAGCTCGCCTTGCTTGAGTCGAAGGGAAGTGCTCTCCTCTCGTAAGACCCCCATTTGGGTTTTTAGAGCCTCCAGCTCAGCTTCTCTTTTTTCCGCCTCCCGCGCACTTCCCCGAGTCGATAAAAGCTTTGGGACAGACTGCACAAAAACAGATGAATGAATACTTTAAAACCGCAAGCACAAGGAAAATGATGAAAGACGGTGAGGATACCGTGTGAAAAATGAAAGCCAAATCATTTAGGAATGAGCTGTCGACTTGTTGAGGAGGTTAGCTATACTCTCCTCAGGAGCGTACTTCGCGGCCCAGGGGGTCAAGTAGAAAAGATGATAGCCCGGTACGACCTCCCTCCGCTCATCCCCACGTGAGCAGAGTCGGAGAGTCGGCCGCCTCTGCAAAACCAGTTCCGCTACCAGCCGAGGCCTGAGCCTCGGCCCCAAGGTCACCTCCAACCTCGGGAGGGTGGGGGGGGGGGGGGGTAATTATGGCGTCATCCATCTAAACGGCTTCCTCCCGCTCGGATGATGAAGGAATAGCGATGCGAGGAGCCGACGGATGGACCTCCCCGACGAGAGGAATAATTGTGGGCGGAATGGAAGGGGCTATGGTTGCGGGAGTTGAAGTGACGACCGCTGAGACGTGACCCTCAGCGTGCACCGTAGCAGGAGTCATCGGGGCAGGAGACGAGGCCGTAGTGACCACAGCCGCAGGTATAGTCGCGACCACGACCGTAATTGGAGTCGTAGCCGCTACACTCAGGCCTGTAGGACCTTCTCCACAAGGAGTTGATTGTCTCCTCCGAACAGTGGTCTTCGTCCGTGGAGCGGGCCTCAACAGTTCCTCTGCTGTCGGGGCCACCCTCCTCTTCCGAGAACCTGACGCTTCGGCTATACTTACAAAAACGATGGGTTAACAACCTAACTGGTAAGTCCCGTTCCGCCGAAATAAATAGAAGGAATACTCACTGAAAGAAGTCGGGAGAGGAGGGGACTTGCACAGCCCAGACAACTGAAGATTCTCGGCAGAAATTAGATCCGACTAGGAGCGAAGCTCTCCCGATCGCGCCTTCTCCTTGGCAATCTGATTCTTTTGGTCCGAGGTGAGGAGGGGCGTGCTTCTCGGGAAGTCTGTCGAGATAAAGATCAGGTTTCAGTCCGACCGACATAATAATAAAAAATACACGGATGAAAGAAATTAATTAGTCCGACCTGGTTTTGAAAATCGGGTCGGAACCCAAGCCGTCAGAGTCCCGACTTCAGCCACAGGCGCCTCCCATTTGTAGCTAAGGACAGACAAAGGCCGTGAGGGGCACTATGATGTAGGGTTTTATCCACACCGTTCATCCGTTTGGCCTTATCAATTTAGGGCACAAACCCAAAAGTTGACAGTTCCAAAGCTCAAGTGGGCCACACAATGGGAGTTAAACACCTATTATTGAAATCTTTTTTGGGGGCTGGCTGAAGCTTTGGATCAAGCTCATATTTGTGTTTTCCCCACTTATATATGTCACCTTATAAACAGATTCGATGGCAATAAACCATCATGGGGGCCTGTCCTATTGTGTGGTCCACTTGAGCCTTGGAGCTTCTTTTTTTTTTTTTTTTCGGCTTATATATCATAAAATAACATGGCAATCAAAATGGATGGAGGGTGTGGATAAAATCCATACATCACGGTTGCCCATTAAAGCCCCTGTCCTTTCCTAGCTAGGGGCTGGCAGTGTAGCACCCAATCCGGATAGGCTAGAAGAAACAGCTGATGGGATGCGGACAGTCCAGAGCATCTTGGTTTTAATTGGCCGGGGACTATTCCTCCTTGACCTATTCAACACTCCAAGTCTCCAAACCTTAAGGGTTGCTTTCTATGGTTAACTGATCAACACATGGTTTATCTCTATATATGTGTGGGGGATGGAAATGCTAGGAAAACAACCACCATTGCAGCAATGGCTACTTATCCCTACTTCTTTCTAGCATTTCTCGTCTTCTCTTTCCTTTGCAACTTTTCACTAGTCTTTGGAATCAAGGCAAACAACCACCGTCTTTTAAGTGTTCGACCTCCGCCTCTCCCTACTGGGGCTTGCTCATCCAAAGGTTAACATTATATTTATTTTTTGCTTGAGCTTGATCTGATTGTGTGAAGGATCTTTTTAGTTAATTTTCACAACCATGCCAGATGGTCCGCAAGCGCACACATACTTATTATTAGACAACTGTGTATAGATATCCAGTAATTATAGTAATCATTTATCTTTCGCCTTCAGTCAGGAGACTTTCTCATCTATCCTAATCAGTTACTAAAGGAGAGATAAATGATTACTTATAATACTATACAGTTGTGTATACTTACAAAGGGCCCGAATTGTCTACAACACCTGTGCATAAAATACTCAAATTCTTTTGGGGCCACCATATTATATATGTTTAAATCCATTGGTGTTTCTCAGAGATAACCCTTCAAGTTGTGCATAAAGGAAAGTTTTGCTGTGAACCCATCTGATCATTAACGGCCTATGCCTCTCACATCTGTTCCACCTTACTGCGGGTGCATGAATCTGCATGAATCTCTGCACCTGGTAATCACACCTAAAAGCCAGAATTCCTCCCATCTCCAAAAAAGTGGAAGGTCCCCTTTTAAAATTGTTTGAAGATGAATGGCTGCAGTCATGCCTGGTGGGTTGGCCCCACCGTGAGAATCACCTGGCAGAAAAATCATCCTCATGTATGATTAGGTGAATTATACCATCAAAATTATGTGTAGCAATTGATAAATAGCAAAAGATAAGGTCCACTCAAGAAATTCATATGGTAGATTTTTGTACAAAGGCTATCCTCCTCTTCAGGCCAACCTACGAAAGGTTTGGATTTCACAGGCACTTAACTGGTTACTTGATGTAGAGCGGGTCGTAGAGGTTCATGGCCATGATAGACCAGAAAAGGCCCGATCTGAGGCGGAAGTGATCCAGACCATCAGGACCTTAAAAGGGATGTATCTCGCAAATTGAAATGACTTATCCAGCGTGCTATATATAATTTTGGGGTAGGATAAGCGACTTTAGTCACCCAACCCCGTTATACTGGGTTGTGCATGCGAAATTTGCAAGATACCATCAGATTGATGATCGAATTCTTGTTTTATTTTTATTTTTACTATTTATAGTAAGTTTTAGTTTGATTATAACTCTTCATCCGTTAGGCTTTAAGTGTTGTGTCCAAAAGTGCTCAGAATAATTAGGAGAATACCACGGTGAAGCCAAATAGATCACTTACTATTTTGGGCTGAAAACCATGTGCACTCGTAGGAATCACGATGGTCTATAAATAGTAAGTCGTGATTTCTAGGAGTTTTAGTTGTACTTTAATTCCAAAACTTCTTTCATGGCTTAGTATCCTTATTTAAAAGGGTTGTAATCTCATTTATTTGAATCATTAATCAATTTATGGATTTTTAAGAATTTATTTTTATTTTCCTTGTTTTTTCCTCGTGGATTCGAGAAGTTACTGTGAGGACTCCAAAGAGGCTATGGATTCAGAGCAATTATACTTGAGGAAGATGGTGGTCCACCTTATCACATTCATCCCTGCTTCATTACTCAGCGGTATACCCAGTGTGTTTTGGGCTCCCATTCCCTGGTGGTGGTGTCGGTGGTGGTGTGAGTGCTCCTAAAAACAAAAACAAGAAAAAAATTAAAAACGGAGAGAGAGAGAGAGAGAGAGAGAGAGAGAGAGAGAGAGAGTTGAATAAACATTTCCTGGGCTTTCAGAAAATCATCGTACCAATCAGACAATCATAAGCATCCAACCTACACAATTGATAGCCAGGATCATAACGAACGTGCGTTGCGCCAAATGCACGGTCCAGATTAATGGAAAAAACAGTCCAAATGTCCTAATGCAACCAGGAGAACTGTAACTAGCTAGTATTGATTTTTCACTGGAATATCATTATCTCTTTATTAAATTTTTTTATATGGTAATTACAGAATATAAAGGGCGAGGGCTGAAAATAGTCCATAGGTATGGGCCGTGTTCGCCGTTTGATGGAGAAAGGGTCACACCCATCCAAATCCTCCAACAAGACCAATCTCGAGTCAACTGGCTTCAATCCCAACTCACCCACAATTCCTCCCGACTCGATGTTCAGGATGCCACCCTACCAGCTCGACCCGGCGAGTCACTTAACACTGGAAACTACATCGTGACCGTCGGATTCGGCACTCCGAAGAAAGACATGACCATTGTATTTGACACAGGCAGCGACCTCACGTGGATCCAATGCCAACCATGCAATGGTGGTGATGGTTGCTACAAGCAACAAGACCCGATCTTCAACCCCGCTGAGTCATCTTCCTATCTCCAGCTCTCCTGCAACTCGGCCGAGTGCTCCCAACTCAGCCTCCCCACCGGCTGCTCCTCATCAACCTGCGCTTACCTAATCAGATATGACGACGGCTCCCAATCCATTGGCTTCCTCTCACGCGACACGCTGACGCTCTCCTCCTCCGACATCTTCACCAACTTCCAGTTTGGTTGTGCCCAGCTGAGCAGGGGCTTGTTCGGCAAGGTAGCTGGACTTCTCGGGCTTGGCCGCCGGCCCGTTTCTTTAGTTTCTCAAACAGCAACCAAATTCGGCCGTGTTTTTTCTTACTGCCTTCCATCCTCGCCGAGTTCGCCTGGGTACCTGACTTTCGGTGCCGACGCCATCAAGCCCGGAATTAAATTCACGCCATTGCTGACGAAATCGAACAGTCCGTCATTCTATTTCCTCAACCTGATCGGAATAAGCGTTGGAGGAAATACGCTACCAATACCAGCATCGACGTTCTCATCACCTGGTACCATTATCGATTCAGGCACCGTCATCAGCCGCCTACCCTCATCAGCTTATGCTGCGCTGAGGTCGGCATTCCGGCAGGCGATGTCGAAGTACACGCTGGCTACTTCTCCATCCTCCTTACTCGAAACGTGTTATGAGTTGGGGAGGGCCGAAGCTCTATCGGTTCCTCCGATAGTGCTCCATTTTCAAGGGGACGTCGATGTGAATGTGGACTACTCTGGGATTATTTACAAAGTGACCGAGACGGTAGGGTGCCTGGCATTTGCTGTGAATGATGGTGACGACGACTTCACCACTATAGGAAATAGCCAGCAGCTGACACTTGATGTGGTTTATGATGTCGCTGGAGGGAGGTTGGGATTCGGCCCTGGCGGTTGCCGTTGAGCGCTTTGGCTATATATTTGAAAGTAGAGAGAAGAATTAATAAATTAAGTAATGGTGGTGAAGAAGACTGATTAAGAAATAGTATGTAATAAGATGGGGAGACGAAGAAATTCAGTAATGCCTTGTATTATCAATTTCTTCTTCTATACTGGTTTTATTATTATTATTATTATATTAGATGATTAAAAATATAAATGATGAGATGTGATGAATGTGATATCGGTGAATTATTTGATACTCGGGCTTTGTATGATGCTTGATACGGGGGGACTCATGAATTTGACACGTCTCATAAATTTCTTGGAAGCGGATTGGCTGCTGTACCACACGACAGCTATACAGCTGCTGTAGGTACGTGTCGTGTGAAGACGTGTAGTCGAGCACTCACGCTCCTTGAGCTCCGAGTTGTACGGACGGTTCAAAAGAAATCGAAGTTACATGGGCTCCACTTTTATGTATTTATTATATCTACATTGTTCATCTAATTTTAGAGATCATTTTATAAATTTATTCAAAAAATGAATCATATCCAAAGATAATTTAGACCACACCACAAATAGCAGTAGAGATAATGATTTTCACTGTTAAAAATTTCTTAGGGCCCACCATAATGTATATTTTCCATCCAATCTATTCATAAGGTCACAAAGACATGGATAAATAGGAAAAACAATTTCCTATTAATCCAAAACTTATGTGACCCCAGAAAGGGTTTCAATGGTAGACGTTCAATCGCCCACTGCTTTTTGTAATGCGGTCCATTTGATGGTTAGATCTGTCTTATTTTCCCTCTAAAGCCTTAAGAGGAACTCACCAAATGAATGTATACGGTTTGGATATAACACATACCTTGTGATCAAACCTACGAAACTTGCTGACGTCAATACACCAGATACCAGCAATATATCTGGTGTGAGGTACACCAGCCAATCCGCTTTCAAATTTGTTCCAACTAAACCAACGAAAGTGTAGCTAAGTCGGGAGCAGACTAGGTGCGGCACCAGCCTCACCCAACACAGGGTGGGCCTTACTGTGGAGCCCACCTTAATGTATGTATTGCATATCCAAGCCGTCAATCTGTTTTTCCAGCTCATTTTACTGTATGATCCCAAACTTGAAGCAGATCAAAATCTAAGGTGGACCACACTATGGGAAACAGTTGTTATTGACAATTAAAATGTTCGTGTGGGCCAGAACAGTTTTGGATGAAGATGATATTTGTTTTCTAGTTTTTTTAAGTTTTTTTTTTTTCTTTAAATCAGATCTGCATGACCTTATCAACAGGTTGGATGTCAAAGAAAAATTAGGGTAGGTATTACAGTGGGCCCAGGGAGTTTTTAACGGTGGGCGTTAAATCACCACTGTTAACTATGGTGTGGTTCACCTGAGATTCGTGTCTACTTCAATTTTAGGTTCATGCCCTAAAATACTGCCAAAAGAGATGGACCGTGTGGATATTCAATACATAGATCAAGGTGGGATCCACGGATATGGCCACACTGCGTTGGGTGAGGCCGGACTCTTCTGACCGATGAAGACTCGTCTGTTGAGACAGGACCACTGGATGTTTTTCTTTTTTAAGCTTCTAATAAATTTCAACCAATCCAACGGTCAGACAACCAAATAAACTTATTTCTAAGGTTAGGATATATCTAAACTGGGCCTCATGATTTGGACCGTTTAATTGGAATTACCTATATTCCAAACGTCTAATTTCCGAGTAACTTATTAGCGCATACCTATCATCGATCATGTTCCGCCAGAGCACAAAGTTTCTCTCAGTTGGTTTTGCTATGGTCCAGATTTTGCCACCAATGTTACATGTACGGTATGGAGCACTGAATCGGCTCTCATATAAGATGAAGGACGGGTATCACTTAACTGTCGATGGGCTAGCCCTAACAGAGCCAGATGAGATCGTTGAACCCAGATGGACGGGTATGCACAAAGTTTTTTTTTACCGTCAATCACCACTATTTTCTGTGGTCCACCTGAGATTTGGATCTGCTTCATTTCTGGGCTGATGTTTGGAATGAGCTGGCAAAATGGAAAGTCGGTGTGGCTATACAATGCATACATCAAGGTGGCCCACAATCAGGGCCACACAGTAATTCGGTCCGGCCGGGGACGCACCTAATTCGCTCCGGAATGTCACACCCTCAGTATACCGGAAACGGATTGACTACTCCCCCTGACACCAGCCCCGTGGCTGGTGGTTGGTGCTCCGTGGGCACCACCGTGATGTATGTATTTCATCCATTCTGTTCATCCATTTTTAAAGATCATTTTAGGGTTTTATCCCAAAAATGAGAGGGATATATATCTTAGATGTACCACACCATAGGAAAACAATAGTTGTTGGATATACATCATTTAAATCCTCCTAAGGCCCACTGTACTGTTTATTTGACATCCAATCTGTTGATTAGGTCATAAAGACCCGGATGAAGGGAAAAAACAAAGATCAATTTGATCCAATACTTTTATGGCTCCTAAAAAGTTTTTAATGGTTGACTTTCATTCAACACTGTTTCATGTAATGTGGTCCACTTGATATTGGGATTTACCTCATTCCCATTATAATACCATGAAATGATCTAGAAAAATAGATGGACAGAATGGATGAAACACATACATCATGGTGGGGCCCACAGAGCACCGACCACCAGCCATTGGCTGGTGGCAGGGGAGTAGCCAATCCGTTTCCCAGTATACCTATGCGATATGCGGTAGGTGGCCCTCCTCATGTAATGAATTTAGGAAATTTAATTAACGAAGCAGGCGACTCCTGATCTCCACCTTAATTCAATTAAACAACTCTTATATGCATTTTTTTTTCCTTTGAAATTTTTTGTTGATGACCAACCGCGAGAGGGTCTACATGATAGATGGTTCATATCATCAGGGAGAACAAGTCAGCAGACACGTGGTATACACTGGTCTGGTCTCGGCCATTAATTCGGCAACTTTAATAGTAAATGTCGCATAGATAAAGAAAGAAAAGAAAAATCAAAGATCCGACCATCTGAAAAATTCAATCGGAGTACTGGACATCTTAAGACGGTTTGGATCATCATGATCTATGCGATAATGTGTGGTCCATTAAATGAAGGACATGATAACATCCATGCGTTGTGGACCACTGAAAGGTGTCAGCCCACACGCGCACACGCAGTATCTACGTAGGCATAAAACCAAGTCCAACTCAAGGATCAAATACAAGCGTCTCTACCGTGACCTCGTACAGATCAGATACACGTGGGGCTCACTATGATGTTTCAAAGACATCCAATCCGTTCATCGTCTTTGCCTTCTTCTGTTATCCTGGATTCCAATACTAGAGTTTGATTTAAAACTCTCGTGGGCCACACCACGTAAAATCATGCGTGAAACCTCTAAAATCACATGCTGTGGCCTAGATGAATCTTTTCTTGTTTAATCATCATGGTCGGATGCATCTTCTCCATGAGCACCTTTGCACACGTGTCATGGACACATAATCTGAACGGTCCACATGATGCGGCACCTCTCGCCCGATACAAACTCTGGTGGGCCACTGCAAAAGGAAATGCAAATCAAGGGATATAACTGTTTCATTTTATATATATATATATATATATATATATATATATATATATATATATATATATATATATATATATATATATATATATATATATATAACATGGTGTACCGGATATAAAAGCTGGAAGGTTTTTAACGGTGGTTCCTATGGTGTGGCCCACCTGAGTTTTGGATCGGTCGGTGAAGAAGATGGATAGATTAGATGTAACTAAAAACATCATCCCACATGTCGTTTTCTATGTTTAAGCTTACGTTTTCGAGGAAGTCGACATCTAATGTTGCGATTTTCAAACAAGTAGGTGGGGTCATCATCTCCATTTTTAAAACTTTCCTAACGTTGGATGGACGACTCGTTAGCCAAATTAAACGGTTCAGATCATCTCCTTTCTCATGGTCAACGGCTAACTCCTCAGGTCGTTTTGTACCATTTTACATTCTATTTCTATATTCACGCGTTTTGTGGTAACAATGAAACCTAACCTCCACATTCACATATATATAAATCTCTCAGTTTCTAAGGGTTAGAAAGGCAAAGAAACCCAACAACCCATTGCAGAAAATGGCCAACCATTCCTACCTCTTTCTTGCCCTTCTCCTCTTCTATTCCCTTTTCAACCGTTCAATCGTCTTTGGAGCCAACACGGACGGCTATCGTGTCCTGACGGTCCAATCTTTGCCGCTCCCAGCTGAGTCCTGCACATCCAAAGGTTAATATTTCTTCTTCTTTCAGATAATTGCATGTGTGCAGGATTTGTTTGGGCTACTTGAACGGTCGAGATTGCAAACATGCGTTACCCCCATGGGAGCCAACATCTAGAATGGTCTGATGATCGGACCGTCCATGTTATGGGTGTTTACTCTAGATGAGCCATAGGAAGAAAGGCAGGAGGGGTTGTTCTGATTTCTGAGAATGGATAAGTACAGAGAGTAAAATCTCCCATCTAGCTCCATGAATTAATGGTCAGGATCATCCTTCAAACGTGATTGTTCGACTGTAAGCGATTCAGAATAGCACCCATAACATGGCATGGGTGGGACCATCTCTGCATGTTGGTCCCATCTACCAACACATGATGGTGATCCTTATATTGTGGTTATTATTCATCGAGAAGGAACCGACATTAGAGATCATATTTCAAAACCAGTAGGTTGTGTTTAGCAGGGACGCCGATTACCTTCGTTGGGAAGCTAGATGGGCCCACTGTGATGTTTGTCAGGCATCCACCCAGTCCATCGGTTTTGCAAGCTCATTTTATTTTACGCAACCAAAAACGAGGGTGATCCAAAACTCGGAGTGGGCCACGAGATGAAACACTAGGAATTCAATGACAACCATTGAAACATTCATATGGTTACAAAAGTTTTATATCAGACTTTTTGTGTTTCCACTTTATCCGAGTGGAAATGACCTTATCAACGGTTTGGATGGTATATAAATATTAAGATGGAGCCCAAGAAGATTTCAACTGTAAGCATTTCTTTCCCCAATTTTCCGTCTCATGTGGCACACTGAGTTTTGGATATGCCTCATTTTTTTGTTTCATATTCTAAAATGATCTAAAAACCCATATGGAGGGGTGGATTTATGACAAACATCAAGGTGGGCCGCATGTAGTAATTCCGGGCCGGAGATGGAGAAATCATTTTCTATGTCACTAACGTATATAATAGTAGATTTGCTTACTGTTGCATATACTTAGGTGTAAATATTATTCATACATAGGTAAAATCTATGCATTTTAATGAAACATATAGCTGTTGTATACATACATACCTTATTCCTAATACACGTTTAGTAGCGTTTTATATATAGTAGAAAGATAGCCCGTGAAATGGTTTGTTTTAGCTACTATGATTATATTAGTAATCTCCAATGGCCAACCCATCAAAGGTTATTTGAGTCTATGGGTTTCTTTAAAGACAACTTGTTTCAGACGCAATTAATTAATGGCTAAAATATAAGTTGCTAATCTCACCAGGTGGGCCACACACAGCATAGAATATAGAAAGTTGGTCATGTTATTATTATTATTATTAACTATGGATTTTTCTTCTACACATGTGGGCCAGGGCAATTTCACACAAAAAGCAGTGGTACCGCTGACTGGAAACAGTTGCTCCGAAGATGGACGGTTCCAGTCATGCCAACATGCGTGCCTGTGGGTCCCATGAGGGAAATTAAACACGCAGGCGATTTCATGAGTCAAGAAGAGGGAAAAACCGATCGACTCATTGCAAGCATGTTAATATATGGTCCCTGATAGTGCGTTCCCACACTTGAAAAGGCTATCCCAATATCTGCCCCTTTTGACCCCACCGCGTGACGATCCAGGCCGTCTATCTGGAAGTTTTGATGTTATGCATTGAAAACGGATTCATTCAAAGATACAAAGATCCGCTAGAAGCTGCTTCTCTCTAAACTGTTCATGGATAATGAGACCCTGATATATGAGATTTTTTTTCCTAGTATTAACCATCTACCGTGGGAACCCCTGGATGAACTGTGTGGATCATCACATGGTGGCCAGAAGTGGGGTTTCAACAATAGAGTGTTCCCAGTTGCATTGGGACACTTGGACAGCTCAATCTATACATCCATTATAGGTCTAGCTGGCAGAGGTTTGGTGGGATACCCCACCAAATTATCATACGATTAAGTAATTGTAAGCACCAATAAATGACTTATAAAATGGACAGTCATGATCACCACTAAAAAGCAGGTCCAATCATTAATTTAAATAATCTATTTGTTAAGAAATGTTAAGGATCACTTGAGGATCAAAGAAACCCTCCACGTCTTGGAAAATGAATGGATGTAAGAAGTAAATTTATTTATTTATTTATTTTGTGATATCCCATGAATCATGTACTGTTGTACCACCCAATGCACTATTTCCATTATTGTGACCCAAGTGCACAGGGCAACGTTCTCATTCCAAACGTGGCTCAAGTAAATCATGAAAGGCTATGATTTTTGGCCTACAGGACTATATTTTTATATGAAATCTAGTGGTTGGAGTGGATTTTATGTAATTATCATTGTATGCCCTGTAAAAACCAATGATGGACATC
The DNA here is from genome assembly GCA_030180095.1 of Magnolia changhungtana. Classification (NCBI taxonomy): domain Eukaryota; kingdom Viridiplantae; phylum Streptophyta; class Magnoliopsida; order Magnoliales; family Magnoliaceae; genus Magnolia; species Magnolia changhungtana. The sequence goes on along the minus strand of JASAUF010000061.1, from coordinate 365,622 downwards.
TCTCTCCCAGCTATTTTCTAGTGTGGCCTCCCAAAATCACAGGTCAGCCTAATTTTTGGCAGGCCCACCATGATTCTTGGTATTAAGCCTAACATGATGTGACACAATCATGGTGGGGTCCACTCAAGCAGCGAGCCCATTTGCTCGCACCCCTACCTAACCACCAGTAAAAAGAAACTATGTGGAAAGATACTTATCCATGTTACTTTTTAATTTTTATTTTTATTTAAAAAAAGTATCAGAATGTAAATTTGATATTAATTAGGTGGTTTTTCTCTGCAAACTTCCCTTCTCTTTCTTCTATATTAATTAGGTGGTGTTTTTTGCAAACTTCTCCTCTTTCTTTATCACTAAGTAAAGGGCTCTTATTTAATTAAATAATTACTTTTTTGTTATTATTTATTGCAGAATATAAAAAGGCAGGGCTGAAAATAATCCACAAGCATGGGCCATGCTCACCCATTACTGGACAAAAGGCCACAACCCTCGAAATCATCCAGCGAGATGAATCCCGAGTCAACTGGCTCCAATCCCAACTCACCGACGATTCCTCCCGACTCAATGTTCAGGACATCACCCTCCCAGCTCATCTTGGCACCTCCCTCCGCACCTCCAACTACATCGTCACCGTCGGATTCGGCACTCCCAAGAAGAACATGACTCTCGAATTCGACACCGGCAGCGACCTCACTTGGATCCAATGCCAGCCATGCGCTGGTAGCTGCTACCAGCAGCAACAACCAATCTTCAACCCCTCCGACTCATCTTCCTATCTCAACCTCTCCTGCAGCTCTACCCAGTGCTCCCAACTCAGTCTCGCTGCCGGCTGTTCTTCCTCCACCTGCATCTACTTCACCGCCTACGGTGACGGATCAAATTCCACTGGTTTCTTCGCAAACGACACGCTGTCACTCACACAGTCTGATGTGTTTCCTAGCTTCTTGTTCGGGTGCGGCCAGCGGAACACAGGCCTGTTCGGCAATACAGCTGGGTTGCTTGGACTCGGCCAAGGCGTGCTTTCTTTAGTATCTCAAACAGCTAGCAAGCTGGGCCGTGTTTTCTCTTACTGTCTGCCACCGACGTCGAGCTCGACTGGGTACCTGACACTAGGACCCAACGCCATCCCTTCAGGAATTAAATTCACGCCGCTGATTACAAATGCAAGCAGGCCGACATTCTACTTCCTTAACATGACTGGAATGAGCGTTGGAGAGCAAGCACTGCCAATCCCCGCCTCGACATTTGCTTCTCCCGGCACCATCATTGACTCTGGCACTGTCATCAGCCGACTGCCTCCATCGGCCTACACTGCTCTCAGGTCAGCGTTCCGGCAGGGGATGTCGAATTACACGTTGGTGTCTCCGGCCTCGATATTCGACACGTGCTACGACTTCAGCGGGCAAGGCAATATAACGGTCCCGACTATAACGTTGAGTTTTGAGGGAGGTATTGATGTGGAGGTAGACTTCTCAGGGATCATTGTAGCAGTGAGCCAGACGGTCGGCTGCTTGGCGTTTGCTGGGAATGTCGATGCCGGGAGCTGGACAATCATTGGGAACAGACAGCAGCGGACGTTCGATGTTGTTTATGACATTGCAGGAGGGAGGGTGGGGTTCGGCCCTGGAGGTTGCAGCTGATCCTGAAAAGAGAAATAGATAAGGGAGGAATGATAGTGAAGAATAAAAAGAATAGTCGTCTCTGGTGGCTTTAATTGATAAGTTGGCGGTTGTTTATTTTCATTAATTTGTAATGTAAAGTAAATGAGTTATCATTTATATTTAACATTGTTTGTTGAAAGAATAATTATTTTACAATTCCCAAGAGTTAAATACACTTGTAATAGAGATGAGTAAGAAAATTATAATAGTCATTGTTGATGCAAATTTATGGTGCGCCTTCCCCTCGTGCTCGTCTCCTGCACAAGAGAGAAATAAAAGGGAGACCCTGGCTCTAGCCTGGGAAACCTCCGATGCTTAAGTCAGCTTCTTAGGCTAAGGAGAAGGCATTTTTGAAATCTTGAGTTGTGTACCTTTCACCGAAATGATGGTTCCTTATTTATAAGTGCGGGAGAGTCTTGCTGTGTAGGGATTGATCTCTTCCTGATATCATGAAGATTTAATTTTGGCTAGCTTCTTGTCTCCATCCGATCCCGAGACCATCGGGATTGAGGATCCTTTTACGAGATATCCGGGACAGTTTTTTCATTTACATCGTCTTTCCTAATTTATTCGGCTCGGCCGTTTCCGACTCAAGTAACAAATGAGTCTTGGCTGGCTTTACAAAGATAAGTTTTTTGCCTTCTGTCGGATGGAATAGTCTCGGTTTGTGACCGTCGTCTTTTCCTATCTCATAACTGACAGTGCAACCGACTTAATGGTGAGTCGGTTTTCACTTCCGATTGTGTGGCTTAAAGCTTTTAGGCCTTAGTCAGCTCATACTGACGTTGTTAGCTCGTTAACTGACTTGACTTAATTCGTCTTATTCTCTCCACCTTATTGCGTTTGCATGACATTGTCTCGAACCCAACTGCTGCCTTGGTAATCCGAGGCAGTGTCAATAGAATTGGTCCATTTCATATTTGAGTCTCTAGACTTAGCATATTTTTTCCCCAACAGTTATAATTTTATTAAATAAAATTATTAAATTTGTAATGATGCCCGGTCAAATTACAAATACTTTTAAAAATATCATGATCATAACCTATTTCCAACCATTTATTGATGTAATTGGAAAAACAACATGCCGTAACAGATTTTCTCGCACCTTTCTCTCAAACGGTGCACATATGGCTAAGGATGGGTTAGGGTCAACATTAACTTCAGTTCAATTTGAAATCAATTGGATAAGTTGGGTTGAAAATAATCACATATATTAGGTTTATCGAGGTTGGTTGAGAGAAATCAGATTTAAATGGGGCTAGGCACACCGGAGTCATGTCTATGGGGTTGAGTCCTCTTAAGATTGTTTCAAGTCGCAGTTGACCCTCAAACCTGACACTGCCCACCTATGTTGCACCCCTCCACATGCAACTTATGTAAGGGATACAATGCTCGGTTGGATCAACCTGAGGTTCAACTGGACTGACCTAACCTTTGGGCTAACTCAAATGTAGGGGTGTAGACGAACCGAGTTAACTCGGTTAGCTCGCTCGACTCGATTCGACTCAGTTCGAAGTTGAGTTCGAGGCGAGTTGAGCTGATTTTTTTAGCTCAAAAAAATTTCGAACCGAGCTCGACTCGACTTGGATCGAACCCCAACTCGAATTGAACTCAGATCGAACTAGTTTGGTAACTCGGCTACTTTCATATTGATGTTGCTCACCAAGTGTTTGATGAAATGACTCAATGAAGTGTCGGCTAGTGGCAAGGCATGTATATGAAACAAGTACCATTTTTCCTTGATTTTGATGTTGCCAATAAGGTGTTTGATGAAATACTTGTAAACAATTGTTGTTGTTTTACATACAACGAAAAATTGAAAGGCACTGTGTGTGCTTGTGAAAATGCCGCATAGGCTTGATTTTGGCTCAAACTTGGCTTGAACTAGCTTGAGGTGCTGACCCAACCGAGCCAAGCTTGCCAGTCAGGCTCAAGGACTGAGCCGAGCCGAGTTTGAGCTAAGATAAGCTAGTGGCCGAGCTGAGTCGAGCTGAGGCCAACTCAACTCGGTTTGGCTCGGTGTACACCCCTACTGAAATGGGTAGCTCGTTAGGATCAGATAAGAAAATGTGCCAGTTTAATTAAATTGGAAACGTTTGGGTTGAACCTTATCTAAAACTCGAAATTAAGTAATGCAAAGTACCGGTACGCACACATGCATGCATCCATAACGGGGAAGGACTGGAATGTCCCATTCACCATTATTTTCAAGTTTTGACCGTCGATTTGATGGCCACCTTAAATCGTGCCTCTTCTACCCTTTTGTCCAAATAATTATCTAGGAATAGGATTATTATTCATTCATTTATACAAATGTGTGCGAGATCCTGGTCGTTCATCAGGTGGGTCCCACCATGTACCACTTGTTTCAACGAAAAAATGCTAAAGCCGACGTTGGGGTTACTCACTTCAGGTGGGCCACACACAGCATAGAATAGAATAGTAGTAAGGCCGATAAAAAAAAAATATTATGGGTTCGTCTTGATTCATTTGGCTCCCCGATCGACTCTCTCTCTCTATTTTAAAATGAAGAGAAAATGACTCTCTCTGTGTCTCTCTCTCTGCGATTGCCAAAATCGCGTGTGGCACAAAAAGTTAAAATAGACATGTAAACCTAACCCTAGAAATCTCTCTCCACACACACACACACACTCTCTCTCTCTCTCTCTCTCTCTCTCTCTCATTCTCTCTCTCGAAACCCTAATTCTTTCAAAATCGGGGTTAAACGAAGACTAGGGTTTTTGGATGTGAGATCGTTCGGATCCGTCATGGCCGATCTTCCGTGACGTGGTGTTCAAACAAGCTTTGAGGGCTTCTCCCGGCGGCATAGCAATGGCCGTACGGATGCGCCGCCGCGCCAAATGTCGGGATCGTTCAAGGGGTCGAGGAGGCGGACATCAGTCCGGCCGAGCCTCGACGCAAGATGAGATCATTTAGTTTGTTTAGATTTCAAAGGGATGTTGGGATTCTCCCCTGGATCCAATTTTGAGCCAAATCCAACCTTTGTAGTTCCTTGAGTGACCGATTTCGGTGGAATTTCTCCGAAGATCTAATTGTGGCTCAAATTCAACAAAGCCAAGTTGGCAAGTCAACCGATTGAGGCGGTATGCTTCCATAGATGCGATTCCTTCCCATGTACAAACTCTTGAGATTGGTTGAAAGATTGTTGATTGTTTCAGAATTAGGGTCGAGATGTTAGGATGTGTTGGAATAAAATCGACCAACCTTTTTATACTTTTTTTTTTTTTTTTTTTCCTTTTTAAGATCTGTTGGAATAAAATAGGTGTTCCTTTTTATATTTTAAATGAGTTTTTTCTCCTCTTTTGGAATAAAATCACTATTTCTCCTATTTTTTTTTTTTTTTTTTTTTTTTTTTTTTTTTTATCCCCTTAAATTGGAATATGATTCTTTTCGTAATTGAATGGCCACAAACGTTGCATTGGAAATTCTTTTTAATGCATTTTCTTTTCTTTTTCATTTCCCTTGTATTCTTGCAAATAAAGGCCACAAAGAGTCAAAAGTGCTACGCCACCATTCACAAGAAGAAAAGTCCCGAGTCGAAAGTGTTAAAGGAAAATTGGGCCCTCTTTCTTGTCATTGAAAAATACAAAGGGCCGATTTTGTCATTTCAGAGCAACTCCCTCTTTCCGTTGGAAGAGAAGATGTCAAAAGCACATGGATGTTCTACTCATGTCGTCATGTTGGAAAGGAAGCTGCAATTGACTTTATGTTCTTTTTTTTTTTCCTAATGACAAAGATGCATTGGTTGACGAATCTTTCTCCAATCAAACGTTACACACTCTAGTTTTGTTCCACCTCGATTTACGCATGCATGGGGTTCGCGCCACATTGCCATCCGTGACCGGTAGCATTTGGTATGGAGTTTTGTACATCACGGGGTATGAAAATCTACGCTGTCACGATTACAGTCCGATAGTGTTTAAAAGCTTGGATTTGAGATGGAAACCAACCAACTCAAAACTAGTAACCATGATAAGTCAATTAGGTTGTCCAATGACTTAGTCAAGCCAAAACTAAATTTCCTCAAACAGTCGATTAAGCTAATGAGTTTAGAAGTACAGATTGTTGTCATTTTCCTCACTGACTGTTTTCTTTTACTACATTCGCAGTGGAATTGGTAGACAATCCTCATAGGATCAGTCTTCTTGGTTTTCCTTCTAGTTACCAAATACATTGTAAGTTTTTCTCTTTTGCTTCATATTCCTTGGACTCCATGCTTGTGGAAGGTTTCCTTCTTACATGACTCAAAATTGTCACAGGGAAGAAGAAGAAGAGCCTTTTCAGGACTGCCCATCTCCTACATAGTATTCTCTCAACCTTTTCGTGTATATTACACATGCAGAAAAGCATGGTGTTAAAATTGGAAGTTTTCGAACTTTGTAGAGTTAACATCTCTATTATATCTAATATTACTCAACTAATAGTGCTACAAATATCGAAAGGTGAAAGACATACAAAGGGGTATAAATCTGTCATCCTTGAACCAAATTCATTTCAGGTGGTGAATTTGTTGCAAAGGGTTTCAGTGGTGCATGGGCGGTATGATAGCATTAACGGGGATGCCTACTCCACGCACTCAAAGAATCCTAATTTTTAAGACATGTCTTGCTTGCAAACATCCATCTCATAGCAAATGCAAGACAAGCAAAATCACACGCATGTGAGATTCGGGCCCTTCATAAGGTAGGCCCCAAGGTGAATGCCGCCTATTCCAAAATCAGGCCAACATGCGCCATAGGCCAATAGGCATAGGAGTGCAGGGTCTTGCAGATACTTTCATATTACTTGGCATGCCATTTGATTCACTGGAGGTGATTGCAAGTTTCCAAGAGGTCATTTAATATCTGTTATTGATTGAACTAGTCGGGAATGCTTGATCGAGTGAATGTTTGGGTTCGTGCAGGGATCGGGAGCTTAACAAAGACATTTTGAGACTATCTACTACCATGCTCAAAGCTTCTTCCGAGCTTCCAAAAAAAGAAGGCCCTTATGAGACATATCATGGGAGTCCTGTGAGCAAGGTTTGTGTTGAAATTGTTAATCATGAGAACACCAATTTTGCTCACTCTTATAGACCAATTTTGTTAATCATGAGAACACCAATTTTGCTCACTCTTAATCATGAAATTGTTAATCATGAGAACACCATCTGCTCCTTCCCCTTCAATCATTATGAAAGCTTTTAATGGAGGAATATTCACCTTCTCCTGAAAATTTTCAGATTTCGAATCAAACCCAATTCACATTTGGGTGCATCATTGATATCTCTGTTTTTTGGATGATCCTAAATCGATTAATGGATATCCGTTTGTTGAATCTAGTCCTTGGCTATTTTTCATTTTAACCATTTGTTGATGGCTGCCAATTGGATAGTTAGGATCATCACTACGCTTTGAAGTTTGGGTTGTGACTCACGATCTTGGTCATGAGCATCTGTGTGGTCCGTCTTACCCTTTTATTGTTCAAATCTCTTCTTGAGATTGTGTTTGATCCGGTGCTTTTATCATGACAGAATATTCTACTCTCTCACTGCCGACAAGTGATTAAGGGAACTCCATATTCGGTTTTCAAAGCTAATCGTATAACTCGGGTTTGTAGTCTCTAGACCAGGTAATGGTTAGCAAGATTACTACACCTATCCGAGTGTGGAAGTTCCCGACATTTTCTGATGTGCATGATGGTTAACGCTTTTTTTTCCCTATCTACTCATCCGACAATTCAGGGCACTTCAGTTTGTAAACATTTGGAACTTGTCTTTTTCTTGCAAAATTTCCCTTTTTGCTGTGACACTATTGAAGATTTCTCTATTTTCATTAAATAGACAAGGTGAGAAGGATTGATAGCTTCCACATACACATGTTGCAGGAACCACTTCCTATATCAACTAGGAAAGTTGGGTTCCAAACCCATCCCATGTTTACTCCACAATTTATTTGTAAAATCTAAGTCAAAATCGCTAGATGACAAAAGTCAACTAGCATATGTCATACATGAGTTTCTGGGAATGTCTCACCCGCAACTAGTTGTAGATGAGAAAACCATGCAACTGGCTGCGTATGGGGCCCATGGTGTGTGCAAAGGCATTTAACCCATTGAGTGGAGTTCCCCCACCATGAAAATGGGGTACCCCAGAAATCGGCCCATCTGGCCATCAGGTGGGCGACCACATGAATTTTGAGGATTTTCGGGTGGTTGTCCATTTGGTGTGGCCAACCCAATGATTGGATTGGCCTGATTTTTGAGACGCCTCATTTTCATAGTGGGATGACCGTGTTGGACATGATTGGCTTCGCACGCACACCATGTTGGGCTCCACATGCTGCTAGTTGCACACCTTTCTCATCTACAAGTAGTCTTGCCGTGGAAGTTCCATAAATCCAGTCTTCCTTGTGATCTTGCAACAATGTGTGGGATGTGTTGATGGTCCGTTTCACCCAGGCCATCTATATCGATGCCCACCGATGCATTGTTGGGAGTGCATTTGGCTAGGCAAAGGGAGTGTTTGAAATCCAAGTGATAACCAAGACTTTTGTTTTTGATGTTTGCGGTGCTCCACGCACGTGTGTGTTCTCTTTGCGGGGGGCTCGATGGCGATTCCAAACGGGGATACGGCGAAGTCATTGGCACCCCTTGTATTCTACTGCACTACTGGCCCTATGATTGATATTATCATAGGCATAAGCGCTTGCAAAAGAGAACACGCAGAGCATCAAATGAAGCTTTTGGATGCGCAGAATCTCACAAACGATGCTGTAGTGGAGACCGAAAGCGAACATCAACAATAATGGCTCTCTATTCAGTTTTGTCCCGTGCAATCTCATATCCTCTTCACGCATCTCATTGTACAAAAGCGAAAGAATCACACTTCTATTGCCCTGGATACCTCGATCCCTTCTTTCCTTTGCTTTTTGCCTAATCTGATTTACTTTAAATTGGGTGCCTTTCTCAATGCTTGAATTTCTTAGAGCCTGTTTGGAATCTTTGGACCTACCCCAAATTAGGAATGCGGTCTAATGCAATTGAGCCCATCGGCATTTTTGCGGGAACAAAAATGGTTGTTGCTGCTGCTGTTTAAATGGCCTGCATTTAGTCACTTGCCTTTGAAGGCGGGATGACGGAGGCTGGAGTTTTTTTTTTTTACACACACACACACCCCACACACTCACACCACACGCGCACACACTCCACACACGCACACCGTGATTTCGCCACCATGGGTAACCCTTGACCATGTGTTGAAACTCCGTGAGTCTACCACCCGGTAAGAGTAAGGCCCTGTAAAGGAGCCGGAGTTGAAGTGAGAGGATTTTCAGCATTTGGCTGTCTTGATGATTTCTATCATGAATGCTAACATATTGAAAGGATTGTTGTGGCCAATTATCAAGATTTGGTTAGTCTCTGTATTTTTCTATCAATATATGTAGCTTGAAAAATGATCTAGTGGGCTAGGGCCCAAGAGTAAGGAAACCTTCCCATCCGTCTAATTGCATTTGTATTTGCCGGTAAGCTCATAAATTTTCAATAGTGTCACTCTTGATATTGCTTGGTAAGCTCATAACTTGATATTTGGCCACCGATCTGGGTTTTCACTGACTTTGTTAGTGACAACAAGTAATCAAAAGCTATATCGCTTTTCCCTTAGTTTTCTTTTTTTTGTGGGGACCTATGATACCACCAAACCCACAAGAGTTTTCTTAGTTTTCTTAGTTTCCCTTAGGCTTCATTAAGAGTAATGGTATGTCTATGCATCTAATTATTATGTCTCTCTCTCTCTCTCTCTCTCTCTCTCTCTCTCTCTCTTTGTTATTTCTGAAAACAAAAATAATTGATTTCGGCAGTTGGTTGTGACAGCCAATGTTTGTTTTATGTTAGTAGTTTTGCTTGACTAATCTACAGAGATTTATATTGTGATTTGTTTCAACTTTTCATGTTCTTATGCGTAACAGAAGGTACACATTTCTTTGATGATTTGTTTTGATTTTTTCTCTGCTTATGCATAAAATATTCTGATTTAAATATTAAGAACTATGTAGTGGCTTGATCCCAATCTTCCGAACATTGGGTATGTAGGCGGCCGTTCATACTAGACTGTATCGTTGCAGGCACAAATTTTTTTTTTCCCCTTCTTGTAGTGAATTGGAAGAAGAAAAATCTATATATTAAACAGCTAGAATCTCTCAATCAGCATGCCGTTTCTCCAGTAAAAGTAGGGCCCATCAGATGTATGGTCATGATCAGGTGAGGATATAGCTTTAAGTGAAAGGAACACTCTATCGATGGTTCTTTGGGACTTCTTTTTCTTTCCTTTTTTCCTTTTCTTTAGTTGGTGGAAATGTTAGGAACTTTTAGTTAGAAGCCTCTTCTCCAAAATGCCTGAGCAACTTTATTATACTGAAAATGGATGAATTATCATTCCATTCAAATGAAGAGAAGATTGAAAAAAATTGCAATTTTTGGAAATGAATAAAATGCCCGTCTGTCGAGTTTCAAACCTCCAAACTAGACTCCTGGACAGATTCGATGAATGCGAGTCGAAATAACTCTACAAAACGTGGGTGGACCTCGATTGAGTGATTTGAATATAAAAGTCCATTTTCTATACTGATTTTTGTTTTTCTAGAGTTCAAGTACCTGTTTTATTCCAAATACAGATCATGCTTTATATCCTTTATTATAATTTTATCAAAATTTCAACATTTAAGTTATTAAGTTGGCAATTTGGTTATAATTTGTTCATTCAATTACTATCACCTTCATTAATCTCATTCTCTTGTGCATGATTCATGGTCTAAGTACACAAACGTTGGATGTGTTTGGCTCTAATTTTAATTGTTCTGATTTTTATAGGCTTTGCTAAGATTTCTTTGCTTGCATCCTTCTGAGATTGTATTTCTTATGAGGCTTTGCTAAGATATGATTCACTGGTGTTGTTTGTTGTGGTGAGAGACGAATGTGTGCAGTAGAAACTGAGACATCTGGTTTGGTGGGAGGAGAAACAATAAGAAAGACATGGGAGAACCTTCTGGAAATTTGCGTGGAAATGAAGGAACTTGTTTCTGGTTCATATTTGCAGGAGATGTGTTTCCCTTTTTGCTTTCTCTACCTTTGAATTTCTCTCACAATCACATGTTCAGGAACTGATATAAATTCATTTACCATTCATTCGAAATCTGTGTGAGGCTGTGAGCGCTGAATTGGTTTGTAAAATCCATGATAATTTTTTCAGTGGAAATGTTTGAAAGCTTCTATTTTTTACTCAAACATAAGAAATCACATGTTATTTTATTTTGTTTTATATTTTGTTTGCATTTATGGACAACTTATGAGTTTTTCCCTTTGTTCTTTATTTTGTTCAGAGGCAGATCAGTCAAAATGTATACCGCGAGGAGGAAAATTCATAAAGATAAGGATGTTGAACCTACTGAGTTTGAGGAGTCGGTTGCATAGGTTTAAATATTCTTGACATAACACTTGCAAGCTTTTGGCTTTATTTTCTCCTCTGATTTTGTTGCCTTTACAGTCATTCTTTGATTCAAAGAACACCAATCAGGAACTTAAAAGTGGTTTTTGATTATCGTGTGCTGCTTTGATTTGCAACAGGAACTTACAATTATTTTACTCACACTTCTTCCAGTGGCTTGCATTAACAACGACAACAATGAGAATTCGGATTTTTCAGTGGGCTTGAAGGTACTGCATCCTTGATAACTGTTTAGCTCATGTCAAAATGCTAAATGTATTCTTGAAATATGCATGTCTTTTTTCCCTCTCCTTGATAATCCTTGATAAATGCATGTGAAATTAAATATTCTAAGTGGCTTAATCATCATATGGGTAAAACAATCCAACACTTAAGAGAAATCAACCAACGATCTAAGTTCATTCTACACATGTTAACCCACCAGATGCATGATCAGATCAACCTGATTTTCAGACCAATCTAGGCAATCAGAATCGCCAGATGATGGGCTCTGATCTTGTACATGTGTGCCTTGTGTACTAATTTTTCACAAGTGATCACACACCTTGGTATTATATGCACTGGTCTAATCTGATCACCCAATTGCTGGGCCCCACAAAATATGGTCATTACGTGCTGAAAACTTCATTTCTAACTCTATTTTTTTTTTCACAAGTGATTACACTCATGAATGCTTTCATGCACAAACGCTGGGCCCAAAAAAAATAATAAATAAATAAAATAAAAAGATTACACACGATGGTTTCATGCACAAATGTAAGTGGTCTAATCTCCAGATTGACCACACAATCGGTGGGCCCCACAAAAGACATGGTAGTAGCTATGTGCTGAAAACTTCATATTTAACTCTCTCTCTCTCTCTCTCTCTCTCTCTCTCTCTCTCTCTCATTTGTTGGACAAGTGATTAGACAATGGTTTGAGGCTGAAATCTAAGGGGTCAAATCTCGAAGATGATGACCACTAAATTGTTGGGCCCCACAAAGAGATGATGATGGGCCCATTGAAAGCAACTCCATCCACCATTTGCACTGTCAAATGGTCAAAGAGTAGAAATATTTAAACGGTAAAGGCCAGTTTTCTTGTAGTGTCTTCAATTATTCAAAGAGTAGAAATATTTAAACGGTTAGGATGATCTGATCTATGCAATATTGTCATTGTGTCCCAGAGGCTAGCTAAGCCCCCATCAGTATAAAGCTCTGCCCAATGCCTACACAAGCACACGTGCGAACATGGTAAACTTGTGTTAGGCACTTATCCTTTGAACATGGATGGTCCACTTATCCTTTGAACATATCCAAGGGTTGAAATATTTTCATCTTTTTTCCTTTTCTGGTATTTTCCATCCACAGTGTGGCCAAGCTATAAACGGTTTGGATCATTGAAAGCAAGGGTGTAAATATTACTCGTATAAGATTTTTTTTCTCCTTTCCTTTTTTTTTTTTTTTTTATAACAATAATCAGCTTTACAATCATATGAAAATACTGGACAAGATCGTATGGTAATTTTGCAAATTTTAAAATGGTCAGAGGAGATGATATTAGCCATCTGATTTTCCTTTCAAATTTGACCACAAACTGTTATTTTTAACCGTCCATTCAATAGACATTTATCAATTTCCATGGGTAAAATTTCAATTTCCATGGGTTGTTAGAAGGGTTGGAGATTGGGGAAAATGAGGATTTTGGTGATGAAGGGTCTGAGGATGAAAAGGAAGATAAACCCATATTAGCTGAAGCTTACATTTGATTTTTTTTTTTTTTTTTTTTTGTTGTTGTTGTTGTTGTTGTTGTTGTTGTTGTTTTGGATGTACAAATATATTTTCATCTGTAATAGAAGTTATTCAATGGTTTTTTTTTTCTTTTTTAAATGAAGTGAATGAAACGACTGGACAAGCTTGTACGGCATTTTAACATCACGGTGGGCCAGGAAAGTTAATGGTGGGCATTTCCATCACTACTGTTTCCAGTGGTGTGGCCCACTTGAATTTTTAATGGGTTTTTTAAAAGAAATTCACTCGTAAAATGATGGAAGGAAGAAAATTGATACTCTGGCAAAGTGTCATGGATGATACACATGCAACTAATGGATAGGATATCTACAGGCATCAGGGTAGGCCCACAATTTTTGTAGGAAATTCACATTTAATGGGTTTTTTAAGAAATTCACTCTTAAACTGTCAGTACATGGGATCAACATATGGAAGGAAGAAAATTGATACTCTGGCAAAATGTCATGGATGATACACATGCATTGAGAAACTATGTACTTGGATTGTAAAAGAAATTCAAATTGAACCATACAAATTATGGGTCCACGGTTCGGATGTAGAATGAAAAGACACTTATATCATGGTCTTAGCTATCGTTTCGTCAAAATATCCAACGATCCTATTTTCTTAAATGAGTATCATTTTATTGGATGGTTGGATGAAAAATATCCACCTATCCTAATTTAGTAAACTAAAGTACCCACGGATCAGAGGATAGGATCATTCAATCAACTTGATTTTGGGATTTTAACTTTGCTTCAGTGATTCCACAATCTATACGGTTTAATTGAAATTAGTTTGCCCGATATGCCCCGTATCTGAGTGCTTGCCTGTCAATCATCTGCAGCCGGAATATCAAATGAACCGTGAGAAAATCAATCTCCTTTGTGAAATTTTCTTCTTCCTAGTGGCTATTCGTTGTAGGCTCTTGAATGGAAATCAATTATCAGGTTCTTTGCCCGATGAGCTTGGTTTTCTTCCTAAGCTGGACAGAATACAAATAGATCAGAACCATATATCGGGACCAATACCAAAATCATTTGCAAAGTTGGAGAAATTAAAGCATTTGTGAGTGGGCTTTGATTTGTAATGCCGCTTTTATTTGGCACAAAAGTTTAACCATTTTGATATAATAATCTGCTTTCTTTGGCAGGCACATGAACAATAATTCAATCAGTGGGGAAATTCCACCCGAGCTTTCCATATTACCAATTCTTGTTCACTTGTAAGTTAAGCTAATGGTTTTTTTTTTTTTTTTTTTTTCTGTTTGTATTACATTCAAGGTATTGGAAAATGAATCTTTGCAGCCTTCTGGACAATAACAACTTATCTGGGAGCCTTCCACCAGAGTTATCTCAATTGCCGAACTTGCACATACTGTATGTTCTTTCTAGCTTTTCTGAAGTGTAACTTTTAATTTGGTTTCTTGACTTTCACTGATTAATTGATGCTTGTTTCCCTTCCAGATTCATGCATATCATCTTTTTTATTTTTGTTTTTGTTTTTATCTTTGTATCCAACTTTCTGAACCCCACTCAGCAGGCTATGCATTTACTGTGGCTACGGTACCAATGGCTACGGTTGTACTGTGGGACTAGTATTTAGCTACGGATTTTATCCGTAGCTTTTGACCATTGTTCAACAAAAACTGATGATTTACCGGCGTCCAGCACAACTGTCAGTAAAGGTCCTGGCCGCCGGTAAAGCCTTTACCGACTGAGGCTTTACCGGCTGTTAGATAGCCGCGGGCAAAGGCTTTGCCTGCGGTTTTCTTGGCCTTTGCCGGCGGTTATCCATAATTGTGACCCAAGTGCACAGGGCAACGTTCTCATTCCAAACGTGGCTCAAGTAAATCATGAAAGGCTATGATTTTTGGGCTACAGCCCTATATTTTTATATGAAATCTAGTGATTGGAGTGGATTTTATGTAATTATCATTGTATGCCCTGTAAAAACCAATGATGGACATCTCTCTCCCAGCTATTTTCATGGTGTGGCCTCCCAAAATCACAGGTCAGCCTAATTTTTGGCAGGCCCACCATGATTCTTGGTATTAAGCCTAACATGATGTGACACAATCATGGTGGGGACCACTCAATCAGCGAGCCCATTTGGTCGCACCCCTACCTAACCACCAGTAAAAAGAAACTATGTGGATAGATACGTAACTTTTTAACTTTTATTTTTATTTAAAAAAAGTATCAGAATCTAAATTTGATATTAATTAGGTGGTGTTTTTTGCAAACTTCTCCTCTTTCTTCATCACTAAGTAAAGGGCTCTTATTAAATTAAATAATTACTTTTTTGTTATTATTTATTGCAGAATATAAAAAGGCAGGGCTGAAAATAATCCGCAAGCATGGGCCATGCTCACCCATTACTGGACAAAAGGCCACAACCCTCGAAATCATCCAGCGAGATGAATCCCGAGTCAACTGGCTCCAATCCCAACTCACCGACGATTCCTCCGGACTCAATGTTCAGGACATCACCCTCCCAGCTCATCTCGGCACCTCCCTCCGCACCTCCAACTACATCGTCACCGTCGGATTCGGCACTCCCAAGAAGAACATGATTCTCGAATTCGACACCGGCAGCGACCTCACTTGGATCCAATGCCAGCCATGCGCTGGTAGCTGTTACCCGCAGCAACAACCAATCTTCAACCCCTCCGACTCATCTTCCTATCTCAACCTCTCCTGCAGCTCTACCCAGTGCTCCCAACTCAGTCTCGCTGCTGGCTGTTCTTCCTCCACCTGCATCTACTTCACCGCCTACGGTGACGGATCAAATTCCACTGGTTTCTTCGCAAACGACACGCTGTCAGTCACACAGTCCGATGTGTTTCCTAGCTTCTTGTTCGGGTGCGGCCAGCAGAACACAGGCCTGTTCGGCAATACAGCTGGGTTGCTTGGACTCGGCCAAGGCGTGCTTTCTTTAGTATCTCAAACAGCTAGCAAGCTGGGGCGTGTTTTCTCTTACTGTCTGCCACCGATGTCGAACTCGACTGGGTACCTGACACTAGGACCCAACGCCATCCCTTCAGGAATTAAATTCACGCCGCTGATTACGAATGCAAGCAGGCGGACATTCTACTTCCTTAACATGACTGGAATGAGCGTTGGAGAGCAAGCACTGCCAATCCCCGCCTCGACATTTGCTTCTCCCGGCACCATCATTGACTCTGGCACTGTCATCAGCCGACTGCCTCCATCGGCCTACACTGCTCTCAGGTCAGCGTTCCGGCAGGGGAGTCGATATTTGACACGTGCTACGACTTCAGCGGGCAAGGCAATATAACGGTCCCGACTATAACGTTGAGTTTTGAGGGAGGTGTTGATTTGGAGGTAGACTTCTCAGGGATTATTGTAGCAGTGAGCCAGACGGTGGGCTGCTTGGCGTTTGCTGGGAATGTCAATGCTGGAAGCTGGACAATCATTGGGAACAGACAGCAGCGAACGTTCGATGTTGTTTATGACGTTGCAGGAGGGAGGGTGGGGTTCGGCCCCGGAGGTTGCAGCTGATCCTGAAAAGAGCAATAGAGAAGGGAGGAATGATAGTGAAGAATAAAAAGAATAGTCGTCTCTGGTGGCTTTAATTGATACGTTGGTGGTTGTTTATTTTCATTTGTAATGTAAAGCAAATGAGTTATCATTTATATTTAACATTGTTTGTTGAAAGACAATTTATTTTACAATACCCAAGAGTTAAATACACTTGTAATAGAGATAAGTAAGAAAATTATAATAGTTATAATTTTATTAAATAAAGTTATTAAATTTGTAATGATGCCTGGTCAAATTACAAATACTTCTAAGAATATCATGATCATAACCTATTTCCAACTATTTATTGATGTAATTGGAAAAACAACATGCCCTAACTGATTTTCTTGCACCTTTCTCGAACGGTGCACATATGGCTAAGGATGCGAATCGGGTTAGGGTCAACACTTAACCTAAACAGAGTTCAGTTCAATTTGAAATCAATTGGATAAGTTGGGTTGAAAATAATCACATATATTAGGTTTATCGAGGTTGGTTTGATTAGAGAGAAATCAGATTTAAATGGGGCTAGGCACACCTGAGTCACGGCTATGGGGTTGAGTCCTCTTAAGATTGTTTCAGGCTGCGGTTGACCCTCAAACCTGACACTGCCCACCTATGTTGCACTCCTCCACATGCAACTTATGTAAGGGATACAATGGCCAGTTGGATCAACCTGAGGTTCAACTGGACTGACCTAACCTTTGGGCTAACTCAAATGTAGGGGTGTACACAAACCGAGTTAACTCGGTTAGCTTGCTTGACTCGACTCGAAAAAGTTCGATTCGACTCAGTTCGAAGTTGAGTTCGAGGTGAGTTGAGCTGATTTTTTGAGCTCGAAAAAATTTTGAACCGAGCTCGACTCGACTCGGATCGAACCCCAACTCGAATTGAACTCGGATCGAACTAGTTTGGTAACTCGGCTACTTTGATATTGATGTTGCTCACTAGTGTTTGATGAAATGACTCAATGAAGTGTCGGTTAGTGGCAAGGAAGCCTTCTTGGCAAAACCATAGCCAAATAAGCCCAATCCTCACCGTATGGTTTACAACTAGAGATGAGATCAATTTGGGCCTGAGAGAAAAACAATATGAGCCCCCACTAGGTCTTTGAAAGGACGGAATGATCCGGATTCGTTTTGCATAGTACTCCAAGTGAGCTATCTTATAGGAGAGAACAATTTTAACTATACATTGAAGAAATTGAAATTGTGAATAGGCCTAGCCATACTTAATGGGCATGAAAGTCCGCTCTTGCTTCTCCTAGGTTAAAAGAGGTAAGCAAGAAGATGCAAAAGAAAAATGGACCAAGGTAAAATGAGATCTACTATAGCTCAAATCTGGTCGATCCTGTAACACCTCCTGTGAGCCAATGGGTACCTTCACTTTAATGGAGAAAGGGGGTGACACTGAGGGCGTCGGTTGTGGTTGGGGACCCATCGATGCCTAACTTAGATAGATGAACTCAAAGTAGGTATGTATTGATTTTTAACTACTAATAAGTGTTGAAATGCTATTTTGAAAAACAGTCTCAAAAAATTTCTAAACATTGAAATATAGTATTGAATCCAAAAAAAATATATTATTTAGTAAAAATGTCTAAATTTTGATAATTTTACCAAATAGTCTCTAATTTGAGCTCATATCCGAGATGAAAAAATAGATGGACAAGGTGATGAGTTTTTTTGACCCGTCGTCGACCGGTTGTGAGCCCCACTTGACCGGTCGAAGGTTGTGCACGAACAATCATGGAAGACGAGTCCTGACACGACTCAAACTCCAGCGACTTTGGGTTGTTTATTTCCGTGGTGCTCGACCGGTCGAAGGATGCACTCAACCGGTCATGGGTGGCGCTTGACCGGTCGTAGGTTCGTCACGACCAGTTGAGGTTACGTAGATTCATTCCGCGATTTTGCGCGGATTTCGTGTCGCAAGTCCTTTTGCAACTGGGATGCCGAAAGGAGTTTTCTAAAACTTTAAATAGGAGTTCCTAGGGCTTTGTAGGTATGACAAGAGGGTTTTCTAAAGCTTTACAAAGGGATTTGCTAAAGGGTTTAGGGCTATTAAAAGTGTGAGAGAGAGGAAGCTTATAGAAGGGAGACTATGCTCGTGGAGGATATCTACTGTGCAATCTATATCTCAGCGCTTCTATGTCCTCATAATTGGTGAGATCTCTCCGTTTTCTTTATTTCTCTTACTGTTTATCCACTCTTACGTGAGTGAAGAAGGTTGTGACGTTCTACTTTATAGTGGATTGTTGATCTGGATGAGGTCCTGTGGTTTTTACCTCTTTGAGGGTTTTTCACGTAAAAATCTCTTTTGTGGTGTGTGATTGGTGCATTGATTATTTTCATTACTTTATTATCCATAATTCTGGTTTGTTCTAGAGGGCTAAATCCTAAGGTTTTGTGTAAGGCCCCCAACAAAGTGGTATCAGAGCTAAGTTCATTAAACAGATAGGATCAGTTTTGAATTATAGAAGGTGGCTCATTAAGGATGATCAGCTTCAATGGTTCTAACTGGACCATATGGAAGGCTAAGATGGAGGACTTACTTTATTGAAAGGACCTATATTCTCCAATTTTAGGCATATCAGCAAAATTCAAGGATATGACTGATGATGATTGGAAGAAGATGGACCGGAAGGTGGTGGGGTTTGTTAGACAATGGTTGGATGATTCAGTGTTCTACCATGTGTCTACAGAAACCTCAGTCGCTAGCCTATGGCTGAAATTACAAGGGCTATATGAGAGGAAGACAGCCGGTAATAAGATTTTTCTGATAAGGCGACTTGTGAATCTCAAGTTCAAGGATGGTGGTTCTGTGGCCAAGCACATGAATGAGGTCAGCAATATAGTGAACCAACTCACCTCTATGAAGATAGTCCTGGAAGATGAATTGCAGGCTTTACTATTGCTTAGTTCATTGCCTGACAGTTGGGAGACATTGGTGGTGTCTCTAAGTAACTCCGCGCCAGACGGAAAGATATCCATGGAACAGGTAACTAGTTGTCTCTTCAATGAAGAGACAATGAGGAAGTCTCAGGGGTCTACTCAGCAAGAGGCTCTTGTGACACAAGAACGGGGGAGAGGAAAGAACAGAAAGGGCAGGAAGGCCAGAGATAAATCAAGAGGTAAGTCGAGTAACAGAAAGGATGTTGATTGCTGGAATTGTGACAAGAAGGGCCACTACAAAGATGAATGTCGTGGTAAGAAGAAGGACAAGAAAGGAAAAGGGAAGGAAGCGATGAATTAGATTTTACTGCGGTCGCTTCAAATGGCGACATTGTAATTATTCTTTCTGCAGATCATGATATATGTCTCACGGTTATGCGTCAAGACACCGACTGGGTGATAGACTTGAGAGCTTTTTTTCATACGACTCCACGTAGGGATTTTTTCACAAGCTACAAGTCAAGTGACTAGGGGACCGTAAAGATGGGAAATTCTGGCATATCAAAAATCGTGGGAGTTGGTGATATTTGTGTGAAGACCGATACGGGCTGCACATTGGTTCTTAGGGATGTGAGGCATATCGCAGACCTTCGCCTCAACTTGATGTCAACAGGAAGGTTAGATGATGATGTCTATGAAAGCCGGTTTGCTGATGGGTGCTGGAAGCTTATTAAGGGTTCATTGATCGTGGCCGGAGGAAAGAAGTGTTACACCCTTTACAAGGTAAGTGTCAGTATGTGCAAGGGTAGGTTGAACGTAGTGGAAGATTCAGCTATTGACATGTGGCACAGGCGTCTAGGCCACATGAGTGAAAAAGAGCTTCGGCTACTAGCGAGGAAGTGGCTCCTTCCAGACGTGACAAGTACACCTTTCAAAACCTGTCTCGATTGTTTATCAGAGAAATAGCATAGAGTTTCATTTGTTAAAACTATTTCTCATGTTAATAAAGTGCATACATTAGATTTGGTTTATTCTGATGTTTGTGGTCTTATGTGGACAAAAACCTTGGGTGGAGCATTGTATTTTGTTACTTTTATAGATGATGTATCTAGAAGGGTTTGGGTTTATGCTTTGAAATCCAAGGACGAGGTCTTTGGTGTGTTTAAATTAGTTCATGCTATGGTCAAGAGAAAGACAGGTAGACCATTGAAGTGCATCCGCACTGACAATGGTGGTGAATACATTGACAACTTTCATGAGTACTGCAAGTCCCTAGGTATACGACATGAATAAACGGTTCCCAAGACCCCCAGCATAATGGTGTAGCTGAGAGAATGAATCGCACCATTGTAGAGAGAATCAGATACATGTTATCCCATGCGAAATTTTCCAATACGTTATAGGGATAAGCAATGCACACGGCGGTGTATTTGATAAACAGGTCTCGATCAGCCCTGTTAAATGGAGAAGTACCTGAGAAGGTATGGACTGGACATAATCCATCGTACGGTCATCTCAAGATGTTTGGATGTAGGGCATCTGTTCACGTACCAAAGGACGAGAGTTCCAAGCTCAATATGAAGATCAGGCAGTGTGTGTTCTTAGGGTACGGTGATGAAAAGTTCGGTTATAAGTTATGGGATCCGACCGAGAAGAAGCTCATCAGGCGCAGAGATATAGTTTTCTTTGAAGATCAGTGTATAGAAGACATTGGTAACCCAGAGAAGAACCAGCCTAGTTCAGGTGAGCTAGAGGACATGGATCCGGTTACTCCTCCTGTGGTGCCTGATGACAGGGGAGTACAGCAAGGTGCAGAGGACGAGGGAGTTCCTTTAGAAGATGGACCAGGGGAGCAGCCCCCACTTGATCCACCTGTTGAGCCATAGGTGAGGAGGTCATCTAGGGAAAGACAACCATCTAAGAGGTACTTGCCACATAAGTACATTATGTTGACCAATGGAGGAGAGCCAGAAGACTATTTTGAGGCCTTAGCCAACGAGCATAAGGGGGAGTAGTTGAAAGCTATGCAAGAGGAGATGAAATCCTTGTATAAGAACCACACCTATGATATAGTGAAATTGCCTAAGGGCAAGAAAGCAATGAGCAACAAGTGGGTGTTCAGAAAGAAGATCGAGCAGAAGAATTCACAAACGAGGTTAAAGGCTAGACTTACGGTGAAAGGTTTTGGTTAGAGGAAAGGTATAGACTTCGAGGAGATATTCTCACCAGTGGTGAAGATGACATCTATACGGGTGTTGCTTGTGTTGATGGCTAGCATGAATCTGGAAATAGGCAGTTAGATGTTAAAACTGTCTTCCTCCATGTGACCTAGAAGAAGAGATCTACATGCACTAACCAGAGGGGTTCGAAGTCATAGGTAAAGAGCATAGGTGTGTAGGCTGAGGAAGAGCTTGTATGGGCTGAAATAAGTTCCATGGCAATGGACCAAGAAGTTTGACTTGTTTATGTTAAAGCATGAATATGACAGAACGGAGTCAGACCACTGTGTGTTCACATGCAAGTTCTCAGATGGTGATTTCTTAGTTCTACTGTTATATGTTGATGACATGCTCATCATGGGAAAAGACATTAAGAAGATTGACAAGCTGAAATAGGAGTTAGGCAAGTTTTTTATGATGAAAGACTTGGGCCTGGCTAGACAGATCCTATGAATGGAGATAACTCGTGACAGAAGCAGTAGGAAGCTTTGGCTATCACAAGAGCGGTATATTAAAAAAGTCCTAGAGTGGTTCAATATGAATATAGCGAATTCGGTCAATACTCCACTAGATAGTCACTTCAGATTGAGCGACAGGCAGTGTCCCAAGACGAAGGCAGAGGTGGAAGAGATGCAGAAGATACGTAGGAAGTTTGATGTATGCTTTGGTGTGTACACGCCCAGACATAACATATGCGGTTGGTGTTGTCAGCCGGTGTCTTGTCAATCCTGGCAAAGAATATTGGGCAACGATGAAATGGATACTGCGGTATCTAAGAGGCTCATCCAGGTTGAACCTATGCTATGGTGACGGTAAACCTGTGTTAGAGGGCTACACAGATGCAGATATGGTAGGTGACATAGACTCCAGGAAGTCTACATCAGGGTTTATGTTCACGTTTTCAGGGGGAGCAGTTTCTTGGTAAAGCAAGCTACAGAAGGTCATAGCATTGTCGACGACAGAGGTCACAGAGGCGTATAAAGAGATGCTTTGGATGAAGAAGTTCTTACAGGAACTTAGCCTAAAGCAGGAGAGCACGTGATCTATTACGATAATCAAAGTGTTATACACTTGAGCAAGAATCCAAGTCAGCAATCCAAGTCGAAGCACATAGAGATTCGGTATCACTTGATTAGGGATACTTAGGAACATAAGGTGTTATAGCTTGAAAAGGTCCACACGGACGATAATGGGTCAGACATGATGACCAAGGCTTTGCCTAAGGGCAAATTTGAGTTTTGTAGAAACTTGGCTGGCTTGAAGAAGGTGGATCCCTCCTGGGTCATAAGGGGAGAGATTTAATGGATTTTTTTTACTCGTCGTCGATCGGTCATGAGCCCCTCTCGATCGGTCGAAGGCTATGCACGACCAGTCGTGGAAGATGAGTCCTGACACGATTCAAACTCCAGCGACTTTGTGTTATTTGTTTCTGGGGTGCTCGACTGGTCGAAGGATGCACTCGACCAGTCGTGGGTGGCGCTCGACCGATCGTAGGTTTGTTGAGGCATAAAAAATATCTCATTGCAGTAGTCAGAGAATCCCATGGTGCTGATCTTCTCAAGGGGTAGTCTAGGTATTTTGGTAAAGTTCCAGCTCAAGGGGTAGTTTAGGTATTTTGGTGCTAATTTGCTCAAGGGGTAGTTTAGGTATTTTGGAAAAGTTCCAACTCCGGGGGTATCTGTTGAAACATGTAAAAGTGATGAAAGAATTAAAGCAGAAGAAGATTAGAAAGTAAAGTACTAGAAAGAAGAAAGCGAAGTGTCTTTGAGACGGTTTGCGTGGGTCCTCACAAAGCATATTGTTTGCGCGGGACTGCACAAAGCATATCGTTTGTGTGGTATCGTGCAAAGTATATCGTTTGCGCATGTCCGCGCAAAGCATGTAACAGTAACACATAAATGACTGCGAGTTATTTTGTCCCACATCGCCCAAGTCGGAGTTTTACACCTGCAAAATGCCTATAAATACCTTGCTCTCTCTCTCTCTCTCAAAAGGGGTTCGAAGATTTCGGAGTGAAAGAAGAGCGAAGGAGAAGACCGAAGGTGCGGAGCATTGGGCTCCAGCAAATTGCGCAGACTAGCGCAAATGAGCATTGGGCTCTTACAGTTTGCGCGGACCCGCGCAAACGATATGGTTTGCACGGGACCGCGCAAACCGATTGCATTGCAGTTTATAACAGCAATGGGTTGTCATGCTGCTGAAATGACTGAAGTCTTTAAGTTCTTCCTATTCTAGAAGAAAGGAAGAATCGTCATCAGAAATGTATATTCCTCCTAAGTCCTAGGAGATGACTGAAACAGGCGTCGGAATGCTGCTGAAATTTCTATCTCATTGAAGACTGGTTGATCAAATTAACAATTCCTCCTAAGTCCTAGGAGATGACTAAAATAGGCGTTGGCATGCTGCCGAAATTTCTATAAGACCATCTTGTTTACTTTGATTGATTGTACTTTATTTTTAGAATCAAGGGAATCAGAGGATGTAAATGAACTCAGATAAATGTGATTAATGTTCTCTCTTATTCTTTCTTTGTTATCATTGAATAAATCCCCAAAACCAAACACATTTGTTTTCTTGTCGAAACAAAATGGCGACTCCACTGGAGAAGTTATTATTCGATGGTAACTTAGAAGATATTCAGGGAACATTTATTATAGTTTGGCATCTTTCAGACGCCAAAATGGCGACTCTGCTGGGGACATCCTCCCCTTCATCTCTAAAACAGATTATTTAATTCTTCAATCACTAACTACAATCGTGTTTCATGATTGAAGGTTTTTGAATCAAACTACAAGTTACGACCAATGACAAGTTTTGAAAGGAAAGTGGACTTCCACTTCACTCCGACCGGGTTCATAATAGAATATGCACCGAATCAACCTCCAGAGTGCATGACTCGACTTTTTATGGAAAAACAACAACTTGACTTGAACAACATCTGATGTCGTATCCGCTTCACCTAAACCGCTGGAAGGAGATAAAGGCTGGACTGTCGTAATGTCTTGTAAAACAAGAATACAGAATACAAAAAGCTCTAGAGTACACCCACTTTCGCCAAGAGTCAGAAAGTCGATAACGCGTAATGTAGCGAAGAAGAATTCTGAAACCGCTCCTCCTGCAATTTATCCCCAACAAGCAGTTTCGCAATTAACAACGCGCGACTTTCCGACTCTAACCGCCTCAAGGGTCAAGTGGACGAAAGAGCAAAAGGGTAAAGCAATAGTGATGGGTTCACCAATGTTAGTGTTGCCTCAGAAAAGTTCACTGATGCTGGTGTCACCCCAATCAATCGTTAGCACAAGGAATATGCAGGAGTCAGACAATATTCCACCCTCTTGCTCTACTTTAGCTACGACTTCATCAAAAAGTAAAGAAGCCACAGTGCATATGGCCGAAATGAATTAGGAAAACCTGCCATCCACTGAAGATCATATTAACAAGACGGCCGAAGCGCAAAGAACACTAATAGATGAATGCAGAAATCTCAGGGAAGCACTAGCAACCCTTGCGCATAATATGGTCCAAATTGTGGCTCCACCAGCAACGAGTACAGTAAACAGACATAAAAGCCGTCCTGAACACTCTCATCCACAGGGGGTAGGATCAAGAGTTGTTCTAGTCGCAAGGACTGTAACATAGGACGATGTAAGACAAGTCGTCGAAGAAATTGTCAGATTAGAAAAAGAGCGCCCAAATATTGGCCGCTTTAAGTACCGGACGCCATATCCAAGAGAGATAGAAGATGTTCCATTCCCAACCAATTTCAAATAGCCAGATTTTTAGAAATTAAAAGGAAATGGGTCTCCAGAAGAGCATCTCTTGCACTTCATCACCAGCATGGGAAATTTCTCTACGATACCTCAATATTGTTTACGGTTATTCGGATCTTCTTTAACAGGCAAAGCATTTCGATGGTATTCTGGCTTGATGCCTGAGTCAATAAGAACGTGGGAACAAATGCAAGACGCGTTTATATCTAATTTCTTCTCGACAGAATGCGACGTCAGTATTGCAGAATTGGCCTCTGTCAGACAAAGAGAAAATGAACCTGTGGAGAAATTCATAGATAGATGGAAGACCTTGGGGGCTTCATGCAGACAGTTACCAGAAGAGAAAGAACAAGTGAACATGTGCTTGAATTCTATGGAACCAAGAATTGCTTTCGGGCTCATGAGTGCTGATATAAAGACTTTCTGAGATCTTGTAACAAAAGCACATGCATTAGAAGTGATGGCTACAAAGATGTCAGTCTTTCGGATCAAAATAGAAAGAAGAGAACCAAATAGATTAATGGTAAATACTGTTGATCAAGAAAAAAAAAAGAATATTTTTTACAATAAATGAGAAATAAAGAAGAGAGAGGATTCAGATCAAGTTAAAGGTAAGCGGTCGCGACTATACGACTCCTACGAAGAATATGTATTCAATAAAGAAGATATGTTGCCAATAATGGAACAATTGCTTGCCGCTGGAACTATCAGCTTACCTTCTTTGAAATATCCAAAAGAAGTCGAAATGACTAAAGAAGAAAAATGTTGTCATTATCATCGCTGTTTAAGGCATCGTACAGAAGATTGTTAAAAAATATACTAAAGCGATTGATAAAACAAGGTAAAATAGTGACGAACAAGAATGAAGGACAGGACAAGAAAGTCGTTGTGAACATGACATCTACAAGAGATCCGACAAAGAACTGGAAAGATAAAGGGAAGGCTGTTACAAAAAGGGAATGGTAAGCAATGATAAATCCACTCAGAAACTCTCGTTATAATTCAGAGTTTATTGAGTTACCCTCTAAAGAAGTTAGTTATGGATTAGCTTCCATTCGCCAAAAAGAGGATGAACTAGTCAGAGAATTCTTTAATTGATGGAGGATTCAGGGAGCATTACGCTTGCGATTGGTGAAAGAGGAAAAAGAACAAGTTAAGTTATGCATGGAATGCATGAAATTAAATATTGCATTAAGTCTCGTGAATTCAAATATACAAATATTTCAAGATTTGATTGAAGAAGCTTGCAGTTTAGAAAGGATTAATGCTAAAGTGTCCGACTTTTATATAAGCCAGTTGGTTTCAAACCTTGGAAGAAATTCAATTTATATGACTCAGGAAGAAAGAAAAGCGAAGAATGAGCCAGGAAGTTCAGATACAAGAAATATGACTGAGCATATGACCAAGAAAATGAAGAAAGAATTTGCACAGCCTAAGGATCGTAAGAAGTATTCATTTGCAGAAGATGATATACTCCCTATGTTAAACAAATTGTTAGAAGCTGAAAAGATTAGATTGTCGCAGCTAAAACGTCCAAGGGAAATGAAGAAAATAGGAGAAGGTGATTATTGTCACTATCATCGTTTCCTCGGACATCGAACAGAGACACTACGTGAAAAATGGAAATAAATGACAAATTTAGAGACGGTTCTGGACCGTCTCTAAATTTGCTTGGTTTAAAGACGCTTTAGAGACGGTCGTAAACCGTCTCTAAATTTAGGGACGGCTCCTGACCATCCCTAATATTGTCTTTAAATATTTTGTGTCCGCAAACATTATAAGACGGTCTCTGACCGTCTTATATACGTCATCTGAGACGGTCAATGACCGTCCATATTAGAGACGGTCTTCAACCGTCCTATATTCGGTCATCTGAGACGGTCACTGGCCATTTGTATTAGAGACGGTCATTGGCCGTCTTTTACTTGGAATATGAGACTGTCAAAGACTGTCTCTATTAGAGATGGTCCTTAGCCATCTTATTGCATGCCAAAAACGTCTCTATTAGAGACTGTCAAAGACCGTCTCTCTGTTAGAGACTGTCAATGACCGTCTCTATTAGAGACTATTAATGGCCGTCTCTATTAGAGATTGTTAATGACCGTCTTATTAGAGACGGTCCTTAGTCGCTTTTATGACCACAAGACCGCTCTACTCAAGTACCTCCTACAATTTTATTTTTTTCAAAAAACTTGATTTTATAAAATTCTACATTTTGATAAAAAAATTTAAGAACTTTGAATAATGTTGATAACTTTGAAAAAAAAAATTCACTAAAAAATGATATTTTGAAAAAGAAAATATAAAAAATTAAACAAAATTGTGAAAAAATTGACAAATTGTAAAAAAGCATATATTTTTAAAAAAGAAAACTAGATTTTGAATTTTGACAAAAAAATTAAAAAGTTATATAACAAGATTTCTATAAAAAAAAATGATATTTTGAAAAAGAAAATTTAAAAAATTAAACAAAATTCTG
This sequence comes from Magnolia changhungtana, assembly GCA_030180095.1. NCBI lineage: Eukaryota > Viridiplantae > Streptophyta > Magnoliopsida > Magnoliales > Magnoliaceae > Magnolia > Magnolia changhungtana. The sequence goes on along the minus strand of JASAUF010000061.1, from coordinate 337,786 downwards.
AAAAATTTAACAAATTGAAAAAAAAATTATTTAAAAAAGAAAACTAGATTTTGCATTTTGTCAAGAAAAAGAAAAGTTATATAACAAAAGTGATATTAAAAAAATGATATTTTAAAAAAGAAAATTTAAGAAATTAAATAGAATTGTGAAAAAATTGACAAATTGTAAAAAATATATTTTTTAAAAAAGAAAACTAGTTTTCGTATTTTGACAAAAATAATTAAAAAGTTATATAACAAGATTTCGATAAAAAAATGATATTTTGAAAAAGAAAATTTTAAAAATTAAACAAAATTGTGAAAATTTTGAGAAATTAGAAAAAATATATTTAAAAAAAAAAAAAACTAGATTTTGCATTTTGACAAGAAAAATTGAAAAGTTATATAACAAAAGTGATATTTTGAAGAAAAAAAATTAAGAAATTAAACAAAATTGTGAAAAAATTGACAAATTGAAAAAAAATATATGTTGATTTATTTCCGTCTCCATTAGTTGAGATTTTCATTACTTATTCAGTTAAGAAATGAAAAAAAAAAAAAAAAGGCAGAAAAGTTAATCACAGGTGTATGGATTTATCAATAGGGAATCCCTGTACATGGTAGGACCAATCACATCAACAGACATAGTATATATTTATCAGGAGATTTGGGACATTAATCACATATGCATTAGAACATATTCCTTGGCATGGAAGCAACTTTAAAAGAGCATAAGAAAACAAGATCTTAGAAAGGATTTGCATCGTTTGGTGATATAAATGAAAAAAAAAAAAAGAAAAGAAAAAGAGTATCAGTTATTGGTTACCTCTTTGATACTTGGCCATAGCATATGTTTGATGTTGTGCATGCCCCTTCTCTCACAGTTTGTCGTCTTTGATTATTTTTTGCAAACATCATAAGAAAGAAAGTGCCGCTTGATTAATGAGTTAGACTTGAAATATTGACCTCAAAAGTTTGGAGGTTGTATGGCAAATAAACATTTGGGTGAGATTGAGAGAGATTGAGAGAGAGAGAGACAGCAGAGAGAGAGAGAGAGAGAGAGAGAGAGAGAGAGAGAGAGAGAAATATCTCAATGTTACTGGGGATTCATGGGGATTTGAGGGGAAGATGGAGAAATGCACTCTCTCCATCTGCAACGGCCGCCCTCCCTCTCTGCAATCTCTCTCCATCTGCAATGACCGCCCTCCCTCTCTGCAATCTCTCTCCATCTGCAACGACCGCCCTCCCTCTCTGCAATCTCTCTCTCTCCGTCTGCAACAGCCGCCCTCCCTCTCTGCAATCTCTCTCTCTGCCTGCAACGACCGCTCTCCCTCTCTACTCTTCCCCAAGACGGTAGGGTTTGATCACAATGTCTCATTTTCTTTTCTGTTTTGAAAACGGGAGTGGATTAGGTGTTACTCGTACGCATGCTCACCTATGCACGTGCGCACGTGCGATCCTTTCCACACATGTCATGAGATTCTAATCCGAACGGTTCATGTGATGAAACATCCCATTAAACCCCGGGGACTAATTTTCACTATAATCTAAAACTCCGATGGGTCATAGAAAAGTGATATGAAAATCAAAGGATAAAATCAAGTTTTGACATGGCCCAGAAAGTTTTCGATCAATGTATGTTGTGCCCACCATGAATTTATGTAGTCTATCCATGCCGTTCATCCATTTTTTTCAAATAATTTAAGGGGTTGAACCCAAAATTGAAGCATATCAAAAGATCAAGCGGATCATACAACAAGAAACAGTGGGAATAATGATTTCCACCGTTGAAACTTTACTACTAGGCCTCCCAATAATGTTTATTTGTCATCCAACATCTTCATAAGATCGTATGGACATGGATGGATGGAAAACATAAAAATAAGCTTGATCCAAAACTTATGTGGCCCCCAAGAATTTTTCAACCATAAATTCACACTTGTTTTTTGTCGTGTGGTCCATTTTAGTGTTGGATATGCTTAATTTTTGGGTTATAAAGTCCTAAACTATCTGATAAAATGGATGGACAAAGTGGATCAAATACATAAATCATGGTCTACCTCATGGAGTTTACTCAGTACGCTAAAATTTGGATGTACTCCGTAAGCCAACAAAATGGATGAATGGTATGGATACACAAATATCATCTTGATATAAAAGTTTTGGAGCCTTAAGATATATACACAAATAAATCATATCCAAAGATTAAATGGACTGCATCCATGTTAAGGCATGTGAAGTAGTTCTGTTTTAGGTTGCATATGGGTCGTATGCTGCACAAATTAATAGTGCTTTGAAAGCAGGTGTGATATCTTTATTTTTTTTTTTTTTTTTTGGGTCATAAGTAATCTTTTAAAACTATTCTGGTCAGTTTTAGGTTGTAATTCTACTTCATTTGAGATCCACACAAAATAGAGAATTAGCATAACCTAGTGGTTATACTGTTTTTTTTTTTTTTTTTTTTTGTTCGAAGTACAAGCAATGGCCCGCATTGGTGGTCAATTTCGGGTCAGGTTGGTCCCAACGTGCATTCTGAATTGTGTTTAAAACATTGCAAATGAATGCAAGTGGATAATAATATTCAATAAATATTTTGAGATATTTTTAAATTTATCATACCAGCATAAATATATTGGGTCACATATATTAGAGTTAAAGTTAGTGGTTGATAAAATATGATGTCTGATATTTGATGAATCAAGACATTTGACATAAGGCTATTATAGTAAGTAGTAGAGCTGGGCACGAGATGACTCAACTAACTCGACTAACTCGACTAATTCGACTCGTTCGGACCCAACTCGATTAAAGTTTTGGATGAAGCTGATATTTGTTTTTTCTCTTCATCTGGTCTGTATGACCCAATCAACAGATTGGATGTCAAATAAACAGTATAGTGGGCCATAGGAGGATTTTAATGATTTATATCCGATCACTATTGTTTTCATGTGGTGTGATCCTCATGAGATTTGTATCCCTCTCATTTTTAGGATCAAGCAGTAAAATGATCTTTAAAAATGGATGAACGGAATGGATGAAACACATACATCATGGTGGGGCCCACAGAGCACCGGCCATCAGGGTGGGGCCGCATTTCATCGCGAGTGGGCGCCCACATTTCGTTCCAGCGCGAACCGTTTGGCACTATTTTTTCGCTGCAGCGCCCCATTTTCCAGCTCTCTCGCTCGTTTCTCTCCATCTTCTCTCGCACCTCTCTCTCTCTCTCCAGCTCGACTCCCCATCTCTCTCAATCCCTCTCCATCTCGACTACCGACCAAAACAATCCCATATCTCCCTGCCGATCTTCGTTTGGCCGAGCGGTGGTCCAAGGCCCTCCCTATTCACGAACGCGAGGTATCTCTCTCTCTCTCTCTCTCTCTCTCTCTCCCCCTCTCAATCTCTCTCAAGCTAATGTTGATTTATGAAATTGGGGATTTAGAAATTTGTGGATTTCCAATTCGAATGTGGACCCTCATTTAGGGATTTGGGGATTTTAGGGCTTGGGGATTTGGGGATTTAGAAATTTGGGGATTTCTAATTCGATAGACAAGGCCTTTGATTTCTGAAGATCCTGATAATTTTCTTTTGCAGGTAATCGTACTTTTTTCCCTCTCTCATTTGATTTTGTTTTCTCGTATGTCAAGTGCATTATTGATATGAATTTCAATTATGGAATTAGCCTTTTGAACATGTTCGATAGTGGCAAAAGAGGGTTTCTTTAAGATCCAGTAAACTTTATTTTTATTTTTTGAATTTTTTCTTTGGTAGCTAAGTTGTATTGGCATGTTGAGTGTCTCTTAGTTTCCTTTTCTTTAGGCAGCAAGATTTGTGAAGTGGTGATGGTAGGCATCATTGTCTTAAGGAGGTTCCCTGAAATTTGCTTCTGTCAGTGTGTTTTGGCTTCGCTTGACCGTATTCATTTAGCATGTTTCTCACTCAAGGGTCCTAATGTAAAACTAGGACAGAAGATGACTAGTTTGCAGAAAATTGAAAGCCTACCTACCAATCTGTAGACCCAAAGAAATCACCAAAGAATAAAGAGATGTATCAACTCACCAATTGAAAGTTTCCCTATACATATGAGTTGTGTGATAATATCCCTTTTTATATTCAATCCATTAAGCTTGATTTATGGAAACTAGGCTACCCAAATTAATGGACAAATTCCCAATGCCTTTGGACTGCTAGAACTAGCACATGTGGATGGGCAAATGGACGAATGCAAAGGTTCCCTAGCTAGTAGCGGTTGATGATATCTCCCACAATATGGGTAAAGTCCTATAAAATAGGAAATAACTTGAAATAATCTTTCATTGTTAGAGTTGCTCTGCTTGATTGGCTTATAAGGTTGACTGGTTTTGGTTCTTTCATGTTTCCAATTTATAGACCGATGTAGTTGACTTGGAGCGGGTCTCTAGCTGGCAAAGTTTTATGTAGTGGAATGAGCCTCTTGTATATTCCTTTCTTTGTGCTGTAGCTTTTGCACCATCTTGGCCCCCCTTTTTTTTTCAGTAAAATTACTATCACCTTTCATACATGTGCACACATGCATATGTGTATATGTATATGTATACGTATATGGAGGGTTTCAAAGGAATGGTGCTGTGAATTGCTTCATGCTTTTTAGGGAACTAGATGGTCATGATCCATCTTTTTTGGTTCTTTCACGGTTCCAGATAATTAGACCTCCATGATCCTTGTCAATTTGGTTCTTGATCACTTCAGAGAATGAGATGACAATGATCTATCAATGCTAATATGGGGGGTTCTCTATCTCCGTGTTGTAGAAGTAGAAAGTTTTCTGATGAATGTACTTTCGTTATGCTTGTGTTATGTTGCTCATCTGTAGCATGCATTCAATGTGTTGTCTTAATGTTCTTATAAATGTGCTTCAGTACTACAAGGAATATGGGTTTTACCTACGAAACTTTTACCTACGGAAATTTTTTTCGTAGGTAAAGATGACTTTTACCGACGAAAATTATTTTCATAGGTAAAAGCCTACTTTTACCGACGAAATTCAATTTCGTAGGTAAAAGCCATCCTTACCTACGAAAATTTTCGTAGGTAAAGGGTCCTTTCACTTTTTCAACTTTCATAAGATCGAAAACTTTACTTTTACCTACGAAATGTAACTTCATAGGTAAAACCCATATTTACCTATGAAAATATTCGTAGCTAAATGGTGTTTTGAATTAAAATTTGTAGGTAAAATTAAAAAGTTTACTTTCACCTACGAAATTAAAATTTGTAGGTAAAACCCTTATTTACCTACAAAAATATTCGTAGCGAAAGGGTCTTTTGAATTTTTCAAATAAAATTTTGTAGCTAAAAAGCCATTTTTACCTACGAAAATATTCGTAGCTAAAGGGGCATTTCAAAAACGTGTTTCGAATTTACTTTTACCTACGAAATGAAATTTCGTAGCTAAAAGCTATCTTTACCTACGAATATATTCGTAGCTAAAGGGTGTTTTTAATTTTAAAAAAAAACAAAAAATGGAAAACTTTACTTTTACCTACAAAATCTAATTTATTAGCTAAAAGCCATATTTACCTTAGCTAAAAGCCATCTTTACCTGCGTATATATTCGTAGCTAAAGGGTATTTTTAATTTTTAAAAAAAAAAAAATGGAAAACTTTACTTTTACCTACGAAATCTTATTTCGTAGCTAAAAGTCATTTTACCTACGAAATCTTATTTCGTAGCTAAAAGTCATTTTACCTACGAATATATTCATAGCTAAAGGGTCATTTTTACTTTTACGTACGAAATGAAATTTCGTAGCTAAAAGCCATTTTTACCTGTGAATATATTCGTAGCTAAAGGGTGTTTTTAATTTTTTAAAAAAACAAAAAATGGAAAACTTTACTTTTACCTACGAAATCTAATTTTGTAGCTAAAAGCCATATTTACCTACGAATATATTCGTAGCTAAAGGGTGTTTTTAATTTTAAAAAACCAAAAAATGGAAAACTTTACTTTTACCTACAAAATCTAATTTCGTAGCTAAAAGCCATATTTACCTTGTTTTGAATTTACTTTTATCTACGAAATCAAATTTCGTAGCTAAAAGCCATCTTTAGAAAAACTTTACTTTTACCTACGAAATCTAATTTCGTAGCTAAAAGCCAGTTTTACCTACAAATATATTCGTAGCTAAAGGGTCATTTTAATTTCTCACAAATATTTTGAATTTACTTTTGCCTACGAAATCAAATTTGGTATTTAAAATCCATCTTTATCTACGAATATATTCGTAGCTAGAGAGTGTTTTTAATTTTTTAAAATTTTTTTCAGTTTTGAATTTACTTTTACCTACGAAATCAAATTTCGTAGCTAAAAGATGGGCTAAAAGCCATTTTTACCTACGAAAATATTCGTAGCTAAAGGGTCATTTCAATTTTATTTTGAATTTACTTTTAGCTTAAAAACCATCTTTACCTACAAATATATTCGTAGTTAAAGGGTGTTTTTCATCTTTACCTACAAATATATTCATAGTTAAAGGGTGTTTTTAATTTTTTTTGAAAAATAAAAAATGGAAAACTTTACTTTTACCTACAAAATAAAATTTCGTAGCTAAAAACCATTTTGACTTACGAAAATATTCGTAGCTAAAGGGTCATTTCGATTTTTCACCCATGTTTTGAATTTACTTTTACCTACGAAATCAAATCTCGTAGGTAAAACCCATACTTACCTACGAATATATTCGTAGCTAAAAGGTCTTGAAACTTTTCAAAAAAACAAAAATCGAAAACCTTACTTTTACCTACGAATTTTAATTTTGTAGGTAAAACTCATTTTTACCTATGAAAATATTCGGAGCTAAAGGATCTTTTAAATTTTTTACTAAAAAATCGAAAAGTAAATTTTCGCAGGGTGATGGAAATGGTGGCGGTAAGACTTTTACCGACGAAAATTGTCGTCGGTAAAAGTGCTTTTCCTAAATCTTTTTTCCGACGGCTAAAACCCATCAGTAATAATGTAAAAATGTTTTAATTAAAATTTTTTTTTTTCTATAACCTAAGTGTGTGTGTGTGTGTGTGTGTGTGTGTGTTTTTATATCATATGAATGGAATTATATATATATATATATATATATATATAATTAAAAAATAATATTTAAATAATTTGTAATATCACATCAAAAAGAATATTGAAAAGTTTAGAAATTTTAAATATGTTTAAGAAAAATTTTGAGAACAAAATAATTCTTTTGAAGAGCAAAATTGGCATTTTGAAATTTTTGAGAAAAAAATTAAAATATGAGAAATTTTTTGAGATTTTGTAAATAAAAATTCAAAATTTGTATTTTAAATATTTTTGAAATATTTTATAATAAAAATGATATTTATTTAAAAGAGTAAAAAAAATATACATTTTGAAAAAAAATTTGTTAAATTTATTTGTGAAAAATAAATTTACGAAATTATTAGGCACATCCACTAATTGAACCTTTAATCGATTTTGGACAATTTAATCAATTTAGATTAAAGAGTAAATAACTTCAGATGTTTAAATCAAATTTCACTGAAATTGTTGATCAATCTTGTATACCCAATATCTTTTTCATATGTAGCCTGATTGATGCGAGTAACTAGTCAAATTGAGAGTATTGATCAGTAAAATAGAGTGAATGCACCAGACATGTAAAATGGGCCAGATATTCTGGTTAAAATTGTGACCCAACTTACTGACCTCGTGAGAACCTAATAATTGATGTTAGTAAGTTTTGTGGGCCCCATCATGATGTCTGTCGAACATCAACACTATGGATTTGATGTCTCCCCTTTAGATTATGAGATATCTCAAAAATCATCGGTAAACGAAACTCAAGTGGGCCATACCATTTAAAACTATGTGAAGACATCCTAACAAATATAAAAGTACTTGGTGGGGCCCACATGAGTTTTGGATGCGGTTGAAACTTGATCTTACCCCTCATCCAAGTGGGACACACATAATTAGTGGGTTGGATATGTGAATCACATTTAGGCAGGCCCAATATATGATTATAAATATTGTAAGGAAACCTTTCTCCACTACATTTAGTTACTCGTTACCTTTACCAGAGTAAACTCTGTGGGGTCCACCATTATTTATTTATTTTATCCACTCCATTCATCCATGTTAACAAATAATTTGAGGTCTAGAGAACAAAAAGGAAGCATATCCAAAGCTCAAGTGGACCACACCATAGGAAATAGTGTGATTGAACCTATACCATTTAAAATTTCTTGGAGGCCATAGAAGTTTTGGATTAAGCTGATGTTTGTGTTTTCTATTCATTCATATATTTTTTTATATTATGAACAACTTTTATCCATTTTTGGACAATCTGATTAGTCCAGATTGAAGAGTAAATAACTTCAGATGTTTAAATCAAAATTCACTCAAATTGTTGATCAATCTTGTTTGCCCAATATATTTCTCATATGCAGTATGATCGAGGCGAGTAACTGATCAAATTGAGGGTAATGATCAGTAGAATAGAGTGAATGGACCAAACATGTAAAATGGGCCCATCATGCTGTGTGTCGAACATCAACACCGTGCATTTGATGTCTCCCCTTTAGCTTATGAGATATCTAAAAAATCATCTTTTACGAAACTCAGGTGGGCCATACCATCTAAAACTATGTGAAGATATTTTTTTTAGATGTCTTCACATAGTTTTAGATGGTATGGCCCACCTGAGTTTCGTAACGGATGATCATAAATACTATTATCTAGATCATCAATATTATATGATCCAAATCAACTAAACCACCACGAATATTATGATCTAGACCATTCCGACCATCAATACAATTATCCATACCTTCTAGATTGTTGATGTTATTACCAAGATCATCTTGACCATGAATATTATGATCCAGAGCACAACCGATATTATGATTCAGGCCATTGAAACCGTGGGTATTATAATCCAAACCATCTTGACCATCAATAATGTGATCCAAACCATCTAGACCATTGATTGTATGATCCGGACCATTCAAACCATAAATATTCTGATCTAGACCATCCGGAAAATTGATATTATGATCAAGACAATCCAAACCATCGATTTTATGATCTAAACTGTAATCTGTGGATATTATGATCGAGACCATCCAAAACTATGGGTCCCACCATGATGTATGTGTTTCATACATTGCAGCGGCTGTGATAGGTTTGATATCTTCCTCTCTTTGTCTCTTTTTCTCTCTTTCAGATTTCATGCATGCTTCATTGATCCAAAACTTTATGAAATGTCGCCCAAGGTCCTTTTGTGGTCATATTACCTTATTTTTTGATGAAATGGCCCAAGGTCCTTTTCATATTTTTTTCATCCTCTTTTTCTCTTGTTGGATTCTCAAGTGGACCTCTGTCGAATCCACTCATTATGAGCCATAAAAGTTGTCATTCAAAATAAGTATTTTTTTCATCCCTTTAAAAATGGATGATCGGAATAATGCTCAAAACTGCAAATAGATTGGATGTCAAATAAACAACGGTAAGTGGGACTTAGGAGGATTTTAATGGTGGATATCCAATCACATTCATTGTTTCCATGTGGTGTGGACCACACGAGATTTATATCCCCTCTAATTTTTGGCAAAAGCTGATCTTTAAAAATGGATGAACGGAATGGATGAAACACAAACATTTGGGGCCGCGCCCAAAAATCTCTCTCTTCAATCTCTCTCTCTCTCACCTCATTTATCGACAATTTTCTTTGCGAATTTCTGTTGGAATTTGATCCCATTTACTCCCTCTTCACGGATCCGGTTGGGAGTTTTTTTTTCTCCATAGGATTTTGGATTTCATGGACATTGGTAACCGCTTTGATGTTTGTTTTTTATTTCTGTCAACACTGATTTGGGAGAAGTTCTAATTTTTTTTATTTTTTATTTTCATAATTCAATCCTACCCATTACCATTTCTGTTGAATTTCAATAGAATTTGATGCTTTTAGTGTTTTTGGAGATGCCCATTGTTGGAAATTTTCTAAGGTGCCTGATAGTGGCTTTTTTTTTTTTTTTTTTTTGGGTGTCTGGAATCATAAATCACTCCCACCCATTTTAAGTTGTTTTCAATTTCACCAGAATTTGATGCTTTTAGGGTGTCTGTAGGTTACCCAATTTGAGAAATTTTCAAAGGGTGTCTCCTACTGCCCTTTTTTGGTTGTTTGGTTTTGATAGCCGAGGTGCTTTGTCCATCCTTTGCATGGCAGCAAAATCATCTACAGGCATTATTGGTTCCCACTTGCAAGACATTATTAATATTGGCTTTGGGCGTTGGGCCAAAGAGGAACCTTTGCTTGCAAGAACGACATGTGTTGCCCTTCAAGATTATCGAGGAAGAGAAGGGAAAGCTAATGTCTAGTGGCAGCAGTAGGGTATTTGGTATTCTGCAGAGCTTAATTACCGGTTTTTGGCTTCCAGAAAATATTTGGTATGTCATTCAGATAAAGCCATAAGTGCAATATATTCCATTCATCCAACACCAAGCCTTAGTGGCGATGTGGTGAAAAGGTCCCTCGCTTTGTATTTGATTGCAGTGGAGCGAATGAACTACAGAATGGTCTGGATAATCCAAGTACCAATTTCCTTTCCATAGTGCAAGTGGCAAAACTCAGTAGATTTTTATTTGTTGTAAGTCATGTGGCACTAAATCAATTGGTTTACATTGAATCTTGTGTCCGGAAGATTCAGAAACAGAAAACCAAGAAAGAGAAGTTGAACTCTGACTTGCAAGGTGCATCTGCTGAAGAACCTGTGAAGGTGAGTGGTTATGGATATGAAATCATTGCTATAATTATGAAATCATGGCTATAGTTGCTTGGATTTGTAGAAGAAATTTCTTTGTGAGGAATTCTATCTTCATTGCACATTGTTTTCTCGGAGCTTTCTAAAGTTCACCTACACCGCTCGACATGTACTAATCAAGCGTGTAACAATTAAGTGATATGTCAGGTGGCCCCACCGTAGTTGATCCGGCTCAAAAACAAATTGTAAACTCATTGAACTCCCATATATACGAAAACAATGATGGCTCAAAAGAAGTTGCCAACCACTCATGCTTGATGTACATGATTGCTTTGGCCTTATCAGTAGACCAGACTAATTTACGGGCCGGGTAATCTACACTATAGGTCCCACCTGATGCATGGCTTGGGCATCCCACATACACGTCTAGTTGGCACATGTGGCCATGAGTGGGCTTAGGGTAGCTATAATGTGAATTATTGCATATTTCATTACTTGTTGCAGTAAGCTCTAACTCTAAAGTTTTCTTCCTTTGGAGGGGATGTACAGAAAATGGAATAAATGTTGAACTGGGTCTCGCAGCTTCGAAGATGCAATACTTGATGCACTCTCTGAAAGAGCAGAGAAAGAAATTGTATCAGGCAGTTCTGTTGATAAGAGCTTAATTGGATGTTGCGCAACTTTCTTATCAAAACTATGTAGAAATTTTTTTGCCCATTTACTCAGTCTACAATTATCTTATGATTCAATACGATCATTGTACAATTCAATACGATTCATACAATTATTTAAGATTTACGATTTGGGTGTACGATTCAAATCGTACACCCACATGATACAATATGAATCGTACGATTCATATAGTGAATTGTACAATTTTGATAATATTGGGTGGAGCCCATGCCCATCCTATAGTAGGTCGTTCCCGAAGCTCATTGCGCCAAATTTATCCTACAGAAACTCAAACTTGAAAACTGACATATCTTTTGTGTTGTCTTGTAGTTTCCTAACTACAAGCTTCGAATGCTTGCTCTATGTCGACTAATGATTATCGATGCAAATTTTTGGTAAGTCAATCATTCATCATTCAGAGTTAATCAACTCCTAGCAACATATGCATTTTAACTGAATGAATTCTCAGTGAAGCAAATCTTCAACTTCTCTTCACGGTTGTGGAGAGTGCACCAAATGAAACTGTTCGTTCTAACTGCACGATAACGCTTGGAGACTTGGCAGTTCGTTATCCTAACCTCTTAGAACCTTGGACTGAGAATGTTTATGCTCGATTACGCGATCCTTCAATTTCTGTTCGGAAAAATGTCTGTTCTTGTGCTTTCTCATCTCATATTGAATGATATGATGAAGGTGTGGGAGCTTGCTAATCATTCATTGTTCTTTATCTTTTAACAATGTTGATTTGGAGTCTAAATTTCAGAGATTGTATGATCAGGTGAAAGGTTACATCAATGAAATGGCTATGCGGTTAGAAGACGAGGATGAGAGAATTTCAAGTCTCGCTAAGCTTTTCTTTCTTGAGTTGTCAAAGAAAGGTGGTTTGTGGATTCCGTCAGTTTTACTTTGGTGACTGTACCATGCTACTTTCTGAACTCTCAAATGAATGTTGGGCTATTGTGCTTGCAGGAAGCAATCCTATTTACAATTTGCTTCCAGATATTCTTGGTAGATTGTTGAACCAAAATCAAGGAAGAAGCTTTTTGCAACATTATGCAGTTCTTAATAGGTTCCATCAAGAAGGTATGGATGGCTCAACCAGGTTCAAGAGGCATGTGTTTTTTGTTACAAATTTACATTCTAATCTTTGATCCATGTCTAGGACAAACAAATGGAAGCTCTTGTTGAGAAGCTTTGCAATAGGTTTAGTGGAGTTGCAGGTTTTGTACACCTACCTTGTTCGGGCTTTTCTTATATATTTCTCGCACTTATCTATTTTCCCGATGATCTAGACTACTCGCCATCAGAATCGTATGCATTCTGATATTGTATGGCGATAGTAAGCAACACAAAGTGGTATACTTATTTGAACTTCGTTAGAATTTATAGGCAGGTCTAGTCTAGTTCCTACGCATCTCTAGTATTAAATGGTTTATAAGATGCAAAATATTGTTTAGAAAACCTCATTTCTTGTATCACCTTTCATGGTTTATCATGGATGATCAGAAAGATGCTTTCAAATTGGTGCTTATTGCATCTGAAGTAATCTCTCATTGGAGTGATGTTAAATTCTTTTTATACTTGAAATAGCTCCTAAAAATGAATATATAAAACTTGAAAACCAGGGAAGTGACTATAAAACTTCTTGGTTCATAGGTAAAAATGCCACAGAAATGAACACGGAGGTTTGGCATTGTTAACAACAAATTCCCATCCATTATTCCATGAAAAGACTATACCATAGGTAAAAACTACCTAGCTGACTTGGAATAACATATACAACTCAGTTCTGGACCTAATTAGGTTGGCTTGAATGAATAACTTGTTCATCTTGTGCATGTCAATGAAAAACTTGGCATGCTTGACTAACACTATACCTTTAGGCAAGTCTTGGGTCAAATAATATCCTTGTAAAATCAGGAAGAGAAGTGATAGCAGATTTAAACATTCAATGATATTGACCTCAATACGACTATGAAATAAATCATAGGCATTATCATCATAGCCTTGTTGTGAAGAAGCTAGACATGCAATGAAGCATGTTCAGTTCAAGAATTCTGAAGAGATAAAGGAGTATCTGGTTGTGGAAGGGAAGACTAAAGCATATTAAGTCGAGGATGCTCATTTGAGATGTACTTTGAGTCCATGTTGATACTAGTGAAAATAACTAAGGGCCATTTTGGAAGTCAAAAACCTTGTGGATTGGATGTGACCCAAATTGGAGCAAATAAAGTGAAGAAATGGGAACCAACCTAATGTGGTTCCCATTTCCTAAGCTTCCCCAAATGGATAGTGGATTGGTTTTACTGAAGAAGTGGAACCAATCTTGATTTGCAGGAGTATCAAAATGGGCCATTAACAACCAAAATCAATTGGATTAGTTGAACTCTTCTAGTTGTTGGGTCATTGTCCTTTCCTGTTATTGATTAAGAAGATTATTTATCTAATTGGACTATGCTCGTTTGTGACAGATTGCAAACAATGGGAATATATTGCTTATTGTCTTTCTCAACTATCGTTCACTGAAAAGGGAGTGAAAAAGCTTATGGAGTCTTTCAAAACCTATGAGCATGTCCTTTCTGAGGATTCTGTCATGGACCACTTCAGAAACATTATCAACAAGGTAGTGAAGTACTTTACTATTGTTACTTGTTTTAAGTGTGTTTACATGTAGTCAATGTAACTTTGTATTTAACATTTACATCATCAGGCTAAGAAGTTTGCAAAGCCAGAGCTTAAATCCATCATTGAGGAATTTGAGGAGAAGCTTAGCAAGTTCCACATGGAGACGAAGGAGCAAGAACAGACTACTAGAAATGCCAAGGCCCACCAGCGAAAAAGTTGGCGATTGAAGGCTACATGGTCATAAGGAGGGCTCTGTGGCAGAAGATGCAGTGCTGAGATATTGCTTGAAGGTAGATGTAGAAATTCTGATGCCATCCTAGGACTACTCTAATTAATATTAGCTTGACTTTGCCATAGCTTGCTTGTGGATCTCCCTGGTTGCTATCCAATGAAAGCTTATTGGTTATTTTAAACAAACTGTGAGCTTTCAATTCAATTACATCCATATATGGTAAATAAGTGAGGTAACTGTTACACGAGGCTCATGGTTGGATCATCCAGACTGCTCATCTCATTGACCTAATAGTGGAAGGACTGTGGCGTACAAGTTGATGTGCCAGATGTGGAATGCAGCGGTGGTCCACATTTGACTGATAAAAGGCCATAAGTTTAAGGGAAAGGAGCTTTCACTACAGGATATTTTTGGGGATGCTTCATCCATGGCTGGGCCCATCAGATCAGCAGTATTTATCATTGAATCAGAGATCTTGTATATAAAACCTGATTAAACTATGCATATACTTGGGTTGAGGATTACACAAGTCATCATGGTGAAAATCTTAATGATCTGTCTTTTACGGAATCTGGTATAACTTCAAAATCTTTTTATGTTTTATTTTTTGTATCACCAGGTAGACAACATACAAAGAGGAATTGTATGGTTTTGCTGTGTATCTGCAAGCATACAATACACTGATGCACAGAATTTTGAACTTGTGGCACCAAGTAGAGATTTCTGGCAATGATAGTTCTTTGAAAACAAAATGTATTGATCTGTTTAGCAGTACAATACTTGATTTATTCTCCAATTTGGTATTGCGCCTTATGTTTAAATTGGGAATTTGGTGTGTTAGCTAAAGAACAACAGTTTTCCATATTTCAAATGTTTCGTTCTTGGTATGCTATTACTTTATTTTGAATTCATGTATGAATTGATGTTGAAGTTTTGTTTTCTAGATTTAATGGAGCATGAATCTTTTTACTAGATTTACAGCGAAAATGGAAGTCGATGGTGAAATTTTTCCAAAAGTCACTCTGGGTTTTTGGGCTGCCAGAGGTGTCACCTTATTGAGGGTTGATGATGACGATCTTATTGAAGAAGATGGCCCTTTAAAGGTGTGTGTGTGTGTGTGTGTGTGTGTGTGTGTGTGTGTGTCACACACACAACTAATGGATGGGAATTTCAGGTGTGATGCAGAAATGTTCTTTATCATTAGGGCTGCTTTCGTCGGGTTTGATGCAGAAATCGTCTCCAACTTCACAGAAAGACAAATAGCATCAGTGGCCACGGATTGCAACCTGGATTTAAACAAGGTTCGAGGTGCCGTCAATAATGCTAACAAAATCCTCCAGGTCAGATTATTGATTGGACCTGATTTTATTTAAATGATTTTGATAATCCATTTTATTAAACTGTTTACTTCCATTTCGCGATATATGTGCATTTATATGCATGTGCTTACCATTTCCATTGTTTTGAGCAGGAGCGCACATCGGACCGGAACCTACGACTGACAGATTTGTTGTTGTTATGGTATGCACCCAAATCCCAAAGCTAATTATAAATTTTTGAATTGCTCTGACACCTTTAAAAAAAGTTTGCTCTCGTGTTAGGCTGATTCGGTGATTCCATTATGGACATCAGGCCATTTTCTGGATTCGGTGTTCAAGAATCTAGTGTAGGTTGCACGTATATGTGGTCACGATCATCGGATATACGTTTAGGTTAAGGTTAAGGTTTGGATGGATGTAGTTTGTGTTTGGATGGATGTAGTTTGTGTTTGTATGAATGTAGTTTATGTTTGGATGGATTTACGTAGTTTGGGTTTAGATGGATGTGATTGTGAATATGATGAAATATATTATATAATAGGTGTATATCATGGTGAAATATATTGTAACAGGCGTATATCAGGAATTCTGTGAAAAGCAAATTGACTTTTACCTACGAAAATATTCGTAGGGAAAAGTTTTGTAAATATTTTTACCTACGAAACTGTTCGTAGGTAAAAGTCATAGAAGTTTTGTACTAATTTTTACCTACGAATGTCAATATTTTTTGCTACGAAACTATTTGTAGGGATAAGTTTTTAAATATTTTTACCTACGAAAATATTCGTAGGTAAAAGTTTTCTAGATATGTTTAGCTACGAAAAATATTGGTAGGTATAAGTTTTTACCTACAAAAATTTTCGTAGGTAAAATGTTTTGTCAATATTTACAAAATATTTTTAGCTACGAAAATATTGGTAGGTATAAGGTTTTACCTACAAAAATTTTCATAGGTAAAAAGTTTTGTCAATATTTTTACCAACGAAAATTAGCGTTGGTAAAATGTTTTTCCTACGAAAAATTTCGTCGGCAAAAGTCTTACCTTTGCCAACGAATTTTTTTTTTCGTGGGTAAAAGGTTTTCCCCTCGGACTTTTAGCGAGTAATTTGCCAACGAAAATTTTCGCAGGTAAAGCTTTTTGCCTACGAAAATAAGACTTTTTCCTACGAAAATTTTCGTTGGTAAAAGTGGCTTTTCTTGTAGTTATACTTGTGTTATGTTGCTTGTTTGTCTTCTACGCTTGATTTGTTGGTTTTTCTCTGTTTTGAATCTCAGGACTACAAAATTATGTATTTTGGATGTTTATTTGTGTCCTTTCTGGCTGTGGTACAGACTTGTTGAGTTTCTAGGGATTTGGAATTGAGAAGATATTGACCGTTTATGAGTTTTAATTGAGACAATTGGTGTTTGCACTTGGAAATGCCTGTCTGTGTATTAATTTTAATTATAATTAATTTGCTGTTTTAATGATGCCATATAATGTGTTAATTATAGTAGAACATGTTAATGTGCATTTTACAGATTTGGGGTGTCATTTTATATATTTTTTTATTTTTTTCTATTTACGCATGAATTTTGGCCCCTATTTTTAAAATTCGAAAAGTCAATTTTTAATAGTTGTTTTGCTGTTCTAATCATGCCATATGATGTGCTAATCATAGTAGAACATGTTAATGTGCATTTTACAGATTTAGGGTGCCATTTTATATTTTTTTTATATTTTTTCTATTTACGCATTTATTTTGGCCCTTTTTTTTTGAAAATTCAAAAAATCATTTTTTAATAATTCTTTTACTATTTTAATGATGCCATATGATGTGTTAATCATAGTAGAACATGTTAATATGCATTTTACATATTTGGGGTGCCATTTTATATTTTTTAAATATTTTTTTCTATTTACACATGAATTTTGGCCCCTTTTTTTAAAATTTGAAAAATCATTTTTAATAGTTGTTTTGCTGTTCTAATCATGTCATATGATGTGTTAATCATAGTAGAATATGTTAATATATATTTTACAAATTTGGGGTGCCATTTTATATTTTTTTTTTATATTTTTTCTATTTACGCATTTATTTTGGCCCTTTTTTTGAAAATTCAAAAAATTATTTTTTAATAATTCTTTTGCTGTTTTAATGATGCCATATGATGTGTTAATCATAGTAGAACATGTTAATGTGCATTTTACATATTTGGGGTACCATTTTATATTTTTTAAATATTTTTTTCTATTTACGCATGAATTTTGGCCCCTTTTTTTAAAATTCAAAAAATCAATTTTTAATAGTTGTTTTGTTGTTCTAATCATGTCATATGATATGTTAATCATAGTACAACATGTTAATGTGCATTTTACAGATTTGGGGTGCCATTTTATATTTTTTTTTATATTTTTTACTATTTACGCATTTATTTTGGCCCTTTTTTTGAAAATTCGAAAAATCATTTTTTAATAATTATTTTTCTGTTTTAATGACGCCATATGATGTGTTAATCATAGTAGAACATGTTAATGTATATTTTACATATTTGGGGTGCCATTTTATATTTTTTAAATATTTTTTTCTATTTACGCATGAATTTTGGCCCCTTTCTTTAAAATTCGAAAAATCAATTTTTAATAGTTGTTTTGCTGTTAATCATGTCATATGATGTGTTAATTATAGTAGAACATGTTAATGTGTATTTTATAGATTTGGGGTGCCATTTTATATATTTTTTATATTTTTTTCTATTTACGCATTTATTTTGGCCCTTTTTTTGAAAATTCGAAAAATCATTTTTTAATAATTCTTTTGCTATTTTAATGATGCCATATAATGTTTTAATCATATTAGAACATGTTAATGTGCATTTTACATATTTGGGGTTCCATTTTATATTTTTTAAATATTTTTTTCTATTTACGCATGAATTTTGGCCCCTTTTTTTAAAATTTGAAAAATCAATTTTTAATAGTTGTTTTGCTGTTTTAATCATGCCATATGATGTGTTAATCATAGTAGAACATGTTAATGTACATTTTACAGATTTGGGGTGCTATTTTATATTTTTTATATATATATTTTTCTATTTACGCATTTATTTTGGGCCTTTTTTTGAAAATTCAAAAAATCATTTTTTAATGATTCTTTTGCTGTTTTAATGATGCCATATGATGTGTTAATCATAGTAGAATATGTTAATGTGCATTTTACATATTTGGGGTGCAATTTTATTTTATTGTATAGTTCACTAAAAAATTGTACCGGTAGGGTTTTATATATACTATCACCTAAGGAATATCCTGAATATAACATACAACTTTTTATATAAGAGTTTTTATACTTTGATTATGTTGGTGGTGTACATTGGTATATGCTGTGTTTGAAGTATTGGTATTGCTATAAGTTTCGCTGGTTGGATATAGAAACAATATCGACATCTCTGATAACTGAAAATGTAATGAAACATTAGGAAAATATGGGGGAAATGGTGTAATTTTTCAATGAAACTTTAGGAAATGCTAAAATACACATTTACATATTTAGGATTTAGAAAATTAGAAAAGGAACGCACACATACTAAGTTTCCATTCAATAGGGCCCTAAAACCATGTGCTGTTGTAAGAAGCTAGTCCAACCATCCTATCCATCCAACCATCCAACCTTCCATGCAAACATACATCAACAATACGATATTCAGAATATCGACACCACAATATTCCGCTGAGTAATTGGCGACAACTGAAATGGAAATGAACGATTGTTGCCCATGTTAAGATAACAATAATATTGCGATATATATGATTGATATTATTGTCGATAATTTGAACATTGTATATAACCATGTGCCCTTCAAAAAATTTGAAATGCATTATATATATATATATATATATATATATATATATATATATATATATATATATATATATATATATATATATATATATGAGCTTGGTCTTGATTGATCTAAAAATGGAGTTTTTATGGAATGTTGAACAATTTCGGATTTTACTTTCGGAGATGCTTTTTTTTTTTTTTTTTTTGTGAGTTACTCAACACAATTAGTTCCGCTTCTTTCATGGTTTAAAAAAAAATACTGCCATTATCATGTCTACTTTCTTGCTTCAATGGGAAATCAACAATCGAGATTTTTTTTATTTTTTTTTTCTCTAGTGCTTTTAGATTTCAAAAGCTAGTTAATCTCTATGCTTGATGTTTTTAGAGAATTAGACGATCATGATATATTAAAGCTAGTTGGCGGGTTATTAGTCTAGATTCTTAAATTACTCTCATCCATTTGTTGCAACTATCGGTACTGTGCATAGTAGGAAGTTTATTTTATCTTTGGCTGTTTTGTTTATTGCAAGTTGCTGTATTGTTTATAAGTTGTTGTATTTTGAAATTTATAAGTTGTTGTATTGTTTATTGCAAGTTGTTGTATTGTTTATTGCAAGTTGCTGTATTGTTTATAAGTTGTTGTATTTTGAAATTACCTAAACTTGTTTATAAGTTGCTGTATTTTGGAACTTATAAGTTGCTGTATTGTTTATAAGTTTACTAATTAGATCTACACCATGAGATGTACATTTTGTATTTATAAGTTGGCCTTAGAGATCTACACCATGGATAATTCACAAGTTGCTATATTGTTTATTGCATTTTTGCTGCTCTTGTTTCCTAAATAACTTCCGAATTATTACTTCTACACCACATGTGTGGCATGTTTTGACAGTTTATTAAAAGCCTCTTTTTTATTGTATCTCACTTTTTATATGCTGCATGCACGTGATATCAGAAATGGATTTGATGCCCCCGAGCAAGAATTGGATGACGAAAGATATATTGAGTAATGAATACATTAAAAGCGTTGAATTGTTTATTATTTTTGCGAAAAGGAATTCGAGTGGTGTTGATTGGTATAGTTGTCCTTGTGCTAGATGTCGTAATGTGTGTGGGAAGAAAATACTAAGTACAGTTTCTGAGCATTTGATTATGAATGGTATAGATCAGACATACACAACTTGGTTTTTTCATGGAGAACAACTTCCCAATATGGGTGTCAATGCTAAGGCTCTTAGTACATCTGCGACTAATTGTAATGAAGAGTTGTTGCCCAGAATGGTTGATTTGGTTAATGATACTTTTAGTCGTGTTCAACCCGATGACTTAGATGCATGTATGAATGAGGTCAATGAGGAACATGGTAGTCAGCCTCAAGATGACATAGACAATGATACTCAGTACAATAAAATAAGGGAGGATGCGGTACAACCCCTATATCCATCGTGTAAACGTGACTATACAAAGTTGTCAGTGACAGTTGAGTTGATGAGCATGAAGACTAAATATCAGTGGTCAGATAATAGCTTTACGAGTTTGTTGCAACTGCTCAAGAAGATTTTGCCAAGCGAGAACTCTTTGCCAGATAGTACTTATAATGCAAAGAGATTGATCAGTTCGTTGGGTATGAACTATGAGGTGATATATGCATGCCGTAATGATTGTATTTTGTACTGGAAGGAGCATGCTAATAGGGAAAATTGTCCTACGTGTAAAGCAAGCAGATGGAAAGTGAATAGTGTTGTAAGATTAAGAGTCTCACATGTACCATGGAAGGTGCTAAGATACTTTCCATTAACACCAAGGTTACAAAGACTTTATAGCGTATCATGGATTGCAGAGAATATGTTGTGGCATTCAAAGGAGGCTAAAAATGACTCGTACATGCGTCATCCTGTGGATTCTTCTATGTGGAAGTTTGTAGATAGAAAATTTAGTGATTTTGCTGCGGATCCACGTAACGTTTGGTTGGGACTTGCAACAGACGGATTCAATCCCTTTGGGCATATGAGCATCTCGTATAGTTGCTGGCCTGTTATGATTGTTCCACACAATCTTCCACCTCATTTATGCATGCGGAAGGAATTTATTATGTTAACACTTTTAATTCCCGGAAAAAATGGTCCAGGGCATGACATCGACGTATATTTACAACCATTAATTGAAGAATTGAAAGGGTCGATAACATATGACTCGTTCGAGAAGAACAGGTTTACAATGAAGGCGATTTTATTATGGGCAATACATGATTTTCCAGCTTATGGACATCTTTCTAGGTGTAGGACAGGAGAAAAGTATGCATCACTACGTGAAAAATGGAAAAAAATGACGGATTTAGAGACGGTTCTGGACCGTCTCTAAAATTGCTTGGTTTAAAGACACTTTAGAGACGGCCGTAAACCGTCTCTAAACTTTTAGACGGCCCTTGACCGTCCTTAATATTGTCTTAAAAATTTTAACGTCTACAAATCATTTAAGACGGTCAAAAACCGTCGTTAACAGCGGATAAAAGACGGCCATTGACCGTCTGGAATAAGAGACGGTCTCTGACCGTCTTATATGCGAAATTTTGAGACGGTCAAAGACCGTCCATATTAGAGACGGTCATTGGCCGTCTCTTACTGGTAATCTGAGACTGTTAAGGACCGTCTCTAATTGAGACAGTCATTAGCCGTCTTTCCTATAATTTAAGACTGCCAAAAATTGTCTGAAATAGGGACGGTTCTTAGCTGTCTCTATTTAAGACTCACAAGGACCGTCTTATTAGAGACGGTCTTTGACCGCCTTTTATTAGTAATTTGAGACTGCCAAGAACCGTCTTAATTATAGACGGTCATCGTCCGTCTTTTTACTGGTTCATAAGTACCCTGTGAATGCTAAGTAGGCCCCTTGAGACTGTCAAAGACTTATTAGAGACGGTCGTAAACCGTCTCTAATGCTCAAGTCAAAAATTAAGAACAAAAAAATTTATGAATTTCGAAAAAAAAAAGTTTAAAAGCTTAGAAAAATAACTAAGAATGTTTAAGAAAAAAATTTAGATTTTGAAAAAAAAGTGTAATTTTATAAAAAACTACATTTTGAAATAAAAATTAAGAACTTTGAATATTGTTGATAATTTTGAAAAGAGAAAATTCGATAAGAAAATGATATTTTGAAAAAGAAAATTTAAAAAATTAAACAAAATTGTGAAAAAATTGACAAATTGTAAAAAATATATATATTTTAAAAAAGGAAACTAGATTTTCTATTTTGAAAAGAAAATTTAAAAAGTAATATAACAGAAGTGATATTTAAAAAATGATATTTTGAAAAAGAAAATTTAAAAAATTAAACAAATTTGTGAAAAAATTGACAAATTGTAAAAAAGATATATATTTTAAAAAAGAAAACTAGATTTTATATTTTGAAAAGAAAAATTAAAAAGTTTATAACAAAAGTGATATTTAATGATATTTTGAAAAAGAAAATTTAAAAAATTAAACAAAATTGTGAAAAAATTGACAAATTATAAATATATATATTTTTTAAAAAGAAAACTAGATTTTGTATTTTGAAAAAAAAAATTAAAAAGTTATATAACAAAAGTGTTATTTAAAAAATGATATTTTGAAAAAGAAAATTTTAAAAATTAAACAAAATTGTGAAAAAATTGACAAATTGTAAAAAATATATTTTTTTTAAAAAAGAAAACTAGATTTTGTATTTTGACAAGAAAATTTTTTTTTAAAAAGGATCTATACCAAATTGAATGGATGTGGCCTACAATACACAAGGTAGGATTAAAACATGTAAACGTGAAAAGAAAAAAGAAAAAGAAAAAGAAAAAGAAGAAAAAGAGTGCAACTCAAGGTTAAGAAAAAATATACACGTTTAAGAAAGAGGAGTGCAAATCAAAGTTCCTCAATACCTTGGTCAAAAAGAATGTTTTAAGGAAACCCTTCCTCAATACAGGATATGTGAATCACATTTAGGCAGGCCCAATATACGATTATGAAAGATTTAAGGAAACCCTTCTCTACTACGTTTAAGTGAATTACTCGTTACCCTTACCAGAGTAATTAAACTCTATGGGGTCCACTTGTTATTTATTTATTTTATCTACTCCATTCATCTATGTTAATAGATAATTTGACGTCTAAAGAACAAAAAGGAAGGATATCCAAAGCTCAGGTGGACCACACCACAGGAAATAGCGTTATTGAACCTCTACCATTTAAAATTTCTTGGAGGTCATAGAAGTTTTGGATCAAGCTGATGTTTGTGTTTTCTATTCATTCATATATTTTTGATATTATGAACAACCTTTAACCGTTTTTGGACAATCTGATCACCCGCAGTTGAAGAGTAAATAACTTCAGATGCTTAAATCAAAATTCACTCAAATTGTTGATCAATCTTGTTTGCCCAATATCTTTCTCATGTGTAGCATGATCGGGGTGAGTAATTAGTCAAATTGAGGGTAATGATCAGTAAAATAGAGTGAATGGACCTAACATGTAAAATGAGCCAAATATTCTGGTCAAAATTGTGACCCAACTTACTGACCTCGTGAGAACCTAAGAATTGATGTTAGTAAGTTTTGTGGGCCCCATCATGATGTGTGTCGAACATCAACACTGTGGATTTGATGTGTCCCCTTTAGGTTATGAGATATCTCTTCATTTATATCTTTTTGATATTATGAACATGTTGGATGTCAAATAAACATTACTGTGGGCCCAAGGAAGGTATCAACGGTGGAAATCATTATTCCACACTGTTTGGTGTGGTATGGTACACTTGAGTTTTTAATTTACCGAAAATTTGGGATCAACCCACATCGTTCATCTATTTTTCAAGATAATTTTAAAAAATTATCCAAAAAATGAATCATATCCAAAGATTAAATGGACCACACTTCAAATAAGGCGAACGGATTGACTACTCCCCCTGACACCATCCAATGGCTGGTGGTTGGTGCTCTGTGAGCCCTACCATGATGTATGTGTTTAATCCATGTCGTCTATCTATTTTTAAAGATCATCTTACGGTATAGGACCAAAAATGAGATATATCCAAATCGGAAGTGGACCACATTCCAGGAAACAGTGTTGAACGAGTGTCAACCATTAAAAAACATTTTGGGGCCATAAAAGTTTTGGATCAAGCTGATTTTTGTTTTTCCCCTTCAACTGGCCATGTATGACCTAATCAACATATTGGATGTCAAATAAACAGTACAGTGGGCCTTAGGATGATTTTAATAAAGGATATCCAATCACTATTGTTTTTATGTGGTTTGGTGCACCCGAGATATCGATTTATATACTTCTCAATTTTGAGATCAAGTCATAAAATGATCTTTATATACCTCTCAATTTAGGACCACACCACATTTTGGATGAAGTTGATATTTGTATTATTTATTTATTTATTTATTTATATTTTCCTTTATGTCTGACCTAATCAACAGGTCGAATAACAATAAATATTACAGTGGGCACTAAGGTGGGCCCATAAAGTTTTTAATGGTGGGTGTTCAATTAGCATTGTTTTTTTTATGTTGTAGTCTACTTAAGATTTGAATATGATTCATTTTTGGGCTCATATCCTACGATGAGTTGACAAAACAAATGGACCATATGGATATACAATATATAAATCAAAGTAGGCCCAAGGTCAAGTCTGGCATCAGGTTGACCGAGGTTAGGCCAAAGGAGCTGGGCAACAAAGACCTAATAAACAAATTGGATGTTAAATAAATAGTAAAGTGGGCCTTAGGAGGATTTTAATGATGGATATCCAATCACTATTGTTTTCATGTGGTGTGGTCCACCTGAGATTTATATACCTCTCATTTTTGGGCCCCACCATGATGTATGTTTTGTATCCACACCTTCCATCCATTTGGAGAGATCATTTTACGGCAATGTCCAAAGAATGAGTTAAACCCAAAGTTCCAGTGGACCAAAGACAGAAAAAACGATGGGCTACTCCCCTACCACCACCCATCAGGGCCCCACCATGATATATGTATTTCATCCATTCCGTTCATCCATTTTTACTGATAATTTAGGGCTTGATCCAAAAAATTAGAGGGATAGAAATCTCAGGTGGACCACACCACATGAAAACAATAGTGATTATATATCCACCATTAAAATCCTCCTAAGGCGCACTGTACTATTTATTTGACATCCAATCTGTTGATTAGGTCATACAGGCCTAGATTAAGGGAAAAAACAAAAATCAGCTTGATCTAAAACTTCTATGGCCCCCAAAATGTTTTTAATGGTTACGCTTATTCAACACTGTTTCCTGTAATGTGGTCCACGTGAGATTGGGATATACCCCATTTTTGGTCTCATATCATAACATGATCTGTAAAAATAGATGGACGGCATGGATGCAACACATACATCATGGTGGGTCCCACAGAGCACCGACCACCGTTTGGGCGCGCGCTCGAAAAAGAGCCGCGCCCTTTCTTTTTCGTCATTTCGCTCTCTCTCTCTCTCTCTCTCTCTCTCTCTCTCTCTCCGTTCCCTAACCCTCTCTCCCGATTTCTCCAGCTCTCTCATCTTCCTCCCTCTCTCTATTTGTTCCCCAATCTCTCTCTCTCTCTCTCTCTCTCTCTCTCTCTCTCTCTCTCTCTCTCTCTCTCCGTTCCCCAATCCATCCCTCCCTCTCCGTCTCTTGCGGTCCGTTGCCGAATGCCCTACCCACGCACGCCCTCTCTCTCTCTCTGAAGCTCGGTTGAAGGTCATTCACGACAGTGAGGTATCTCTCTCTCTCTCTCAATCTCTCTCAATCTCAATATCGATTTAGGGATTTGGGGATTTGGGGATTTTGGGATTTTGGGATTTGGGGATTTGGGGATTTAGGGCGTGTTTGGGCAGTGGGATTAGAAGGGATTAGGTGGGATTCAAGTTCTTCTTTCAAATGAGCTCTTGAAATGATTAGATCCGAAAGTGGAGTTTTTTTTTTTCCTGCAAAGTTTGAGAGATTTCATATGTACGTTGCAAATTCTTTGTTTTTTGGTGGAGGAATTGCAGAGGAGCTCCTCAGAATCCTTGAGGGCCTGTTTGGCCGGGCAGATCCCATGGTATTAGGAGGGATGGGATCAAATTTAAGGTAATGATGGTGGTGTCAGTGGATTGTCTTAAGATCCATGGGATTGCTTATATCCTAGGACAAGTTAACTGTCTGTTTGGCACGCCCTGCATATCCCGGGATTTTACCTTCCAATCCATCCAACCAAGGGATAGGATCAATTTTAAGGTAATAATGGTGATGTCAGTGGATTGTCTTAAGATGCATGGGATTGCTCATATCCCAGGACAAGTTCACTCGTCCGTTTGGCACGTCATGCCTATCCCAGGATATTGCCGATCCCATCCCTCCCGATACCGTGGGATCTGCTCACCAAACAGCCCCGAGAAATGCCGGCGCATCCACGAGATCAAGGATTTCCTTCACACCGCGAGAAGGAAAGATGCTCGATCGCTTAAGATCAAGAAGAGCAAGGATGTCGTGAAGTTTAAGGTCCCAGGTGCTCCAAATGCCTCTACACGCTTTGTGTGTTTGATTGAGAAGGCTGATAAGTTGAAGCAGTCCCTTCCACCGTGTGTCCGAGTGTCCAGGATCTGTGAGAATGGGTTGGTAGAACTTGAAAAGCGTGTTGGTGGGAACTATTTTTGTTTTGGTATTGTAGTTGGTATTGGTATGGATTTTATACTTTGATGCTTGGTGAATGGTCAGCGGGCAAAGTGAATGGTCAGCAGAATGTAAAGCATGATCAGCAGGCACTTATATATTGATTAGAAATTCCACGGTTAACATATAACTAATGCAAATTAATCTGTCTAAATTTTGTTTTATAATTGTTAAAACCATCACAAAGAAAGTGAATGGTTCAAGCTACTTTGTTTGATTGAATTTGATATACATTGTAGCTGCCAAGTGGTTGCCATGTGTGTGTGTGTGTGTGTGTGTTTAAGTGCATTGTGTGCCTATGATAATTGTAAAACGAGTGTTTAAAGTTATTCAAACTCGCGAGTCGTCGTGGTTAAAAGGCAAATGTCCGATTTCGGCGATGATCTTTCCACAATGGGGCCACTATTTGGACATTTGGATCAAGATGCACACATGCCACATGTATGGTGATGAGTTGCCACAACTTAAATAGCTTCCACTGATGCATATTGTAGTCCGGCTGTCTTAAAAGTTCAAAGTTGCCAACATGCAAATTGATGGGTTTCAAGATTGCTCAACAAAGCTCCACATTTTGAAGCTCTAAACAAAATTGTCAGTTTTTTTGATATTACGTTATTTCAATTCTAACTAATTCAAGGGGTTCCAAGCATTATATTACGATTAAACCTTGCCATCAAACAGATTGAGGCAGACTTTTGTGCATGAATATTTTGGTCAGGAAACTTTTCTCTGGGTTTTATATATTAGAAAAGATTCAAATGGATTCTGGAGAAATTTGACAATGCAATGCAAGTGGTCATGAAACCAGAAAATTCTGAAAAATCATGAAAAATTTGAGTTTCTTTAAATGGAACAATATAAATTCCTTTTATTTTTTTGGCTTTTGTAATTACTGAAAAATTCTTGCATTGTTTGGGAAAAAATTGTTTCCAGAAAAATTTACAAACCATTGGCGTGTTCTTCAAATGGAGAATTTTATGATTATGAATTCAGGACATGTTTGGTTGTCACCAATTCCATGAAAAACTATGGAAACCAAAATCTTTTCTATTGATGTGACAGTTTGAGATGTTTGGCTAGTAAAGAAAAGGATGGATTCCACGTGCAATAATTGCACTTTTCCATAGTTTTGATTCTCTCTGGAGAAAATATGCTAGGTGACCATGCTGTTTACCAATATGAGCTTTTCACTCGCTATCCAAACAAGTCCTCTGAAAATGAAATTCAAATTTCGTCATGAAAATAATCATTACCTTTCTTTTCTTTTCTCCTGTTGTCCTTCAATGAACTCGAGTTGGGAGTGAGTTCATAGAATGCTCATAGGGATGTTTATGGATACCTAATGCATTTTTCGATGTCGTTTTCATGTTGATTTGCCGATGCAAAGTCGAACTAGTCCTAACGCATGCCGATAGTATATTCAATCTCCAAAGGATTTGCAATGTTAATGAGAGAGAAAGGGAAGTGATAGTTTCAACCATTTTCTGTCTAATGTGCTAGCAAATTGAAAATGTGTAGATTTTCTAGTCTTTATTAAAAGACAGCATGTCTCACATGCGTGTTACAAAGGTACAGAAAACAAGATGAAATGAACCTAAGGTAGCATTGAATTGATTTAACTCGTCCATCTGGTTTTCTTGCAGTTAAAGCATTTAAAATTATAATATGGGGCCAATAGATGTAATGAAATTCAAGTTATTCTTGATTGTTTTGGCCCACTTTTGTTTTGCCGGCATCAAAGTTCAATATTAAACATGTCTTTTGATTTGGGTCCATCTTATTTGCAAAAAATTTCAGTATTTCCTCCGGGTTCCACATGTATCAAGATGCATATGTATTAGCAAAGATGAAAATTATCTGAAACTATAGCATGATACTGTTTTCCCTTTCAACAATGATTTGTATTATTGTGATAATTGATAACATGCATTTAAACTTTGTGCCAATGCCTTTCCACTTGGTTTTCCTCACAACGAGAACACATCATATTCTTTCTTTTTACTCATTCGGTATCAAAGAGTTCTATAACTCTGGGGCTTAACTATCCGTTTTTTATGTTTCTGAACTGCATGCTCTCTCTATGTGCAGCAGCTAACACATCAAAGAAACCATATAGACTATCCAACTAAGAGTATAAGCTATTAATCTATTCACCAATGGCTGAGAGGGCTTGTGTGAAGCGCCTTTAAAAGGAATATAGAGCACTATGCAAGGTATGTCTTACTGCAGAGTCTTCTTTAATTTTCCACTCACCTGACATTCAATAGCATGCACATGTATTCAATAGTATAAACTTTCTCTACATTCTTCATTTCATTTTTCTGATATTCAGTTGTAGTAAACTGAAATTCCTGCAGATTTGTAGACTTGATGCAAGGATCAGTGAAACCTTCTTTGCCATGTAGCAGTTGGAACATCACTTGGGGCCATGTCTTCCTTTGATTATAGGCAAGTTTTATCAACTCAATCTAGTCAAACTTTAGAACTGAAAGGCTAAATCTTGCCTCGAGTCTTAGTATCCAACATTAAAAATCTATTTGCATTAGTTGTATGTCTTTGAATCAAAGTTGGGTTTGGGCTGAATCATTTCATGCATTCAAAATGCAGCGTCTTCCCCTAGTTACTTATATCCTTTTTTTTTTTTTTTTTTTTTTTTTTTTTTTTTGCTTTAAATGAAGGTTCATGCATTAAAAAATGCAACATCTTTCCCTGCTTAAGTAACTCATCTCCTTTTGTTTTTTCTTTAAATGAAGGTTGGGGAGAACGGCTATGGATCTATTCCTTCATATTCTTCAAAGCCATATGGGTTTGTATTTCATATCTTAGAGTTTTGCCTCTGCTTCAGGCTGGTTATTTGGGTATTTTAATTTTTATCTGAGCCTGCTCTTTGTATATTTTCATTTGTACAGACTGCCTTCAACCTTGAAGATTGTCATCCTGGCCCATGCAGTAGGTAAAGTGATGGGTAAAGGTGGAGCAAACATAGGAAATATTCGTAAGGTATGTTCCGTTCCCGGTTATTATTGTTTTATATCAGGTAACAGGCTTGTGTTTTTAACAGTCCGATTCAGTGAACTGTCCCAAAAAAGTCAATTCAAGTGCAAACATTATACCATTCATAAAGGTGCAGGTGCAAAAATTATAGTTTTAAAGCATAAAAGGTCCCATTCAAGTGAACTGTCCCAAAAAACTTTTCAAGCAAAAACTAATGCCATCCACGATTTTGGTGGGAAATTTATTATAACTAACTTTTCAAGTAATTGGATGATTCATATGATCCAGTAACATTTGTTGTTTCATGTCTACTTGTTGAGGCAAGGCTTTTAAGATTAAATGGTTGTAGCTTGATTGGGAAGGGATTTTGGTTGTTAAGCTATATCATGCATCCAACATTTTCTCGATACATATATATGTATCCCACCTTATATATCCAAATGCTCCTTTTGGTTATATCGCATCCAACATGTATCCCACATATATATCATCCAAAAATGCTCCTTTTGGTTATGGCTTATGTTTTTGAACTTAGCAATGGATGGATTCATGAATGCAACTCAGGATTCCATAACTGCAAGGTTTGTCAGTTCATGAGTTGACTGTTTCCCCTCTTGTTGGTGAACTTGTGCTTTCTGAAAATATTATCTTTCTGAAACAGAACATTATTTACTTCGATCTTGCATCTAACTATAAAATTTCTTTCTCCCTTTCTTGTTACTATCAGAATTTTCTATTCATACTTATCAAAGGAAAATAAAAATATTTTTTCAGAGATGATGAAGCTCTTTAATGTTGCATACCATTCCTAAATGGCACATGACGCATACCATAACTATCAGAATTTGTTTTTATTCCTGAACTTCATCTTGCAGTTTTTGGAATGGGTTGATGAAGTAGCAAACGGATGACAAAAAACATCTTTGTGGGGCCTTAGTAGGTAATGGCCCTAAAAATGATAATTATAAGTAGACTTGCAGCAAAAAATAAAGAATTTGATTTTTTTCAAAACATGGAAAGACTAATCAGTCCTACTTCTTGTAACTTCAGCCACTGCTTCAAATGGAGGGATCAAAAAAGATTTGGTTAGGGAGACTACTGATGGTGAACTAGCAGCTGCAATAAATATGAGAGCTACAAAGGTGAAAAGAAACATAAGGCGGTCGGTAAGATAAGATAGATTGACAGTACTTGTTTCAATTTTCTTGGATGGATGATGAATGTATTTGGGAATGTAAATGAAAATAAAAAACTTATTATATATATATATATGTTATCAATGGAGGATACCTTGTTTAGGGGGACATGAAATTCTTGTAGCTTATGGTATGGTGCCCCAATATTGGTTGTATGTTACTAGTATGTAGTAGATAATACTAGGTTCAATAGTAGACAATACTAGAGAATCCCTAAACCTAAACCTACACCATCTACTCCTAAACCTAAACCTAAACCTAAACTTGAAAACCCAAACCTAAATCCGTATACAAACCCGAACCCGAACCCGATTTCCTAAACCTAAACCTTAACCTATTCTCAATTCCCTAAACCTAAACCTACACCTAATCCTAATCTCAACTCCCTAACGTAAACCTAAACCTAAACTTGAAAACCCATACCTAAACCCGAACTCGATTTCCTAAACCTATACCTTACCCTAAACCCTAAACCCTAAACCTTAACCAATAACCTAACCTAAACCTAAACCTATAACCTACACTTATAACCTAAACCTAAGCCTAAAACCTAAACCTATGACCTAAAACTTAAATGTATTCTCAAATCCCTAAACCTAAACCTACACCTAATAATAATCTCAACTCCCTAACCTAAACCTAAACTTGAAAACCCAAACCAAAACCCGATCCCGAACCCGAACCCGAACCCGATTTCCTAAACCTATACCTTAACCTATTCTCAATTCCCTAAACCTATAGCTTATAACCTAAACCTAAACCTAAACCTAAACCTAAACCTAAACCAAAAAACCTATGACCTAAAACCTAAATGTATTCTCAAATCTCTAAACCTAAACCTACACCTAATCCTAATCTCAACTCCCTAACGTAAACCTAAACCTAAACTTGAAAACCCATACCTAAACCCAATCCCGAACCCAAACCCGATTTCCTAAACCTAAACCTTAACCTATTCTCAATTCCCTAAACCTATAGTTTATAACCTTAACCTAAACCTAAACCTATAACCTATAACTTATAACCTAAACCTAAACCTAAAACCTAAATGTATTCCTAAATCCCTAAAGCAAAACCTACACCTAATCCTAATCTCAACTCCTTAACCTAAACCTAAACCTAAACTTGAAAACCCAAACTTAATCCCCAACCTATAACCTAAACCAAAACCAAAACCTATAACCTATAACCTAAACCAAACCAAAACCAAAAAAACTATAACCTAAACCCGAACCCATTCTCAAATCTCAAACCTATAACTTAAACCCGAACCCATTTTCAAATCCCAAAACCTATAACCTAAACCTAAACCTTAACCTAAACCAAAACCAAGACCTATAACCTAAACCAAAACGAAAACCTATAACCTAAACCCGAACCCATTCTCAAATCCCAAAACCTAAACCTTAACCAAAACCTATAACCTAAACCAAAACCAAAACCTATAACCTAAACCTATAACCTAAACCCGAACCCATTCTCAAATCCCAAAACCTATAACCTAAACCAAAACCTATAACCTAAACCCGACCCATTCTCAAATCCCAAAACCTAAACCTTAACCAAAACCTATAACTTAAACCCGAACCCATTCTCAAATCCCAAAACCTAAACCAAAACCAAAACCAAAACCAAAACCTATAACCTAAACCTAAACCAAAACCTATAACCTAAACCCGAACCCATTCTCAAATCCCAAAACCTATAACCTAAACCAAAACCAAAACCTATAACCTAAACCCGAACCCATTCTCAAATCCAAAAATCTATAACCTAAACCTAAACCAAAAGCTAAAGCTACCTAAACCCGAACCCATTCTCAAATCCCAAAACCTATAACCTAAACCAAAACCAAAACCTATAACCTAAACCCGAACTCATTCTCAAATCCAATAACCTATAACCTAAACCTAAACCTTATCCTAAACCTAAACCAAAACACATAACCTAAACCAAAACCAAAACCTATAACCTAAACCCAACCCATTCTCAAATCCAAAACCTATAACCTAAACCTTAACCTAAACGTAAACCAAAACCTATAACCTATAACCTAAACCAAAACCAAAACCTATAACCTAAACCCAAACCCATTCTCAAATCCCAAAACCTATAACCTAAACTAAAACCAAAACCTATAACTCGAACTCGAACCCATTCTCAAATCCAAAACCTATAACCTAAACCTAAACCAAAACCAAAACCAAAACCTAAACCCGAACCCATTCTCCAATCACAAAACCTATACTTATAACCTAAAACTATTCCCAAATCCCAAAACCTATAACCTAAACCTAACCTTTCCCTAAACCTATAACCTAAACTCAATTCCCTAAAGCTAAACCTACACCTAATCCTAATCTCAACTCCCTAACCTAAACCTAAACCTAAACTTGAAAACCAAAACTTAAACCCAATCCCGAACATGAACCCGATTTCCTAAACCTAAATCATAACCCATTCTCAAATCCAAAACCTATAACCAAAACTTACACCCAATCCTGAACATGAACCTGATTTCCTAAACCTAAACCATAACCCATTCTTAAATCCAAAACCTATAACTTAAACCCGAACCCATTCTCAAATCCAAGAACCTATAATTAACCTAAACCTATAACCTATAACCTAAATCAAAACATATAACCTAAACTAAAACCAAAACCAAAACCTATAACCTAAACCCAAGCCCATTCTCAAATCTCAAAACCTATTACCTAAACCTAAACCTTAACCTAATCCTATAACCTAAAATCAAATCCCTAAACCCTAACCTATAACCTATAACCTAATCTAAACCTATACTTATAACCTAAAATTATTCCCAAATCCCAAAACCTATAACTTTAAACCTAACCTTTCCTAAACCTATAACCTAAACTAAATTCCTAAAGCTAAACCTACACCTAATCCTAATCTCGACTCCCTAACCTAAACCTAAACCTAAACTTGAAAACCAAAACTTAAACCCAATCCCGAACATGAACCCGATTTCCTAAACCTAAACCATAACCCATTCTCAAATCCAAAACCTATAACCAAAACTTAAACGCAATCTTGAACATGAACCCGATTTCCTAAACCTAAACCATAACCCATTCTCAAATCCAAAACCTATAACCTAAACCCGAACCCATTCTCAAATCCAAGAACCTATAATTAACCTAAACCTATAGCCTATAACCTAAATCAAAACATATAACCTAAACCAAAACCAAAACACAGTAACCTAAACCCAAACCTATTCTCAAATCCCAAAACCTATAACCTAAACCTAAACCTTAACCTAATCCTATAACCTAAAATCAAATCCCTAAACCTTAACCTATAACCTATAACCTAACCTAAACCTATACTTATAACCTAAAACTATTCCCAAATCCCAAAACCTATAACTTAAACCTAAACTCAATTCCTAAAGTTAAACCTACACCTAATCCTAATCTCAACTCCCTAACCTAAACCTAAACCTAAACTTGAAAATCCAAACTTAAACCCAATCCCGAACTCCGAACCCGATTTCCTAAACCTAAACCTTAACCTATTCTCAATTCCCTAAACCTAAACCTCAACCTAAACCTAAGCCTAATACCTAAATGTACTCTCAAATCCCTAAACCTAAACCTACACCTAATCCTAATCTCAACTCCCCAACCTAAACCTAAACCTAAACTTGAAAACCCAAACCTAAACGCGATCCCGAACCCGAACCCAATTTCCTAAACCTATACCTTAACCTATTCTCAATTCCCTAAACCTATAGCTTATAACCTAAACCTAAACCTAAACCTAAACCTATAACCTTAACCTAAACCAAAACCTATGACCTAAAACCTAAATGTATTCTCAAATCTTTAAACCTAAACCTACACCTAATCCTAATCTCAACTCCCTAACGTAAACCTAAACCTAAACTTGAAAACCCATACCTAAACCCGAACCCGAACCCGATTTCTAAACCTAAACCTTAACCTATTCTCAATTTCCTAAACCGTAACCTATAACCTAACCTAAACCTAAACCTAAACCTAAGCCTAAAACCTAAACCTATGACCTAAAACCTAAATGTATTCTCAAATCCTTAAACCTAAACCTACACCTAATCCTAATCTCAACTCCCTAACCTAAACTTAAACCTAAACTTGAAAAC
The DNA here is from genome assembly GCA_030180095.1 of Magnolia changhungtana. Lineage (NCBI taxonomy): Eukaryota > Viridiplantae > Streptophyta > Magnoliopsida > Magnoliales > Magnoliaceae > Magnolia > Magnolia changhungtana. Next base: position 302,338 of record JASAUF010000061.1, on the reverse strand, counting down.
CCAAATCTAAACCCGATCCCGAACCCGAACCCGATTTCCTAAACCTAAACCTTAACCTATTCTCAATTCCCTAAACCTATAGCTTATAACCTAAACCTAAACCTTAACCTTAACCTAAACTTAAACTGAACCTATAACCTATAACCTAAATATATTCTCAAATCCCGAAACCTACACTTACACCTAATCCTAATCTCAACTCCCTAACCTAAACCTAAACCTAAACTTGAAAACCCAAACCTAAACCCGATCCCCTAACCCGAACCCGATTTCCTAAACCTAAACCTTAACCTAATCTCTAAACCTAAACCTAATCCTAATCTAAACTCCCCAACGTAAACCTAAACCTAAACCTAAACCCCTAAACCCCCCGAACCCGAACCCGAATTCTTAAACCTAAACCTTAACCTATTCTCAAATCCCTAAACCTACACCTACACCTAATCCTAATCTCAACTCCCTAACCTAAACCTAAACCTAAACTTGAAAACCCAAACTTGAACCCGATCCCGAACCCGAACCCGATTTCCTAAACCTGAACCTATTCTCAATTCCCTAAACCTATAGCTTATAACCCAACCTAAACCTAAACTTATTTATATGTATTATGCGTGGATGAATGTAATGTGAATAAGATTGTTTGTGTTTGGATGGATGTAGTTTATGTTTGGATGGATTTACGTAGTTTGGGTTTAGATGGATGTGAATGTGATGAAATATATTGTATAACAAGAAGATTGTGTGTTTAGATGGATTCACGTAGTTTGGGTTTAAATGGATGTGAATGTGAATGTGCTGAAATATATTGTATAACAGTGTATATTATCAAGATTGTGTGTTTGGATGGATTTACGTAGTTTGGGTTTAGATGGATGTGAATGTGAATGAAAATATATTGTATAACAGGTGTATATCAGGAAGATTGTGTTTGGATGGATTGATGGATGTGAATGTGATGAAATATATTGTATAACAGGTGTATATCAGGAAGATTGTGTTTGGATGGATTTACGTAGTTTGGGTTTAGATGAATGCGAATGTGAATGTGATGAAATATTTTGTATAACAGGTGTATATCAGGAAGAAGACTAGGTCCTTCAAGGGTCATAAGAGATGGCCTATAGCAATCCTTTAAAAGGACCTTTTAAAGGACGGTCTATGACTGTCCTTCGAAGGCTCAAACGAGACGGTCTACGACAGTCCTTTTAAAGGACGGTCCATGACCGTCCATTTAAAGGACGGTCTATCGCCGTCCTTTGAAGGGCCATAAGAGACGGTTAATGACAGTCTTTTTTAAGGACGGTCCATGACAGTCTTTTTAAAGGACAGTCTATGGCCGTCCTCTTTGGGCTCATAAGAGACGGTCGATGACAGTCCATTTTAAGGACGGTCCATGACCGTCCTTTTTTAGGACGGTCCATAACCGTCTTTTTTTCGTCAATAAGAATGACGGTTTTTAACTGTCCTTTAAGTAATAGGACACGTCAAAATTTGACTGCCTATGTGACGGTCCATGACCGTCCTTTTTGGTCATTTGAGACGGTTTTGGATCATCCTTTTTTCGCTGTTTTGGCGTAGTGCATGTCCTGTTTGTAGTGAGGAGACTGACTCTGTTTGGCTAAAACATGGAAAGAAGTTTTCTTATATGGGGCACAGAAGATTCCTCCCAAGAGCTCATATCTTTAGGAGTCAAAGATCTCGATTCAATAGGAATGATGAAAATCGGCAGGCTCCAAAGCGTTTGTCTGGAGAATAGGTATTGGTTAAAATGAATAATATACAAACAAAATTCGGAAAGCATGTAGGAAACAAGAGCAAGAAGACCACGGATGAGGAGTCTAACCTTACTGCTTGGTCGAAGAGATCAATCTTCTTTACATTGCCGTATTGGGAGCATATGCCCATTCGTCATAATTTGGATGTGATGCATGTTGAGAAAAATGTTGCTGAAAACCTTATTGCAACAATCATGGACATGAAGGACAAGTCTAAGGATGGTTTACAAGTCTCGTCAGATCTTATGGCTATGAAGATAAGATCAAAATATTGGCCAGAGGAAAAAAATGGTAAGTTGTTATTGCCTAAGGCTTCTTTCACATTATCTAGATCTGAAAGAGAACTCATTTGTCGAACCCTGAGTGATTTGAAAGTTCCGAGAGGGTATAGTGCAAACTGGAAACATCATATCGGTATGGATGACTATCAAATCAAGGGCCTTAAGTCACATGATTATCACATTTTAATGCAGCAGTTACTACCTGTATTATTGATGCATTCATTCAAGAAAGAAAAGTCATTGCGCGCCGCCATTATACAATTGTCAAGATTCTTTAATGTCATATGTTCTAAAGAAATTCATCGTATGGAGCTTCAAGAAATGAAAAATAAAATAGTGGAAACATTATGTGTTTTCGAAAAGTATTTTCCACCATCGTTTTTCGTTTCTATGACACACCTTGTTGTGCACTTGGCGAGGAGGTACAAGTTTGCGGACACATCGCCGATATCGATGGATGTATCCTTTTGAGAGGTAACTTTAACTGTTTTAATTTATTAACTTTTTCAAAATAGCTTATATTTTTTCATCAATAACTGATTTTAATATTTAACAGGATGATGAGAACATACAAGAAGTATGTGATGAATCAAGCTTACCCAGAGGGCTGTATTGCGGAACGCTACATTATAGAGGAATCTATGATGTACTGTATGGAATACTATCCTAATAATACAATAGGAGGTCATAAGCAAGGACTAAAAATATTCAATGATAATGAAAATGCTGGTGATTCCCAGAATGATAAGAAAGGAAAAGTTTATGATCTTACTACAGTGCAATACCAACAAGCACGCAGATGGGTTTTGCAACATCAAATTGAAAATCATCAATGGGAGGAGTAAGTTAATGAAGTATATTATTCTTTTTTATATTTTTAAATGGCTTATGGTAATAAACATTGTTATATATAATTAATTAATAAACATTGTTATATATATGTTTGTAGGAAGTACCAAACATACATTCAGGGCCAAACACGTGCGGGACAAAATCGAAAGGGTAATCTGTCAGCAGGCAAAACAATGGAATACATTCCTTGGTTAAGACATCAACTACATAATCAAGAAATGACTCAATTTAAGAGAATTGCCGATGGTCCTGACTTCAAATGCATATCATATAATACTTACTCAGTAAATGGATATGTTTTTAGCACTGCGAATTCTGAAATGAACAGAACAACACAAAACAGTGGAGTCTCAATGAAAGCGCTAACTAGCTTCAGGGCAAGTGTCAAGGATAGGAATCCTATAGAAGAAGAAGTCACTTATTATGGCATCATTAGACAAATTCTCGAATTGAACTACTTCGAGTTCAGAGTAGTACTCTTCTATTGTGATTGGGTGCATATTGAAGATAAAGTGAATGGATGTTTCATAGATCCCGAAACAAATTTGATATTTGTCAATCTAGGAAGGTTTAGACGGAACTTAAAGGAAGATGATGAGCCGTTTATTCTTTCATCTCAGGCAGCTCAGGTCTTTTACTGTAAGGATCCAACTAGAGATGACTGGCATGTTGTACTGGATACTCCTATGAGATTGACGAAAGATGCATATGCATTTGAAGATCCACTTGAGTTTGAGGCCAGAAGGAACGTAGGTTCTTCAGCACTTTCATTAATTGATGATTTAAATGATGAAGATGAAGATGTATAGGAAAAATCATGGGTAGAGAGTGAGCCGAGTACCTCACGTCATAGGAAACGGAAAAGAAACTAATAAGATTCAAATCAGTTTGAAAGTGAGTTGAATTCTATTTAGTAATGATTGTTACAATTTTTTAGCTATCAAAATATTAATAGAATACCAATCACATAATAGTGAGATATTGTTTTGTTTTATAAAATTGCAGGAATTATGTCGGATTTTGGTGGTTCATCAGCTTCAGCCCAAGGAAGCAATACAAGGAAGAGAGTTGAATTAAATGAATATAAACAACCAGTCGGAGAAACATCAGCGCCTTTCAACACATTTTTAGGGCAACTTGGCAAGACACACTGTCCAATTTCATTTACTGATTGGCGCAAAGTGCCTGGTGCAATTAAAGATAATATTTGGTCTATGGTTTTGGTGAGCATGTTTTTTCTTGATTTTATTTATAATTCTTACTCAATAAGATTGTTTGATTATAAATTTAATAAAATAGGCCACGTACGACATCGATGATGATTTAAAAGAATATGTATTTTCGAAAGTAAGCAAAACTTGGAAGGTATGGAAATACAATCTGTGAAAGGAATATGATAAAGTTGATAATGATGTAGAAAGAAGAAGAAATTGTCCCATTGGTGTAAAGCAAGAGGATTGGGACATTTTCATTAATTTACAATCCACAGAATTATTAATCAATCTTCGTAAGAAGGGGAAGACTTCCAGAGCACAGGTGAAATGCCCTCACACGTCTGGAAGACGAGGTGCTGCTAGGATATTAGAGAAAATGGTAATTTGTACTACATTTTTTGACAATTAATTGATGAATATAAATTCTTGTTAACTAATTTACTCATATAATTACAGCGAAAGGAAAATCCAAATACTATCATCACCAAGACCAACTTGTTTGTTGCCACTCATAGCAGACCTGATGGGTCTTACCCAACACAAACACATCTTGAAACAGCGGTGAGAATAATTTTTCAGTTTTTAATCATTTTTTTTATTTAAGTACAATGAAAGATTTATTGTAACAATTATCTTCTAACAGGAAAGAATATTATCGATAGCTAGCAGTGATCCTTCCAGTAAGCACAAGGATTTAGACCACGACCCAGTTTCACAGGTTTTTCATCAATTCTACTCACTTTACATACATTGTCGTTGGTTTTTATTTTTTTAATAATAATATACACACATCACTAAACTTAAAAATTATTGTTTAGGTTTGTGGTCGTGACAGCAGAGGCCGAGTTAGGGGCATAGGTTTGGGTATTTCTAAGACTACTATGAAGGTTGTCACCCCCTACATTATAGAAGCTCGGTCAGAGAGGAATGCACGTATATCTATTGAGGCTAAATTTGAAGCATCAATGACTCAATTTACTGAACTTAGGCAAGAATTTGCTGAACTTAGGCAACAAATTACTCAAAGCCAACTACTTCACTGCTCTCCTGATACAGCTGCATCTCGTATTACATTTGCCGCGATCAAATGATATAATTATTATTTTTAAAGATAAAAGTATCATTTTTATTTACATGAAACCATTATTTTAGGCCCATCGTCGATTTGGTGAGCCGAGTATTCGAGAAGACTCTGCAACAACTCCATCGATGGAACAAATTTGCCAATTGAGAGATTTTCATGGTCGGATTGTTGCTAGTGGGCGGATGGTGTCAGATAATACTGGCATCCCTCCAGAATGCATCAGAGTTGTAATAGATGATATCAACGTTCGCACAGCAGAGTTGTTTAATGATGACAGGACATTTGAAGATATTCAATTGGGTGAAATGGTTGTTTGGCCCAAATTCCTGATGAAAATTTGAATATTCAGTAGTTTTGATTAACTTTTTGAACTTTAGGACATTTTGTATGACGAAAACTTGATTATTCAATGAAATGCTTTTTTGATCAAGTTGCCTTTTTTATTTATTTAATCTTTAGCATCCTTTTTACTAATTATGGCTTGTTGTCATTTGTTTTTTATTGACCAAGTCACTAAAGGATTTCAATTTCAAATGTAACAGAAGTATTGACAGAACGTTGTCACTTGTTGCAGTATGAGATGTAATAAGAAAATACATGGATTTTGCACCAATTTATTTATTTTTTAAGTGCACCAATTTATTTATTTTTTAAATGCACCAACCAGAAACGATTTGAGACGACGTTCAATGATACTTTGTTAAATATGAAATTTATGACCTTTAGTAACTTGGTTAATTAAAAAGAACTACGTAGTGGCTTAATCCCAATCTGACTTTTTGGGTATGTAGGTAGCCGTTCGTAATGTACTAGAATATCGGTGCAGCCAACAAAAATTTTTTCTCCTTTGAATTGTAACAGACTGTATCGGTTGCATTTTTCTCTGTCATACAGGTTGTGGCTATCAAAGATATAATATCACCTCCTTATAAGGAAACATTTAATGATGTGTACATGTAATTTCATTTTTTCTTATTCCTTATATTGTTTCCCAGTTATATTTGTGTTGGTTTCAGAGTACAGGTAATATGTAGGTTAGCAGTAATTCTCATTTCCATCCATGGTTTGGTTTTATTTTCAATTCTCCTAGCCAATATGCAAGTAACTAATTCCTCAACCATCTCATGGCCAACATCAATTTGAGTCAGCATAAACCTTTGGATCCTTTTTTTGAAAGGTATATTCACATCAATTTGAGCACTATCAGGTAATATTTAAGATTTTCATTATAAATAGATTAAGAGCCAATGATAATTATAAGTAGACTTGTAGCAAAAAATAAAGAATTTGATTTTTTTCAAAACATGGAAAGACTAATCAGTCCTACTTCTTGTAACTTCAGGCACTGCTTCAAATGGAGGGACTGCAAATAGATTTGGTTAGGGAGACTACTGATGGTGAAGTAGCAGCTGTAACAAATATGAGAGCTACAAAGGTGAAAAGAAACATAAGGCAGTCGGTAAGATAAGATAGATTGACAGTACTTGTTTCAATTTTCTTGGATGGATGATGAATGTATTTGGAAATGTAAATGAAAATAAAAAACTTATAATATATATATATATATATATGTTATCAATGGAGGATACCTTGTTTAGGGGGACATAAAATTCTTGTAGCTTATGGTATAGTGCCCCAATATTGGTTGTATGTTACTAGTATGTAGTAGATAATACTAGGTTCAATAGTAGATAATACTAGAGAATCCCTAAACCTAAACCTACACCATATACTCCTAAACCTAAACCTAAACTTGAAAACCCAAACCTAAATCCGTACACAAACCTAAACCCGAACCCGATTTCCTAAACCTAAACCTTAACCTATTCTCAATTCCCTAAATCTAAACCTAACCTTTCCCTAAACCTATAACCTAAATTCAGTTCCCTAAAGCTAAACCTACACGTAATCCTAATCTCAACTCCCTAACCTAAACCTAAACCTAAACTTGAAAACCAAAACTTAAACCCAATCCTGAACATGAACCCGATTTCCTAAACCTAAACCATAACCCATTCTCAAATCCAAAAACATATAACAAAAACTTACACCCAATCCTGAACATGAACCCGATTTCTTAAACCTAAACCATAACCCATTCTCAAATCCAAAAACATATAACCAAAACTTACACCCAATCCCGAACATGAACCCGATTTCCTAAACCTAAACCATAACTCATTCTCAAATCCAAAACCTATAACCTAAACCCGAACCCATTCTCAAATCCAAAACCTATAATATAAACGTAAACCTTAACTTAAACATAAACCAAAACCTATAACCTAAACCAAAACCATAACCTATAACCTAAACCCGAACCCATTCTCACATCCTAAAACCTATAACCTAAACCAAAACCAAAACCTATAACCTAAACCCGAACCCATTCTCAAATCCCGAAACCTATAACTTAAACCCAAACCCATTCTCAAATCCCAAAACCTATAACCTAAACCTAAACCTAAACCTAAACCAAAACCAAGACCTATAACCTAAACCAAAACCAAAACCTATAACCTAAACCCGAACCCATTCTCAAATCCCAAAACCTATAACCTAAACCAAAACCTATAACCTAACCCGAACCCATTCTCAAATCCAAAATCTATAAACCTAAACCTATAACCTAAACCCGAACCCATTCTCAAATCTCAAAACCTATAACCTAAACCAAAACCAAAACCTATAACCTAAACCCGAACCCATTCTCAAATCCCGAAACCTATAACTTAAACCCGAACCCATTCTCAAATCCCAAAACCTATAACCTAAACCTAAACCTTAACCTAAACCAAAACCAAGACCTATAACCTAAACCAAAACTAAAACCTATAACCTAAACCCGAATCCATTCTCAAATCCCAAAACCAATAACCTAAACCTATACCTAAACCTAAACCAAAACCAAAACAAAACCTATAACCTAAACCAGAACCCATTCTCAAATCCCAAAACCTATAATATAAACCTAAACCTTAACCTAAACATAAACCAAAACCTATAACCTAAACCAAAACCATAACCTATAACCTAAACCCGAACACATTCTCACATCCTAAAACCTATAACCTAAACCAAAACCAAAACCTATAACGTAAACCCGAACCCATTCTCAAATCCCAAACCTATAACTTAAACCCGAACCCATTCTCAAATCCCAAAACCTATAACCTAAATCTAAACCTTAACCTAAACTAAAACCAAGACCTATAACCTAAACCAAAACCAAAACCTATAACCTAAACCCGAACCCATTCTCAAATCTTAAAACCAATAACCTAAACCCGAACCCATTCTCAAATCCCAAAACCTAAACCAAAAGCAAAACCTATAATCTAAACCTAAACCAAAACCTATAACTTAAACCCGAACCCATTCTCAAATCCCAAAACCTAAACCAAAACCAAAACCTATAACCTAAACCTAAACCAAAACTCGAACCCATTCTCAAATCCCAAAACCTATAACCTAAACATAAACCAAAACCTATAACCTATAACCTAAACTAAAACCAAAACCTATAACCTATAACCTAAACCAAAACCAAAACCTATAACCTAAACCCAAACCCATTCTCAAATCCCAAAACCTATAACCTAAACCAAAACCAAAACCTATAACCCGAACTCGAACCCATTCTCAAATCCAAAACCTATAACCTAAACCTAAACCTAAACCAAAACCTATAACCTAAACCTAAACCCGAACCCATTCTCCAATCCCAAAACCTATACTTATAACCTAAAACTATTCCCAAATCCCAAAACCTATAACCTAAACCTAACCTTTCCATAAACCTATAACCTAAACTCAATTCCCTAAAGCTAAACCTACACCTAATCCTAATCTCAACTCCCTAACCTAAACCTAAACCTAAACTTGAAAACCAAAACTTAAACCTAATCCCGAACATGAACCCGATTTCCTAAACCTAAACCATAACCCATTCTCAAATCCAAAAACATATATCCAAAACTTACACCCAATCTTGAACATGAACCCAATCTCCTAAACCTAAACCATAACCCATTCTCAAATCCAAAACCTATAACTTAAACCCGAACCCATTCTCAAATCCAAGAACCTATAATTAACCTAAACCTATAACCTATAACTTAAATCAAAACATATAACCAAAATTAAAACCGAAACCTATAACCTAAACCAAAACCCATTCTCCCAAAACCTAATCCCAAAACCTATAACCCTAAACCTAAACCTTAACCTAATCCTATAACCTAAAATCAAATCCCTAAACCTTAACCTAAAACCTAAACCTAACCTAACCTAAACCTATACTTATAACCTAAAACTATTCCCAAATCCCAAAACCTATAACTTAAACCTAACCTTTCCCTAAACCTATAACCTAAACTCAATTCCCTAAAGCTAAACCTACACCTAATCCTAATCTCGACTCCCTAACCTAAACCTAAACCTAAACTTGAAAACCAAAACTTAAACCCAATCCCAACATGAACCCGATTTCCTAAACCTAAACCATAACCCATTCTCAAATCCATAACACCAGTAACCTAAATCAAAACATATAACCTAGACCAAAACCAAAACCTATAACCTAAACCCAAACCCATTCTCAAATCCCAAAACCTATAACCTAAACCTAATCCTATAACTTAAAATCAAATCCCTAAACCTTAACCTATAACCTATAACCTAACCTAAACCTTTACTTATAACCTAAAACTATTCCCAAATCCCAAAACCTATAACCTAAACTCAATTCCTTAAAGCTAAACCTATACCTAATCCTAATCTCAACTCCCTAACCTAAACCTAAACCTAAACTTGAAAACTCAAACTTAAACCCAATCCCGAACTCAGAACCCGATTTCTTAAATCTAAACCTTAACCTATTCTCAATTCCCTAAACCTAAACCTAAACCTAACCTAAACCTAAACCTCAACCTATTCTCAATTCCCTAAACCTAACCTAAACCTAAACCTCAACCTAAACCTAAAACCTAAACCTAAGCCTAATACCTAAATGTACTCTCAAATCCCTAAACCTAAACCTACTTATAATCCTAATCTCAACTCCCTAACCTAAACCTAAACCTAAACTTGAAAAACCCAAACCTAAACGCGATCCTAAACCCGAACCCGATTTCTAAACCTATACCTTAACCTATTCTCACCCCTAAACCTAAACCTAAACCTAACCTAAACCTAAACCTCAACCTATTCTCAATTCCCTAAACCTAACCTAAACCTAAACCTCAACCTAAACCTAAAACCTAAACCTAAGCCTAATACCTAAATGTACTCTCAAATCCCTAAACCTAAACCTACTCCTAATCCTAATCCCAACTCCCTAAGCTAAACATAAACCTAAACTTGAAAACCCAAACCTAAACGCGATCCCGAACCCGAACCCGATTTCCTAAACCTATACCTTAACCTATTCTTAATTCCCTAAACCTATAGCTTATAACCTAAACCTAAACCTCAACCTAAACCTAAACCTATAACCTTAACCTAAACCAAAACCTATGACCTAAAACCTAAATGTATTCTCAAATCTCTAAACCTAAACCTACACCTAATCCCAATCTCAACTCCTTAACGTAAACCTAAACCCGATCCCGAACCCGAACCTGATTTCCTAAACCTAAACCTATAAACCTAACCTAAACTTAAACCTAAACCTAAGCCTAAAACCTAAACTTATGACCTAAAACCTAAATGTATTCTCAAATCCTTAAACCTAAACCTACACCTAATCCTAATCTCAACTCCCTAACCTAAACTTAAACCTAAACTTGAAAACCCAAACCTAAACCCAATCCCGATCCTGAACCCGAACCCGATTTCCTAAACCTAAACCTTAACCTATTCTCAATTCCCTAAACCTATAGCTTATAACCTAAACCTAAACCTTAACCTTAACCTAAACCTAAACTTAAACTTGAACCTATAACATATAACCTAAATATATTCTCAAATCCCTAAACCTATACTTACACCCAATCCTAATCTCAACTCCCTAACCTAAACCTAAACCTAAACTTGAAAACCCAAACCTAAACCTAATCCCGAACCCGAACCCGTTTCCTAAACCTAAACCTTAACCTATTCTCAAATCTCTAAACCTAAACCTAATCCTAATCTAAACTCCCCAACCTAAACCTAAACCTAAACCTTAACTTGAAAACCCAAACCTAAACCCAATCCCGAACCCGAACCCGAATTCTTAAACTTAAACCTTAACCTATTCTCAAATCCCTAAACCTACACCTACACCTAATCCTAATCTCAACTCCCTAACCTAAACCTAAACCTAAACTTGAAAACCAAAACTTGAACTCGATCCCGAACCCGAACCCGATTTCCTAAACCTAAACCTATTCTCAATTCCCTAAACCTATAGCTTATAACCTAACCTAAACCTAAACTTATTTATATGTATTATGCGTGGATGAATGTAATGTAAATAAGATTGTTTGTGTTTGGATGGATGTAGTTTATGTTTGGATGGATTTATGTAGTTTGGGTTTAGATGGATGTGAATGTGAATGTGACGAAATATATTGTATAACAGGTGTATATCAGAAAGATTGTGTGTTTGGATGGATTGATGGATGTGAATGTGAATGTGATGAAATATATTGTATAACAGGTGTATATCAGGAAGATTGTGTATTTGGATGGATTTACGTAGTTTGGGTAATGAATGTTAATGTGAATGTGATGAAATATATTGCATAACAGGTGTATATCAGGAAGATTGTGTATTTGGATGGATTGATGGATGTGAATGTGATGAAATATATTGTATAACAGGTGTATATCAAGGATTGTGTGTTTGGATGGATGGATGGATGTGAATGTGAATGTGAATGTGATGAAATATATTGTATAACAGGTGTATATCAGGAAGAAGATTAGGTCAAATTTGGCCCTTCAAGGGTCATAAGGGACGGTTAAAAGGACGGTCCATGACCGTCCTTTTAAAGGACGGTCTATAACCGTTCTTTTAAAGGACGGTCTATAACCATCCTTCGAAGCTCAAAAGAGACGGTCCATGACAGTCCATTAAAAAGACGGTCATGGACCGTCCTTTTAAAGGACGGTCATTCGCCGTCCTTTGAAGACCTATAAGAGATGGTTCATGACAGTCTTTTTAAAGTACGATCTATGACAGTCTTTTTAAAGGACGGTCTATGGCCGTCTTCTTTGGGCTCATAAGAGACGGTCTATGATAGTCCATTTTAAGGACGGTCCATGACCGTCCTTTTTTAGGACGGTCCATGACCGTCTTTTTTTCGTCAATAAGAATGACGGTTTTCAACCGTCCTTTAAGTAATAGGACACGTCAAAATTTGACTGCCTATGTGACGGTCCATGACCGTCCTTTTTGGTCATTTGAGACAGTTTTAGACCGTCCTTTTTTCGCTGTTTTGGCGTAGTGAGAACTGTTTCAGTTTAAAGAACAAGTTACAAAAGATGATCGATAAAGATGAAATCTCTATCAGGAAAGTGTATGAAATAAAAGAAGTACATGGGCCTGATCAGCTTAAGACTGAAAGCGATGCTAATCTTAAACAAATAGTATGAAGTAATGCGACATCGGTATATTTGTTAAGGGTCGCGACATTGTAATTTTGATTACGAAGATTCCTAGAGCAATGCTTCTTAATCAAAAGGGGGCAAAACAAGTGAGTAAAAAGGTGAGTAAAAATTGTGAAAGATATTTCTCACTATAGAATGTATTTCTTTTGCGTATTTGAATAAAATGCAGGCTTTCAAGCATATTAAGTCATCGCCAAATAAAAAGCGTCAATGATTATCGCCAAAACTAGCGCTTTCAAGCATATCAAGTCTTCACCAAAGCAAGACAGGCTTTCAAGCATATCAAGTCATTGTCAAACGCGTAGCGTCAATGACGATTGCTAAATGAAAAACGTTGATGAAAGATAAGTGAATAAAAAGGCTTTCAAGCATATCAAGTCATTGTCAAACTCGAAGCTCACTATCAAGTGTCAATAATCGCTACCGAGCGTTAATGATCGCTATCAAACGTTGATGATCGCTGTCAAGCGTTGAAGATTGTTGTTAAAGCGTGGACAACTATCGCCAACGCCGAAGAAAATTTCTACTAGTAAGTACCAAGTACCAATGATTATCACAAAATTAGCAACCATGGCTGTTGTCATCAATCGCTTATCAAAATTGCTATCATTGCTAAGCTGATACACTATTTCAAACACAATAAAATGTTCCCAGAACATTATCAACGGCAATGAAATATCAATTATTGATTCAGCAGCCTAGCCAAGTCTATACGACCGGCTACATATAAGATCAATAACATTTAAGGCAGTTGACGAAGCAGTCACATAAGGCCTATCTCTAATAACATTTAAGGCAGTTGACGAAGCAGTCACATAAGGCCTATCTCCAATAACATTTAAGACAGTTGACGAAGCAGTCACATAAGGCCTATCTCTAATAACATTTAAGGCAGTTGATGAAACAGTTACATAAGGCCTATCTCTAATAACATTTAAGGCAGTTGACGAAGCAGTCACATAAGACCTATGCCATCTGTATAACTTCTGACAGCATCTCGGGGAATGGAGAAAAATGCCCTCCCGTGAATGGGTCCGACCTTGCAGGCAAAGAAAAAGTGAGTCTCTGAAGCAGGATGACTCCCCAAATCCCTGGTTTGATTTCAGTAGTAACTCATGAAGGTCTCTGAAGCAAGATGACCTCTCATTTGATGGACTGACGACCTGGATTTAGTACCCATTGAAAATCCATATCTTGGGCTTGTTTCTGGTAGTAACTCATGAAGGTCTCTGAAGCAAGATGACCTCTCATTGATGGACTGGCGGCCCTGGGGTTTGGTCAAAGGTAGCCTGGTAAAGCCCCGCGAACTCTAAAGAGTTACTGTGGCTACCCTGTGCATAAATCCCATTAAATTCACAGCCGTGATTGCTCCAGCTACTTAAGAGCTTAAACTGTGTGTGTAAGTGTTAGTGTTAAGTCCAGTCCAGTGTCAAGTCCAGTTCAGTCATCTGGTCGAGTCAAGTTCAGTCAAGTCAAGTTGTGTCTAGTCAAAGTATGGTCAATCAAAGTGCATTAGCACCACTGCTCAAAAAGCATAAATTAAGTTTAGCATTCAAAATGCTGCAAATACATATTTCAAATTAGATATACTCAATTATACAATTGCCTGATGAAAATCCTAAGTATTGAGTAAACAATATGTGTAAAAATTCATTTCTCTTGAATCAGGTTCAAATTGCAGCAAAAAAAAAAAAAATGCCTTTAAGATATTGGCAATTATCTACTCAAGAGTTCAAATCTTCAAAGTCAATTATTAGTCTTCAATTGCAATATATTTGTTCTGATGACAAGAGATGTAAGGTCCTTTTATCTCTCGCCTTCTTGATATAAGGGAATATTATCGCACAAAACTCTCAAAGGGGGGCAGAGAATAAACTAGTGAAGAATTATCATTTTCTTCTAGGCAATCTAAAAGGTTCAAGATATACTCTTTTCGGAACAACAACGATTATCCATCCTTCAAAGGCATCGGCAAGCTTTACTCCGGAAGTATTATCTTCTGAAGAAATTTTTATGCAACATTGATCGGGAAAGGAGGCAGGTCTTCAAATCAATCTATACCTTGGTCTTTCTGATAATCTCTTATGCAATGTGGAGGAATTCATATACCGAGAATTATGAAGTATGATTCAATATGAACGTTCAAAAGTGGCTTCTATATTAAAGCTCAGTTATATGCTGATATCGTAACTAACTTCTCACTATCCTAGTAATGATATCGCAAGACTCCAAGTACCAGATCTGATGGAGGCAGAGCAAATGGAATCATCATTAGTAATTTCTATAGCCTTTGAAAAGTTACTTAGTGAAAATTGAAAGAAGTCTTGTCTATTTTTCAGAATCAGCAAAGATCCCAGGAAAAGTCTATGAAGAAATGTTGAGTACAAGCTAGAAACAAGTCAGCAATTAAACCTTTGGAGTTGGAAATGACATCTCCAAGAGCACGATATAAAGAATACAAAGAATGCAATGCGAAGCACGATGACAAAGCGAATATCACAATCAGCCTAAAAGAGAAGAGAAGTTTTCAATATATATTGCAAAATTATCAATGCTTCATAAAGCTAAATTGAAAAAATTATAATGTCTTGAAATACTAATTCTAAATAATTTGGCAGGAAAGATCATCATTTGAAAGATTGGATTATGCAGATCAATCAAAAAGGTTACTGCGGTAGGAGCAACGGGGTTGATTAAAGAGACCGTTGCAGAATTAAAGGAAAAGGTCGCTGGAGTTGATCAAAGAGACTGTTGCAGCAGCAGCAGTGTTAAAAGATAGTTCTTTAATCAAGTTGCCCAAAGACAAAGTCGTCACAATTGTTGCAGAGATGTGTTTCAATGAAAAGAGAACTTCATCTTCTCTAGTGAAGCATCCGCTTGACACTTGCTCGACACTACTGGCTGGGGTCATTCTAGTCTTCTGTTCGAGTGTCATCATTCAAATTTTCTATTCGAGCGCCATCAGTCAAATCTTTTGTTCGGGCGCAATCATTCAAATCTTCTGTTCGAGCGTAATCATTCCAGTCTTCTGTTCGAGCGTAATCATTCCAGTCTTATGTTCGAGCATAATCATTCCAGTCTTCTGTTCGAGCGCCATCATTCAAATCTTCTGTTCAAGCGCAATCAATCAAGTTTTTCGTTTGAACGTGATCAATCAAGTCTGTCGTTTGAACGTGAGCAATCAAGTCTTTCATTTGAACATGATTATCCAGTCTTCCATGCAAACATGATTATCCAGTCTTCCATGCAAGCATGATTATCCAGTCATCCTTTAGTTGCAATTCATTCAAGTTCTTCAGGTAGAGGAAGATCGATCTTTCATTTGATTTCAGGAATCAATTAAAGAAGGATCGAGGGGACATCTATTGAGGCATAAAAAATATCTCATTGCAGTGGTTAGAGAATCCCATGGTGCTGATCTTCTTAAGGGGTAGTGTAGGTATTTTGGTAAAGTTCCAGCTCAAGGGGTAGTTTAGGTATTTTGGTGCTGATTTGCTCAAGGGGTAGTTTAGGTATTTTGGAAAAGTTTCAACTCCAGGGGTATCTGTTGAGGCATGAAAAAGTGATGAAAGGATTGAAGCAGAAGAATATTGGAACGCAAAGTACTAGAAAGAAGAAAGCGAAGTGTCTTTGAGACGGTTTGCGCGGGTTCGTACAAAGTATATTGTTTGCGCGGGACTGCACGAAGCATATCGTTTGCACGGTATCGCGCAAAGTATATCGTTTGCCCGTGTCCGCGCAAAGCATGTAATAGTGACACAGAAATGACTGCGAGTTATTTTGTCCCACATCGCCCAAGTCAGAGTTTTACACCTGCAAAATGCCTATAAATACTCCGCTCTCTCTCTCTCAAAAGGGGTTCGAAGATTTCGGAGTGAAAGAAGAGCGAAGGAGAAGACTGAAAGTGTGGAGCATTGGGCTCCAGTAAATTGCGCGGACTCGCGCAAACGAGCATTGGGCTCCTACAGTTTGCGCGGACCCACGCAAACGATATGGTTTACGTGGGACCGCGCAAACCGACTGCACTCTATAATAGCAATGGGCTGTCATGCTGCTGAAATGACTAAAGTCTTCAAGTTCTTCCTATTCTAGAAGAAAGGAAGAATCGTCAACAGAAATGCATATTCCTCCTAAGTCTTAGGAGATGACCGAAACAGGCATCGGAATGCTACCGAAATTTCTATTTCATTGAAGACTGGTTGATCAAATCAACAATTCCTCCTAAGTCCTAGGAGATGACTAAAACAGGCATCGGCATGCTGTCGAAATTTCTATAAGATTATCTTGTCTACTTTGATTGATTGTTCTTTATTTTCATAATCAAGAGAATCAGAGGATGTAAATGAACTCAGATAAATGTGATCAATGCTCTCTCTTATTCTTTCTTTGTTATCATTGAATAAATCCCCCAAACCAAATACATTTGTTTCCTTATCGAAATAAGGTTCGTCACGACTAGTCGAGGTTACGCGAATTTGTTCCACGATTTTACCCGGATTTCGTGTCGCAAGTCCTTTCGCAACTGGGATGCGAAAAGGAGTTTTCTAAAACTTTAAATAAGAGTTCTTAGGGCTTTCTAGGTATGACAAGAGGGTTTCCTAAAGCTTTACAAGGGATTTACTAAAGGGTTTAGGGCTATCAAAGGTGAGAGAGAGAGAGAAGAAGCTTATAGAATGGAGACTATGCTCGTGGAGGTTATCTACTGTGCAATCTATATCTCAGCGCTTCTATGTTCTCATAATCAGTGAGATCTCTCAGTTTTCTTTATTTCTCTTACTGTTTATCCACTCCTGTGTAAGTGAAGAAGGTTGTAACGTTCTACTTTATAATGGATTGTTGATCTGGATGAGGTCCTGTGATTTTTACCTCTTTGAGGGTTTTCCACGTAAAAATCTCTTGTGTGGCGTGTGATTGGTGCATTAATTATTTTCATTGCTTTATTATCATAATTCTGGTTTGTTCTGGAGGGCTAGATCCTAAGGTTTTGTGCAAGGCCCCCAACACAAGGTACATTTCTCATAAACATCATGGTGGCCCACCTAGTTAGTGTCCTTCTAAAGCTGGAGTGGATTAGGTTTTACGGGGTAATATCTAACCATGAGGCCCAGCTTGATGTACGTGTTTTATATCCACACAATCCATCCATTTTTCTAGATCATTTAGGGCGTGTTTAGCTGGGCACTGGATGTGGGCTATCCTGAGATTAGGAGAGTTATCCTGCGCCATCTCATCCCATCCTCCATTTGGGATGGCGGGATGTACCTCGCCTCATAAATACTACCCTTTGGCTAACATGGATTCTGCCAATCCCAGGATGCAATTTTTCACCTCTATGTGGGGCCCACCAAGATATCAATGAGATATCCACTCCGTCCATCGTTTTCACCGGCCTACATTTAGCCATAAATCTGTTTTAAGGCAAATATAAAACAGTGAGTGGGACACACCACAAGAAGCAGTGTGAATGCAAATCCATCCATTTGGGACGGTCCAAACAGGCTGTTGTATATCCCATGGGCTATCCCAAACCCATGGGATCAAGGGACAAACACTGACACCACCATCATTACCTTAAAATCCATTCCAGCCCACCTAATCCCATGGAATTGGTCCGGTCAAACACGCCTTAAGGATCTTGTCACAAAAAACGAAAAAAAAAAAAAAAAAAAAAAAAGAAAAAGAAGAAGAAGAAGAAGAAGAAGATCCTCACCATATGGTTTATGAACTAGAGATGAGATCACTGAATGGCTTCTGTCCACACGTCCACAGACGGTATGTACATAGTCATAAAACTAAGGCTGTCAATGGGCTGACCCTGGGGTTCGTCTCGGCAGGAATTAGAACTGTTTGGGGCATGCTATGGGGCCGGCCCCATTTACAATTCTGATTTTACAGGCCTGAGCCCGACCCATTGACACCCGTACATAAAACCGAGTCCAACTCAAGGATCAAATACAAGCGTGTGGAGCTAACTATGACGTTTTAATGACATCCAGTCCATCCATCGTCTGTGCCTTATTCTATTATCCTTGAATCCCAACACTATGTTTGATATAAAACTCCTATGGGCCACACCCTGTAAAATCATGCCCGCTGAATTCTCTAAAATCACATGCTGTGGCCCAGATGAATTTTTTTAGGGCGTGTTTGGCCGGGGCGCTGGATTTGGTATTAGATGGAATTAGGAGGGTTATCCTGCGCCTCCCCATCCCATCCGCTGTTTGGGATGGCGGGATGTGCCTTGCCCTTGTAAACAGCGCCCAAATCTGAGACGAATTTGCCAATCCCCTGAATGCGAGAGTTCACCGCTATGTGGGGCCCACTGAGATATCAATGAGATATCCACTCCCTCCATCATTTTCATCAGCCTACATTCAGCCAATAACCTATTTTGCGGCAGATATTAAACAATGAGTGGGGCACACCACAAGAAGATGTGGAGATGCAAGCCCATCCATTTGTGACGGTCCAAACAGGCTGCTATATATCCCATGTGCTATCCCAAACCCATGGGATCAAGGGACAAACACTGACACCATCATCATTACCTTAAAATCTATTCCATCCCTCTTAATCCCATGAGATTGGTCTGGCCAAACACGCCCTTAGGGCCCGTTTGGCCGGGGGGATTGGAAGGGATTGGTATTGGATGGGATTGGAAGTTAAATCCCAGATTTGGCCAGGTTGGCCAAACAGACGGGGTGATCTGATCCTGAATATAGCAATCCCATGGATCTTAAGACAATCCACTGACAACACCATCATTACGTTTAAATCCCATCCAATCCATCCTAATCCGTTCAAATTTGCTTGGGATGTGTTTGGTTTGAAGGATTGGAAGGGATGAGAAGGTTTAATCCCCGGATTGGTCGGGCATGCCAAACAAACTTGATATAGCAATCGGGGGATATACCGATCCGATGGATCTTAAGACAATCCACTGACAACACCATCATTACCTTGAAATCCATGCCATCCACCCTAATACCATTCAATCCCTTCCAATCCACCCATCCAAACGGGCCCTTAATGGACTGAATTTTCGTTTGTAAAATCACCATGGTCGGATGCATCTTCTTAATGGATTTGATGGCATACAAAAAGCATGGTGTGCCCTAAATAAAATCGGGTAGGTTTTTAACGGTGATGTTACATGCCAACTGTTCCCTACGGTGGGACCCACCTAAGTTTTGGATTGGCCGGTGCAGATGATGGATAGATGACATGTCGTTAAAACATCATCTTGATGATCCCACATATTATCGTTTTCTACTTTAAAGCTTTGTCGCTGTTTCGTGGAAGTGGCTCCTTTGCAATTTTCAAACAAGGGGGCGGGCCTATCACAGCCTTTCTTTTAAACTTCCTTGATATTGGCTGGAAGATTCCTCTTGACTTTAGAGGATGGGGCGTCAACCACATTAGACGGTTAAGATCATCTCCTTTCTCATGGTCCATGGCTATCTAGTACCATTTTTCTTTCTATCTTCACGTATTTTATGGAACGAATGAAACCCTGACCGCTACATTCACATCTATAAATATCTCAGTTTCTAAAGGTTAGCAAGGCAAAGAAACCCAACACCCCATTGCAGCAAATGGCTAACCATTCCTACCTCTTTCTCTCCCTTCTCCTCTTCTCTTCCCTTTTCAACCTTTCAATCGTCTTTGGAGCCAACACAGACGGCGGCTATCGTGTCCTGACTGTCCAATCTTTGCCGCTCCCAGCCGAGTCCTGCACATCCAAAGGTTAATATTTCTTCTTCTTTTAGATAATTGTGTGCAGGATTTGTTTGGGCTACTTGGATGGTCGAGATTGCAAACATGCGTTACCCTCATTGGGGCCAACATCTAGAATGGTCCAATGATCGGGACCGTCCATGTTATGGGTGTTTACTCTAGAAAGTAAAATCCAGTGGGTCCCATACAGCTCCATGAATCAATGGTCAAGATCATCCTTCAAACATGATTGCTGGACCGTAGGCTATTCAGATCAATAGCACCCATAACATGAGATGGGTAGGACCATCTCTGCATGTTGGCCCCATCGACCAGCACATGATGGTGATTATCCTTGCATTGTATTTATTATTCATCGAGAAGAAACTGAAATTATCATATTTCAAAACGAGTGGGTTGTGTTTGGCTCGTGACCATTTTAAGATCGGAGAAAAACCATTCATGATTTTGGAATTTTAGAATCCCCAAGCACAGTGGGAAGGAAAAAAGCTCTTTGGTGTTGAACTGGAAGGAAAGATTTTTCCTCAACGGACGCAATTTGGCTAGTGATGCTGAAACTAGTGGCTAGTCGTCGGTTGTCTGTGAGCCCCACTAAGATGTATGTGTTTTATCTATGCATGTTGATGGGGCTCAATCCATGTGAGGGTAGGACCCACGCTGAATAAAAATTCCAAAAATCACAAATCATTTTTTCTTATGTCAGACTCACACACGGAATAGGACACGAAACTTTATAGTAGTAGATTATTGATTTTGTACATACATAGGTGTAAATATTATTTTTACATAGGTAGAATCTGTGTATTTTTAATTCAACGTACAGCTGTTGTGTACACACATATATTATTCCTAATACACACTTAGTAGAGGTTTATATACAGTAGAAAGAGTAGCCCTTACCTTCTGTTTTTTTTCTTCTCCAAAATGGTTTGTTTTAGCTACTATGATTAGATTAGTAAGCGCTAATGGCCCACCCCATCAAGGGCTATTGGGTCTCTGGGTTTCTTTTAAGATAACTTGTTTCAGACGCTACTAATGGCTAAATATAAGTTGTTGATCTCACCAGGTGGGCCACACACAGCATAGAATATAGTAGGTTGGTCTTCTTCTTTTTTTTTTTTTTTTTTAATTATATATTATGAGTTCGTCTTGTACACATGAACACGTGATGATCGATGGGCCAGGGCAGTTTCATGGTAGGACCCGTCGGATAAATAGCTTGTGTCACGTTACCGTGAGTGCAGGAATGATCTCTTGAATGTCTCCACGGTAAATGCCAACATTCCTCGTGTGGCACAAAAAGTGAGTCACGAAGAGGAAAAAGACTTTCCCAATCTCTCGCCCCTTGGATCCCACCATGTAATGATCCAGGCTGTCCATCTGGAAGTTGTGATGAGACATTCATTCAAAGGTCCGCTAGAAGCTGCTTCTTTACACTGCTCTTTAAAATCACTTTCCATGGATAATAGACCAGATAGATGAGTTTCATATCACTTGTATGAACCCTCTACGTGGGAACTCCATGAATTGTGTGGATCATGACATGGTGGGCCAGAAGGAGGGTTTTAAGGATAGTGTGCTCGTTTCATTGGGACACTTGGACAGCTCAATCTATGGATAGATACTTAACTGTCCATTAGGTGTAGTTGGCATACGTTTCCTGGACAAGGATTAGCTACTGAACCCCCACATTCGCTACTGAAGTGACGTCACCATATTCTTTGGGCCCACTATGATGTATGTGTTATATCCACACCATCCATCTATTTGGAGAGATCATTTTAAAGCATCATGCAAAGAATTAGGCAGATCCAAAGTTCAACTGGACCCCACCACAGAAAACAGTGGGGACAGTGACGTCTACCATTGAAACCTTCCTATAGCCTACCATGATGTTTATTTGAGATCTAACCTGTTTATAAGTTAATACAGGCATGTAATAAGGGAAAATACAAATATCAGCTTGATCGAAAACTTCTATTGCCCAAAGAAGTTTTTTAATGGTAGGGCATTAAATCCCCACTTTTTTCTGTGGTGGGGTCCAAATAAGCTTTGGATCTGCCTCATTCTTTGGATCATGCCATAAAATGATCTTTCCAAATATATGGACGGTGTGGATACAACACATACTTTATGGTGGAGCCCACATAACGTGGTGATGTCACTTCAGTAGGGAGACTGGCTACTGTCAAGTTCAGTAGCTAACCCGCGTCCATAACTGGGCTACCACTAAATTATCACACGAGTAAGCAACTGTGAGCGTCCAATAAATAATGACCTATAAATGATCACCACTAAAACGCAGGTCCAATCATTAATTTAAACCATCTAGTCGTTAGGGCCTGTTATAAATCACTTGAGGGTCCAAAGAACAACTTGTATCAGACCATATATGTGTCTTGGAAAATGAATGAATATATAAGAAAATAAGACCAACTTCAATGGTTCATGAACTATGTGCTGCACCACTAAATAGACTGGTGCAACTAGGTGCACTGTAATTTGTACTGACTTCTAATTTCTCTTCTTTATTCATCACTAAGTAAACATATAATATTATTTAATTAGTTTTTTTTTTTTGTTATTATTTATAACAGAATACAAAAAGCCAGGGCTGAAAATAATCCACAAGTACGGACCATGCTCGCCCATTAGCGGGCAAAAAGCCCCAACCCTCGAAATCATCCAGCGAGATGAATCCCGAGTCAACTGGCTCCAATCCCAACTCACCGAAGATTCCTCCCGAGTCGATGTTCAGGACAGCACACTCCCAGCTAATCTCGGCACCTCCCTTCACACCCACAACTACATCGTCACCGTCGGATTCGGCACTCCCAAGAAGGAAATGACCCTTGAGTTCGACACCAGCAGCGACCTCACTTGGATCCAATGCCAGCCATGCGCTGGTAGCTGCTACCCGCAGCAAGAACCAATCTTCAACCCCTCCGACTCATCTTCCTATCTCAACCTCTCCTGCAGCTCTACCCAATGCTCCCGACTCAGTCTCACCATCGGTTGTTCCTCCTCCACCTGCGTCTACTTCACCGCCTACGGCGACGGATCAAATTCCACTGGTTTCTTCGCAAACGATACACTGTCACTCACACAGTCCGATGTGTTTCCTGGCTTCTTGTTCGGGTGCGGCCAGCAGAACACAGGCAAGTTAAAGATTGGCGACACTTCTGGGTTGCTTGGACTTGGCCAAGGCGTTCTTTCTTTAGTATCTCAAACAGCTAGCAAGCTGGGCCGTGTTTTCTCTTACTGTCTACCACCTACGTCGAGCTCGCCTGGGTACCTGACTCTAGGGCCAGACACCATCCCTTCAGGAATTAAATTCACGCCGCTGCTGAAGAACGTAAACAGGCCGCCCTTCTACTTCCTCAATATGACTGGAATGAGCGTTGGAGGGCAAGCACTTCCAATCCCCGCCTCGACATTTGCTTCTCCAGGCACCATCATTGACTCTGGCACTGTCATCAGCCGACTGCCCTCATCAGCCTACGCCACTCTCAGTTCTGCATTCCGGCAAGCAATGTCGAATTCCACGCTGGTGGCTCCGGTCTTGATATTTGACACATGCTATGACTTCAGTGAACAAGGCGATATATCGGTCCCGACTATAACGTTGAGTTTTGAGGGAGGGGTGGATGTGAAAGTAGACTTCTCAGGGATTATTGTAGCAGTGAGCCAGTCGGTGGGCTGCTTGGCGTTTGCTGGGAACGTCAATGCCGGGAGCGGGACAATCATTGGGAATAGGCAGCAACGGACATTTGATGTGATTTATGACGTTGCAGGAGGGAGGGTGGGGTTTAGCCCTGGAGGTTGCAGCTGATCCCGAAAAGAGAAAAGGCCATTACCGCACTGCAGCTAAGCAAAAGATGAGAAAGAGAAAGGAAGCTATTTGGGAGTGAATGTATAAGACATAAAAAGAGAATGGGGGAATGAATAGCAGTATGTACTAGCCTTAATTGATCATGCCTTAATTCCAAATAAGGAGGGTTTGTTTTTTAAATTTCAAGTGTAATGCAAAATAAAGGAGTCATGGTTAATATTTAATGATATCTCTAAATTAAGAATTATGATACAACAATCAAGAATCAAATACATATATAGTTATAGTTGTTGACGCAAAAATTCGGTTCACCTTTTTTAGACCTTCGAGTATCTGCACGGGAAGAAGACAAAGGAGGCCCCGGCGAGAGTGGAGGACCTTCCCATGCCGAAGTCAGGCTAGGAATCTGGGTCTAATGGTGTAGATGAATTATTTGGGTGAGATTTTGTGTATCTCTTAGTGTAAATGGATCTCCTATTTATAGTGCAGACGGCCATTATTGAGATTAGAAATGGTTCTCGATCACATGCACAATCTTTGCGTATGTTTCTCAACCGTTACGCGGAATTTGTGGGGGTGACAAATATTGAAGCGGTCGACCTTAAAACCATGTGACGGACAGTCGAGGCCGAGCTGAGCCGAGCCCTCGACTAGTCGGGCTGACCTCCATGGTTGGCTCAAGGCGAACTTCCGAGCAAATTGTTGTTAGTCAGCTAACCAATTCCTTGGTCCATCCGCGCTTGGGCACGAGGAATGGTCTCATCTCCTCAGTGAGATTTGCCGTTCCGATGACCATTTCCATGATCTCGTTGAACTGATTGGCTTTCTTGTCGTCTGTTGAGGCCGAGTTAAGTTGATCCCTCGAATAATCAGGAAGATTTGTACAAATCCAAACCCTTGGGGACTAGACAGACTCGGTAGGAGCTTGGACATATATGCTGTCATGGCCTTAGCTCGGGAATTCGGCACTCATTGCTCTTCGACTCGATCTGAGACAGGATCATTCAGAAGCTCCTTGATCATGATCAGTCTTAATCCCACCTTTCAACCTCGGGCCAAGAAGCGCATGTTCATGAGTCTGAGTTGACCTCACAAGTGGTCAGACTACTTTTACCTATAACAATAGTTATTATAATTTAACCAAAGAAAATTATTTTATTTGCAGTGATGCATGAATAAGATAAGCATCCAATGCCATCAGCCAAGTAAAAATAAAAATAATCATTATTCACTTTCAACTATTTATTTATTTATTTATTTATTATTATTTTTATTTTAAAAAAAAAAAAAAAAAAAAAACCTGGTCTTAACAGATTTTTCTAGCATTCGTCGATCAAACGATGTGTGATGTGTTGATGGCTAGGGTTGCAACTTGGATTTGAGTAAACATTAACCCTACCAATGTTCAGGCCTAGTTGCACAAGGTTGTCTGTGTCAGGTCGGGTTAGGGTTGGAAAACTCCAACCTAATAAATCAATTACATCCCAGTTGAGAAAATTTAGGTTTCGTTATGATGGGTGGGAAATAGTGAGGTTGGTTTTTGATGTAGAGCGGGTTGCGGACAGTTTCATGGCCAAGATGGATCAGAAAAGGCCCAGTCGGCGACAGAAGTGATCCAGACCATCGGACCTTAAATCGGGCATATCTCACAATCCGGAATGAGTTACCTGATGTAAAATATATGATTTTGGGGTAGAACGAGCTACTTTAGCCAACCAACCCTGTGATGTAGGGTTGCGATCCCCGGAATTGCGAAAAACCCCTGGATCGACAGTCATTTCCCTGTTTTAATTTCGTTTTTATTATAAATAGTAAGTTTTAGTTTGATTATAACTCTTCATTCGTCGGGCTTTAGGAGTTGCGCCCAACGTGAAAAGAGCTTAGAATAATTAGGAAAACAGTTTGGTGAAGCCAAATAGGACACTTACTATTTTTGGCCAAAAACCTTGCGCACTAGTAGACATCACGACTGTCTATAAATAGTAAGTTTACTATTTATAGTAAGTCGTGATTTCTAGGAGTTTTAGTTGTAGTTTGATTCTGATTTCTTTCCCATTACTTGGTACCCCTATTTAAAGGGTTGTGAACTCGTTTTTATTCATTCATTAATCAATTTCGAATTTATTAGAATTTATTTCTATTTTATGTTTTCTTTCCTCGTAGATTCGAGAAGTCTCTGTGAGGAGTCCAGAGAAGTTCCGTGGATTCGGAATACTTATCCTCTTGAGGAAGACGGTGCTCGACCTGACGGCCTCCGCTGCGTCAGTTTTGGTTGAGTGCAGATAAATCTGGATGAATTGGGGTTAGGCGCGCACTGAGCTGGAATTCGTGTCAAGTTGGGTCTGGCTGCAGGGTTAAGTCCTCTGAAGGCTGTATGGTGGACCCTCAAACCTGACACAGCTCACCTATGTAGAACCCCTACACATGCCACTCATGGAAGCGGTGCAATATTGGGTTGGGTCAGGTTCAAATGAGTAGTTGGTTGGGATCAGCTTAGAAAATGTGCCCAATTTAACTGAATGGTCAGGGCCTGGGTTGAACCCTATGTAACCGGATGACCCGCTCATATAGGTTGTCAGTGGGTTTCACATGTATACATCTGTAACCGTGAAGGACTGGACATTAATGCAGTTTCTATTCACCATTATTTTCAAGTTTTAACTGTCTATTAGGTGGCCAGTAACTCCAAGAAAAGTCCAAATTAATAATCATATATATATATATATATATATATATATATATATATATATATATATATATATAGGAATAGAAATATTAATCTTTCCTCATTGATAAAAATGTGTACGAGAATGTAGTCGTTCATCAGGTGGGTCCCACAATGTACCACTGCCTCTGGAGAAGGGCGTCCTGGTCTTCAGTTGGGCCACAAGTGGATATTGGATGTGGAACGCCTGGTCGGCCTTTTTAACTCTCCATTTCTTCATAGGCCACACCTACCTGGGAGCAGAACCCAAGATTAGAAATAGAAGCCTACCCAAAACTTCAAATCGTTTGGAAGAAGTGACGATCGAACCAGTTGACTTTCTAGAATTAGAGATGAACGGTTAGATATAAGTCCATAAAATGGTTGACCCCAAGTCTGATCATCCAACCGTTGAATCTTCACTGCATTAGCCATCCATTCTAGGGACAGCAAAAGAGCAGTTTGGATCTTATGCATGTATACCAGCGTGCATGAATATAAGCCATTGGATACAATATAGGATGATGTACCATAATGACGGTAGGACAGCACTCAGCGAGGGGCAAGCTGCATATATTAACCTTCTTCTGTTTTTTTTTATTAACATTCCCGATTTTCTACCTGTGATGGTCCATCATGCCCTATTGTATCATTTGCCGGGAGAGTGTTCTGCACATGCTATCTCCGGCCACCATTTTCCCTTGCAGGAAGCCCAGGCAGCAAAAAGCTAAGTGGGCCCACCATGATGTTTATATATATGACATCTACATTATCCGTCAATTGTGGTAGGTGATATGTTAAGCCATGAGTTAAAAAAGGCTATACGTGGGTTACAGCACAAGAAAAAATAAAAATGATCATCGAAGCTTAGTGGGCACCACCCAAGTTTTGGACCAGGCCTATTTGGTTTTTTATTCTTTTCATCCTGACTCGCCTAATGAATTGGTTGGATGGAATATAAAAGCTTTGTGGACCCACCATAGGCATTACTTTATCCTTCATTTGCGGTAGGTCATGTTAAGACATGAGTTCAAAAATAACTGATCTATAATTAAAGTTGTCCACAACACAAGAAAAATAGAAATGAAACAAAAATCATTGAAACTTTCTTCAGACTCATCCAAGTTTTGGATCAAACTGATATTTGTGTTTTTCCTTTTTTATTATCTTTGTTAACTTTTGAACAGGTTAGATTTCTAAAAAACATCACGGTGGGCATTAAGAAGGCTTCAACGGTGGGTATGAATCTTCATGCTGTTTTATGTGATGGGTCCACAAATCTGCCTAATTCTTTGGTTTATGCCTTAAAATTATATATCTAAATGGATGGACGTTGTGGATACAACACATACATCATAGTGGTCCATAGAACCTAGTGACGATAACTTTAGTAGCGAGTCTCCTTGCTGAACCTGTCAGTATCCAATCCGCCTCCCAAAGACACACCCACATTCACACGAGACATTTTCCACGCGCCAATCAAGGCACCTTTATTTCGTAACGTCACCCCACCATTCACTCTCCTAACATGAGATGTATGATCCTTCAGTGCTCCACATCACCTATAGTATATCCGACTATCTTAAATAATATCTCCACCGTTTATCCTATGAACCCCACCACAAATTGGCCACCAGGCAAAAAAATTCTGCCTTGATTGTACAATCCTATAATTTAATCAACCAACTTTTTCAATTGAATTTAAGCTATTTAGACAGTATGGTCCACTTAATGAGTGGACCGCTGTGATTTTTTCACTTAAATGATATTGACATATGGTCTAACTGATGTTACAGCCCTTTATAGAGTGGAATGGCAGAGATGCAAGTGAAGTCTTGGATGTATCCGATCATTTTTCATACTAGGGCTTGACACCTATGTTAATAGGTGCACCCCTCTCAAAACGGTGGTGACACTTCAAATGTACACATGGACCATGTTTGGGCACGAATGAAATATATAGGCATCTTATTTCTCCCTTGTAGGTTGGACCTCTGACTGTTTTACCTCTAGCTACCCATGACAGCTATTAATTGGAGGATTGCTGGATTCGTTTGAATTTGCATAAATTCTCTGCCTACAATGGTAGGCAACTGGATGATCTAGATGGAGATGGTTGTAGAATAGTCTATCATACTTTTTTAGCAAAAGGTTGATTATCGTGGCACGTAGTACTCATTTTTCTTCTTCATGTGAAAAGGATGTACATGTTATTTTACCGGTATAACTCATGCAGTACGTGACTATGTAAGCATCCAGTACTATATATATAGACCTTGACAACTTGATGCAAACGACACGTTCTCTTTCAATGTAATGCCAGTGTTATAGACCTTGACAACTTGATGCAAACGACACATTCTCTTTCAATGTAATGTCCTCCAGTACTATAGAGCTTGACAACTTGATGCAAACAACACATTCTCTTTCAATGTAATGCCCTCCGGTACTATAGACCTTGACAACTCGATGCAAACGACACATTCTCTTTCAATGTAATGCCCTCCAGTCCTATATATAGACCTTGACAATGTCAGGCAAACAACACGTCTTTCCTGCTAATAATGTACATCCCAAAAGGAAATCGAATTGCGTACTGAGTTACTCAGTGCGCTCTCATCATACTGAGTAAATTCTATTGGGCCCACCATAAATGCATGCGGTTTATCCACACCTAAAAAGCTCAAGTAGACCATATCATAATAAAAAGTAGAAGTATTGATTTCCACTGTTGAAACCTTTCTAAGGCCACCGGTGATGTTTATTTGTCATCCAACATGTTCATGAGATCAGACAAACATGGATAAAGGGAAAACACAAATATCAACTTGATCTAAAACTTTGGTTGCCCCCGAGAATTTTTCAACGGTAGATGTTCAATTCACACTGTTTCCCGTGGTGTGGTCCAATTGAGGTTTGGATAGGCTCTATTTTTAAGTTAAAGCTATAAAATTATGTGGTAAAAGAGATGGACGGAGTGGATACAATGCATGAATGACAGTGGGGCCCACAGTGTTTACTCAGTATGCAATCGGCTTCCTCCAAAAAGATGGTAAGCCCCACCAATAAGATGGACAGGAACAAAATTCAGGCTGACCGAGTCATTGCACTAGAAATTGATGGACAATCAACGGTTTAACTCAACATACAGTGGCTAACACAGTGATTCGATGAACCTGGTTTTTTGGAAATTTGCCATTTTGGTGATTTGGCCTACCATTTTCACAGTAATGTGGCTTGTTAATGGTAATCATGATGGTATTATCAACAAGTTAGTTGTAGGACCGTTGTGGGTGGGTGATCAGTTACCCATTCTCATATCTTGAACCATGCATGATATTTATTTAAGAACTAAAAGTGTGCCACGATTCATCTCCTTTAGTAAGCTTAAGCACATGTATGTATAATCTGTTGAGGATTTTGGCCTGCGGAATCACACAG
Organism: Magnolia changhungtana; assembly: GCA_030180095.1. Taxonomy (NCBI): domain Eukaryota; kingdom Viridiplantae; phylum Streptophyta; class Magnoliopsida; order Magnoliales; family Magnoliaceae; genus Magnolia; species Magnolia changhungtana. The sequence goes on along the minus strand of JASAUF010000061.1, from coordinate 271,822 downwards.
ATTTAGATCTAGGATAACAATCCAATGGTACCAAGTACACACAAGAGAACACAGATTTAACGTGAAAAACCCTTGCGAGAAAAAACCACGGCACAAAGCGGCAGATCTCCACTATGAAAATAGAAATTACAAAGAGAGGACTTACCCGATTCGAACAACCTCGAATCTCATCCTTGCTACACTCTTTAAAAACCCTAAAATCCTTTTAGGAAACCTTGAAACTCTTTTAGAAAGCCTTAGAATACATTTCAATCCCGCATACACTCATTTAAATAAGAATAGAAATAGGTAAAATCCAAATAGGAAACAAAATCCGCAAAATCTACGTTTCCGCAATTGCATTTGCGAAACTTATCGATGTCATCGAGCCACTCTCGATGACAGCTTCGATACCATCTGAAGGTCTCTCAATGATATCGGAACAAGACCGAAACTGTCCAGCAACTAGGAATAAAAAATACTGTGAATTATCGATGGCATTGAGACTCTATCGATATCATCGACAGACCAACAGACAGTTTTAAGACATCTGTCGATATCATCTAAAACCCTGTTAATATTATTGACAGACCACCAGACAAATTTAAGACATCTGTCCATAACATAATTTACCTAAAAATGACATTATTAAATAAAATATTATGGTTGTAGATGATCTGGACTTGGGCCCAACAAAATTGAAATTTTAAATAGGCTTGTCAAAACAGTTTAAAAAATCCCGATTTTTTCTTACTAGGCGTCTCTGTCGTGAGTCTTTATAAGGGAAAGTTGAACTTATTACTTCTAATATCTATGCCATCACAAGAATGTTTATGGTGGAATATCATGTGCTCCTGAGGAGCTTTCAGCTAAAAGCCCCTTTAATTTTTTTATTGGGAAATAGATGCAATGGTTTCATGCTCATGGAATTTTCATGCCTCTATGTCGTGTATGGTCCATATGGCACGTGTATTATGATCTGAACCTTGCAAATCCTGCTAGTACAACGTTTTCTTTGATCTGGTTATCCTAACTATTAAATAAATTATCTCTTCCTCACTAAATTTTGGCTGTTGAAGATTTTTGTATTTTGCTCCAACAACTAAAAGGGTAGGAATTTCATTCTATGGCCCACTTTCTATTGGAACCACATGATGAACAGTTCCCAATCTTATTCATCTAAGCCACATATGTTGCAACAACATGGATGCATCTAAGCCACAGTTCCCAAACTTATCCATCTTATCCATCTAAGCCACATATGTTGCAACAACATGTTAAGACATGAGTTAGATCTATAATTAAAGTTCTCCGCGACACAACAAAAATAGAAATGAAACAACTATCATTGAAACTTTCTTCAGACTCACCCAAGTTAATTGATTTTTTATTCCCTTCACTCCCGCTCGACTAATGAACGGGTTGGATGGAATATAAAAGTCATGGTGGGGCTAAGAAGGTTTTGACGGTAGGCTTCCCCAACCCCAGTGTTCATATGGTGTGGCCCACTTGAGTTTTGCATCAACAGCCTTATTTTTGGGCCATGTCCTAACACACAAGCTTGCAACTTGCAAAAATGGATGGAGTGGATTTCACATACATCCCGGTAAATAGAGCTTTTACTGCACTGGCTTTCCATCCTTTGCCAGCTAGATAATGGCGCCGGAAAGGAGAATCTAGTGGACTCGTATTAGATAGCTAAGCAATGGCTACGGAAGTGACGTCACCAAGTTCTATGGGTCTCACTATGATGTATGTGTTGTATCCACACGGTCCATCCAAATGGAGAGAACATTTTACGCCATGATGCAAAGAATGATACAGATCCAGAGATATAATGGACCCCACCATAGAAAACAATAGAGAGCGTGATGCCCACCGTTGAAACATTGCTAAGGTCCACTGTGATGTTTATTTGAGATCCAATCTGTTCATAAGTGGTCACAGACATTAAATAAGGGAAAACACAAATATCAGCTTGATCTAAAACTTTTGTGGCCCATAGAACTTTTTTACAGTGGGCATCAATCTTCCACTGTTTTCTGTGGTGGGGCCCACTAGAGATTTGGATCTGACTAATTCTTTGGCTTATACCCTAAAATTTTCTCTTCAAATGGATAGACGTCGTAGGTACAAAACATAGATTATGGTAGGACCTGCATAATTAGGTGACGTCACTTCATTAGCTAATCCGCTTCCACCAAGACCACTATTGAAGTGACGTCACCGAGTTCTATGGCCCCACCATGGTATGATTTGTATCCACGCCTACCATCCATTTGGAGAGATCATTTTAGGGTAAGATCCAAAGATTGAGTCACATCTAAAGCTCCATAGACCCCACCACAGAAAATAGTGGGGCCGGAGAGTGACACAACCATTAAAAACTTTTAGAGGCCACGGAAGTTTTCGATCAAGCTTATATTCTCTTCTTTAATGTCTTTTTTAGCTTTTGAACATGTTGGATTTTGAGAAAACATCACGGTGGGCCTTAAGAAGGTTTCAACGGTGGGCATCAATCTTCCTGCTATTTTTTGTGGTGAGTTCCACTGAGCTTTGTATCTACCTCATTCTCTTGGTTATGCCTTAAAATAATATCTATAATTGAATGGACGTTGTGGATACAACACATACATCATAGTGTAGTCCACAGAACTTGGTGACTTAACTTCAGCGGCGAGTCTTACCGCTCAACCTGTCAGTATCCAATCGCTTCCGCCATGACTGGCCCAAAGGCATGCCCACATTCAAGCAAGACATTTTCCATGCGCCAGTCAAGGCCCCTTTATTTCGTAACGTCGCCCACTGCTCGATCTCCTAGCATGAGATGAGTGATCCTTCGGTACTCCACATCACCTAAACAATATCTCGACCATTTATCCCGTGAACCCCATCAAAAATTGACCGCCACACAAAAAAATCTACCTTGATTGTACAATCCTATAATTTAATCAACGAACTTTTTCAATTGGATTTAAGCTATTTAAATAGTATGGTCCACTTAATGAGTGGACTCCTGTGATTTTCTCACTTAAATGATATTGACATATGGTATAACTGATGTTACGGCACTTTATAGAGTGGAATGGCAGAGATGCAAGTGAAGTCTTGGATGTGTCTGATGATTTTTCATATATGGGCTAGACACTTATGTTAATATGTGCACCCCCTCTCAAAACGGTAGTGACACTTCAAATGTACAAATGGACGAGCCATGATTGAGCATGTCTGAAATATTAAGCATCTTATTCTCCCTTGTATTTTGGACCTCTTACAGTTTTACTTCTACCTACCCATTTGATAGCTATTAATTAGAGGATTGCTGGATTCATTTGAATTTGTATAAATTCTCCACCTAAAATGGTACACAACTGGATGGTCCAGATGGAGATGGTTGTAGAATAGTCTATCATACTTTTTTAGCAAAAGATAGATTACCGTGGCATGTACTAGTACTTATTTTTCTTTTTCATGTGAAAAGGAAGTACATGTTATTTTACCGGAAGAACTCATTCAGTAAATGACTTTGTAACCATTCAAATAAGAAGTGTTCAAATCTCTTTCAATGCACTGGCGCCCTCCAATATTATAGACCTTGACAACATGATGCAAACGACATATTCTCTTTCAATGTAATGCCCTCCTGTACTATATACCTTGACAAAGGATGCAAGTTCAATGTAATAATGCCCTCCAGTATTATAGACCTCGACAACGTGATGCAAACGACACATTTTGAATCGTTTCCTAACGTCTTTCCCGCTAATAGTGCATCCAAAAAGATGGTAAGCCCCACCAGTAAGATTGATAGGAATAAAAATCAGGTTGACTGAGTCATTGCACTAGAAATTGATGGACAATCAACCGTCTGAATGAACATATAGGCAGCTAACACAGTGGTTGGATGAACCTGGTTTTTTAGAAATTTCTGATTGATGATCAGGCCTACCATTTTCACAGTACTGTGGCTTGTTAATGGTACTGATGGTATTATCAACAAGTTAGTTGTAGGACTGTTATGGGTGGGTGATCAGTTACCCATTCTCATACCTTGAACCATGCATGATATTTATTTAAGAACTAAAAGTGTAGCAGGATTCATCTTCTTTAATAAGTGCATGTATGTATAATCTACTTAGAAATGACATTATAAAATAAAATTTAAAAAATAAAATATTATGGCTGTAGATGATCTGATATTAGGCCCAACAAAATTGAAATTTTAAATAGGCCTGTCAAAACAGATAAAAAATCCTGGCTTTTTTTACCCGGCGTCAATGTCGTCGGTATTTAAAAGGGTAAGTTGAACTTTTTTACTTTCGTTATCCGTACCATCACAAGAATGTATGCGGTGGAATATCACGTGCTCCTGAGGAGCTTTCTGCTAACAGCCCCTTTAATTTTTTTACTGGGAAATAGATGCAATGGTTTCATACTCATGGAATTCCGTGCCTCTATGTCGTGTATGGTCCATATGGCACGTGTATTAAGACCTGAACCTTGCATATATACCCTGCCAGTACCACGTCTTCTTTGATCCGGTTATCCTAACTATTAAATAAATTATGTCTTCCTCACTAAATTTTGGCTGTTGAAGATTTTTGTATTTTGCTCCAACGATTAAAAGGGTAGGAATTCCATTCTGTGGCCCCCGCTTTCTATTGGAACCACATGATGAACAGTTCCCAATCTTATCCATCTAAGCCACATATGTTGCAACAACATGGATGTAGAGGATCAGAAATTATGAGGGATGAGAGGGAAAACAAAACAAAAATAAATTCCACATATGTTACATCCTGTCAGCCCCACTTCGCCAACAAAACAAAAATAAATTCCTGAGGTCACAAGTCTGAACGGTTTGGATGGTGGGATCAACATGACTGTTTCAAATTTGCACCCTCGACAACCAACCAACTGAATGAATGGCTCCAATTTTATCCAGGATTAAAGACAAAGACCTTCCCAAGCCTAATTTTTGAGGTGATCAATCATCAATGGTTACTGAAAAGCTTCTTTGCCATCTCAATACGAACTGTTTCAATTATTTTTACCTAGGAATATTTTGATACTCTGGTAGAACATGATTGTTGATACACACCCACCAAGAAATTGATCACATCACATAACCAATACAAATTAAACCACAGTTTCGAGTCAAGTCAACTTAGCGGAAAGTATTTTCAAGTCTTAAACTCTGAATTAGAGCCCAGATCAAATGATCATTAGAGTCAAAGATTGTACTGACTTCATCGATTAACTAAAACTAAGTAGATGATTGATGGACACATAATAGACGGCTAAAATGAAGAACAGCCCTAATTCAGGAGAAGTGTCCTGTGATGACAGGCTGGTATACATGGTTCAACCAATCTGATTTTTTTTGGATTTTGAATATCTACCATAGGTCCAGCCAGTTGGGACAGTTGAATTTGAGTACATGTATGTATGTCACGTATATAAATTCTAAATACGTGTGCATATGAACCTAACACATATTACAGAGTATTGCACCCTCATCCATAGCTCAAGTGGTAGACTGAGTGAAGATACCTCGTTTCAACAAGAGGTCTTGGTATTGATTCCTAGTAAGGGTGGCTAACACTGGAGCGTGAACTGACAATGCGGTGTACTAACAAGCTAACCTAAAATAAACAAAACTAAAAATATATAATTATAAATAAATAAATAAGTTGATCGAGAATCGGGTTGGTCCAACCTCAAGAAATAATGGGGATGAGGACACCCAATATTTAAAAACCTTCCAGATTGTATGTGGGGCCAGCTTATTTTGGATATGCCATCTAAACGATTAAGAAATGAATCCAAGCAGTGTGAATGGACACCCAGTAAGTAGGCCAGTCTTATAGAAATGATTTTACATGGGGTGCCCCACCTGACTTTTGTGTCAAACTGATGTTTACAATCCGCCGAGAATATATATATAGGAGGTAATGCACACATGATCGGATGTCAACAAAATATCAGAGTGGGTCCCACACGTTAATTTATACATCAATGGTGGTCCCCACACGTATTTGCATGTTACCTTTAAAGCAGAAACGGTCATATAGATTTGACCTGGTTGTTTGTTTACACTCGGATTAGATAGCGACCCCTCATTGCCAAAAAGTGTGGGCCCCACCATAATGAATGTGTTTTATCACTACTATCCATCCATTTTTACAGCTAATTTTAAGTCATGAGCCCAAAAGTTAAGACGTTCACATCCATGACATCCATGATGTATGTGTTTCATACCCACTATCATCAATTTTTCCAGCTAATTTTAGGACACGAGATCACATCAGTGATAAACTGAAAAGGGATTGATTTGCACCCACTATATTAAAAAATTTCTCATGGCCATGGAAGTTTTAGATCAAAATGAAGTTTTTTTTATTTTTTTTCATCATTCACATCTAGGTGTTTGTGAGGTAATAATAAAGAGATTAGATGAAAATAAACATTAGATTGGGTGTAGGAAGTTTTTAATGGTAGGCGTTCAACCAACACTACTTCTTATGGAGTGCACTAACTTAGATTTGGATGTGACTCATTTTTGGGTTCATGCTCTAAAATGTGCTGTCAAAATGGATGGATGGCATGGATAAAACACATGCATCATTAAGGACCCACTACGGAATCCAAGCTGGCAAATGGTTGATCACTGAAAATTTCAATCCGAACAGAGGAGAGGGAGACGTGTCCCTATCGGAGGTCTTGGTCAGTTTTCTTGTCGCATACTTAGGTCACGGGCTATGTCCACGTGTGTGGGTCCCACCCCCTTCACAAAGAAAAAGGGAAATGAACGTGTTCCATCTGTGAACACGAGTCATCTCCATCCTGGCGTAGTAACCGCGTTGATTCTTCTTTCCGTACTTGGACGGCTGCGACGACCGGAGGGATTAGGTACGGTCCCGGCCTTAGCCTTTATCGTGTGACCCACCTCGACGTATATATTCAAAATCTACGTCGGCCATACATTTTTCCGTATCATTTTAGTGCATGACCCCGGAAATGAAGATTCAAATTCAAGCCGACCATGCTAGAGGAAGCACCGTTGATTGAACACCCCACCATTAAAAACTTGGTAAGGCCTATGTAATGTTTTTGTTGTTTTCTTTCCATCTAACCTGTTGATAACTTAAAAAAATCTGTATGAACGGAAAAAACAGGAAACTACTCCGTATGGCGCCAGCGATTGAAAGATTCACCGATGAGTCGCCAAGGCGCCTCGTCTTCAGACTAATGATGACCAGGAGGAAACTTGACCCGATAAAGTAGGTCCGACGCTAAAGCGTCGGATCTCATGAAAGAACGAAACGCACGACTAGCTAGAGGCTACTCACTAGCTCGGCTCAAACCGTAAACATGATCGCTGCTTGATGAAGACATGTAATCACTCTGACTGGGGCCTCATCTGCCAACAGGGCCGAGCCGAATCCAGATCCCGAAGTGAGCGTTCCATAAGCTAAGCTTAGAAACTACCATAAGTGGACATGGCTAGTTACTTCGCTCGCATATAAGCATGATGCGTATAATATCCTGCATGATCCTTGAATTACGCACAGTATCCCCACAATTCAAAATTTCCACTGAGTAAATCGTGCCGAGATTGACGGATCTCGACCGTCCAATAGATAGGTATAAATACCAGAAGACCCTATTGCTACAGGTACGCAATATCTGAAACTCTACCTCGACTCTTCAACTTAGACCCTAATTCCCTTAACCTGACTTAGGCATCGGAGGGTCCCCCGGCTTAGCCAGGATCTCCTTTGCTCACCTCTTGTGCAGGACCAAAGCTCATTCGAGGAGCAATACGCGGAGAGGGGTGTGATCCGGATTTTGACCTCAACACATATTATCCAAAACTCTTCTAGAAAGGAAGGAGGTTTTAATGTTCAATCACCACTTCTTATGTTATGGTCTTCTTGACATTTGGATCCAGTTCATTTTTTATCTCATTCCTTAAAAATTACTTTTCAAAATGGATGGACGGCGTGGATTTATAATATATACATTAATATGAGCCCTATGGTAAGGGCTGTACCGTTTTCGGTGTGATCGGGGACGCACTTAATCCGCTCCAAATGGTCGCACCCGCGAATGTTCCTTTCCCTCCTCACGCGTAACGCGGAAACAAAGGAATCTCAGGAACTCGTTCCGTACACGCTAGCCTTCAGTTTCGTCCTAGATGTTTTGCCCCATGTGGCCCAAAGGTAAAGGCAATCAGACGACTGTAGCCGTCCATCTCATGCGAACTGCTATTGATGTACGGTTAACCAAGGATCAAGGCGAACAAATAATTGTGACCGCTGATATATATCATTTAGTGTAGATAGTTAAGAGTAAAATTGTCAGAGGTCCATTTTTACGTTCAAAAATTAAAGCTCCGGATCATATTTTCAATGTGATCATTGTAACATGACCCTTTCAAAGTAGGATCTGAAAAATGAGCGGATCCGATCAGTGAAAAATCCAAGTATGTTGGCCCATGTGTGGAACAAATACCCCATGTGGCCCAGTCGCGACGGAGGGAAAAAATAAGCACGATTCTACGTTAATATAAACAGAGTCTGATGTCTGTTATAAGAATCACTGCCTACACAAAAAGAAGTAGAGAGAGAGAGAGAGAGAGAGAGAGAGAGAATGGCAACTATATTTCAATCACACCTCTTCTTCACCATTCTTCTCCTCTTGGCTTCCCTTCTCGATTATTCAAAGGCTTACGGGGTGGAAAGTGAGAGCTACCATGTCATTCAAGTCACTTCTCTATTGCCCAAAAGAAGCTGCTCTAAACCCTCAGGTGCTTGTTTTCATGGTTTTTCACCATTCTTCTAATATTCCACTTCTCTTTTATACAATTCATATTTATTTTTATTTTTATTTTTGCTATTTCATCTCTAAGCCTGTCATAATTCATTGAGTAATCATCTACACCATCTTAGTCTTGTCCTAGATACTTGGGATTGGCATTAGGAATCCTATTTCACCAATTAATCACTTTTAAATTAAAATTACTAGGCTGCAATTCTTCTTATCATCCCTTCTATCCGCCTCCATCCAAGTCTTTTTAGGTCTTCTTCAATTATTAGCTGAGCAAACGTCAACTTTCGTCTGCATATACATGTGCTTATGTATGCACTTTCATTTCAGCCAGTTTCTTACACATTCTTACCACATTTTAAATAATTGGATGATCAAAAAGTTATATTTTTACACAAATGATTTGAATAAATTATATATATATATATATATATATATATATATATTGATCATATAATGTTAGATAATCTTTTTGTACAATACTTGACATAAAGAGTGACAGAACCTGTTAAAACTTAAAATGGTCAGTGACATATACAACATTATGGCATATGCATACATGCTAATTGATATATTGTGAAGTACTTCAAAATTGATGGTGACACATGTGGTTGCTTAGGTGCGTAAACAGAAATGATCGCTCATGTACAACATTTATCCAGCAAATGTACATTTGAGGAATCATTAAATTTTTGAATGTATTAAATATGGCTTTTAATAGGGATGGTCTATCATATATATATATATATATATATATAATCAAAGATGAATCATCGTGGCTTATTTTAATTACATGTAGTACTCATTTTTCTCTTTCATGTGAAAAGGGAGTAGATGTTGTTTCACGGGTATAACTCGTGAGTACATGACTTTGTAAGCATCCAAACAACCACCTTGTTATAAATTCTCATTCAATGTAATGCCCTCCAGGATACGACAGATAAACGACACTTTTTGAGTCATGTCCTACTGTCTTTCTTGCTAATAATGGCATCCAAGAAGATGGTAGGCCTCACCAATAAAATTGACAAGAATAAAAATCAGGCAGATCGACTCATTGCACTAGAAATTGATGGACAATAGACGTTCTGACTCAACATTTATATAGGTGGCCGACACGGTGATTGGATGAACCTGCTTTTGGAAAAATGTGATTTTGGTGAGGCCCACCATTTTTACACTACTGTAGCTTGTTAATGGTAATGATGGTATGACCAAGAAGTTAGTTGTAAGGCCGTTGTAGGTGGGTGATCAGTTACCCATTCTCATATCTTGAACCATGCGTGATATTTGTTTAAGGAAATAAAAGTGAACCAGGATTCATCTCCTTTAATCAGCACATATATGTATAATCTACCTGGAAATGACATTATAAAATAAAAATAAAAGAATAAAATATTATGGCTGTAGCTGGTCTGGGCCTAGGCCCAACAAAATCAAAATTTTGAATATGCCTCTAAAAACAGTTCAAAAATAATCTGGGCCAAAGCCACATTAGGCCTAGCACGTTGACAGCTTTAAGAAGTACCCATCATTGATCAAGGACTCGCCACGTTGTATGCGACTTGTCCAAGTGGACCCAATCGAGTCATATTCAGTTAAGCACCATGAGTCAGTATGGAGAACAGTGGGTTGATGAGCCCCAACTTAGCTCACCATTTTTTATTTTTTTTTTCATTTTTTACTAATTTCTAAGAAAAAAATATTTATTTAAACACTAATTCGGTGCATAATTCTATAATGGAAAATTTTCATCCAAACATGCACACCAAACCAATGTTGATTAGACATTTCACTAAATTGAAATGTAAACGTATCAACATTACATTAATTTTACCTGGCTTATTCATTCATGGGGCGTGGGTTCGGTGGATTCCATATAGTGAGGACCATCTTGATGCACTCGTAGTGTATCCATGCCATTTATTTATAAAACTCATTTTAGAGCATGATCCCAAAAATGAAGCAGATCTAAATCCCTGGCGGACCATAATACAAGAAACAGTGGTAATCGACTATTAAAAACTTATATCATGGGCCACAAAAGTTTCGGATAAAAAGTTTATATTGTTGTGGTCTCTTCATCCTGATCTTTGTGACCTTATCAACAGGTTAGATGGAAAATAAATATTCTGGCGGACCCCACAAAGTTTTTAATGATGGGAATTCAATCACTATTGTTTCATATGGTATGGTCCACTTAAAGATTTGGATCTACTTCATTTTTGGAATCTTGTCCTAAAAGTAGCTATCAAAATCCATAGACTGTATATGTAAGGAAAATACATGAACTTGAGCCCACAGTTAGGGATCCAACCAAACAGTGTATATAATTCGCAGTCCAAACAGTCTCTAATCTAAATAATAAAGGTGGGCCCCACCACATCATCATTTTATTAAGACCGAGGGTGTTTTGGTAATTTCAGGTTTTAATCAGACGGGACTGAAAATAGTCCATCGGCGCGGACCATGCTCACCTTTTGGGCAGGAGAAAACGAGCACGCGAGAAATACTTATGCAGGACCAGTCTCGAGTCGACTCGCTTATGTCTCGAATCTCAGGTAATTCCCAAAGAATCCAAGCTCAGGACACGACACTCCCCGCTCAACTCGGCATCTCACTAGGTACTCAAAACTACATCGTGACCGTCGGATTCGGCACACCAGAAAAGAAACTTTCAATTGCGTTCGATACCGGCAGCGATTTCACTTGGATTCAATGCAGCCCCTGTCCATTCAAATGCTACTCCCAGCAAGAACCCCTCTTCGATCCATCCCAGTCAACTTCCTACCGCAACGTCTCATGCGACTCGCCTCAGTGCGCTCAACTCGATTCAGCAACTGGAAACCCTCATAGCTGCTCCTCGACCTGCCAGTACACGATCCAGTACGGCGATGATTCAAGCTCCTCCGGTTCTTTTGCATTAGAGACTCTGACTCTTACACCCTCCGACGTAATCCTCAATTTCCCATTTGGGTGTGGCTATGACAACCAAGGACTCTTCGGCAGTACCGCTGGATTGCTAGGACTCGGTCGTGATCCGTTGTCTTTGGTATCTCAAACGGCTCAAAAATACAATCGAGTTTTCTCTTACTGTCTCCCATCCTCCCCATCGAGTTCGGATGGCTATCTCAAGTTCGGGTCTGACGCCATCACCTCCTCCAACCTCAAATTCACGCAGATGGGAACAAACCCAAAAGCACCCTCCTTCTATTTCCTCACCATGATCGGAATACGCGTTGCAGGAGAAGATTTGCCAATCCCGGCATCAACGTTCGCAGATCCCGGCACTATTATCGATTCCGGAACCGTCATCACCCGGCTGCAACCAGCGGCCTACATGGAACTGAGGTCGGCTTTCCGGAAGTCGATGTCGAATTACACGATGACTTCAGAATACGAGATATTCGACACATGCTACGATTTCAGTGGGCTTGAAACCGTGAATGTGCCGAAGATAGTGTTGCTTTTCCAAGGGGATGTTGAGGTGGAGGTGGACGTGGTGGGTATCTTTTACCGGGCGACCGATTCGCAGTTTTGTCTAGCGTTCGCAGGAAATAGGTATACTGATAGTCTGGGGATTATCGGAAACAGGCAGCAGCGGACAATCAATGTGGTCTACGACATGGGTGGTGAGAAGGTTGGGTTTGGCGCTGGAGGTTGCAGCTGATTAGGAAATAAGGAAAAAAGGCTTGCTATTCTCATATATTGGTGTAATTTAGGAAAGTAAAGAGCTTTCTAATTCGTTCTAGGGTTTCGATGGCATAGCTGATTCGAGGCTTGTTCGAATAAGGTAATATGTTTTCATGGTGCATTATTGTCTCTTTGTACGGTAGTTTTTTCTCGCAAGAGATTTTCTTTGTTTAATTTGAATTGTTTGAATTTGAACTTGTTTATCCAATTAGAGTACTTTGCTTGATTCGATTCTATAGGCTTCCACGGTTCCCCAACACTTTAAACTTAAGCTCGACTATGAGAACTTTTGGATGGTGTTCATCCTAGCTGCACTTCAGCATTGGCTGCTTGTTTCTACCAGCAGTCTGGATTTTGTTGGGCCAGCAGCTGCAGCGCATGCTTCACCTGCTTCAATTCCAGTGCAACATCAACATATATATATGTATATATATATATATATATATATATATATATATATATATATATATATATATATATATATATATATATATATGTATATATATATATATAGAGTCATGCTCCCCCATGCGATGCAATCCCATAGGCACGTGCAAATTTTCACCTTTATCTAAAATTTTGGTCGGCCACGATAGGAAATGTAAATCTGGGAACGGTCCATATGATGTTTTAATCCCATGAAACCTCACGTGACAAATTTTCACCATGATCTAAATTTTGGATCCAAATCACGGGTGGGTTCTCACAAAGCAAATATCACGAACCAACAAATCAAGGGAGGAAACTGTTTTCATTTTTCATGGCCCATCAAAGTTTTAGATCAATGTAAAACTTAAGCTCGGGGGGTTTCACGAGGTGCTGCTTCACATGAACGGTTCAGATTTTAGATCCAAATCACGTATGGTGGGTTCTCAAAAAAGTTTGTACATATATATTACGTACGAACTAGTTCGCAGGTGTCATGCTCCCCTGCGCACCTACGCATGTACGCACCTTTGCACACATGCCATGGGTGTGTAATCTGAACAGTCCATGTGATGCAGAATCCCATGAAACCTCACGTGGCAAATTTTCACCCCGATCTAAAATTCTGAACCCTGTTTTTATTATTATTTTATTTTTAATTAAATGGATGCATAGACCTTTTTCCAATCAATAAAATTAAGGTTGCCTCCCTTTGTCAAAAGAAAAAGATTGACAGTGCGGGTGTGCAAGATTTTTAATTAAAATTTTCAAATTAACCAAGTTTACCATCTACACCTAATTAATGGCTGATTCCGGATGCATTACAAAGCTTTATAGCTTAAGAGCTTATCCTTTAATGTGATGTGTACCGTATATAAGAAAGATGAGTCACCACCATTTTTGAAAAGGTCATTAACTATCAGCGTTCCTTACTATCCTGTAATTATTTGATATAACCTGCATGGACAATAATCCGTTCATATAAAGGCTTCTGTAGAGCCCGCTATGATGTATCTGTTTATCCACGCTACCCATTTATTTTATTATATTATTTTAAGGTATGAGCACAAAAATGAGTCAAATTATCTAATACTCAAGTGAACTATATAAGAGATTACTTTGCATTTAAGGAAACTTTTGAGTTTAATGTTTCAAACATTTATTGCAATCCAAACTCACTATTTGGTATGTCCATGAGAGCGTTGGATCTATCTCATTTTAGACTCAATACTTTAAAATGATACGAAAAATTAGATGGGCAAATTGGATAAACAAATACAACCCCAAAAAACACCTAGATCCATAACTCAAGTGGTAGACTGACTGAAAGATACATTGTTTCAATACTGAGGTCTTGGCATCGATTCCCTAGTGGGGGTGGCTAACAGTGAAGTGTGATCTTACCGTGGGTGTACTAACAAGCTAACAAAAAAAAACAAAAACAAATACAACCCCAGTACATTATGGATTCCCCCTCTCAGTCATTCTCTATGGAGGGATCCATAAGGTCTTCTTCAGAAAAGACAAAGCCATTCTAAAATCTGAAATAGGGCTTTTCAACTTGGGTGGCCCACCTTGGTCATGGATTAGATTGATTTGGGCCAATGGCCAAGTTTGGTAGGACATGCACAACGGTTGATGGTATTCTGGTTTCTAGCTCTGTTCTCTCTGTTGTGCTGGTGTGGTGGCTCATCTCTCCCTGAAAATGAACTCCATTACAAATTTATTTACTTTTATCTTCCTTTTTTTACACACCCACATGCTCGTGGGATTTCACCACATATGGGTACTCAACCCTTGAACTAGTGTTGAAACTCTTGTGAGATTACCACCGCGGGAAGAGTAAGAACTCTATTACATATGGCTGGAAGAGACTGCGGTGCAATGGCTAAAATGGGGGAGCGGATTAGGTGTGGCCCCAGCCTCACCCAAGATGGTGTGGCCCTTACAGTGGAGCCCACCTTCATGTATTTAATCCATATCCACTGTCCATTCATTTTGCTAGATCATTTTGGGCATCGGCGCAAAAATGAAGAAGATCTAAATCTCAAGTGCACGGTACTATAGGAAACAGTGGTGATTGAATGCTCCACCGTTAGAAACTTCCTAAGGTCCACCCTAATATTTTGGTAATGTTTATTTTCCACCTAACCTATTAATAAGGTCACAAAAACCTAGATGAAGGAAAAACAACAAATATCATATTGATCCAAAATTACTTTTGTGGCCCATAGGAAGTTTTTAATGGTCAATCACCACTTGTTTCACTTAGTATAGTCCGCCTGAGATTTGAATTTGTTTGATTTTTTTTTAGCTCATTTCCTAAAATAATCTGGAAAAAACAAATGGACTGTGGGTATATAATACATACATCAATGTGGGCACCATGGAAGGGCCACACTTTCTTGGGTGAGCCCAGGCCCACCTAATCAACTCCCACTCTTTCCATGGTGTCAAGATTGCCGCTGCTCTTAAACTCTGCCTGCTAATCATAGAAAGGGAATCGCAGATCATAATTCAACGGATGAAAGTAGGTAGGCCCATATGATCCTAGCAGCATTCCGGCATTGGCTGCTTATTTCTTGCAGCAGTCTGTATTTTGGTGGGGCAGCAGCTGCAGCACATGCTTCATTTGCTTCAATTCCATTGCAGCATCAGCAACAGATTTGTTGGACTTGCAGAAGCTGTTTCCCATTCAATATTCTTCCAGCCGGCAGCAATGGGCCCCTTATTTTTATTGGTTTTGTTTGTTTTTTTTATGCTCTTTGTTCTCTTGTGTTGTGTAGGTTCAGTATTTCATTGGATATATATATATATACAGGGAAAAGGTACTATGCGCCCAGAGCGTAAAGCAGTAGTCCGTGAGGTCGAGCTGTGTGGGCCCCACCGTGATGCTGTTCGAAGATCCACACCGTCTACCAGATGCATGAGCCCAGGGTGGGCCCACATGGCCCAAAATCAACTGTCCACGTAACTCAGGTGGACCATATCATCGGAAAACATAAGTATACATGCAAAAATATGTAAACGTACTTGGTGGGCCCCACCTGAGTTGTGGATACCACCTGAAACCTGGTCTAAAATTACATTCAAGTGGGAAACACATGATGGACGGTGTTGATCATCAAAAAACATCTCGAAAGGTCCCCACAAATGGTTTTGAATGTTTCAATGGTGCACGGCCCCTCTCAACTTCTGTATGTGGTGTGGCCCACAAAAGTCACGGATTGACTTGATTTTCAGCCGTGTGGGCCCCCTCTGGAATGGTGTATCTTACTGAGGGGGTAGACTTTCGAACGGCATCACGGTGGGGCCCACATCAACTTGACCTCACGAACAACCGCTTTACGCTCGAGCGCATAGTACCTTTTCCCATATATATATATATGTATATATATATATATATATATATATGGATATGGGAAAAGGTGCTATGCGCTCGAGCGTAAAGCGGTCGTCCATGAGGTCGAGTTGTGTGGGCCCCACCGTGATGTCGTTCGAAGATCCACACCGTCCACCAGATGTGCGAGCCCAGGGTGGGCCCACACAACCCAAAATCAACCGTCGTGAGGAGCCATGTAACTCGAAAGCGCATAGTACCTTTTCCATATATATATATATATATATATATATATATATATATATGGGAAAAGGTACTATGCGCTCGAGCGTAAAGCGGTCGTCCGTGAGGTCGAGCTGGGTGGGCCCCACCGTGATGCCTTTTAAACATCAACACCGTCCACCAGATGCAACATTTCATGGTGGGCCTGTACGGCCCAAAATCAAATCAATCTGTGGCTTAGGTGGACCACACCATCTAAAACCATAAGTATACATGTCAAAAACATATAAAAGCACTGGTGGGACCCACCTGAGTTTTCCATGCACCTGAAACTTAGTATAAAATCATTCAAGTGGGATACACATAATGGATAGGTTGATTTGCAAAAACATCTCGGTGGGCCATCAAAAATGGTTTTGAATGTTTGAATGGTGCACGGCCCCTCTCAACTTATGTACGTGGTGTGGCCCAATAAAGTCACGGATTGACTTTATTTTCGGCCGTCCAGGCCCACCATGGAATGGTACATCTGGTGGACGGTGTTGATGTTCGAAAGGCATCATGGTGGAGCCCACCCAGCTCGACCTCACGGACGACCGCTTTACGCTCGAGGGCATAGTACCTTTTCCTATATATATATATATATATATATATGGGAAAAGGTACAATGCGCTCGAGCTCACGATAAGCTTATCGTGAGATCGAGCTGTGTGGGCCCCACCGTGATGCGTGTCAACCATCAACACTGTGTATATATATATATATAGGAAAAAGTACTATGCCCTCGAGCTCACGATAAGCTTATCGTGAGATCGAGCTGTGTGGGCCCCACCGTGATGCGTGTCAACCATCAACACTGTGCATTTGATGGGTACCCTTTAAATTATGGGACATCCCAAAAATCAGCCATATACGGAACTCAGGTGGGCCATACCATCTAAAATTATGTGAAGACACCATTAAAACATATAAAAGCACTTGATGGGGCCCACCTGAGTTTTGCATGCACCTGAAACTTGGTTTGAACCCTCATTCAAGTGGGACACACATAATGGATGGGCTGGATTTGCAAACCACATCTCGGTATGCCCTCAAAAATGGTTATGAATGTTTTAATGGTGTACGGCCCCCTCTCCACTTCTGTATGTGGTGTGGCCCACACGAGTCACGGATTGACTTGATTTCCCACGATGGAATGGTGCATCTAACTGATAGGGTAGATGTTCGAAACACATCACGGTGGGGCCCACACAACTCGACCTCATGGGACGGAGCATTGAACTCGAGCGCATAGTATCTTTTCCCTATATATATATATATATATATATATATATATATATATATATATATATATATATATATATATATATATGGAAAAGGTACTATGCGCTCGACCTCATGATAAGCCCCATGAGGTCGAGCTGTGTGGGTCCCACCGTGATGCGTTTCGATCATCAACACCGTGCATTTGATGGGTACCCTTTAAATTATGAGATAACCCAAAAATCAGTCGTATACGGAACTCAGGTGGGCCATACCATCTAAAATTATGTGAAGACACCATTAAAACATATAAAAGCACTTGGTGGGGCCCACATGAGTTTTCCATGAGCCTGAAACTTGGTCTGAACCCTCACTCAAGTGGGACACACATAATGGATGGGCTGGATTTGCAAACCACATCACGGTGGGCCCTCAAAAATGGTTATGAATGTTTTAATGGTGCACGGCCCCTCCACTTCTGTATGTGGTGTGGCCCACACAAGTCACAGATTGACTTGAATTTTTTGAGACCTAGGCCCATGATGGAATGATGCATCTGACTGATGGGGTAGATGTTCGAAACGCATCACGGTGGGGCCCACACAACTCGACCTCATGTGACAGACTATATATATATATATATATATATATATATATATATATATATGGGAAAAGGTATTATGCGCTCAAGCTGATTTTAACGCCCCATGAGGTCGAGCTGTGTGGGCCCCACCGTGATGTGTTTTGAACATCTACCCCATCAGTCAGATGCACCATTCCATCGTGAGCCTAGGTCTCAAAAATCAAGTCAACTCATGACTTGTGTGGGCCACACCACATATAGAAGTGGGGAGGGGCCGTGCACCATTAAAACATTCATAACCATTTTTGAGGGCCCACCGAGATGTAGTTTGCAAATCCAGCCCATCCATTATGTGTGTCCCACTTGAATGAGAGTTCGACCAAGTTTCAAACGCATGCAAAACTCGGTGGGCCCCACCAAGTGCTTTTATATGTTTTAACTGTCTTCACATAATTTTAGATGGTATGGCCCACCTGAGTTCCGTATACGGTTGATTTTTGGGTTATCCCATAATTTAAAGGGTACCCATCAAATGCACGGTGTTGATGGTCGAAACACATCACGGTGGGGCCCACACAGCTCAACCTCACGGGAGCTTATCATCAGCTCGAGCGCATTGTACCTTTTCCCATATATATAACCTCACGGGAGCTTATCATCAACTCGAGCGCATTGTCGGTCTCCTACAAACTGTATCGCACAAAATTTATGTGCGAGCCTTCATGCACGCCGTAAGATGAAGAGAGCGGCTAGGATTCCACTGCGTTGCGAAAGAAAGAGTCTTCGAAAAAAAGACTCTCTCTTATCCTCACGCCAAGAGAGGCGGATTAGCTACTGCCATGTTGAGCAGCGAGACCTAAGTGACGTCACCAAGTTTTGAGGGCCCACCTTGATGTATTTGTTGTATCCACACCGTCCATCTAGTTTTAGAAATCATTTTAGGACATGAGAAAAAAAAATGAGCATATCGAAAGCTGGAGTGGACCCCACCACAGAAAACAATAGGGAGAGAGACACCCACTGTTGAAACCTTCCTAAGGTCCACTCTGATGTTTATTTAAGATCTAACCTATTCATAAGTTAACTTAGACATTAGAGAAGGGAAAACACTAATATCAGCTTGATCGAAAAACTTTTGTGGCCCTTAAAAGTTTTTAATGGTGAGCGTCACTCTCTCCATTGTTTTCTATGGTGGGGGTCCACTCCAGCTTTTGATCTGATTCATTCTTTGACTCATGCCATAAAACGATTTCTACAAATGGATGGACAATGTGGATAGAACACATACATCATAATGAGGCCCACATAATTAGGTGATGTCACTTCAATAGCAAGCCTACTCAACTAGTCAGTTTTGGACGGGGATTGCATCCTACCCCCTGGATAGGCAGGGCTTTGTGAGGTGGATAGTAATGTTTAGATGCCATAAGCAACCCTACGAGGTCGACAGTAATATTTACATGACATCCGCACCGTTCATAACATCATTTCTAATGAAATAACTAAAAACAAAAATATTATCTTGATTCAAAACTTATGTGGCCCCATGAATATTTAAACCATGGGCATTCAATCCTCATGTTTTCAGTACACTTGAGTATTGGATCGAGCTCATTTTTTACCCCTTGTCCTAACATGATCTCAAAAAATGGATGAATGGGATGGATTTCTCAAAAACATCACGGTGCACCCTACCTAGGTTCTTGCATAGGAACTTGATGCAAAAGGCTTTGGTAAGAGGGAAACGGGTTGGCCGGTAACCGACTAGCCAATGGCTAGTGGTCAATGCTCTGTGAGCCCCACCAAGATATGTGTGTTTCATCCATTTAGTCCACCCATTCTTTTATATCATTTTATGGTATGAGCCTAAAAATGAGGTTGATTCAAATCTCGAGTGGACCGCAAAGTGTTGATTGAACGCCCACCATTAAAAACTTCTTGGGGCCACAAGTTTTGGATCAAGCTGATATATAATTTTTCACTTCTTCCAAATTTGTATGACCTAATCAATAGGTTAGATGTCAAATAACCATTATAGAGGCCTACGAGGTTTTTAATTGTGGACTTTCAATCAAATTTCTTTTCCATGATGTGGTCCACCTGAGGTATAGATCCACCTCATTTTTGGCATCAAGATATAAAATTATATTTAAAAATGGATGGACGGCATGGATAAAACTCATACATTATTGTGAGGTCCATATAGAACCGACCACTAGCCACCTGGTTAGTGGCAGCGTTCTAGCCAAACCACTCAGAAGTTTGGATTGGAAGCGGATTGTGTGCTGAGTAACTCAGTACCCTAAGTGTACTAAGTAAAATCTATGGGGCCCATCGTGATTTATGTATTTTATCCACTCCGTCCATCCATTTTATCATATAATTTTATTGCATGAGTTCAAAACTTAAGCCTATAAAAATCTTAAGTAGACCACATCATAGGGAAATAGTATGAATTGAATATCTACCATTGAAAAATTCTTGGAGGCCACAAAAGTTTTGGATCAAGTTGATATTTTAGTTTTCCCTCCATCCATGTATTTGTGATCTTATGAACGGGTTGAATAACAAATAAACATCACTGTGGGCCATAGGAAGATTTCAACGGTGGAAATCATTATTCTCACTGTTTCCTGTGGTATGGTCCACCTGAGCTTTGGATATGGTTCAATTTTGGGCTCAACCACTATAATGATCTAGAAAAACGGATCGATGGTGTGGATAAACCAAATACATTCACTGTGGACCCAACGATAAGAGTGTACTGAGTAACTCAGACGCAATCCGATTTCGTCTAGATCAGACGTTGTACCACACACGAGTGGAAACGGATTGGCTACCCCCGCCACTAGCCATGTGGGCCCCACTATGAAGTATGTCTTTTATCCATGCCCTTCATCCATTTTTTAAAGATCATTTTAGAGCTTAATACAAAAAATGAGACGGATATAAATCTAACGTGGACCACACCACAAGAAAACAATAGTGATTAGATATCCACCATTAAAATCCTACTAAGGCCCACTGTACTGTTTATTTGACATCCAATCTGTTGATTAGGTCATACAAACCTGGATGAAGGGAAAAAGACAAAGATCAACTTGATACAAAACTTTTATGGCCCCCAAAAAATTTTTAATAGCCTACATTCAATCAACACTGTTTCAATCTCTCCCTATTGTTTTCTATGGTGGGGTATACTCCAGCTTTCGATATCTTTTTCTCATGTCCTAAAATAATCTCTAAAACTGGATGGATGGTGTGGATAAAACAAATACATCAAGGTAGGCTCACAAAACTTGGTGATATCACTTCGCTACTCAACTTAATAGTAGCTAATCTGCCTCCCTCTTTCTCGACGCAATGGAATTCCAGCCGCTCTCCTCATCCTCCGGCGTACATGAAGGCCCTTGCGGTATGGTTCGTAGGAGACCGGCACTCTCTCTCTCTCTCTCTCTCTCTCTCTCTCTCTCTCTCTCTCTCTCTCTCTATATATATATATATATATATATATATATATATATATATTTGCGTGGCCTTTTTTATTATTAAATGAATGTATGGACCAATTTCCAATAATAAAATTAAGGTTGCTACCTTCTGTAAAATAATAATAATAATAATAATAATAATTAATAGAATTAGCCATAATGATGTAGAGCAGGTCGCGGACAGTTTCATGGCCAAGATGGATCAACAAAGGCCCGGTCGGCGACAGAAGTGATCCAGACCATCGGACCTTAAATCAGGCGTATCTCACAATCCGGAATGAGTTACCTAACGTAAAATATATGATTTTGGGGTAGAACGAGCTACTTTAGCCAACCAACCCAGCTACGCAGGGTTACGATGCCCGAAATTGCAAAAAACCCCTGGATCGGCAGTCGTTTCCCTATTTTAATTTCATTTTTACTATAAATAGTAAGTTTTAGTTTGATTATAATTCTTCATCCATCAGGCTTTAGGAGTTGCGCCCAACGTGAAAAGAGCTTAGAATAATTAGGAGAATGGTTTGGTGAAGCCAAATAGGACACTTACTATTTTTGGCCGAAAACCTTGCGTACTAGGAGACATCACGACCGTCTATAAATAGTAAGTTTACTATTTATAGTAAGTCACGATTTCTAGGAGTTTTAGTTGTAGTTTGATTCTGATTTCTTTCCCATTGCTTGGTACCCCTATTTAAAGGGTTGTGAACTCATTTTTATTCATTCATTAATCAATTTCGAATTTATTAGAATTTATTTCTATTTTATGCTTTCTTTCCTCGTGGATTCGAGAAGTCTCTGTGAGGAGTCCAGAGAAGTTCCGTAGATTCGGAATACTTATCCTCTTGAGGAAGACAGTGCTCAACCTCACGTCCTCCCCTGCGTCACATGAGGAAGCGGATTGAGTCCTGGCCCTCTTTGATGGAAATCAGTCTACGCAGGGGTTCAATGGGGCCCAACATGATGTGTGGGTTTTATCCATTTTGTTCATCCATTTTTAAAGATCATTTTATGATGTGAGTCGAAAAATTAGATAGATCCAAGTATCAAGTGGACCACACCACAGGAAGCAATGGTGGTAATGATCTCCACCGTTAAAACCTTTCTAAGGCCCACCGTGATATTTATTTGCCATCCGACCTGTTTATAAGTTCACATGAGCGTCGAGGAAGGGAAAACACAAATATCAGCTTGATCCAAAACTTGTGGGCCCCATGAAGTTTTTAATGGTGGATGTTCAATCCCCATCGTATGGTCCACTTGAACCTTGAATATGCCTATTTTTTCTGCTCATAACCTAAAATGATCCCTAAAAGTAAATAAACAGCATAGATTAAATTTTTTTAAAAATAAAAATAAAACTAAAAAACATACATCACGGTGGGCCTCATAGAGCCCCTACTTATTGGATCCGTCCAAGTAGGGCAGGATAGAATCCGTCTCCTGGCAATGAGTAGGAGATTTCTAATGAAAATTTTCAAATGAAGTTTACAATCCACACCTAATTGAGGGCCTAAGATGGATTCATTACAAAGCTTAGAGCTTAATTCAAGATGTGATATGTGCCACATGTAAAAAAGATAAGTCGCCACCATTTTCAGAAAAGTCATCGGATATAATATTAGTTTTCTAGTAATTAATTCACATACCAAAACAGACAGCACAAATCCCAAAGCTAACATTGACAACTCCTGCTTTTGGGAGGAAAACAAAGGCACTATGGGCCCACCATATGGTGTATATGTCATATTCTTACCTTACATCCGTTTGCAAGCTCATCTTAGGACATTAGGGGCGTGTTTGGACGGGCCCATCCCATGGGATTAGATTGTATTAGGGTGGATGGCAGGTAATGATGGCTGTGTCGGTGGATTGCTGGCAATCCCATGGGATTGCTATATCCAGGGAATATACCACCAAGTATATTTGGCCCGCCTAGCCAATCCCGCGATTACGCCCGGCCAATCCCTTCCCCGGCCAATCCCTTCCAATCCATCCACCCAAACATGTCCCAGGCAAAATAGACGGGATTAGGAGGGATTGGGTGGATTTCAAGGTAATGATGGTGATGTTAGTGGATTGCTCCAATCCAGGCAGAAGTTGATCATGCCTGTTTGGCACGCCCTGCCAATCCCGAGATTGTTCTTTCCAATTCCTTCCAAAACAATCTAATCCCATCCAGTCTGCCTGGCCAAACAGGCCCTAGCTGAGGTAATCTAAAAACTTAAGTAAACCACACCACAGTAAATAGACAGTAAGGGCCTGTTTGGCCGGACAAATCCCATGGTATTAAGAGGGATGGGATCAATTTTAAGGTAATGATGGTGGTGTCAGTGGATTGTCTTAAGATCCATGGGATTGCTTATATCCCGGGACAAGTTAGCTGGGTCTGTTTGGCACGCCCAGCATATCCCGTGATTTTACCTTCCAATCCATCCAACTAAGGGATAGGATGAATTTTAAGGTAATGATGGTGATGTCAATGGATTGTCTTAAGATCCATGGGATTGCTCATATCCCAAGACTAAGTTCACCGGATCTGTTTGGATCATCATGCCTATCCCAAGATATTGCCGATCCCATCCCCCCTAATACCGCGGAATCTGCCTCGCCAAACAGGCCCTAAATAAACATCAGTGTGGACCTCAGAAAGGTTTTGGCTTTCAACTGTTGAAGTTTGTTAGAACCATTATTTTGTTTGGTGTGATCCACTTGAGCTTCGGATCTCTTTTTTTTTTTTTTTTCCCTTATGCACTGAAATGAGCTGGCGGTACAAAATGGATGGCATGGATATGACATATTCATCACGATGGGCTCTACAATTTTTATCAGTATAGAAATACATGAATTCTCTATTTTAGAGGGAAGGATTCACATAATTTTAGAGGCAAAAATTCTTACATCAAGCAAACAATGGTAAGAAACAAAGATGGTCCATTTATAAGTATTTACAGTGTAATTGAAAAAAAAAACTAAACAGCTCTTAAGTACTTTATTTCAAATTCATTCAAATATGTTATTAACAAAATTTGCCATTGAAAAAAAAAATTAAAAAAAATCAGATATTCAAATGCATTCCAACATAAATTAGAGGTACACTAGATTTCAAACTGATTCCCACTCGAATTAATTCAAACCTCTAAATGAATTATGAACATTTGCCTGTGTCCACTAAATTAGAGGTTTGAAGGTTCAATAGCATTGTAGTTTCCTTTTTTTTTTTTTTTTTTTTTGGGGAGGGGGGGGTAGTAATAAGATTTACAAAGCACATCAACCAAGCATTCAAAACCTATGTCATGTCCGCATATTCCATATTGTCTCTTGGATGTCAAATAGTTTTTTTTTCTTCTTTTTGTTTTCCTTATGCATCACATGTACCCATACACTCAAACCACATTAGTGTATATGTTGAAATTCTCGTGAATCTACCACTACGGCATAAGTAAGAACATTATGTTAAAGAGGTTTAGAAATAAATTAATATTTTTGTTTTCTTTCATCTAGGTCCACATAACCTTATGAATAAGTTAGATGGCAAATAAATATTATGATGGGCCGTACAAAAGTTTAAATGGTGATATTTTTGTTTTTCTTTCATTTACGAAACTTTATAAAGAGGTTGGATGGCAATTAAACATCAGGCTTTAGAAAAGTTTCAACAATGTACCTGCTTGGGCCTTGAACTTGCCCCTTTTGAGTTTATATCTTAATATGATATGGAAATATGAATAGACGGTGTGAATAAGCCTATACACGGTGATGATCCCTTCGGAACTCTAGCCTGTGCCAACTGCCTAGCTTACGACAAGCAAGGGCAATACCCAAGCACCCAAATGCAATACGGAAGTCACAAAAATCCAATACCCCTCGATTGACGGAAATGGATCGTTGACTGGAAGGCTACCTTGCCAATCCCAATCCCACCCACTCCTTGTATAATAATGCCAAAGCAATTATTTTCACATGACTTGCTAGCAAGAGGCCCATCGTCATCTCCTGCTCCATCCAACTTTCCATTGCTTTGGATGGTAAGATCTAAACAGTAAGTTCTAACTGATGGATGGTTTGGATATTTCACCTGTTTGCCAAGCATGCACATATAATGCCGTGTAGATTACTTTATTTGTACACGTGTGGGACCTTAGCAAAAGCTTTAATAATGATAATTCTAGAGCTTTGTTGATTAAGAGCACACGCCTTTCCAATAAAGCTTGTGTACACACCACAAATGTGCACAACAGCACATACGTGCGAGAGATCTGATCCATCCATAAGTTGGCTTGGATATTTCACCTATTTGCCACTCGGGCACATATAATGGCGTGTAGATTAGCTGATTTGTACTCGCCCGTGGGAGGTGATTTAATGTAGATTCCCGTGGGCTTAAAAAGTTCTAATAATAATTAATTATAAAGCTTTGCGAAGGGTACATGCCAGTGCAATAAAGTTTGTGTACACGCCACACATGTGTTAGCATGGTACATACGTGGGAGATCTAATCCATCCATCAAATTGGTCCCACCTTGTGCATGTTATTCTAAAAATAAAATCTGATCCAATCAGCGCGTGATCCCAACATATCAAACAGGTGGACGGTTTAGAAAACTTCGGCCACGTTTTTTAGAGCCATACATTTGATTTGCAGACTGTTGCCCCGGCTCTCTAGTTTATGAACCTCATTCTTGAGCCAGAGCATTAACATAGTGGTGACGGTCTAATGAATGGATTGGATCTCGGACCTATACTTCCATGTTGGCATGCTGGCTTGTGCATGTAGGACCCGGCCTTTGGCTTGGTCGTGCGCGCCCTGGTCAGTCAAGACTCGGATTCGGTAGTGAACCCTCCATTACCGAGCTCGGTACTGGTCGGTGCAGGAAAAAGCTCTGTGAGTCCCACCATGATGTATGTGTCTTATCTACTCCGTCCATCTACTTTTTCAATTCACTTGATATGATGAGACCAAAAAATGAGATATATCAAAAAATAAGGTGGACAATACCACAGGAAACAGCGGTTATTGAACGCCACCATTAAAAACTTGTTGGGGGCACCAAAGTTTTAGATCAAGCTGATATTTTCG
The DNA here is from genome assembly GCA_030180095.1 of Magnolia changhungtana. Lineage (NCBI taxonomy): Eukaryota > Viridiplantae > Streptophyta > Magnoliopsida > Magnoliales > Magnoliaceae > Magnolia > Magnolia changhungtana. The sequence continues at coordinate 244,916 of JASAUF010000061.1, read as the reverse complement.
TTTTACCTTCATCCAGGTACACATGACCTAATCAACAGGTTGGATGGAAATTAAACATTGCAGCGTGTATGCCCAGGAAGCTTTTAATGGGGGGCCGTTCAATCACTGCTGTTTCCTGTGGTGTGGTCCACCTGAGAATTGGGCTCATACCCAAAAATGAGCTCACAAAATAAATGGACTGTGTGGATAAGACAGACAGATCATGGTGGGGCCACAGCTTTTCCAGCACCGAGCTCAGCACTGGAGGGGTCACTACCGAGTCCAGATTAGCTGATTTTTTAAAATCCTTTTTGAAAAAGGTACTGGAATGTAAATTTCATATTAATTCATATTAATTCCTAGGTTTTTTTTTATATATATAAAATTCCTTTTTATTTTTCTTTTTCCTGATTAGTAAAAACCCAAGTATCACTCACATGATAGATTTTCCATATATAGAGAGAGGCATCTCATGTGCATTTCATAATTCCACCACTCTCTCCTCCATTATGTGTTGCATTTTTTTTGGCATGATTGATGGTAACTATTACTATCAAGGATGTCAATTTCAAATCTTCCAATCTCACAAGTCAAGTGTCTTGCATGGGTAGCCAAAAGTACACCCACCCACCCATTCCGTTAGTACTTTCTATGGACCCAGATGGTTTTGGTCCTGCCCTGCAATGAGAAGAGAAAATAAAATGGTGGGTCCTCACGGATGCACTATGTTAGGCCTTGCACTCATTTGAGTCCCACACAGCATGGATGATATTAGATTGTACAATCTCTAATTAAGATTCCTGATTTGTAATTAGATCCTTCTCTGATAGAAAATTACATTGTACAATCTAATATATGCCCTGCCAAAAAAGCATGCTGATTCACTAGTTAAATCAGAACGTCGCTGTGTTCTTGATTTTTTTGTGATTTTAACAAATTTTATTTGAAAGTTATAAAATAAAGCATTTTTATATTTTCTAAATTTTAAAACCATTTATTATTATACAATAAATATTTTTTAATATTTTACTGTGAGTGATATTTTCTCAATAAGATGACAAAATTTTGAAAATCTCTCAAGATATTCCCATTCCAAGAAATTGCCAAGAACAAGATTGTCTGTTTCCAAGCCAAGGAATCTGGACGAGTGGTGGATCTTAAACATGGATCTCACACTCGTGTGCAACATGGTGCATGTGTCATCTTTGCCACCCTTAATGATCCACTTGGAAATGTAACTACTTGTAGAGGAATGTCATTCTCTTCAATCAGGTATCAACAAAAACCAAATAAACAAGAATGAAGTCATTGTTCTGTGTATTAATCAATCTTCCCGTATTTCTCTAATCCCACACTCATCATTTTGTGTGTGAATGTATGAATATAACAGAATTAAGTCACAGCTCTGGCCCCAGCACACCTAACTTGATAGAAAAAGCAATAATAATAATAATAATAAGAAGAAGACGAAATATTAATCAATCAATCCTTCCATGGTGGGCGCCAACGCGTGCATTCCCTTTTCATTACGCGTTTTTCCAGTTTGGACTACTCACATTCTCACAGTGGGGTGACCTGAATTTAGACGGCTATGATTCGTCTGTTTCCCAAAAACCCATGATAAACTAAGCCATCCAAAGCTCCAAACAGAGGAGAAGACAAGGTTGCTTTCTAACCATATATATTTTTATCTATATATACATGGCCCTCTCTATTTTTCAATTACATTTCCTTGTTTGGGTGGTGGGCAACAGCAAAGCAAAGAAGAGCCGTGTATGTATGTGTATATACATGCATATGAGTGGCTTGATTAACTAATAGTAATCTTCATCTTCCTTGGCATGGCTACTCCCAATTTCCGCTTCCTTTTCTTCTCTTTTCTTCTCTTTGCTCTTCTCTTCTGTGATTTTTCCAAGGCTGAGAGATGGAGGTCTCATTATCACATCGCCAAAGTCAGCTCTCTGATACCAACAGCGACACTAGTCTGCTCCCCGTCTAAAGGTTTACTTAGCTTTCATCCCCATGCAATCAAATGATGTTTCTCTCTTGCATTTGAATTCGATAAGCAAATATTGCCTTCTCTTTTATAGTTAATCCTCAGATTAAGCAGAGTGGATTAACCATTGTCTTCTGTTTTATTATAAGAATGGTGCTGAGATGCACACCTCAGATTGTCTTAAGACAACATGAAATATCATGTAATGGGCTACTATGATTTGGACCCTTCATCTGATGTCCCTACTACAAATGAGCAGTGCACGACCAATCTCATGATCCTAACTGCCTTCTGATCCATGGGGGTCTGAATATGGAAGTCAGTCTATTTTCAGTTGTCCACTTGCATACTATGGCCTCGGATGGACAGTTCAAATTTCAAAAGGTTTAGAAAAACAGATAAGATCATCTGCTCATCATGAATTGTGGGCCATGGAGGGATGGACCATCCCCGTGGTGGCCTGTCCATTTCCACATTTTCTTGTACTTCTCTTATGCTGAGGAGGTTTCTGTTATTTCAGCTCCCAATCCATGGGCACTGACTCTAGCCCATCAGCATGGACCCTGCTCACCCCTCGACGGCAACAAGCAAGCAGCAACGCCCGATCAGATCCTCCTACAAGACCAATCCAGAGTCAGCTGGATCCGATCCCGAATCTCCAGCACTTCCCAGCACTTCCAACCCCAGGCCTCATTAGCCGAGAACACCCTCCCGGCCCTTTCAGGCAGCTCATTTAGCACCGGGAATTACGTTGTCACTGTTGGATTTGGCACACCCAAAAGAGACATGACACTCGTCTTTGACACTGGCAGCGACCTCACTTGGATCCAATGCGAGCCCTGTGCAGGCTCCTGCTACTCACAGCAAGAGAAGATCTTCAACCCATCGCAATCGAGTTCTTATCTCAATGTGTCATGCAACTCAGGCGAGTGCACTCTACTCAGGCCAGCAACCGGAAACCCAACTGGCTGCTCGTCCTCCACATGCCTTTACGCCATCCGCTATGGTGACCAATCATACTCAATCGGGTTCTTTAGCCATGAAACTCTGACAGTGGGAACCGATGTTTTCCCAAATTTCCAATTCGGATGTGGTCAGAAGAACCAAGGTTTGTTTGGCAGCACAGCTGGGTTGCTCGGTCTCGGCCGCAACAAGGTATCCTTCACATCCCAGACAGCTAAAAAATTTGGCCAGGTTTTCTCTTACTGCCTTCCTTCCTCACCAAAATCAACTGGGTATCTTAAGTTCGGGGCCAGCACAGCCTCCTCTGGTGTTAAATACACACCACTGCTGACAGACCAGAGCAGTCCTTCCTTCTATTTCCTCGACCTGATAGCAATAACTGTCGGAGGACGTAGATTGCCAATTCCAGCAACAGTCTTCTCAACAGCCGGCACCCTCATTGACTCTGGCACTGTCATCACCCGTCTGCCTCCATCAGCCTACTCAGCCCTCCGATCAGCATTCCGGACAGCCATGTCCAAGTACCCATCAGCTCCAGCACTCTCCATACTGGACACATGCTTCGATTTGAGCGGGTACGATTCAATCTCCGTGCCAAAGATAGCATTGCAGTTCCGGGGAGGCGCCGAGGTCGATGTTGACCTCTCTGGTATTCTCCTTGGATCAAGCACATCACAGATATGCTTGGCTTTTGCTGGCAACAGCGACGATGGTGATGTAGCGATCTTTGGGAACAAGCAGCAGCAGACATTTGGGGTGGTTTACGATGTGGCGAGCGGGAGGATTGGATTTGGCGCCGGAGGTTGCAGCTGATCTGGAAGCTGGCTGAAGTAGAATAAAAATGGCCAAGAAAGAAATAAAAAGAAGGCAGATATCTGAAGAAAAAAAAAAAAAAGCCAGAAACCAGTAATGGTTGGCTGAAGTCAATTCCAAAAGAAATTAGTGATGTTGTTGCAGTTGTTGAAATTGAATTTCCATGTCCACATAGAAAACAGAACCCAAGGATTTTGAATCCTCTCCAACTGTCATAACTACTGTCCTCCTCTCCATAAAGTGGGTGTTTTGGAAATCCAGGTTGCCAAAGACAGTTATTGGATTCCATAGGAATGAAAATCCAGGCTGCCAAAAACAATTAATAGAATGAAAATCTCGGGGATTAAAAATCATGGGTTTAGATTCTTAAGTTAAAATACAAATCCAAGGTGCCAAAAGGCTCCTAAAATTTTTTTTAGGAGTTGAGGAATTGACAAGCAGTTTGCTTCTAAACCTACTGGCTAGAGCATTCCACTCCTATCTACAAGTTACTGGTTGGAGTTTTGATTGATGTAGTTGCTTATTTTTACCACAAAACAGCTATCTCCATCATTGATCAGGTTTTGGAGTGGCCAGTTGCGCTCAATAACCAATCCAGACACTCAATAACCAGTTTTGGGATTTGTGAACAATTTGAGTAATGATTTCAATTAACTGTGGTTCCACCATAACAATAAGTCGAGTTTTCATGTCAATAGCTGGAGGAGAAACCACTGCATAAATATCAGCAGATTTTTCTTCTCTAATCAGTAGAATTATGTGCCAATGGTCAGCGGCATTATCTATTTTACCACCAACTAAGAGGAATGAATATACCTCGTGCTTGATAAAGAGAGATTACAGTCAAGTTTAATCTTCAAACTCATGAACTTCAATTTACATTTAAATATGCAAGAACCTTGTGGAAAAGCAACATGGTCCTCTTCATGCAACATGGTTTTTTCAACATGTAATCCAATCCTTGGCCCAGTTGAAGTTGAACCTATACAATTAAAGGAGTTGAGTGTAGAACAGAAAAAAAAAAAAAAAAAATCTTTTCCAAATAACCTTGATCAGCTTCACAACTATTAAGATGGAGAGCCCTGATAACATGACTACCACATTGGGACTCTCTTTTGGATATATTTGTGGGAAAACTTGTTTGAGATCTGAGCATGGCCCCCACCGAGTATATGTCATGACCAATAATCAGGCTGGTTACCTCATCAAGTGGGGCCACACATGCAGAAAAAATAATGAATGGTTAGAAAGATGGCCAACAATCCAAATTGACAGTACACATGCGGCCCACCTGGTGACTGGAGCAGATTGGCTTATGGCCTTGGGCATCTACATGCTACAGCTGGAAGGTGGCCTGGATGCGTGGGCCCACAGGATCTGACAGTCTACGCAATCTTGGAACCTTCCCACAAAGCTGAAGATGAACGGTCTACGTCCACTGGTCTGCCTAACCACTACGGTAGCAGAGAAGATTCTGTCATCCCTCTGATTCTATGATTAAGATGGTCCCTAGGTCCAATCAATGCTTAGATCTTCAAACAGTGGGCCAGATGGACAAAAAGATAAAAACTCCTCCCTATTTTCCTTTAGGGACTCTCTCTCTCTCTCTCTCTCTCTCTCTCTCTCTCTCTCTCTCTCTCTCTCTCTCTCTCTACTTTTTATGAAGGGAAAGTCCAGAAAGAGGAAAATGGGATAAAAATGTGGGACCCATCCACTAGTGGTTGCCCATAGGTGAGCCCCATGAGTCATTATCCAATAACAGCTGCCTAAAGAACAGTCTTTATAACGCACATACAAGTACTGCATGTCCATGCGCCTGCAAATCCTCAAGAGAAGTTCATTGTCCAGGTCCTATCCACATCTCTTGTAGGATTGGTCAGTCCTTGGATAAGAATACATCATCTTCCAATTAAGTTCAAATTCCACCCACTCCAGACCCTATGCAATATTATCCAAAGGAATTCTTTTAAGGTGCAAAAATGAATCACCAAAACAAACAGAATCTCACTTAATCCCAATAATATCTGAAACTGAAGAAACCCACTGAGGCCAGATCCACTGCAAAGATTTGCAGGACAATCTTATCTAACAAAGTGAGCATTGTAATCCAATAAAATGAGGTGTTGATTACAAGTAATCAACCTTCCCTACTTTCTCCAATCCCACTCTCTTCACTGTGAATTTGACAAAAAGCAAGGCACATCTCTAGCCCTAACATACCCAACTTTGTATTGAAAAAGGACATGGGATCATAGACATCAGTCAATCAAATCCTTAGTGAGGATTCAACCTCCCACCGATCGATGTTTAGGTTCTGCACATCACGGTTATTTATCCTTCATTAGATCAACACTCTTGCATCAATTCACTAATAGGAGCTCACTTGTACAGTTATACGGCACAGGAACTATCCATTAATTCCACTTTCCATTTACCTTAAAGTTAGCTAGGGAATTTTCATTGAATGAATACAAGTGCCGACTTGAAACAGATTATCATAAGAAAGACATAATTAATGATAGGCATCATCAAAAGGTGGGTATCAGGCCCGTAATTATCCTTCATGTTCATAAACTTCGAGAACACAGTTCAAAATATCTTTATGGAGACAAGGGAGTGTCCAAGTAAAGGGCGGAAAGAAAAGATGCTGACTCTCTAATTTTCATCAATGTGCTTGTTGTGGGGAAATCTCCTCCATTTCATCTCACTTTTCAGCTTCTAATACTGAAGGCCATAAATTTAATTATCTTGGAAGAAAAGATGATTACGTTCTAAAGAGGAATTATAGGTCCTACTCATCAGCAAACCTAGATTTCAAGGATTTCATGCATGTGAGACCATATTTGGGCTATCAAGTTCCTTTTGGATGGTGGTTGCTTTGTGTATCAGATTCCCTTTAAATTGCTTAGATTAGAAGATTCCAACCCTTGATAACTGAAACTTTTTTCTTGATTTTTGTTTTGCATTCTGTTTTCTTGTTTATCATCATACAGAACAGAGCCGATTAGCTAACTCTTCTAACCGTTTCCTCTTACAATGGAGATGCAGATTAATTGAGATTAAAAGCGAAACAAAGATTACTATGATTATACTGAAATTATACATGATTGGCCATTTTTTGAGAATGATGCTGATATAAACACCTTGTGTAAGGCAACATAAGACATCCTGTGATGGGCCCAACCGATGCCGCTATGATTTGGGCACTTCATCTCCTATGGACTACTAGTACAACTAGCAACTCGATGCCCATGCTAACGGACACATGCTTCAACCATAGCATACTCAAACAAGATTCATCCACTCTGGTCTAAATCTACGTAGACCTCCAATCAGCCTGTCGAGCTAACGGACACATGCTTCAACCGCAGATAGCATAGCATGGCTGTTTCGTGGAGGTGACTTGGTTGATGTTGACTTCACAGGGACTCTCATGAGTCTGCCTCGGGAGGGGAAACAATCAAATTCCGTGCCAGAGGATGCAGCTAATCAGGAAATGAAAATCCAAGCTGAATACTAATAACAAAGAAAGAAATAAAATAAATGTTGGACGTAGGCTAGTGGGGCCCACTTGTGAGCAATTACTAGTGGGTACGTCTCACATATTCTCCGGTCTCTTCTTGTTTTTTAAATTTCAAATCCAAATATGAATTTGACTTTTAAATGAAGATAGGGATGTGATCGGATTATATGACCTTATCCGATCATACCCAAACTCTCATTCCTTTGTTATATAAAGGGATGCGCTTCTCTCGTTTAAGGCATTGAATCATATGAAACACCGAGAGTATACAGAGATATAATGTGTACTATAGTTTGTTCATTTTAGTTTGTCCTTGGGACGATCTGAACCATAGATCGTAATCCGGGTCCACTTATACCGTATAATCAGAGGTGTAAATAGATCCATCTGCTCCAGTAGTAGATAGGCGGCCCGTTGGAGCATTAATCTTCTGCTTTGTGAGGGTTCCAAAACTCGTGTAGACCGTCAGATCTTGAGGGCTCACCTTCCGCACTTCCCTACAGTGATATTAGAGCTATTCAACGGCGGATCTCCGATTTATCATCTAAAAGGTAAGTGGCCCATCCTTTCTTTTAGGATAGGAATCCATGGCCTGTCAATTAGAATGATCTTAATACCATACATGTAAAATCATGTGTACGGTGGATTAGATTTTGGTTTTGTATACACGTACTTCATACCATTTTAATGGTTTATGGATCGGTACACATGCTGTACCCCATGCCCGTACATCATATCCACCGATAGTTGTTGTATTGAACTATACCACATGTTATTGCACACATATATACTATCAGATCCATGGATTCTCTGCACATATATGACTTGTACGTATCGCACATAAAGTGACATGTTGTATTATAACTAGACAACAAGCCATACGCTACACGTGTTATAATGCATAAAAGGCAACACGTCAACCAACGTATTATAGTGCATGTAGGCCACGTGTAATGTTCTATAATGTGAACTAATACACGTGTTGGATGTACACACGCTAGCCGTTGATGGCAGCATATCAATAGTTGTGTTTATGTATATATTATATTACAACACAAATACCACTTGTACACATGTTGGATGCACTACATATCTGTTGTTTGCACATGCACATGTGCGATGTACATATATCTGAGATATACATCTCAACGAATCATACAAGCAACATATCATATATGAGCTATGAAACGTTTGAGATATCGTTGCCAATATGAAACGTGTCCAGCTATGCCAATATGTGTACAACTATATATATGCCAATATGCAATACGTGATTTGTTCACGTGTTGAGATATAGCTAAGATGAGCATACATGAAATATATTGGCATCTCAGCTGCTATACATGTGCAACATAGGTTGGATTTTAACATGTTGGCTGAAGTATTATACTATAACACATGTGGGTATATACATTAACCACACACGTGGATCTGAATCATGTATTACACAGATCTCTTCACATGATATATGTTGAATCCGAACCGTCCAGATCAAACATGCATGCCAGGACTCTATATAGGTGTATAGCCCACGCACTATATGTGTTATATATATGAGCTATATATATACTTCAACACGTTACTGTACTACAATGTGTTTGCATGTCCAGCAATAGATGTGTTATATTTGCATGTGTCATAGTAGCTTTCTATGTTGTACTATTTACTTGTTTTAATATAACAAGTTATTGAACCATAACGTGTTGGCTAATGTATTGTGTTATAACATGTTGTTGTATAATAACATGTTACTGAACTATAATACAGTATTATACTATAACATGTTGAATGATGTACTTGTGTACATCCGACGTGAGACTTCTATACACGTGGGATAATGAACGGAAGATGTACAACAGCTTATAGCTTATAACTATTTTTTAGTAACGTGTTAGAGATGGGCTGATGTACATCTCACGTGTACATCACACGTGTTGGCTGACATATTGTACTGTGAAATAAATTAAAAAATCAGCCGCACATAGGTTGATGTGTAAAGCAGATGGGCGGATACACATCTCACGTAATTGACTGATGTACACGTGTTGGCTGATGTACACGTATAGCAATTATGTTTTAGTTTTACTAATTCCACATGTATAGATCTGTTGAAGGATGAAGGACACATATCAAAAATGTAGTTTTCTTTATAATATCTTCTTCACTATTGATCAATTGCTCATTAGTGAACGAAACGATCATCAACCATGATGATCAATGTTGATGAAAGGATCCATCATCAATAATGATCATTAATGGTAATGATCGGATCTATCACTAATGATCATGATCAAAGGTGAAGATATAACTTTTTTTGATATCTTAGCACTTTATTTTTCTTTCTGATAATGATGTTTATATATGTGATATAATTAGGCTTGATATGCTTAGATATAAGCCCCCTTATTTTTCATTAGAAAATATAGAAAAACTTAGTGCTTAGAGACTCCCTATACACATAAAAATAGGTTGTGCATAACCTGAGTGTGAGTTTATTCTCCTCCACCAAATGATGCATGCAACTAAGTAATGGTCGGTTACACGTTATATAAACTCATTCTTATAAAAGCATTAAATCTCATCTTAAAAAGAGAACTTGATTGTTCTACACCACCCATTCGGGTATGTGGACTTTCAGATCTCGTTAAGATGCGTTTACTACTTTTATACTTTGAAAATTTGTATAACACGTAGAAATGTTGATGATTAGTATCAATACCTTAGATCATAGCTAAGTAGTGATACTCATGCAATGTAGAGATGGCCACCAAAGCGTTAATTGCTGAACAGCTGAAAGGACAACATTTTGAAGGCAACAACTACGAAGACTGGTCCCGCGCGGTGCGATGCCTTCTGGACGAGAACGACATATCTCACACACTCGATGTAGTTCAAGAGGAACCCATCTTGGCTGAAAACGGAAATTTACAAGAACATAGGGTTGCGATGACTTGCTATAATAAGTGGCGAAAATAAAATCGTTCAACACATAATGTCCTTCTTAGCACTATGTACAAAGAACTCATACTTACGTATGAAGTGCATGAAACCGCTAAGAAAATCTGGGAAGCACTAACAGATGCCTATGTGCAGAAGTCAGATGCGAGAGTTAGGGCAATGGAATTAGAATTTCAAAAGTATAGGATGCATGTCGGCTGCCCCATCAAGGATCATATTCGTAAGATAGAGTAAATGATAGGTGCTCTTAGGAATGTTGGGTGTAAATTGACTGAAAATCAGAAGATTATAGCCATGCACCGTTCCTTGCCTGAATCACGGGCCCAAATCAAAAGAATTCTGAACCATACTGATTCTATCACTACGTTCAGAGACTTTTGTGGCCACTTGGTACGTGAGGTTGAAATGAATACAATTCAGCTAGGTTCGGCCAAGACCTTTGTAACAGAGACCCACAAGCTAAAAGCTAACAACAAACGGTCCAAAGCTTGCAAGAAGGCGAAGAAGAATAATCAAGAACAGAAGACCACAACACCTCCTCCAAATCTCAAGAAGGGGAATAGAGAGAAGAAGCAGAAAAAGACAAATGTAGTCTGCTTTGTCTGTGGAAATTTCGGCCATTATGCTCGACAGTGCGCCCATAAAAAGACAGTAATTTCTCAGTCACTAGATACTTTGTATGTAGGCGTTTGTTCTGAAATCCTTTCTATAGATACAATATATAACTAGTGGATTTTGGATTCAGGCGCAACAAAGCACGTGACACAGAGTCGTCGAGGACTTGAGGAATTTCGGCCTGTAGTCAAGGGAAGTTACAAGCTGTACATGGGCAATAACGTTGTTAAGACGTACAAGGGATTGGCGTTTTCCATCTCCGTACGCGTATAGGGCGAACAATAATCCTCTGTGATATTCTTTATGCACCAGGGATGAGTCAGAATTTAATTTCTATTTTTAGATTATTATTTGATGATTTTGATATTTGATTTTTCGGGACAAGAGTTTCTTTGAGACTGAATAACCTCATCATTGCATGAGAAATTTAATTTCATATTTATTTATTCTGGACGTAGATTGTGATAATGCCCATCTTGCTTTATCTGATATGTCGAATGAAATTGTAGTATCTGAATCTCAAAAATGGCACGCGGGGTTAGGTCACATTGGAAATGATTTTATGACAAAATTAGTATGTTCTGGTCTATTAGACTCCTTATCCAAAGTTGATTTGTCATTATGTGAACATTGTGTGTCCGAGAAGACTTCGAAGAAACGATTTTCCAAAGCGGCTAGGTCCAAGGGCACATTAGAGATAATCCATTCAGATATTTGTAGACCCTTTAATGTACATGCTAGAAACGGATGTCAATACTTTGTCACTTTCATTGACGATTACTTGCGCTATGGATATGTGTATCTCATCTCACACAAATCTGAGGCTTTTGATTGTTTTCTTAAATATAAAGCTAGAGTGGAAAATCAGCTTGAGAAAAATATTAAAATCCTTCGATCTGATAGAGGTGACGACTATACATCTGAAACGTTTAAATCATATTGTGAAAATGTTAGAATTGTTCAGCAGTACACAATGGCTTACAACAAAATGGTGTTGCAAAGAGAAAGAATAGGACACTATTGGACATGGTTAGATCGATTATGGCACAAGCCAATCTCTCTACCATATTCTGGGGAGACGCACTGTTAACAGCCATCTACGTCCTTAATAGAGTCTCATTCAAATCCATTCCTACGACCCCATATGAGATGTGGTTTGGGAGGATTCCTTCTTTAGCCGACCTATGCTCTTGGGGATCTTTAGGATATGTTTTGCTACCTACTCCGCATAAAAGTAAACTTGATAGTAAAACCATTGAATGTGTATTCATTAGGTACCCTATGCATTCAAAGGGAGATGTTCTAGTTTATGAGGACTATGGACGATGGATTGAGATAGAATCCCAGGACGTGACCTTCGTTAAAGATAGATACTCAAGCCGAATGAAGTAAAAGGTTTCAATAGAATTTTTTGAAATACCCGATGTATCTCAAAAGAGTGGGAGTTCTGCTTCTCAAGATGATGATACTCCTATAGTTCATCAGGACAGTGGGAGGATATCTCGGCAGGCTCATGAGTTACGTCGAAACGAAAGAGGATCGATTCCCCGAAGATACTTTGATATTGAGGGGCAAACATTCTCTTGCATTGTAGTTGATGATGATGAACCTGATTCATATCAGGATACATTATTATCTTCTAATTCGGCCGATTGGGTGAATGTTATAGACGAAGAGATCGCTTCCAATCAGAAAAATAAAGTCTGAAAACTTGTTGATCTGCCTTCCAAATAAATGAGTACTAAAGATCAAAAGAAAGGCAAATGGTACAGTAGACAAGTATAAAGCACGATTAGTTGCTAAAGGTTTTACACAAAAAGAATGCATTGATTACGAGGAGACCTTTTCACCTGTTGCAAAGTTCTCCTCAATCCACATGATCTTGTCCATTGTCGCAAGTTTAAACTTAGAGTTATATCAGATGGATGTAAAGACCGCATTCTTAAATGGTGACTTAGATGAAGAGATATACATGCAACAACCCATGGGTTATGTGGACAAAAAACATCCAAATAAAGTCTGCAAGTTGTTGAAATCTATCTATCGGCTGAAGCAATCTTCAAGACAGTGGTACATGAGGTTTCACTTGGCCATCACCACTTTTGAATTCACAATGAGTGAAGAAGATCATTGTGTATACCTGAAATGGTCTGAAAGATCTTTTTTGATACTATTTCTATATGTAGACGATATCCTGTTAGCTGGTAATGATATGCAATTGTTGATATTGACTAAAGATTGGTTATTCTCGAACTTTGAGATGAAAGACCTCGGTGAAGCCAACTTTATTCTTGGGGTAAAAATCATCAGGGATTGCCCTAAAAAAATTTTAGGCTTGTCTCAAGCAACCTATATACAAAAGATCTTAGAGCGGTTTAGGATGGAAAATTCAAAAGCTGTTGAAACTCTTATGGATAAAGCTACCAAGCTAGACAGAAAATCGTATCCCCAAACTGAAGCCGAGAAATTGGTTATGTCCTTAGTACCTTATGCAAGCGTAGTAGGGAGCTTAATATATGTTATGTTTTACACTAGATTAGATATTAGCTATGCAGTTGGCATAACCAGCCGTTATCAGAGTAACCCGAGACAGTCTCATTGGCAAGCCGTCAAACGTATATTCCGCTATCTTAGAGGAACAAAAGACCTAATGTTGTGTTATGAAGGCACAAGCCTCGAACTCAAAGGATATTTTAATGCTGCTTGGGGTAATGATGCCGACGAGGGAAAGTCTACTTTAAGGTATGTATTCTTACTCAGAGGATGAGCTATCTCATGGTCGAATAAGAAACAGACATTCACAGCTCTTTCATCTATGGAGGCCAAGTACATTACATGTTATGCTACAGTTCAAGAGTGTGTATGGGTTCACAGATTTCTATTGAATCTGGGTGTTGTACCGAGTGTTCGTCAGCTTATATCGCTGAAGATAGACAATACTTCCGCCATTGACTTGGTGAGTATTCCCGCCTGTCACGCGGGTGACCCGGGTTCGATCCCCGGCAACGGCGCCAAAAACTTGATGTTTTATTTAAACCAACACGATTTAAATGATTTATAAACTCGCAAGTATACGAATCAGATGCGATCACTGATCATTACGAGATCGTTCCCACGAGGACTGGTCGTCACAACTCCAATCTATGATTCTCCTTAACTAATCCAACAAATAATGACACTAATTACTAAGCACAATTCTATGAAAATAAAACAATTAAAAACAGGGAAGAAAATTCAATCAGAGAGAGAGCACTAGGACTTTCGAATCCACCCCTAATTATCCTAACCCTTGTTTTGTCTGTTGATTCACCTTGATCTAAATTGATACCACTTAAATAGAGAAAGCACAATCTGTGTCCTAAATCGGGCATACAGACTGTCTAATTCCTTTAAGCAATGCCATGAACAATACATCTCATGTCCTTGGTCGGGCACATGGTATGTACGATTCATTAAAGCATCCTGTTTCTTCCTCTATAGGAAACCTGTTCTTGATCAGACACAAGCACCTGTAATAAGCATCCAAACAACGTCCATATATATACTTTGGTCAAGTTCATAGATGGAGAAGTATGGAATTTAAACCATTCAAGCCCACTTAGAGAAAGAGACAAATTAATTAATATTCAAAGTAAATCAACCACTACAAGAGCTAATCAAATTAGGGGCTTCATCTCAGCCCTAGCTGAGAGATTAGTGACCCATAAAATCCATCAAAAATATTAAATAAAATTCATAAACATAAAACACCAAACCAATCGATCTCTCTCCCTTCTTCCTTCTCTTTCTTCTCTTTCTTCTCTCCCTGGCTCTGGATCTCAAATTCTCTGGATCTGAATTGCTTTCCCACGTCCAAAACTTCCTTTTATAGGCTGGCTTTGGATGGTGGAATCGGTGGCGAGTCGTGAAGCGAACTCGGAGTACAAACTTTCGCAACCGTGATCGGTGGGCCCCACAGAGGTGTTTTTTGGAAAATCCACCCCGTCCATTGGATTCAGGATGAAATTTCAGTCAAGAATGGGTGGTTTTGAAGGTCCATTGGCGTGGCCCACAGAAGAAATCACAAAAAACTCAGTTTTTAACGTCCCGGGGCAGTCCACTTTTGGCCTCTGTACCGCACACGTGTGTACGCATGGGAGTGAACTATCAGCATGGTTTTGTAGTATTCATGGCCCTCTACACGATGGACGGATCAGATCGACCGGAAGGTTGACGAGTGGGGCCCACTGTCCTTCGCAAAAACGGCCAGCCGTGCGTTACGCGGACGCGAACCTCCGTCCGCTGACAATGGTGGGGCCCATTCCGTTGATCATATGCAAGATCCACTCCGTCCATTGCGTGGAGGACGGAAAACCGGTCGGGAGTACACATTTTTTCATTCTTTTGATGGGGCCCACACGCTATCTAATTTCACCGTCGGTTATCTGTTCGGACGGTTAAAAACCGATTCTCACTATCTTCTAAGGTTCTTCCACCTAGGCGTGGGGTATGTCCGCCCCAGGGAGCGGATGGACGGCTTGGATTGTCCATTTGGACACAAGGTGGGGCCCACTGAGCTTGAGGAGCGGGCGGTCGGTCACGGACGCCGGCGAAGTTTTGCGGCTCGAACGAGCATCGGTCGGTCGGGCGGTCTTAGACCCGACCTCGGCTGCACCGGTGTAGTGCGGGAGTGCACCGTACTGTGCACTCACAGCCGCACAGGTGGGGTCCACTGCAGTGTTTTATGAGAAATCTGCGCCGTCCATCCCTTTTCCCATATTACTTAACCCGTCCAGGTAAATTTTGGAGAGGTTCCAGATATCAGGTTGGCCTGAAATCAACGGTTCGTGGGCTGATTCGTCAGTTGGAGCACTTCCCGAGATCATCAATGGCTGAAATTTAATATGTACGGTTAATTCACGGCCCCCATCACATGTATGAAGTTTCGAGTTGATCGGATGGCGGGAAACATGTGATCTTGCATTCTGGACCCTTTTCGAGCCCCTTTGGCTTGCTTTCCTCCGATCCCAGGCGTGTAAAATCGTCACCATTGGTTCTCTGGAGTCCATCCCGTGCTCTGATGACTTCGGAACATCAATTCCATGCTTTTAACATTAATTTCCAATTAACGCTCCTGATTTCGTCCTGTAATAAAAACACGAGAAAAATCTGGCATTAAACATTATCATGTATGTAAAATTAGGCAATTGCTGGGGTCTGATATGCAATATTCGACCCTGATCACTTGGCAAAGGATCCTAAACACCACCAGAAATCTAAGCACATTGAGATCAAGTATTATTACGTCTGTGATCAAGTGAGGGATAAGAAAGTCGCCCTCAACTACATTCCTACTAAGGAGATGATGGCTGATCCCATGACGAAACCTATAGCTAGAGATCTATTTCAAGTTCGCGTCAAGCAGATGGGATTGAGGAAAGTTTGACTGATGTACTTGTTTTGTAATACATTCGATCTTTCTTGAATAATATATTCCATTTATTCAGTATTGAATACTAATATAAACTAGGTAAGTAGATCATTAGCATTTACCTTGAGATTATGTAGGATTTCTATTTTTTTGTCGGCAGGCCAGTCACTCACTCGCACGGGTTAACCAACCTTGAATGTACAAGAGAGGTACATTTAGGACTATGTTTATACATTGAGGTATGAACTTCCATTTATTGTGAATAATAAAGGATGAGAATATGAGTGAGTCGTATCCGCCTACAATCTTATAAAGATTGAAGATGAGACTGATAAAGTCGAACAACATAATCACACTATTCTGTTACATGCGATCAATGTTATGGCCTGAAATTAAAGCTAGGTTATGAGGTTATGAGATGAGTCGTACCTCATGTAGAATGACCTGCGTATTGTAGACCCGACATTCACCTAGTATTGTCTACTTTACAATGTGGATTGTAGCCACGTGCTGGGACCTTTTACTTACAGATCGCTTTGATTCGATCCAATCATTGCAACGTGCGAGTAGCCAGTCCCGTAGGCGACTCTTTGTGTGCTTAGCTACCCTCCTCTTATGTATATGAGGATGAGATTGAGTGTCGCTGCTTTAGTGTACTATGACGAAAGGTCCTTGATTGGCCAAACTCAGTAACGCTAGGAAAGCAGCTTGATTAATTCCAAATTACATATCTGCGTGCGGAAGATCCCGTGACAGCTACACTAAGTTTCTAGAACTATTAATACGCACTTGAAGACTTATCCGCCGGTAGTATCGAGTTGTTTTTATTAGACTTTTGCAAACAATATTTTTCTTAAAAAACATATATATATAAGTATTGCTTTGAATTGGTTTTAGTCGACGTTTGTGAAAAATTAAGTTTTCAGAATAACTCAATAAGTTGGATAAGTGCGTATGTTGGCCGAGTACTCCAGATTGGGAGTTAACTCCATCCGATGTAGTTATGCAGACTAGGGCAGGCATTGCAAAGCTTGGGTTATTGAGTACTAGTTAGGTGGTCACTTAGCACTTAAGCACCTGTGAGAAGATTATGGTGATCCAGCTGGTCTTATGCATTTAATTCTTTTGATCACGATGTTTAGTATTTGATTGTTATAAGGCAAGTTAGATGGATAAATTTATGTGTCTATCCCACAATGTGATTGAGTGGGAGATGTTGGACGTAGGCTAGTGGGGCCCACTTGTGAGCAATCACTAGTGGGCACGTCTCACATATTCTCCGGTCTCTTCTTGTTTTTTAGATTTCAAATTCAAATATGAATTTGACTTTTAAATGAAGATAGGGATGTGATCGGATTATATGACCTTATCCAATCCCACCCAAACTCTCCTTCCTTTGTTATATAAAGGGATGCGCTTCTCTCGTGTAAGTCATTGAATCATATGAAACACCGAGAGTATACAGAGATATAATGTGCACTATAGTTTGTTCATTTTAGCTTGTCCTTGGGACGATCTGATCCATAGATCGTAATCCGGGGCCACTTATACCGTAGGATCAGAGGTGTGAATAGATCTATCTGCTCCAATAGTAGATAGGTGGGCCATTGGAGCGTCAATCTTCTACTTTGTGAGGGTCCCAAAACTCGTGTAGACCGTCAGATCTTGAGGGTTCACCTTCCGCACTTCCCTACAATAAAGACATCTGAGAGGAAAAGCAAGAAACCAGTTATAGTTAGGAGAAATCAGTAGCAAGGTGAAGTGATGATGTTGAAGTTGGTTATTGTCTAATGAATCTGAGGATTCCACTTACTATCCAAACCTAACCCCTAAATATCAAATCCCATTTTCAACAATAGTCATGGACCAACATGTGCATGGCCTCTTCCTTACGCATTTTTCCTGTTTGGACTACTCTCACTCCCGCAGTGGGGTGACTTGAATTTGGATGGCTCAGATTCGTCTATTTCCCACAAAACCCATGATTAAACTAGGCCACCCAAAGCTCCAAACAGAGGAGAAGACAAGGTTGCTTTCTAATCATGTATCTTTCTCTATATATACATGGCCCACTCTATTTTTCAATTGCATTACCTTGTTTGGGTTGTGGGCAACAGCAAAGCAAAGTACTCTTTCTATACATTTATTCATTGTTGTTAAGAGCTCTTAAGAGCCATGTATGTCTGTGTATATATGCATGTGGCTGGCTTGATTGACTAATAGTAATCTTCGTCTTCCTAGGCATGGCTACTACCGATTTCAGCTTCCTTTTCTTCTCTTTTCTTCTCTTTCTCCTCTTCTATGATTGTCCCCAGTCTAAGAGATGGAGGCATCATCATCACATCACTGAAGTCAGCTCTCTGAACCAGAAATGGCACTACTTTGAATTTAAGAGATGATTGTTTGATCAATATAATTTTCAGGCTATGCTCTATTCTAAATGGAGGATAGTTTTGGATGTTTGGAATTGGTGTTCATATGTGTGAATATAAGTTTATTTGATGAAACTTTATGAACTCTGATGTCTTACTCATCAGCAAATGTATAGTTTTATAATGGGTAAACTTCCACACATGTGGGGATCATTGCTTGATGAACAAACCGTCGGACAAGATACTTGGCCATGGATTGAGAATACCACAGAAACTTTCCAGATTAAGAGGTCCTAACCCTTCAAGATTTGGACATTTCTCCTCCATATTCAACTGCTAAAAATTCATTGACCCTATTAGTATCATCCACTAGACAACCCTTGACCCACATGTAATCCAAAGTGGCTCTCTTAAAGTTAAATTATAATCATTGGTCAACAAACCAAACAACATTTTATGTGTTATGGAAACATGTAGCAATGTAATGATGTTAAAGTAATGGTGCATACAACTACATGAAGGTAATATTCTATTTTAGTTTTCATATGTGTATGCATGACAAATTGCTCCAGTCACTTTTTACTATAGATACAATATGTCCACCGGCAAAAATACGTAACATGATGAAGTCATAATTGTTGACTTTGTGAGGTTAAGAAATAGTTTGGTATGTGCTTGATATATGAATCATATAAGAGTTTGTAACTCCCTAATGTTACAAGGTGGAGGCATGTTGATAACAATTATAATCATTGACAAGAATTGCAATGTACTAATACCCATAGGTTGAGGAGTAAAATGAGGAATCCACTAAAGGGCTCATATCTGATTAACTAGTTGGTGATGCAATAACTTATCAAGGCAACGATCAGTAGCATCTCTGAAAGGACGATCAGCCACATTGGGACTAAGACATGCCCTAACTCTTATGGAAGGTAGTAGTGGTGAATTTTCCATAATAGGGAAAAGTCTGGCAGAGCAATGTTGGGTGGGGGTAGAAGGCCCACGGGTCATAAACTTTTGAATCATTTGACTAAAGAACTATCTAAAAGATTAATCAATGATACGAACATTGAAGGGAATAGGGTTAAGCCTAATATATGAGCTAGTAGTGTCAGCAACCAAACATATACAAGCGAAGACCCTATGAGATAGGTTCAATGGATAAACAATAAGACATGAGGTAGACGATTGCACTGTTATAAATGATCATATTCTATGGTGTAACAGTGCAAGCAACAACGCAGAAGAATGAATTTTAGAACTCTTAATGGATCCATAACCATATATTTAGTGATGTATACAATTGTTGCATACACTTGATGGAATTCACATATATGGGTGTGGAGGTAGAGGCCGCTTCTTATGAGAATCTAAGCTAATTCTCTAGAGCGCTCTTGAAATTCAGGTAATGGTGTATGCCCAAAAAGCACCGAACTGCAAAATCATTCCTAGAGGAAGATTTGTGTGAGTGGCGTGTACTTGCAATTTATACAAAAAGAATTTAGGTTTGAGACTATGGTGTCACCTGATTCCTGTAAACCTGTATTGCTTACTCTAATGTTGGTTCAAGTTTATGGTGACACCGGCACTATTGTACAACTATTACTCGTTGACTCGAAAAGTTTTTTTTTATTATTTTGAAACATGTGGAGGAATGTTTTATTTTGTTTCAAATTTTATTTATTTTTAAAAAATAGAGAAATTTTCAAATATTTCGGTTTCGCTCCAAATTTGAAATTTCTATTGCTTTTAAGTTGTGGGTTTAGTCCCACATCGGATTTGTCCAAGAAAGTTTCTTGTATATAAGACTGCATTTTTTGTCTTGGAGCTTGAGCATTTAGGGGGCATGTGAATTTAATCATGTAGGGGCTATGATAATAGCTCGAATCTATGTCATTGACCATACACACGTGCACACGCTCCAAGCTGAGCTGAGCTGCGTTGCACCGAGCTGAACCAAGCCGAGTCTGAGTCCGTGTCCATGTGCATGTACATGTGTGCGGTGGGACAGGCCGCAGGTGTGAGTACATGTGTACTCATGCGGCGCGGGGGGGAGGGGGGGTACTTGCAGGACTTTATTTTGTGTGAAAGTGTACTCGCACTTGCGCCTTTTCGTTTTAAAACAGAAAAATGTGGCTAGTTGGTTGGTCACACTTATTGGGTTTAAATCCAATAAACCAAACTCTTTCGAAAGGTTGCTTAATGCACCACTTCGGTGTCTATATAAGGACTTTCATTCTGTTTTAAATAATAATAATAATAATATTTAAAAAAAAAAAACATTAACAAAATTTTTGCTCTCTTGTGAAAAACTCTTTATGTTCCTTTTTCTGTTTTCTGAGTTTTGGTTGTTGAGTTCATCGCTAAGTTAACTCAGCACTTTCGAGTTAAGACTACAAGTGGTTTGAGCCTATGTATAGTGAGTGCACCACTGGGACCGGATAATAATCGTTGTATCCTGGAGGTCGATTGCTCAAAAAATCCTATTACACTTGGAACGTGGTCTAAGGAGGGCAAATTTGATTTCAAGCCAGATAAGTTTTCTCATTTTACTTAGTCTAAATAGTTTTCCAAACTTTAAATTCCAACAAAGTTAACTTAGCATCATTCCCCTGCAATTTGACGATGTCTCTCTTGCCTTTGGAATTTGATAAGCAATTATTGCCTTCTCTTTTTTAATTAATCATCAGATTAAGCAGAGTGGATTAGCCATTAGCTTCTGTTTAATTATTAGAATGGTGCTGAGAAAAACACCGTAGCTTGTCTTAAGGCAACATGTGACATCATGTAATGGGCTACTATGATTTGGACCCTTCATCGGATGTCCCAACTACAAATGAGCAGTGCACAACCAATCTCATTATCTTAAATGCTTCCTGATCCATGGTGGTCCGAATATGGAGCTCAGTTTATTTTTAGCTGTCCACTTGCAAGCTATGGCCTTAGATGGACAATTCAAAACTCAGATGGTTTAGAACAATAGATAGGATCATCAGCTGATCATGACTTGTGGACTGTGGAGGGATGGACCATCCCTATGGTGATCTGATGAATCAGTGGCCCATTTCCACATAATTTCTTGTCCTTTTCTTATGCTGAGGTGGTTTCTTTCATTCCATCTCCCGGACCATGGGCACTGACATTAACCCATCAGCATGGAACCAGCTCACCCCTCGATGGCAACGACCAAGCAACAGTGCCGGATCAGTTCCTCCTACAAGACCAATCCAGAGTCAGCTGGATCCAATCCTAAATCTCCAGCTCTTCCCAGAAGCTCCAACCTCAGGCCTTATTAGCTGAGAACACCCTCCCAGCCCATTCAGGCAGCTAACTTAGCACTGCGAATTACGTCGTCACTGTTGAATTCGGCACACCCAAAAGAGACATGACACTCGTCTTCAACACTTACAGCGTCCTCACTTGGATCCAATGCAAGCCCTATGCAGGCTCTTACTACTCATAACAAGAGAAGATCTTCAACCCATCGCAGTCGAATTATTATCTCAACATATCATGCAACTCAAGCGAGTGCTCTCTACTCGAAGCCAAAGAATCGGGTTTATCCTTCACATCCCAGACACTAAAAAAAATTCAGCCAAGTTTTCTCTTCTTCGCCTTCCTTCCTCGCCAAGATCAACCGAGTATCTCGGGTTTGGGGCGACACAACCTCCTCTAGTAACCTGTCGACGACCCGAGGAGTCCTTCCTTCTATTTCCTCGACACCGATAGCCATAATCGCTGCGGAGGATGTGGATTGCCAATTTCAACATTGGTCTTCTCAACAATGGCACACCCTCATTGACTCTTGCACTATCATCACCCGCCGCCTCCAACAGCCAATCCAGCCCTCCGATCAGCATTTCAGACAACCATGTCCAAGTACCCATCAGCTCCAGCACTCTCGATACTGGACACATGCTTCGATTTCAGCGAGTACAATTCAATCTCCATGCCAAAGATAGCATTACAGTTCCGGGGAAGCGCCGAGTTCAATGTTGACTTATCTGGGATTTGCTTTAGATCAAGCACGTCACTTTCGCTGGCAACAGTGACAATGGTGATGTTGTGATCTTCAGGAACAAGCAGCAGCAGACGTTTGAGGTTGTTTAAGATGTGGTAAGGGGGAAGGTTGGATTCGGTGTGATGGGTTTTTTGACCCGTTGTCAACCGGTCGTGAGCCCTACTCGACCGGTCAAAGGCTGGTGGTCGACCAGTCGTGGAGTCGAGTCGTGGCACAACTCAAAGTCCAGCGACTGTGGACTATTTTTCTCTGAGGTGCTCGACTAGCCGAAGGAGGTGTTCGACCGGTCGTGGACTCAGTTCGATCAGTCGAGGTTACGCAGATTCGTTCTGCGATTTTGCGCGGATTTCATGTCGCAAGTCCTTTTGCAACTGGGATGCAGAAAGGAGTTTCCTAAAACTTTAAATAGGAGTTCCTATGGCTTTTAGGCATGACAAGAGGGTTTCCTAAAGCTTTACAAGGGATTTGCTAAAGGGTTTAGGGCTATCAAAGGTGAGAGAGAGAGAGAGGAAAAGAGAGAGAGAGAGAGAGAGGGGAAGCTTGTGGAAGGGAGGTTCTGCTCGTAGAGGTAATCTACTGTGCACTTGATATCTCAGCTCTTTTACGTCCTCGTAATCAATGAGATCTCTCCATTTTCTTTATTTCTCTTATTGTTTATCCACTTCTGCGTGAGTGAAGAAGGTTGTAACGTTCTACTTCATAGTGGATTATTGATCTGGAAGAGGTCCCGTGGTTTTTACCTCTTTGAGGGTTTTCCACTTAAAATCTCTTTGTGGTGTGTGATTGATGCATTGATTATTTTCATTGCTTTATTATCCATAATTCTGGTTTGTTTCGGGAGGCTAAATCCTAAGGTTTTGTGCAAGGCCCCCAACAAAGTGGTATCAGAGCTAAGTTCATTGAACGGGTAAGATCGGTTTTGAATTATGGAAGGTGGCTCATGAAGGAGGATCAGCCTCAATGGTTCTAACTGGACCATATAGAAGGCTAAGATGGAGGACTTCCTTTATTGCAAGGACCTATATTCTCCAATTTTAGGCATATCAGCAAAATCCAAGGATATGTCTGATGATGATTGGAAGAAGATGGACCGGAAGGCGGTGGGGTTTGTTAGACAATGGTTGGATGATTCAGTGTTTCACCATGTGTCTACGGAAACCTCAGCCACTAGCCTATGGTTGAAATTACAAGGGTTGTATGAGAGGAAGACAGCCGGTAATAAGATTTTTCTGATAAGGCGACTTGTGAATCTCAACTTCAACGATGGTGGTTCCGTGGCCAAGCACATGAATGAGGTCAGCAATATAGTGAGCCAACTCTCCTCTATGAAGATGGTCCTGGATGATGAATTGCAGACTTTACTTTTGCTTAGTTCATTGCCTGACAGTTTGGGAGACATTGGTGGTGTCTCTAAGTAACTCTGCGCTAGACGGAAAGATATCCATGGAACAGGTAATTAGATGTCTCTTCAATGAAGAGACAAGGAGGAAGTCTCGGGGGTCTACTCAGTATGAGGCTCTTGCGACATAGGAACAGGGGAGAGGAAAGAACAGGAAGGGCGGGAAGGCCCGAGATAAATCA
Source organism: Magnolia changhungtana (assembly GCA_030180095.1). Lineage (NCBI taxonomy): Eukaryota > Viridiplantae > Streptophyta > Magnoliopsida > Magnoliales > Magnoliaceae > Magnolia > Magnolia changhungtana. The sequence continues at coordinate 220,682 of JASAUF010000061.1, read as the reverse complement.
AGAGGCAAGTCGAGTAATAGAAAGGATGTTGATTGCTGGAATTGTGGCAAGAAGGGCCACTATAAGCATGAATGTCGTGGTAAGAAGAACGACAAGAAAGAAAAAGGGAAGGAAGATGAATCAGATTCCACTATGGTCACTTTAGAAGGCGACGTTGTAGTTATTCTTTCAACAGATCATGATGTATGTCTCACGGCTATGAGTCAGGACACCAACTAGGTGATTGACTCGGGAGCTTCGTTTCATGCGACTCCACGCAGGGACTTCTTCATAAGCTACAAGTCAGGTGAGTATGGGACTGTAAAGATGGAAAATTCTGGCGTATCAAAGATCGTGGGAGTCGGTGATATTTGTGTGAAGACCGATGTGGGCTGCACATTAGTTCTCAGGGATGTGATGCATATCCCAGACCTTCGCCTCAACTTGATGTCGACGGGAAGGTGTTGAGGGTCGGATATTGCATATTAGACCCTGATTAGTACCTAATTTTATATACATGATAATGCTTAATGCCATATTTTAATTGTGTTTTTATTACAGGATGAAATCAGGAGCGTGTATTGAAAAATGATGTTAAAAGCATGGATTTGACGCTCCGAAATTACCAGAGCACGGGATGAACCTCAGAGGACCAATATTGAAGAATTTACATGCCAGGGACCCGAGGAAATCAAGCCGTTCACGTTTAAAGAGGCCTGAAATTGGTGCAACATGCAAGATCACATGGTTCCTGCCATCCGATTGACTCGAAACTTTATACATATGATGGGGGCCGTAAATTAACCGTACATTTCAAATTTCACCCTCGGATCACTAGGGAAGTACCCCAACGGATGGATCAGCCCCTAGTACCATGATTTGCAGCCCACGATATCTGGAACTACCTTAAATTCAGTCTCATACATTAAAAGGGGTGATAAAGTGAATGGATGGAGCAGATTTTATATACACATATCTATGGGACCCACACGGACGGTGAGCATGCACGGTGCATAAGTGCACTCGGTGTACACTTTGGACCGAACCAAAGCGTCAAAGTCGGCTTTGACCGACTTCATCGACAACAAAGCGGAAATTTCCGTTTCGGCGTCATAGCAACGGACGCTGATTTGTGTAGTGGGACCACACCGTCCATTAAACAGAAGATCTGGACCGTCCATCATGTTTGAAGGGGCCCAATCTTCAATGCCTAGGTGTCCGAATCATGAACGATCATCATGAGTGAAATCCAAGCCGTTGAAAACAATTCGGACGGTGAATCAAGAGATCAGATGGACCACACCAAAATCACTCCAATCTCAGCAGGTCTGACCGATTTTTCGAGAGGGAAGCAATGGACGGAGTGGATTTCCCAACAAAACATCACGGTGGGCCCCACCATTGTCACAGCGAATCCGCGTCCCCGTTAGCGTCAGCGAAGGAACGGACGCTGTCCGGTTTTTGCGAAGCACTGTGGGCCCCACACGTGTCCCTTCCGGATGATCCAATCCGTCCATCTTGAAGATGGACGCGAATACTACAAAACCATGGTAATATTTTATACCCATGCGTGCACACGTGTGCGGTACAGAGGCCACAAACGGGCTGCCCTGCAACGTTCAAAACTGATCTCTTCGTGTTTTCTTCTCTGGGCCGCGTTAATGGATGTTCAAAACCACCCATTCTTGACTGAAATTTCGTCCTGAATCCAATGGACGGGGTGGATTTTCCAGAAAACACTTCGGTGGGGCCCACCGATCATGGCTGCGAAAATTTCCATTCCATGTCCTGTTACAGCTCTGCCACTGATCCAGCTTTCCAGCAACTATAAAAAAGGAGTATTGGGCATGGGAAAATCATTCAGAAATTGAAAAAGTGGAGAATTCCAGATCTAGAGCAAAGGAGAGAAGAAAAAGAAGAAAGAAGAAAGAGAGAAATTGGTTTGATGTTTGTTATTGAATTTTATTTATCCATATGTTTAATGGATTTTATGGGTAACTAATCTCTCAGCTAGGGCTGAGATGAAACCCCTAATTTGAACACCTCTTTTTCTATGTTGATTTTATTTTAATTAGATTGGTTTGTTTCTTTCCCTAGTGTGCTTGATTGCTTTAAATTCTATACTTCTCCATCTATGAACTTGATCAGAGTCTATGGATGGATGTGGTCTGGATGCTTATTCTAGGTGCTTGTATCTGATCATGAACAGGTTCCTGTAGAGGAAGAAACAGGGTGCTTTACTGAACTGCATATTCCATATGCCCGATTTGGACATGGGATATGTTATTCATGGCATTGCTTGAAGGAATTAGACAATCTGTATGCCCGATTAAGGACACAGATTGTGCTTTCTCTAGATAAGTTAGATCAATCTATATTAAAGTGAATTAACAGACAAAACAAGGGTTGGGATAATTAGGGGTGGATTCGAAAGTCCTAGTGCTCTTTCTCTTATTGAATTTTCTTCCCTATCCTCAATAGTTGTTTTTCATAGATTTGTGTTAGTAAATTTGCTCCATTGTTTGTTGAATTAGTTAAGGAGGATCACAGATTTGAATTGTGACGATCAGTCCTCGTGGGATTCGACCTCGATCTTACCGAGTTATTACTACATCACAACCCTATACTTGGGGAGTGAACAAGTTTTTGGCGCTAGTTCTTGCCGGGACTGTTTTCGATCCAAATTGGATTTAAGATTCTCTCTTATCATAATTCATAGTCATAGGATTTTACTAACTTTAGATTAGAGTTTTTGTTAGAAATTAACCTATTTCCTATTTTGTAAGGTCCTGACATAAATTTCTAATTTGGTAATCCCTTTCTAAATTTCTTACTTTTTCTAATTTCTATTTTTAGAATTAGGATTTTATTTTTAGAAATTTTTTTTTAGTTTCTAATTTTATATTTAGATTCTTCTTTTAAGTAACTTTCTATTTTCTAGTTTTAGAATTTTTTCCTTTTTAGAAACTAACTTAGCTTTTTATTTTTAGTAACTTTCTAATTCTAGGATTTCCTTCCTTTTTAGAAACTAACTCTTCTTTTTCTAGTTCTTTAGAAAATTTCTAATTTTAGATTTTCTGTTTTAGAAACTAACTTGTTTTGTTTTCTTTTGCAGGATTTTAACATAGATCTCCAATTGGTAACATCTTTCTAAATTCTCCAGTCCTCTCTACTTTCTATTTTGAGATTTAGGTTTTCAATTTTTAGGAATTTTCTACTTTCTAACTTTGGATTTGGTAACTTTCTATTTTCTAGTTTTAGAAACTTTTTTTTTAGAAATTAACCGTTGCTTAGGATTTTCTATCATTATTTTAGGAAACTTGATTTGTTTTTGTTTTTATTTACTGAGGAATTGAGGAAGGAAGCTACTAAGTGAAGGAGGAGCTTCTTAAATCTTCTGCCATCAATCATCTCCTTTTCTGGTTCTTTCTTCCCATTCTTATTCACATAGTTTTAACTTGTTTTTTTTTTTTTTGAATAGCATAATTTCTAGTTCTAGTTTTCTTTCTCTTAGGTTGTTACTTAGTTTATGCTAGGACGTAGATCTCTAGATAAAGAACTAGCACCTTTTGATCCTGAAATAGAAAGAACATTCCATAGAAGATTGAAAGACATCTCGGTTGAAATGGCGAAGAGAATGGAACCAAAACTCTTAGAGATTATTCGGCTCTGTCCAATTCAATGCACCTTCATGCATAGTGTTGCCCACCACCACGGCGACACACTTTGAACTCAAGGCTGGGGTCATCTGATTGTTGCCTTCCTTTATGGGTTGGACAAGGAGGACCCATATCATCATGTGAAAGAATTCCTAGACATTTGCTCCACCTTTAAATTTCAAAACTTCTCAGACGATTCGATCCGCCTACGCTGTTTCCTTTTTCATTGAAGGATAAGGCGAAAGCATGGTTGAATTCTCTAGAAGTTGGGTCTATCACTACATGGGACCAATTGTCTAGAAAGTTCTTAAACAAGTTCTTCCTGTTCACAAAACTAATGCTCTCCGTAGAGAAATCACTAATTTCACACAAAAAGAGGAGAGCACTTTCATGAATGTTGGGAAAGATGGAAGGACTTGCTTCTTAAATGTCCACACCACGGTTTTGAGAAGTGGCAACAAGTGCAATACTTTTATGATGGTCTGACACCCCAGAACCGTCGCATGGTTGATGCCACCAGTGGAGGGTCCTTCATGACCAAAAGCGATACCGAGAAGCATGGAAATTCTTTGAAACATTGTGTGAAAACTCCAAGAATGGGACTATTCGAGATAGAGGTGAAAGAAGTTCCCAACCACAAAAGAGAGTGGCATATATGAGATAGGAGTCACACAGGATCTCCATGCCAAGATTGATGGCCTGACAAAGAAGGTTGATGCTCGATGTTACATAATGGACCTCCACAAACAACTCAAGCCGAGGCTTGTGCCATATGTTCTAGTCCTGCCCATCCTATGCAGTCTTGTCCATCTGGTGCAGCATCCCCAGAACTTCTTTCTGAACAAGTTCATGCTTTGAACACCTTTCAGAAACCTGGGAATGATCCTTACTCAAACACTTACAACCCAGGTTGGGCTAGGCATCCAAATTTTTCTTGGGCAAAAGGGCCACAACAAGGAGGACCATCTGGAAATCCTCCCATGCAACCTTACCCTCAAGTGCGGCAATCAACAACTCCAACGGTTTCCGCAATATCAACAAGTCCCTTCACAATCACGGAAACCATCTCTTGAGGATACACTCCATCTTTTTATGCGAGTTCTCTCCAATTCCAAAAAGACACCCAACAAACCTTACTAGCCAACCAGAAAGCTTACATGCAAATGCGCAATCCATTGCCAAGCTGGAAGTACACATGGGTCAACTAGCTGCCACATTGAGTGAGAGAGAGAAAGGCAAGTTCCCTAGTCAACCTGTGGCTAATCCAAAGGGACAATATGAGATTGGCTCTAATTCTAACCAAGGACAATATCATGAGCAAGCCAAATCGATCACTACCCTTAGGTCAGGCAAACAGATTGACAACAGAATAGAGATGCTTAGGGATGAATCAAATTCTAAAGCGGAAGATCAAGATGAAGCAGAGAGACACACCAATGCATCCAAAGTCCAAAAACTCTCTGACTCTCCAAGAGCCGCTGACGTGCCACCTTACGTGCCCAAAGCACCTTTTCCTCAACGTCTGACACCAATGAAGAAAAGAAACAATTTTGATGAAATCCTGGATGTGTTTAAAAAGGTACAAGTCAACATTCCGTTGCTTGACGCTATCAAGCAAGTCCCTCCTTACGCTAAGTTTCTTAAAGATTTATGCACTCAGAAGCGTAGCAAAATGTTCATAAGAAGGTCTTCCTTGCGGAGCAACTCAGCTCCATGATTCAACATAACACTCCTCCTAAATTTAGGGATCCAGGAGCCCCCACCATTTCTTGCGGCATAGGAGATCATAAGGTCGGGAAAGCATTGCTTGATTTAGGGGCGAGTGTTAATTTGTTACCTTATTCGGTTTATGAGCAGCTAGGACTTGGTGAGTTGAAACCGACTAAGGTAACATTACAAGCGGTGATAGATCTGTCAAGGTTCCCGGGGTGTTATTGAAGATGTGCTAATCCAGGTTGATAAATTCTATTTTCCGGTGGATTTCATAGTTATAGATACTCGGCTTCCGAGAATCCTCATAATCGGATCCCAGTCATCTTGGGTCGTCCATTTTTTAGCTACATCTAATGCTATTATAAATCGCTATAGGAATGGAGTTATGAAATTGTCCTTTGGTAACATGAATATTAAACTCAATGTTTTTAATGCGGACAACAACCCGCGGATTTGGACGACATTTTTGAAGTGGACATGATCGAGAGCCTTGTGCGGGACTCCTTCCGTACATCTTTTGAAGATCCTCTTGAGACACCTTAGCACAATCGGGCATGAATTTTGACATCGATAGTCCCATCCATGAAGTCAATGCATTGCTCGACTCTACTCTCTATATTGGAGGCGAAAAATGGAGCGAAAGTGGAACCTCTTCATCCCTCGAGACTCTTCCCGACGGCACGGTTTGTAACTCGAGAAGGCAAAGAGAAACGAGTTGCTTAATGTTCTTCGAACATATAAGGCGACAATTGAACGGAAGATAGCGAAAATACAAGGAGTATGCCCCATCGTATGTAAGGATCATCTTTGTGGAAATGTCACGTAAAATACAAAGGAAGCATGATCTTAACATGGAAGAAGTTGTTCGAAAGCGAATTCCTTAAATTGTTTGATGATAGTGTCAATTACCTCATTTCGGATAGCACGGTTTATGGGAACTCGCATCACTTATGCAGGATTGGTTAACCACGTGTTGAGGTAAGTTCTTTGGCGGACCACAGGTCTTAAAGATTAATGAATTCATGGTCCGTTCTTGTCTGGCTGAAGACGTTAAACTTAGCGCTCCTGGGAGGCAATCCAGCATTTCATTTGATTTCTTTTTTCTTGTTAGTTAGTTCAATGTTTGTGGGTAACATTACTGCAAACCCTCACGAGACTACAACTCGTCCACTAGGGGTAACCTAGGGGTTTAAAAACTTGTTGCATATGCTAAATGCAATCGAGAGCACTGCGAAAGTGGTATAGGTAGGATCTTTTATTTTACTGATTTCTCTCTTGTTCTGACTCGCTTTTACGCTGATATTCTGAGAGCTTCTTGATTCTCCATCCAGGTACTATCTTTCCCTACTCCTCTTTTCTTTTCGTTGTCTCATGTGCATTGCATGCTTATTTCTTTTACATTGAGGACAATGTAGATTTTAGGTTGGGGGTGGGAGATTAGGTTACCTAATCAGTATTTTCTTGGTCTTGAGCGAAAAATTGTGAAAATTTTTGAATTGTGAAAATTTTTGACAAATTGTGAAAATTTTTAAAATTTTCCTGGAATTTCTATTGAATTCAAAGTGATTTTGAAGGATAGTTGTGATTTTGAAATTACAAGGAATGTGAGAAATTTATGACTCTTGGATTTGGTTGTCTGGCAGATTTCACACTGAAGTTTGAATGGTTAATCCATGATTAGAAGTTGTAAACATTGATTGAGCCATGATTTCACATATCAGATCTCACTTACACATTAAGTTTTCAGTTTGATATTAAATGGTAACTTGGTAATCACTAAGCATGAAAGGAACCAGCCTGAAAAACAAAAATTTTAACATCAGTCTATAAAGAAGAATTGAAAGAATAAGTCGCATAATCGTCATCATAGGTTTGCTCCCTATAGATGAAGATTCGATTCCTCATAGTGGACATGAGAAAAGATTTAGGCGACAAGTTTTCACCATAGGTTTGCTCCCTATAGGTGCAGATTTGATTCTCCTCCTTGGCATACTATTCATAAAGAAAATCAAAAAAATGGTAGAATGAAAGGTTAATCTGTAAGGCAAGTGTGGTTCCAGTTTTGGGTGACATGAGCTCCGTTGTTAATTACCAATGATGTCATGAAATTGACAATTGAATCTCTTAATGATTGAAAGCTGAGATGACACTATACACTCATGGAACTCAATGTTTAGAATATTTTAATTAATGGATTAATATTTTGAACTTGATTATAAAGCTTACTGTAAGCTTGATTTCAGGAGAAAAATCTTCTCACCATTCATGAATCGTGGAATTTTCACATCTCAATTATCTGTTCACCCGTCACTTGAGTTTACAGGAATTGACTTTTATTTCTGAAATTATTTTTCGCATGTTTTGCTCGGGACTAGCAAAATCTTTGGTTGGGGTTGTGTTGAGGGTCGGATATTGCATATTAGACCCTGATTAGTACCTAATTTTATGTACATGATAATGCTTAATGCCATATTTTAATTGTGTTTTTATTACGGGATGAAATCGGGAGCGTGTATTGAAAAATGATGTTAAAAGCATGGATTTGGCGCTCCGAAATTACGAGCACGGGATGAACCTCAGAGGACCAATATTGAAGAATTTACATGTCAGGGACCCGAGGAAATCAAGCCGTTCACGTTTAAAGAGGCCTGAAATTGGTGCAACATGCAAGATCACATGGTTCCTGCCATCCGATTGACTCGAAACTTTATACATATGATGGGGGCCGTAAATTAACCGTACATTTCAAATTTCAGCCCTCGGATCACTAGGGAAGTACCCCAACGGATGGATCAGCCCCTAGTACCATGATTTGCAGCCCACCTGATATCTGGAACTACCTTAAATTCAGTCTCAATACATTAAAAGGGGTGATAAAGTGAATGGATGGAACAGATTTTATATACACATATCTATGGGACCCACACGGACAGTGAGCATGCACAGTGCATAAGTGCACTCGGTGTACCTGGAGCCGAACCAAGCGTCAAAGTCGGCTTTGACCGACTTCATCAGCAACAAACGGAAATTTCCGTTTTTCAGCGTCAAGCAACGGACGGACGATTTGTGTAGTGGGACCACACCGTCCATTAAACAGAAGATCTGGACCGTCCATCATGTTTGAAGGGGCCCAATCTTCAATGCCTAGGTGTCCGAATCATGAACGATCATCATGAGTGAAATCCAAGCCGTTGAAAACAATTCGGACGGTGAATCAAGAGATCAGATGGACCACACCGAAATCACTCCAATCTCAGCAGGTCTGACCGATTTTTCGAGAGGGAAGCAATGGACGGAGTGGATTTCCCAACAAAACATCACGGTGGGCCCCACCATTGTCACAGCGAATCCGCGTCCCCGTTAGCGTCAGCGAAGGAACGGACGCTGTCCGGTTTTTGCGAAGCACTGTGGGCCCCACACGTGTCCCTTCCGGATGATCCAATCCGTCCATCTTGAAGATGGACGCGAATACTACAAAACCATGGTAATATTTTATACCCATGCGTGCACACGTGTGCGGTACAGAGGCCACAAACGGGCTGCCCTGCAACGTTCAAAACTGATCTCTTCGTGTTTTCTTCTCTGGGCCGCGTTAATGGATGTTCAAAACCACCCATTCTTGACTGAAATTTCGTCCTGAATCCAATGGACGGGGTGGATTTTCCAGAAAACACTTCGGTGGGGCCCACCGATCATGGCTGCGAAAATTTCCATTCCATGTCCTGTTACAGCTCTGCCACTGATCCAGCTTTCCAGCAACTATAAAAAAAGGAGTATTGGGCATGGGAAAATCATTCAGAAATTAAAAGGGGTGGAGAATTCCAGATCTAGAGCAAAGGAGAGAAGAAAAAGAAGAAAGAAGAAAGAGAGAAATTGGTTTGATGTTTGTTATTGAATTTTATTTATCCATATGTTTAATGGATTTTATGGGTAACTAATCTCTCGGCTAGGTGAGATGAAACCCTAATTTGAACACCTCTTTTTCTATGTTGATTTTATTTTAATTAGATTGGTTTGTTTCTTTCCCTAGTGTGCTTGATTGCTTTAAATTCTATACTTCTCCATCTATGAACTTGATCGAGTCTATGGATGGATGTGGTCTGGATGCTTATTCTAGGTGCTTGTATCGATCATGAACAGGGTTCTGTAGAGGAAGAAACGGGGTGCTTTCTTGAATCTGCATATTCCATATGCCCGATTTGGACATGGGATATGTTATTCATGGCATTGCTTGAAGGAATTAGACAATCTGTATGCCCGATTAAGGACACAGATTGTGCTTTCTCTAGATAAGTTAGATCAATCTATATTAAAGTGAATTAACAGACAAAACAAGGGTTGGGATAATTAGGGGTGGATTCGAAAGTCCTAGTGCTCTTTCTCTTGTTGAATTTTCTTCCCTATCCTCAATAGTTGTTTTTCATAGATTTGTGTTAGTAAATTTGCTCCATTGTTTGTTGAATTAGTTAAGGAGGATCACAGATTTGAATTGTGACGATCAGTCCTCGTGGGATTCGACCTCGATCTTACCGAGTTATTACTACATCACAACCCTATACTTGGGGAGTGAACAGAAGGTTGGATGATGATGGCTATGAAAGTCGGTTTACTGGTGGGCGCTGGAAGCTCATCAAGGGTTTATTGATCACAGCTAAAGGAAAGAAGTGTTGCACCTTTTACAAGGCAAGTGTCAGTATGTGCAAGGGTGGGTTGAACGCAGCGGAAGATTCAGCTATTGACATGTGGCACAGGCGTCTAGGCCACATGAGTGAAAAAAGGCTTCAGGTACTAGCAAAGAAGCGGCTCCTTCCAGACGTGACAGGTACACCTCTTAAAACTTATCTTGATTGTTTATCAAGGAAATAGCACAGAGTTTCTTTTATTAAATTTACTTCTCATGTTAATAAAGTGCATGCATTAGATTTGGTTTATTCTGATGTTTGTAGTCCTATGAGGACAAAAACCTTGGGTGGGGCATTGTATTTTATTACTTTTATAGATGATGCATCTAGGAGGGTTTAGGTTTATGCTTTGAAATCCAAGGACGAGGTCTTTGGTGTTTTTAAATTGTTTCATGCTATGGTCGAGAGAGAGACAGGTAGATCATTGAAGTGCATTCACACTAACAATGGTAGTGAATACATTGGCGACTTTCATGAGTCCTGCAAGTCCCTGGGTATACGGCATGAACAGATGGTTCCCAAGATCCCCTAGCATAATGGTGTAGCTAACCGAATGAATCGCACCATTATAGAGAGAATCAGATGCATGTTATCCCATGCGAAATTGCCCAAGACATTCTGGGAAGAAGCAATGCACACAGCAGTGTATTTGATAAACAGATCTTCATCAACTCCGTTGAATGGAGAAATGCCTGAGAAGGTGTGGACTTGATATGATCCATCGTACAGTCATCTCAGGGTGTTTGGATGTAGGGCATCCATTCACATACCAAAGGATGAGAGGTCCAAGCTCGATATGAAGATCAGGCAGTATGTGTTCTTAGGGTACGGTGATGAAAAATTCGATTACATATTGTGGGATTTGACCGAGAAGAAGCTCGTCAGAAGCAGAGATGTGGTTTTCTTTGAAGATCAGTGTATAGAAGACATTAGTAAGCTAGAAAAGAATCAGCCTAGTTCAGATGAGCTATAGGATATGGATCATTCCTCCCGTGGTACCTGATGACGGGGGAGTACAGCAAGGTACAGAGGACGAGAGAGTTCCTTCAGAAGATGGACCAAGGGAGTAGCCCCCACTTGATCCACCTGTTGAGCCACAGGTGAGGAGGTCATCTAGGGATAGACAACCGTCCAAGAGGTACTCGCCACGTGAGTACATTATGCTGACTGATGGGGGAGAGCCAGAAGATTATTTCGAGGCCCTAGCCAATGAGCATAAGGGGGAGTGGTTGAAAGCTATGCAAGAGGAGATGAAATCCTTGCATAAGAATCACACTATGATATGGTGAAACTGCCTAAGGGCAAGAAAGCTCTGAGCAACAAGTGGGTGTTCAGAAAGAAGATTGAGCAGAAGAATTCATAGACGAGGTTCAAGACCAGACATGTGGTGAAAGGGTTTGGTCAGAGGAAAGGCATAGACTTCGAGGATATATTCTCACTAGTGGTGAAGATGACATCCATACAGGTGTTGCTTGGGTTGGCAGCTAGCATGGATCTGGAGATAGAGCAGTTAGATGTCAAAACTGCCTTTCTTCATGGTGACCTAGAAGAAGAGATCTACATGCACCAACCAGAGGGGTTCGAAGTCAAGGACAAGGAGCATATGGTGTGTAGGCTGAGAAAGAGCTTGTATGGGCTAAAATAAGCTCCACAGCAATGGTACAAGAAGTTCGATTCGTTCATGTTACAGCATGGGTATGACAGAACGGAGTTGGACCACTGTGTGTTCACGCAGAAGTTCTCAGATGGTGATTTCTTAGTTCTGTGTTATACGTTGATGACATGCTCATCATGGGAAAAGACATCAAGAAGATCGACAGGCTGAAACAGGAGTTGGGCAAGTCTTTTACGATGAAAGACTTGGGCCCGGCTAGACATATCTTAGGGATGGAGATAACCCGTGACAGAAGTAGCAAGAAGCTTTGTTTATCACAAGAGCGATATATTGAGAAAGTCCTAGAGCGGTTTAATATGAATGCAGCGAAGCCGGTCAGTACTCCACTAGATGGTCACTTCAGATTGAGCAATGGTCAGTGTCCCAAGACGAAGGTAGAGGTGGAAGAGATGCATAAGATACCCTACGCGTCAGCGGTCGGAAGTTTGATATATGTTATGGTGTGTACACGCCCAGATATAGCATATGCGGTTAGTGTTGTCAGCCGGTATCTTGTCAATCCTGGTAAAGAACATTGGGCAACGGTTAATTGGATACTGCGGTATCTGAGAGGCTCATCCAGGTTGAGCCTATGTTATGGTGATGGAAAACCTGTGTTAGAGGGCTACACAGATGCAGATATGGCAGGTGACATAGACTCCAGAAAGTCTACATAGAGGTTCGTGTTCACGTTTGCAAGGGAGAGGTTTCTTGGCAGAGAAAGCTACAAAAGGTCGTAGCAATGTCGACGACAGAGGACGAGTACATTGCAGTCATAGAGGCATGTAAAGAGATGCTTTGGATGAAGAGGTTCTTACAGGAACTTAGCCTGAAGCAGGAGGAGCACGTGGTTTATTGCGATAGTCAGAGTGCTATACACTTAAGCAAGAATTTAAGTCTGCATTCCAAGTCAAAGCACATAGAGATTAGGTATCACTGGATCAAGGATACTTTGGAACAAAAGCTGTTACAGCTTGAGAAGGTCCACACGGACAATAATGGGTCAGACATGATGACCAAGACTTTGCTCAAGGGCAAGTTTGAGGTTTGTAGAAACCTGGCTGGCTTGAAGAAGGTGGATCTCTCTTGGGTCAAAAAGGGGGAGATTTTATAGGTTTTTTGACCCGTCGTCGACAGGTCGTGAGCCCTGCTCAACCGGTCGAAGGCTGGTGGTCAACCAGTCGTGGAGTCGAGTCGTGGCACGACTCAAAGTCAACGACTATGGACTATTCTTCTCCGGGGTACTCGACCAGTTGAAGGAGGTGCTCGACCGGTCGTAGGTGGCTCTCGACCGGTCGTGGACTCGGTTCGACCAGTCGAGATTACGGAGATTCGTTCCACGATTTTGCGCGGATTTCGTGTTGCAAGTCCTTTCACAACTGGGGTGCGGAAAGGAGTTTCCCAAAACTTTAAATATGAGTTCCTAAGGCTTTCTAGGCATGACAAGAGGATTTCCTAAATCTTTACAAGGGATTTGCTAAAGGGTTTAGGGCTATCAAAGGTGAGAGAGAGAGAGAGAGGAAAAGAGAGAGAGAGAGAGAGAGAGGAAGCTTGTGGAAGGGAGGTTCTGCTCGTAGAGGTGATCTACTATGCACTTGATATCTCAGCGCTTCTACGTCCTCGTAATCGGTGAGATCTCTCTGTTTTCTTTGTTTCTCTTATTGTTTATCCACTCCTGCATGAGTAAAGAAGGTTGTAATGTTCTACTTCATAGTGGATTGTTGATCTAGATGAGGTCCCATGGTTTTTACCTCTTTGAGGGTTTTCCACGTAAAATCTCTTGTATGGTGTGTGATTGATGCATTGATTATTTTCATTGCTTTATTATCCATAATTCTGGTTTGTTTCGGGAGACTAGATCCTAAGGTTTTGTGCAAGGCCCCTAACACAGTGCCGGAGGTTGCAGCTGATCTGGAGACAGGCCAAAGAAGTTAAATAAAAATGGCAAAGAAAGAGATAAAAGGAAGGCAGATATCTAAAAGTAAAAGCCAGAAACCAGTAATGGTTGGCTGAAGTCAATTCCAAAAGAAATTAGTGATGTTGTTGCAATTGTTAAAATTGAATTTCCATGTCCACTTAAAAAGCAGATCCCAAGGATTTATTGTTAATCTTCACACTAACCTGATACAATTAAAAGAGTTGAGTGTGGACACTACAAGAAAAATGGGCAAAGGCTACGGCCCAAAACCGTAGCAAAATCTATATCCAATGGTCCTTGGGTCTCACTAATGCTCAGATCATCGACATGCTACAACTAAAAGACAGCCTATATGGGTGGGCCCACAGGATCTGACGGTCTACACAATCTTGGAACATTCCTACAAAGCCAAGATGAAAAGTCATGTCCAATGGTCCTTGGGTCTCACTAATGCTCAGATCATCGACGGCCCGACAGACAATTATAAAAACTCCCTCCCTCCCTCTCATTTTTGTCTGTATTGGGGTTTTCAGAACACTATGAAAGGGTGTCCCTCTAGATTTATGGCAACAGAAATGATAAGGGCGCGTTTGGCTACACAGAATCCATGGAGAAATGGAAACCGTTTTCCATTCAAAAGATGGTATGTTTGGATACGTGGAATGCTCAATGTAATCATTGTCCTACAACACAAGCAGGATTCCCTGGCACGAGAAACTAGTAGGCTGTTGTCTAATGAATTTGAGGGTTCTATTTGGTATCCAAACCTGACCCCTAAATATCCAATCCCTTTTTCCACAATATTCATGGACCAACACGTGCTTCGCCTTATGCATTTTCCTTTTTGGACCACTCTTACTCTTACAGTGGGGTGACCTGAATTTGGATAGCTCTAATTCATCTGTTTCTCACAAAACCCATGATTAAACTAAGCCACCGAAAGCTCCAAACAGGGAAGAGAAGACAAGGTTGCTTTCTAATCATGTATTTATCTATATATACATGACCCTCTATTTTTCACTTCCATTGCCTTGTTTGAAGGGGCCAAAGCAAAAGTCTTTCTATAATGGTTAAGAACTCTCCAAGGGCCATAGATGTATATATGCATGTGGTTAGCTTGATTAACTAACAGTAATCTTCATCTTCCTTGGCATGGCTACTGCCCATTTCCGCTTCCTTCTCTTCTCCTCATCTCCTCCTGTGATTGTTCCCAGGCTGAGGCATGGAGACATCATCATCACGTCACTAAAGTGAGCTCTCTGATACAAGTGGTGGCGGCAGCATTAGTCTGCTCCCCGTCTATAGGTTAGCAGCATACCACTGGAATTTGATGGTCTCCCTCTTGCCTTTGGAATTTGATAAGTGATTATTGCCTTCTCATCTACCACGCGGGCACATACAATGGTGTGTAGATTACCTTATTTGTACACGTGTGGAAGCTTAGCAAAAGCTTTAATAATGATAATTCTAGAGCTCTATTAAGCACACACGCCTTTCCAATAAAGCTTGTGTACACACTGCGCATGTGCCACCATAGCACATACGTGCGAGATCTGATCCATCCATAAGTTGGCTTGGATATTTCACCTATTTGCCACGCTAGCACATAATGGCATGTAGATTAGCTGATTTGTACTTGCTCGTGGGAGCTGATTTGTACATTCCAGTGGGCTTAGAAAGTTCTAATAATAATTAATTATAAAGGTTTGCCAAGGGTACATGCCAGTGCAATAAAGCCTGTGTAACTACACCGAAATCCTCATTTAAAAAAAAATAGGAACGGTTCAAAACCGTTTTAGGAACCCTTCCAAAATTAGAAATGAAATATTAGGAACGGTTTTAAACCGTTCCCGTGCCAATGATCAGATTTTAGAAACGGTGATTTAAGAACAACTTTATGTTGCCAATGGTCAAATTTTAGAAACGGTATTTTTCCTTATTTAGGAATGGCCAATAAAGTTGTACAACTACGGGCTTTTGCCAATAATGTTTTTTTCAATTGAAAGTTGTATTTGTTTTTATTTTTAAAATCCAAATAATATTAGATACAATTAAAAATTAATATTAAACAAATATTGAACAACATAATAAAAATTATATATATTTAAAAGAATAAATTTACAATGGTCCAAATACATAAAAAATAAATAAATAAATCCTCCATGCTCCACTCCTTGTGAAGCATGCATGATGCATGGCCCAAACCACATAGCATGTCATCATGCATGACCAAGCAGCAGAACTGGGATCTCTGGCTTGTTGAGAGAGGCGAGGCGTTTTGTAAGTTCGAAGTTTCTTTGTTTGAATTACTTTGAGAGAGTCCACCCCTCATCTGCTCTAGATAACCTGATGGAAGTGAACAAAACAAAATCTCATTATTTCAGTACCAAATAAACCTAGGTAGCAAACTAAAATACACAAATCACATTTTGTAATATGAAATTTTAAATTGCAACGGTCAAGTATACCTGCAAAATCAAGTTATGACTACTCTCCAAAATGTCTGAGAAACTCATTAAATATCCAAAAGCCCATAACTTTAAGAAAATAAAAATAAAAATAAACCAAAACCTAAAACCCCCTGTACAAAACATGCAAGAACCCAAAGAAAAAGATGGCCACTAGAAAACAAAACGAAAGTAAACACAAAATACAACAAAAAATTTCATAGAAAACCCCAAACTAACAAATTCAAGAATCTTAGAGAAAAATAACTTTTTATATGAAAACCCAATAAAAAAAATTCGAAGGCATAACCTCAAGAAAAGTTGTGTGAAATCACCATTCAATGATTTCACTACTGCCCAGTTGCAAAAAACAAAAAAAAAAAAACAAAAAAAAAAAAACAAAAAAAAAATAAATAAATAAACAAACAAACAAACAAACAAAACAGTACAGCTGATTAAAAGCGGGCCAACAAGAAAGAAATAGAGATGAAAGTGCCTGCAATTGGCAACATTCAAAGACAAGGCTATAATAATGGTGATAAATAATGGATTATCAAATCCATAAACTAAAAAAAAAAAAAAAATTAACAACTAGTGAAAACATCAACTCGACTCAGTCAAGTTGTTTATGCGGAAAAAAAAAAAATCAATGGAGTATTTGTTTCAATAGCATGCCCTAAAATTTCATATGCATCTCTGTATATAACCATGATGCCAAGGCTTTAAAGCCTATTGACCCATACATACCCCTGAATTGTCTCAAATGTGCTATAAAAGTCTAAGGAATTAAAGAGGTCAAATAACACTAGGAATTTGTATGTATCAACCATATGAGGTTTTGAATACAGCCATATGGTATGTATGGACCATATGGTTTATAGAAAAGGCCAAAAGACTAACAGTTTAAAAATAAAGGCATAAATGGTTTTTGATTGGACTTGTGGGCCCCAGTTGGATGACAGATTTTAGCCTGGTTTTCCATCAGCCAACAATAGATTCCACTGGTGGACCTCAATGGGTGGTCAAACAGTCCTGCATCATGCTAATTATTAAAAATAAATAAATAAATAAATAAAAACTAAAAAAAACTAATAAAGCAGATTATCCATTACCTAGTAGGCAAGTACGGACATGATTCATGATGTCATCTAGCAATCAGCATTGTCATGCAATACAAAATCCACAAATACTACACGTAGGTTCACAAAATATAATCACTTAACTGCCAAGCAATCCTTAGTCAGTACCTCGCCAATGCCACATTGTCATTGCATGAGGGGGCTGACCTACTGAAATATCAAGCGATTTATATATATAACTTACTACATATAAATTATTTCTTTTATTAGCTATGATCAATCATTGAAGGTTAAGGATAGGACTGAAGAGTGTTGAGTGTTGAAATTAACATTTACTAGTAAAAGAGACGGAAAAGAAATCAATGAAGTCATACTGGATCAACTTAACACGATTATCAATTAGACCGAAAGCTTTTTTTTACATACGTGTCCTCATGGAGTCCGTCTCAAAAACTTGCTTTTCGCAAGCTGCAAAGGGTGATACTTGGTGATGCCATTTTTTGTCTCATGCCCTAAAATGTGCTGAAAAAACAGATGTACAAGCTTGATACAAAACATGTACATCACAGTGGGCCCAACAGTCGTTCAGAGCTTAGTGACCGTTCATTTGTTAAGGCAAAAAAGTGACTAGGTCATCTAAAAAACTAACACCGTTTGGACAATCCAATCCTTTCGATTCAAATAAAATAAAAAATTAAAAAAATTAAAAACAAAAAAAACAAAAAAAACAAAAAGACTCTCCCCTGGGCTTGGAAAGTTTTAATAATAATTAATTATAAAGCTTTGCCAAGGGTACATGCCAGTGCAATAAAGCTTGTGTACACGCCACACGTGTTAGCATGATACATACGTGGTAGATCTAATCCATCCATCAAGTTGGTCCCACCTTGTGCATATTCTTCCAAAAATAAAATATGATCAAATCAGCGTGTGATCACCAACGTATTAAACAGGTGGACGGTTTAGAAAACCTCGGCCACGTTTTTATTTGCAGACTGTTGCCTCGGGTCGCTAGTTTATGAACCTCATTCTTGCGCCAGAGCATTAACATAGTGGTGACGGTCTAAGGAATGGATTGGATCACGGACCTATACTTCCATGTTGGCATGCTGGCTTGTGATTGTGGTGTGGTCCACCTGATAATTGGGCTCATACTCGAAAATGAGCTCGCAAAATAAATGGACTGTGTGGATAAGACAGACAGGTCATGGTGGGCCACAGCTTTTCCAGCACCGAACTCAGCACTGGAGGGGTCACTACCGAAGCCGAGTCCAGTCAGGAAATCCCTGAAAATCACCAAAGATTACAAGTTTTTCTCCGTAACCAACAAACTATGGTCCACTTATCCAAGGGTTGTGATCTTATGAAAATCAGCGATTTTTAGCTTTTTGTTTTTGTTTTTTCTTTTTTTTTTTGAGAATTTTACGAAAAGCTGCTTAATTAATATTGAGTTTACATTTCGGTATTTTTTTAAAAAACCATCTCACTAATCAATATGGTTAGAAAATTTAAGAAAATTGTACGTAATTAATATGTAATTTACATTCCGATGCCTTTGAGAAAAGGTTTTCAAAAAGTACCTCACTAATCAATATCTTCGGTTTTGAGTGGGCGTGTCAGCAAAGGAAGTGGATTGCGTACTCAGTGACTCACTACTCTAAGCGTACGGAATAAACTCTGTGGGGTCCACCATAATTTATAAATTTTATCCACTCCTTTCCTCTATTTTACCAGGTAATTTTAGGGCTTGAGCCCAAAAATGCATATGCAAAGCTCAAAT
The DNA here is from genome assembly GCA_030180095.1 of Magnolia changhungtana. Classification (NCBI taxonomy): domain Eukaryota; kingdom Viridiplantae; phylum Streptophyta; class Magnoliopsida; order Magnoliales; family Magnoliaceae; genus Magnolia; species Magnolia changhungtana. Next base: position 201,771 of record JASAUF010000061.1, on the reverse strand, counting down.
GTACCACACCACGGAAAATAGTGTGAATTGAACGTGTACCGTTGAAAAATTCTTGAGGGCTACAGAAGTTTTGGATCAATCTTATATTTGTATTTTACCTTCATCCGTTTTTTTTTTTTAATCTTATTAACAGGATGGATGACAAATAAATATCATAATATCTTAGAAAGTTTTCAACTGTGGAAATCATTATTCCCACTGCTCTTGTGGTATGGTCCACTTAAATTTTAGATATGCTTCAATTTTAGTAGCAGCCATTTAGATTGTCTGAAAAAATGGATGGATGGGGTAGATAAACCTAATATTACATTCACGGTGGGCCCAATGGAGTTGACGCAGGGGAGGACGTGAGGTCGAGCACCGTCTTCCTCAAGAGGATAACTATTCCAAATCTACGGAACTTCTCTGGACTCCTCACAGAGACTTCTCAAATCTACGAGAAAAGAAAGCAGAAAATAGAAATAAATTCTAATAAATTCGAAATTGATTAATAAATGAATAAAAATTAGTTCACAACCCTTTAAATAGGGAAAACAAGCAATGGGAAAGAAATCAGAATCATACTACAACTAAAACTCCTAGAATCTGCGACTTACTATAAATAGTAACCTTACTATTTATATACAGTCGTGATGTCTACTAGTGCACAAGGTTTTCGGCCAAAAATAGTAAGTGTCGTATTTAACTTCACCAAACCGTTTTCCTAATTATTCTAAGCTCTTTTCACGTTGGGCGCAACTCCTAAAGCCCGACGGATGAAGAGTTATAATCAAACTAAAACTTACTATTTATAGTAAAAATGAAATTAAAGCAGGGAAACGACCTTCAATCCAAGGGTTTTTCACAATTCCGGGCGACGCAACCCAGCATAGTAGGGTTGGTTGGCTAAACTAGCTCGTTCTACCCCAAAATCATATATTTTACGTCAGATAACTCATTCTAGATTGTGAGATACGCCCGATCTAAGGTCCAATGATCCAGATCACTTCTGTCGTCGACCGGGCCTTTTCTGATCCATCTTGGCCATGAAACTGTCTGCAACCCGCTCTACATTAGTCACCTCTACTTCAAAAGAACTCGTCCTCGAGTTTTCATCCTGCTCTGGTTCATGATACTCGGTTAGGTCCACGACGTTGAAAGTCCATGAGATTGTCATGTCATCTGGAAGATCAACAACATAAGCATTGTCATTGATCTTTCAGATGATTGATACCGATCCAATTTTTTTATTCTTCAACTTGTTGTATGTTCCGGTCGAAAATCGTTCTTTGCGCAGATGGACCATTACTTGGTCGCCCACCTCAAACACTTTTTGTTGCCGATACTTGTCTGCTTGCTTCTTGTACTTTTCGTTCGAGGCATGTAGCTTGGATTGTACCTCCGCATGAATGCCCATGATCTTGTCGACCATATGTTCTGCTGCAATGTTCATGCCTGAAAACTTGGGCAGAGGGACCAAGTCTAGTGTGTGGCGAGGTATTCGTCCATAAATAACCTAGAACAGGGATTTTCCTGTCGATCGGTTCACTATGTTGTTGAATGCAAACTCTGCTTGAGACAAAGTCAAATCCCACAGCTTCAGTTTTTCTCCTAAAATACATCGAATGAGGTTTCCCAACGTGTGATTCACGACCTCAGTTTGACCGTCAGTCAGTGGGTGGTAGGCGTTGTTAAACTAAAGTCGTGTATCAAATCGAGTCCACAAAGTCCGCCAAAAATGGCTTATGAACTTCATGTCACGGTCAAAAGTAATAGTCTTGGGAACCCAGTGTAGCCGCACAATTTCTCTGAAGAATAGATTCGCCACGTGTGTTGCATTGAGAGTCTTCTTGCATGAAATAAAGTATGTCATCTTAGAGAAACGATTTACTGCCATGAACACCGAATCCATGCCAAGTTGTGTTCGTGGGAGACCAAGCACGAAGTCCATAGATAAATCCTCTCAATGACCGTCAGGCACGGGTAACAGGGTGTAGAGGCCCGTATTATGAGATTGCCCCTTGGAGGTCTGACAAATATAACAACGTTGGACTGTCTTTCCCACATCACGTACCAATTGTGGCCAGTAATATCATTCTTCCACAAGAGCTTGCGTCTTGTCTCGCCCTAGGTGTCCACTGAGGCCACCTCCATGTAGCTCTTGGATTATCTGTTCCCTTAACGAACAATTTGGAATGCATAGTCGATTTCCCTTGAAAAGGAACTCGTCTTACATATGTAAGTCACCGGGGTGACCTTCTTGGCATCTAACCCATGCGTTCTTGAAGTCGTCGTCATCGACATATATGTCTTTGAGGCGCTCGAACACGACAACTTCATTGCTCATAGTGACTAACAAAGTTGCACAGCGACTCAGTGCATGGTCAGCTACTTTGTTTTGTTACCCTAACTTGTGTTTTAGTACGAACGTGAATTCCTACAAAAATGAGATCCATCTAGCATGCACACAGTTAATGTTAGCTTGACTATTAATGAATTTGAGAGCTTGATGGTCCGTGTAAAGTATGAATTCCCTTTGAATCAAATAATGTCGCTAGTGCCGCAGTGCCTGGAACACCGCGTATAACTCGATCTCATATGTAGACCACTTCTTGCATGCATCACTAAGTTTCTCACTATAGAAGGTTACCCACCTACCCTCTTGAGGCAAAACTCCCCCAATTCCGACATATGAGGCATCACATTCAACTTCAAACAGTTTGTCGAAGTTGGGAAGTACAAGAACCAGGGTCGTGGATAATCTGCGCTTGATTTCGGTAAGGGTCCTGTGGGCTTCGTCAATCCACTGAAACTGCCATTTCTTCATGCAATTTGTGATTAGTGACACAATGGTACTGAAATTTTTTACGAACCGACGATAGAATATCGCCAGTCCATGAAAGCTTCACACTTCGTGAATATTTGTGGGAACCAACAATTCTCTGATTGCCTTCACCTTTTCCTCATCCACCCGAATGCCCGTGGATGTTACGACAAGACCTAGAAATAATAGACTATCAGTCATGAGGATGCACTTTTTTAAATTGAGATACAGTTTATTTTTAGTGAGCACTTGAAGGACCTTCTTGAGATGTTCCATATGGGTGGTTTCGTGTTCACCCCCCAAGTGCAGGGTTGTGATGTAGTAATAACTCGGTAAGACCAAGGTCGAATCCCAAGGGACTGATACCTGTACGTAATCTGAAACTAAATAGAACTAGAACTAGAATGAGATGAAATCTAAATCGAGTGTAAATTGAGGAATAATGATGAAATAATTATCTAAAACTTAAAGAATTCAGAGAAAGGAAACTAGGGATTCAGAGGATCCACTTGTAGAGATCAGGGAGATCTTATGCCTGCATCAAGAAATCAACTGGACTTAGAGTCCCATCTTCATCCAGTTGAAGAATGTAACCATGGAAATCAAACTGAACTTACTTGATGTAATTTTCAAAGAGATGAAAGGTATATGAATTAGAATGGATTCCATCACCAAACCATGCCCAGGAGACAAAGTAAATAATAGAATTAAACTAATTACCAACCAATCAACATGATATGAAGGTTAGGAAGGGTACCGTCATCCGACCATGCCCAGGAGACGATGGTGAACAACAGGGCTTCCTGACGTCATAATCATAAAAAGGAAAGGAACATGTTTAAAGCCATCGCAGACCTATTGTAATTTTAGTCACAACAGACCATTAAAAACTAAAAACATTCTCTTAATTAAACTCAAATCAACATCAGTTCAGTCTAAACAAAGGCACGAGCAAAGAGTCATCCCATCATGCTACAAGCTTCACCTCTTAGCCCTAGCTAAGAGGTTTAGCTCAACATGATGGAGCTAGACATCTTGAAAGTAAATACTTAAAAAGAAATATAAAAAAAAAATTACTCTCTCTCTGCCTCTGCCCACGTTTGCCTCCAAATTCCAGCCGTAGCCCCTTGCAGATGCTCTTCCAGGCTGCCTCTTTATAGGCAGAGAACACTACAAGAAAGTAGGCCTTTAGCCTCAATTTTTTAGCCTCAATTGAAAAAATGGAGGCTAAATGTATTTTTTAACCTCGGTTGCTATGGAACTGAGGCTAAAAGTTCATTTTCACCTCGGTTGCTAAATAACGAGGCTAAAAGTCTACTTTTTAGCCTCGGTCGCATAAGAACCGAGGCGAAAGGTCTGCACTTTTTAGCCTCGGTTCCATAAAACCGAGGCAAAAAGTCTACTTTTTAGCCTCGGTTGCTAGGAACCGAGGCGAAAAAGGTATACTTTTAGCCTCACTTGCATAGGAACCGAGGCGAAAGGTCTGCTTTTAACCTCGGTTGCATAGGAACCGAGGTGAAAGGTCTGCACTTTTTAGCCTCAATGCTAAATAACCGAGGCGAAAGGTATGCACTTTTTAGCCTCACTTGCATAGGAACCGAGGCGAAAGGTCTGCACAGCCTCGGTTACATAGGAACCGAGGCGAAAGGTCTGCTTTTTAGCCTCGGTTGCTGAGGCCGAGGCGAAAGGTCTGCTTTTAGCCTCGGTTGCATAGGAACCGAGGCGAAGGTCTACAGCCTCACTTGCATAGGAACCGAGGTGAAAGGCTTACTTTTAGCCTCGGTGCATGGGAACCGAGGCGAAAAGTCTACTTTTAGCCTCACTTGCATAGGAACCGAGGCGAAAGGTCTGCTTTTTAGCCTCGGTTACATAGAACCGAGGCGAAAGGTCTGCTTTTTAGCCTCGGTTGCTAGGAACCGAGGCGAAAGGTCTATTTTTAGCCTCGGTTGCATAGGAACCGAGGTGAAAGGTCTGCACTTTTTAGCCTCACTTGCATAGGAACCGAGGTGAAAGGCTTACAGCCTCGGTTGCATGGGAACCGAGGCGAAAAGTCTACTTTTTAGCCTCACTTGCATGAGGAACCGAGGCGAAAGGTCTGCTTTTTAGCCTCGGTTACATGGAGGAGGCGAAAGGTCTACTTTTTACAGCCTCAATTGCTGAACCAGAGGCGAAAGGTCTGCTTTTAGCCTCGGTTGCATAGGAACCGAGGCGAAAGGTCTACTTTTTAGCCTCACTTGCATAGGAACCGAGGTGAAAGGCTTGCTTTTTTTAGCCTCGGTTGCATGGGAACCGAGGCGAAAAAGTCTACTTTTTTAACCTCACTTGCATAGGAACCGAGGCGAAAGGTCTACTTTTTAGCCTCGGTTGTTGGGAACCGAGGCGAAAGGTATACTTTTAGTCTCACTTGCATAGGAACCGAGGCGAAAGGCCTGCACCTTTGGCCTCGGTTACATAGGAACAGAGGCGAAAGGCCTACTTTTTAGCCCCGGTCACATAGGAATCGAGACGAAAGGTCTACTTTTTAGCCTCAGTTGCTGGGACCGAGGCGAAAGGTCTACTTTTTAACCTCACTTGCATAGGAACCGAGGCGAAAGGTCTACTTTTTAGCCTTAGTTACTAGGAACCGAGGCGAAAGGTCTACTTTTTAGCCTCACTTGCATAGGAACCGAGGTGAAAGGTCTGATAGTTTTGCACCACTTAAAAAATAGTGGTGACTCTTCCAACCATACACACGGCATGGTTTTAAGGAAATCTAGACCATCTAAATTTCTGACCCGATTGTGTACTTATGGTAACCTAAAAATTGTACTATGAATATAACAATGATAACCATTCGTTTTTCCCTTCAAATTAGTATCACTCATTATTACTTCTATCCATCCATTTGATAACTGTTTTGTTTTGATGGTTAGGATTGCTCAATCGTGCTCCATCCACATTGGGACCCAAAACTTGGATGGCCTTGATAGTTGTAGACCAGTGCAGTGTGAGGAGGATGAGTCACCACTACAACATAAGAGTCTGGCCCCAAATCAAATTCCCACCTTCGAATCGATTGGATCTCACTTCATTTTTAACCCAGATGATAAAGCATCGTTTTTGGAGGGTAAACCAAATCGATCAGGTGAAATTACCACTTTGACCTTCTAGCACACTAGAAATAATACAGTGGTTAGAAGGATTATATAACCACCTAATCAAAGGCTTTTTGGGCAATCCTTTTAAAAGGTTCATCTGATGAGACGTAGAAAGGCTACCACCCACTGTCATCATTTCAACAACATGGCTCCTTTTCTAAGTTATTAATGGCAAACAAGGTTGAGAAATTAGTCAATCTCACAACACTGTACATTCACTGGTGGGTAGATCAGATCAACGGTGCGGATCATTGAACCAGGGGCCAGGTTGATGATCATATAAAAGTTTTGGGGTTATTTCAAATATATAAATTTCCAGCTCTCAATCTATACAAGTGGGGCATCAAATCTAGACCGCCGATCAAATGGTTCTGTACTAGTTGATTTGTCTAATGAACGGTTTCGATCTAGTTTATATATGGCACGTGTACAACAATGACACGGAGGAATGTTGCCTTCCATGAGACGAGCTATAAAAGAAAATTCCCTCATCTCTTTCTCAAAATCCCTCAGCTCCCTCAGCTCTCTCTCAAAATCCCTCAGCTCTCTCTCTCAAAATCCCTCAGCTCCGAAAGGAAATTCTGTCCTCCACACCAGTAATCTCTTCGCCGATTTCAGGTACTCATTCTCTCTCTCTGTTTTTTTTCCCTACTGATTTCTCAACTGAAATTCTCTCGAAAATCAAAAATCGGGGCAGAAATCTCTCATTTTCGTGCGTTTTCCCCATTTGGCCGTTCAAAATCCAATTTCCACGTTTTTTGGTTCGATTTGAGGAGTTTTTTTTTGCTGATTTCACTGAAATCTTGCTCAGGAAGTGGAAAATCCTGTCGTTTCTAGCTCATTCGCTGGATTTGAGCAGTTTCTGCGTTGCAATATCAGCGATTAGGGTTTGGTGTTCGATCTGAGAGCAAAACCACTGTTCTCTGGTGCGAAATCTGCTCCTCCATTGCCGATTTCGGTGCGAGGCTAGAAAAACAAGGGGCATATACACCGATTGCGACTCCTCACCGAAGTGAACCCTAGCTCTTCTCTCTGTCTTCTCCAATATTTTCTCGTCTTCATCAAATCTACCGTCTCTCTCTCTCTCTCTCTCTCTCTCTCTCTCTCTCTCTCTCTCTCTCTCTCTCTCTCTCTCTCTCCGATCATCAGATCCTCAAAAGACAGTGAGCTTTTTTCCAATTTTTTTCTACTTATGGTTTTTTTTTTCTCAATTTTTAGTGCTTAATCTATTTTAATATGAATCTAGCTTATGTCTCTCGATTCTGAGAGATTTCGTTGGATTTTGATCCGATTCTTGCGATAGATCTATTTTCCTTTTGGATCTCATTGTTTAGAGCTTTGCTTTTTTTTTTTGTTTTAAGTGATGATGCATATTGCCCTTCTTTTTTCGATTTTTTTCTCGGTTTGATTATTCATTTGAAGAAGTTACTCGATTTACGATTGGCATTTTTGAGGACAGAGGAGGGGTTTTAACTTTCAATCAGGTATGCTTCCCCCTCTCATTTCTCCAAAATTTTTCACTTAGGGTTTGGTTTTTGTAATTCTTTCTTGATTTCTAGTGCTTGATTTGTTTTGATCTTGATCCAACTTATGTCTCTTTATTCTTAGAGATTTCATTGGATTTTGTTTCGATTCTTGCTGATTTAAGTTGTAATTTAGGTTTTTGTATTTAGATTTTAGAGATTTATCTAAAAGTATATCAAAAAAAAAGTTATGTCTAGCGGCGCATTTTCTATGCCAGATAAGTCTAATATGGTAGAACGTAGTGCATTTTTATATGTGCATATTTCTGATGGATATTTATTCTAGGAATGAGATTTTAGACACATGCGAGAAAAAAATAAAAAAAAATCCCTCATACTTGGTTCTTTGCAGAATTTCAGTAAATGCTATCTCTACTATGGTTTATGTTCACATTGTCTCATAGCAGAAAATGGATGTTTATTAAATAGAAGATTGCAATGTTTCAAATATTTATGTATATTTGTTATCTCTTTATTGTTTTATTGTAACCAATTACATTTATTTAATGCGAAGGATGTGTGCAATCCCAAAGATGAATGGTTTCTAAAATACACCATAATCATTAGATCCCAATCTAGATTTTGTGGTCCTTTTTTCGATATCCACACCAAAAATATTGTTGTAATTAGTGTTGAATCATTTAGAAGCTTTTTAGAGAATTTTTTTTATTATTGGATCAATTTCATTTGGAATAATCTTGATTATTGATGTAAATTAGTTAAACTCCTCATTTGAGACCGACTCTTGAACCGTAATCTTCTCTTTTACGATGTAATACGAGTTTTATCATCCACTCTCTTGTGTTCTCTTGCAATTTCATTAAGTCCTCAGTTTTTGATAGTTTCTATTGCAAGTATGAAAAACACAAATTTAAATAGCTTTGGAGCATTGCATCAGTACCACATTGACTAAAACTTGATTTAGTTTTGGAGTTAATCTAACCTAGTTGAGTTAGATTTTTTAATCTATAAATAATGTAATAGATGTATTATATGCTATCATCTTGTATGTTTTTGCTATCAATATATGAAGAAGATCCTTTATGAGATTCCATACATGCATGTCTGTCGCATTATATGCCAATGTAGCATGATTTGTGTACAAATACATGTATGTGTCATGTTTCTTTTTAATGAATTATTATTTGGTACTCTGACATAGAGTGATGGTTGATAGTCATGCTTTTAAAATTATTATTTGTCTCAAGTCTATTAATGTTGGACCATAAGTCATGGCCCACCTAGTAAAATTATTATTAATAAATATGGCTTACATGATAAGTGGATGCAGATAGATTTCTACACAATATAATCTGGTGGCACCAGTTGATGGATTGAAGTCACATGCACGTGAAAAGTTTGAAGTTATCCTTTGGGTGGACCATTGTAAAGAAGATCGAAAAGTAATTAATGGTGAGATCTCTTGAAGATCGTGTACATGGAGGACATGACTCTCAATTGAAAAGAGAAGAAAAAATTGCAACCTTGTCATGTGCATGCGACATTCAACCCCTACTAATTGGTCTCTCATCCTCACCATTATTAGGTGGGCCATAATATATGAAATAATGTATAGTTGTTGATAAATAACAAAATATCATCTTGTACTGAAATCAACCTATAAATAATAAAATATCTTGTACTGAAATCACCTTATGCATTTATCGTGGGCCACAGTGTGGTTGATAAATAATAAAATATCTTGTACTGAAATCAGCCTCATGCACTTATCAAAATAATGTATAGCGGTTGATAAATAACGAAATACAAGTGTGGTCCACGTGAGAGAGTGGATTGATATTATTTTTGCATTAGGTGTTTGGGTCCACCTAACTGATGGATTGCATGACAGGTTGGAAATTATCTGCTGTGGTTGGACTAACAACTTGAAACGTAGTCTGGATTGGCATACACATGGGCCACAGTGCCATGGTAGAAACGTAGTCTCACTTCTAATAAACAGTGGACAACAAACACCATATCCCTACGCATCCACGGAATCAAAATCTAACAAACAGTTTAAAGATTCTGGTCCAGAAAGTTCTAAAAAAAAAATAGAGGTATGAAGATTGTCCACGTGTATGGACCACATTAAAGTAAGAGGATGGATAGCACAATCTAATTGGCCCAATATCTACACTCCAGATTTCCATAGATATCACTACAATGTCTCTATCCTCCCTCTCTCTCTCTTAACACAACACAATAAAAATCATTTCAAGTCCTCTATGGAGAAGAGGAGTCCAAGGCATCACTCAAACACCAGCTCTAGCCAAACTACAGTAATCACCTTCTCATCTTAATCTAATCTTAGTATTAGAGAGAGAATTACAGAAGGTTGTAGCAATGGCAATGAATTTTACTATTTTACAGTATGTCACATTTTTAAGGAGTTTGAGTGTAAAACTCCGTCTTAGATTTGATCTCGTTATTTAATTGATTATAATTTCATTTTTTCTTTTATCATCAGTTACTTTATTTCAAATTTATTAGAAATTATTTCTACTGTTTATCCCTCATGGATTCGACAAAACTCCCTAAAGAAGGAATTTGACGTTGGTTATTATTTATTTCGGGGTATGTCCTTCTACTCCAAGGAGGCTCTTGTGATGGTAAATGAACGGGTTGGATGGAAAATGAACATCTTCTCATCTTAATCACCTTCTCATCTTAATCACCTTCTCATCTTCTCAATAAATATTAAATTGGTTACAATAAAACAATAAAGAGATAACAAATATACATAAATATTTCAAACATTGCAAGCTTGTATGTTACTAGTATATATTAGATATACGAGGTTAATTATTTAAATTTCTTTAAAACAACAGCCCATTTGATAGAAGAGGTAACACTTCCAGCCGTGCTCCCTTAGTAGTAGCCAAGGGATGTGTTGGTGACTCTAGAGAAGTCCTGAAGCCTTGGCGACCAATTTATACTAGAATATAAGATAGTAGCAGGACCAATGTTGAGTATAGTAATAACTACAGTGGATTGACATGAATTTTGGGCAGAGTATTGCATTGTTCAAAGTTGGATACAAGTGATGGATAAGAGCTGGATGCAAAAGTCAAGGTAATGTGTTGAGCAATACTTTCTCCTTCGAATTTGGATTCCTTGTAAAGTTGCATTGTTTTAAGAGTTCCTTTGTTTCCTTGGACAATATAGGGTGAGCTTGGAATATGTTAAGGGCATGAAGGAATTCATTGAGTTTGCATTCAACAATCTTGCTAGCGAGGGAAGATCTTATGTCCATGTGTAAAGTGCGCCAACCTCTTTTGGCGTGCTCATAAAGAAGTGGTAGATCATCTTGTGTGTGAGGGAATTATGCCGAATTACACCCGTTGGGTGTTCCATGGGAGGCGTCTTCTTCATCAACTTCCGCCCACAACTAGTACACATGATGATATGCCTCCACATGATGACATGCATGGATTGTTGCATGATGTGTTTGGAATATCAGGTGTGGATGACATGCCGACTGAGTTGCCATCACAGGAGCCAATACAAGAGGAACCAAATCCTGAAGCTGAAAGATTTTTCAGGTTGTTACAAGACGCCGAACAAGCCTTGTACCGGGGATGTAAGAAGTTCACGAAACTCTCTTTTGTTGTTCGAATGTATCAACTTAAGTGCTTAAATGGATGGAGCAACAAGTCATTCACTATGTTGCTTGAATTGTTGAAAGAAGCACTCCCTGAGGGTGAGACATTGCCGAGTTCCTTTTATGAGACCAAGAAGATTATTAAAGAACTGGGCCTCAGTTATAACAAGATCGATGCATGCCCCAATGATTGCCAGTTGTATTGGAAGACTAATATGAACGATGAGTCATGTGGTGTGTGTGGTATATCTAGATGGAAAACGACGGAACATAATTCTAATGACGATGAGGCAACAACTATTCCCTCCAAAGTTAAGAAGATTCCAGCAAAGACATTGTGGCATTTTCCATTGATACCAAGGTTACAAAGATTATTTATGTAAGCACAAACAGCTAAAAACATGAGATGGCATGACAAGGGACGAACCAATGATGAGTGCATGAGACATCCTGCTGATTCTCCTGTATGGAAATCTTTTGACGAGCAACACCCGAATTTTTCATGTGATAGTCGTAATGTCAGGCTTGGGTTAGCAACTGATGGATTCAATCCCTTCGGGACGATGAGTATTGCTCATAGCACATGGCCTGTTGTTTTGATGCCGTACAATTTACCACCATGGATGTGCATGAAGCAGCCTTACATCATGATGTCTCTACTTATACCAGGCCCTCATGGTGTTGGCAATAATATCGACGTGTATCTACAACCATTGATAGAAGAATTGCTTAAATTGTGGGAGGTCAGTGTCGACACTTACAATGCATTATCGAAGTTAAATTTTCGAATGCGTGCTGCTTTGTTATGGACTATTAGTGACTTCCCTGGATATGCAATGTTGTCAGGATGGAGCACAAAAGGTAAGCTCGCTTGTCCTAACTGCAATAAGGACACAGAGTCCCAGTGGTTGACACATAGCCATAAGTTTTGTTACATGGGTCATCGTCGATTCTTAGATAGAGATCATAGGTATAGACATGATAAAAGGAACTTTAATGGAAAGATGGAGTTGAGAGAGGTGTCAAAACAACTGTCTGGAAATGAAGTGTTAGCTCAAGTGAGCAAAATTAACATAATATTTGGAAAGAAGTTTGATACCAAAGTTGAAAAGAAGAGAAATCGAGACAATAATAAGGAAAAGGAAAAGGCATCTTGTTGGAAGAAGAGAAGTATCTTCTTCGATTTACCATCTTCAAGCGGAGTAATATGTTGCGTCACAACCTTGATGTGATGCACATCGAGAAGAATGTATGCGACAATGTTCTTGGGACGTTGTTGAACATTGATGGGAAGACAAAGGACAATGTGAAGTCTCGTCTGGACCTCCAAGAAATGAAGGTAAGACGGACACTTCACCCAAAGTAGAGACCATCAGGCAAAACATATTTGCCTCCTGCGTGCTTTACAATGGCGAATAAGGAGAAGGATGATTTCTGCAGAGTCATAAAGAACATGAAGGTACCAGATGGCTATGCGAGTAATATCTCACGATGTACCAATCTCAAAATGAAGAAGATTTTAGGACTCAAGAGTCATGACACTCATGTTTTGATGCAACAAATACTTCCGATCGCCGTGCGAAGGACATTACCTCCAAACGTGAGCTCAATCCTAATTGAATTAAGCGGATTCTTTAGAGATTTGTGTTCCAAGGTTGGCCGGATGCAGGATTTCAAGTTTCTTGAATCTCAGATTGCTTTAACGCTTTGCCATTTAGAGAAGATCTTTCCACCGTCATTCTTTGATATCATGGTGCATTTGCCTATACATTTAGCCAACGAGGCAATGTTAGCTGGGCCAGTACAGTACCGCTGGATGTACCCAATTGAAAGGTGTGTTTTAAGGTCTCAATATGAACTTTCATTTATCTTGTTGTAATAGATAAAATCATGTATACTTATATGTCTATTATGTGACTATAGGTACCTACAGAGACTAAAGTCCTACGTTCGAAACAGAAGTCGGCCAGAGGGTTCGATTGCAGAGGGGTACCTAGCTGAAGAATGCCTAACATTCTGCTCTCGGTACTTACATGGTGTTGAGACAAGATTCAACAGACCGATTCGAAATGAGGACTTTAGGGATGCGGCAGTAGGTCGTCCATTGGGAAAGATTGACGTGTTTATTATCGAATATGTTGATAAGACACAGGCACATAGATATGTGTTGTTCAACACCAATGCGGTCGCACCATTCATTGAGTAAGAGTAGTTTTATTTGTAACGATAATTCATAAGAATCTCACTTGTTTACAACTTATTCATCAAATTAAATAAAATGCAGTGAACACAAGAAAGTGATTAAGAAGGAGATGCCCCGAAGAGCACCGAGGCTCCTAGAACGCATCCATAATGAAAAGTTTCCAGATTGGCTTGGGAAGCATGTGGACCATGTTGGGAATGATCAAGTTCCGAAAGAAGTTAGAAGCCTGGCTCGGGGCCCTAACACTGTTGCAAGAAGATTTAAAGGATACATCATTAATGGTTTCAGGTTTCGTACAAGAGACCGCGAGAAGGACTTGAAAACACAGAATAGTGGAGTTGTAGTGATGGCAAAGACATCAAGCTTTGCAAGTACAAGTGATAGAAACCCTGTTATAGGGGATGTGGATTACTATGGTGTTTTAACAGACATTATCGAGTTGGATTATTGTGGGTCCAAGAAAGTTGTATTATTTAGGTGTGATTGGGTGGATGTAAGAACTCAGGGCAGGGGAATCAAGAAGGATGAATTTGGGTTCACGCTCGTGAATTTCAAACAATTATGGCATACTGGTCGGAACCTGTATGATGAACCATATGTCTTAGCAACCCAAGTACAACAGGTATTCTATGTCCCCGATCCCATAGATCGTGATTGGCATGTTGTTATCAGGTCAAAACCAAGGGATTTGTTCGAAATGGGCATGAATGATTCGTTTGTTGATAATGATACATACCTTCAGAGCTTGCCTTGCATTAATCATGCATTGGAAGCGACTATGCTTGCCAATGATGATAATGTGAGTTGGGATAGGGCGGATGTGGAGGGAAACGAAGTTGACACTCCACAAAACTTATCTAATTTGATTAAAGAGGACCACAATTCTGGGTCGGAATCTGATGATTAGGTATTGATGCCTAACACAAATGTGATGCATGCTTTTTTTTTTTTTTTTATGCTCACAATTATTTGGTTAACTCCAATCTTATTACATATATTATTTTCATATTGTGAAGGAAATGAAGATGTCAACCTCCGACCATCATCATTCGAGCTTTATGGACCCGGTCCCGACCACCAGCCAGGTCGGACAGAGTTCAGATAGTTCAAAGATCGACTTCGGGTATATAAATATATAATTTAAGTGAAGTGAAGTTAAGCTTGTTACTTTTATAGTTTTGTTCTGTTCTTGATTTAATTAAATGTAGATATTATATTTCAAATATTTAGAATGCTCATATCTATTCTTTTGTTTCATAAAGAGGGTGGTATTCATAATAGACGATTTCGAGGCCCTACAGTCATCAACGAGGTGGCTAACTTGCCACCCAATAAGCAAATTGAATATCAATTGGAATAAATATGGGCAGCCCATTGGACGCAAGTACACCGAATTTACAAGGTGGTGGGCATTTTATCTAGGAATGGGTGCTTAGCACCTCTTGATCACGATAGTTGGCATCATGTGCCACTATCTAACAAGAACGATATTTGGAATGAAGTGAAGGTAATATGAAATCAAAAATTCAATTACTCTTTTTGTATTTTGTATACTAAGTATAATCGATAATTGATGTATTGCAGATCAAGTGGAATATCGACGGAGCGTCGAAATTGGGTAATGAGGTCCATCGGAGCTTCATGGAAAGAGTGGAAGAAGAGGTTAAAAAAAGAACACTACAACCGATATTTGACTAATGAGGAACGACTAGCTCACTGTCCTGATCGAGTGGAGCCGACACACTGGAAGTGGCTCGTCACCTATTGGTCAAGTGATGAAGGACAGGTAAAAATTAAACATAAAGAAAAATTATATCCATGTTGGTGTATATTGTTATTTATATTAAAATTTAGTTATTTTACTATGTCACATTATAGGCCCGCACTCAAAGGAATAAAATCAACCGCAACAAGCATCGTATGGCCCACACTGCCGGCTCAAGGAGCTTTGCTCAAGTGCGTGAAGAAGAGGTAAATTCTTCTTTAATTTTTAAACTTGAAATGCCATTATTCTGCTTTAATATGATTGTTACCAACTTATTTGTTTTTACATGGAAAAAGCGGGCAAAGAATCTTGGTGAAGAGTCTCCTGATCGGGCAACGTTGTTCATAACGACCCATCGGAAGAAAGATGGGAGTGTTGTGAATGAGGAGTCGGCTCATGTTATTGTATGTAGAAATTTATCAATCATTGACATCTCAATTAATATTTTTCATTAAGTCATGATATTGAATAACTTATTTAATGTTTTTCTACACTGCAGGAAATGATCGAGGAGTTACGGGCAACTCAAACTGCTGAGTCCTCTCAGAGTAGCACTACCCGAGACGATCTTTTATCCCAGATATTGGGACCAGAGCATCCAGGTTGGGTCCGCATGATGGGGTTAGGTCTCACAGCTTCCACGTTATGGGGCACGAGAAATACCATTGCATAACTCGGAGGGAGACTGATGAGTTGCGACGACACATGAATGAGCGGGTAGAGCAACTGGTGGAGGAGCGGATGAAAGAACAGATGGCTAAGCATCTAGAGCAGATGAAGCAATGGATGACAGAGCGAATAACGGAGCAGATGGAGCAACGGATGACAGAGCGAATAACGAGCAGATGATGGCACGAATGAGAGATACTATGAACTCATTAGTCTGCAACGGACCAAACTTCGGGCAATGTACTAAATGTAGAGGCTGACTCAGTATCCACTCCTAGGGATAGACCTGAGGCTGAGGGACCTCAGTCGAAGGTTCCGAAGAATCAATAGGTAGTTTTTTGTTGAGATTCATTTATATGTGATATTTTACATGTATATTTATGTTTTATTACATTTCATGAGTTTTTTGTAGTTCACCATCATGGGTTTTGTGATCCCTTTGTTTTTTATAGTTCACCATCATTGAATAGTTGATCCTTTCTCATTTCAGTCAAATCGTATTTATGTGTATTTATGTGTTTGACATGCGAAAGAATCCAAGAGCCGTCTTTGAAATGAGGGTTGCAGATTGGAAAAAGGTGGGCCATGCTTTTTGCTTCATGCTTTGTTTGCTAATGAACTCCATTAGCTAGTGGCTTGTAATCGGTTATTATGTTGACTTCGATATCAAGAAACTTTCAAGAACTAATGTGTTACTTCTTGGTAATCACCTCTGCCTTTCTTTACTCTGCTGCGTGGGAAGGCACCCTTCCTCGTAAGTTCTTCAAGCCATTGCTCCTCCACCTCTCGCTTCTCGGCCGCTTGAGTCTTTTCTTCCCCAGAACAGTTAGCCAGACAGGGACTACCAAAGAAGAATGTTGAAGAACAGTGAGGAATTTAGAGGCCAATGGTAAGGCTTCACACTTGTGCCTCTAAGCAAAGGGCATAGTCCGCCACAGAGGAAGGTGATGGGCGGATGCCAAGTATATGTACACACAAAGAAGAAATGCAATACTACTCCCGGATGTAGGTTTGTGGGCGGATGCCAAGTATTCATCGTCACCGAAGTCGCGAATGCGACCAATGGAAGAGTGGGAGCTACTGCGCTGTGTGTACTCGGCACCATCTTAGAGTATCCGATCACAGAGGTGCTTTGGAGTCGGGTGGAACGCAAGCAAGGATCTCAAGGTGAAACGTATCACCCGAGGCATCTGCGACTTGCGATCCGAGGAGATGAAGAGCTTGACACCCTTATCAAAAATCGGATAGTTAATCAGGTAAATTTTGACCCCCTAAATTTTATTTCTTGTTTAGTCGGAATGCATGGTTGCTATTTTGTAATGTTCTCGGTTATTGTGTTTCTTATTCGATTCATTTACACCATGAATTAGTTGAACTGTAAGAATCAAACCGACATGCAATCACCGAGATCATTTAGGAATTATTCAAGGTTTGAATCAAGTGGTCTTGATTGTACTTGTTAGCATGGATAGTGTGCTTTGGTGAAGTAAATGGCATCTAAAAGATGAAAATAGAGTTTCTTGAGATTGAAATAGTTGTTGCTTTTTTCTTTTTCTCATTCCCGCACTGGCTTCTAAATTTAGTCCCATACACTGCTAATTTGTTTGTGTGTGGAATATATGTAGATTTTCGCTTCTCCTAGAGCTAAACTCAGATCTTTGCAGTTTAGTTATTGTGTTTCTATTCATTTCAACTTGTGAACAGTTTTTTTTTTGGTAATTCCATTTCAACCTGTGAACAGATTTTGGATTGGCCTTACTTTTGGTGTCTCCCATACATGATTTTGGATTGGCCTTACTTTTGGTGTCTCCCACTTTCTTGGTGGGGAGATGCTTCTCGGATGGTTGGATTCCATACAAAACCAGTGTCTGCATGAGCAGAGTTGTAGAACAAGCTTTTCTACAAAGGTTGCGAAGATCCGTCTCGAATTTACTGCATCAATTCACATATAGAATATATTGCATATACCTAAATGTCTCGTGGTAGAGCAACCTATATGAACCTATCCCTAGCTTATCACATAGACACATACCGTTCTGTACTACATATCGAGTGACTTGCTTTCCGTATTCAGTGCTCATCTAAAAGTCTTTAAGGTTTTACAAAGATAGTCGGTTTTCAGATCCGATGGCCATTGATGATTTTCTTCGAGAACATTTTCATGTTAGCTTTAGAGATGGGTCCCTCCCATGTGCCAATGCAACACGTGCAAAATCAAAGGGGCGCTTTACATATGATATGGGCCAAACCGCTTCACATGTAAACCGACCGTAGGTGGATCTTCTTTTTAACCGTCCGTCTCTTTGGGCATGTTGGGCCCAGTGATGATTTGTGCCGGACAGGCCGACATTTGAGCCACAACACAGACAGGGAGCCCCACCTGATGAATGGCCTAGATCTCACACACACGTCACACATTGGTACATGGGTCCAGGTATTTTTTTTTTAATCATCAACTTAAGGTAGGTGTATTTTTACAGAATCGGTTTCGTCTACCCATTGCCCTTTTTGGTATTTGCCTGAAAGAGACCGTCTCATACTAAATCTTGTTACGTTAGGTTGAGAAGGCAAAGCAAGATATTAAGAGCAAGGACATGCATATTAAGAGGATGGAAGAGAGCATTTACGGTCTAGAATTGAAGATGAAGGCAAGAGATATGAGCAATAAAAACCTACAAGACAAGGTATGCCAAGTAGCCTTTAAGCAAATTTCAATCCATTGTCTTTTTAAGAAGATATCTTGTTTATTAATTTTCTTCTGTTTCTCATGAGCAACTTGCAAAAGCTACTGTTGTTTTAGTCAGCAATTCACAAAGCTAACGGTCATTTTAGTTAGCAATTCAAAAAAAAAAAGAAGTAAATTTAGTCAGCAATTCACAGAACTACAGCAATTTACAAAGCCCACTGTCATTTTAGTTAGCAATTGAAAATAAAATTGTGGGACCTCCATTCCTGCGGATGTGGGTCATTTCATCATGTGGGCCTCACTGTGCATGCATTAGTGACCTGAAAATCAGGTTGGTCTCACACACAACAAGATTGACTGTATATGGATGGGAGCATCAATGTACATGTCAAGCACCAGGCAATGACAAGACCGACCTGATTTCAGGCCGTCTGCGCATGCAAATTTGAATCACTGGTCGATTTTTCTCTAGCCATCCATTTGAAGGCAATGCTTAGGATCTTATAATCAACACAATGTAATTTTCAGGCCAAGCAATAGGCCCCATAATCTGTCATAGTTATTAGAAGGTAGACTGTCATAGTTTGTTGCGAGTTCTATTATCAGTATTATTTCCACCTTTTAAGTACTGAACATGAAGAACATCTTATTTATGCAATACCTCTTCCCATTTTTCTGCTGGACACTGTTTCTTCTTAGTGTTAATAGGGGAATTTTCAGTTATTTATTTGGGTGCATTTTAGGGAAACAGGAACTGATGGAACTTGCACATGAGAAAGGGGAACTGGAAAAAAGAAAAGGAATAACATTCTCTTGATAGACTTTATTTTATTTTTACTATTTTCATTGCATGGAAGGTTTATGCACCAATTTCTGAGAAGGAATCTGCTTTTCATCGGACATTATTCATATTCATGTGCACATCTATGACTTGCCTCCTCCAAGACCAAGCACGAGCAATGGAAGCGCAAACCTGAGAAGCCATCTCGCAGGTAATGGGAAACTATCACACTTAAGAGTCAAAATTGATTCTCATTGTTGCTGAATTCCACTGCTCTGATGCTTGGATGGTTTCTAAGTGTGAAGGTTTTCCGTTGCCAGCTACCTCGCTCTAATACATTCTACTCAAGCAATCCTCCAAAGCATGATGGGATCCCGATAAACCATCTGGAGCCGAAGGTAATCGACTTCTTCTTCTTCTTCTTCTTGTTCTTTTTGCATTGCTTACATTGTTGATCTTTTTCCCGTAAATTCAAACCATTACTACAATTTATGTTACAATTGAAGCGAGCCGCAGAACTCTAGATTTGCTTTTATTTTTATTTTTTACCCCTACGCATTCCAATGCTCGTTTTACGTAGCTTTTGGTTTATAGGTATATGATTGATCTTGCTTTGATAACTATGTCGATTGATAAAGTAGTTTGAATGCGTGCAGCATGGTGAAGATTTGTACATATAACGTGGACACACATTCATTTGCATTCATTTTACATTCTTTTTGATGATCTCATTACTCTCATGTGGTTTGTTTTAGTTGCACTCTGTTGTTGGTGTGGCACATGGAAAGGAGAGAAGCTTTGTAGTAGTTGCGGGAGAGCACGATATTGCTCGGTATTCACGAGTCCGTGAATCAATTTGGCTTAGTTTTCCTTGGAATCAATGCCAAAAAATATAGTTTTCTTTTAGGTCATGCATTGGCGCTCAGGGCATAAGGTTGATTGTAGACGGATAAGCATTTCTTCTCAATCTCCTAGCTCTACTGACAGTAATAGCAGAAACACTTTGGCGGAGATAGACAAAGGTTGATAACTTTTTTATTTTCAGGTTCTTTTTGGTTGACTGCAGATGTAATGATGAAACTTTTTTTTTCCAGCCAAAGCTCTCCCATGGCAACATCAAATCTATCAACGTCCTTCCCAACAAGGCTGGCAATGCACACCTCTGACTTTGTTCTGTCTTCTCTGCAATGGCAGTAACATCCAATGGCCAGAAGTTGTGTATGCTTTCGGTGTCTTCTTTGCTCGAGCTGCTTATGGGCAAGTGCTGTCATTGACGGACAATGCGGCGGTGGGACCATCATGGACCTTCCAAGTTGGGTCCAATTGGTAGTGAGGGAGGAATGGATGGCAGAGGTGTTTGATCCACAGATGGTGGAGATGCCACAGATTGCAATGGTGTGCACTTTGGTGGGGTGTCCGATCAACAGCTGAGGATGGGCCAAGTAGCAAAGATGATTGAAGAGGTTTGTGGGGGTGGAGGGGAGTTGTCCCCATGACTCGTTTGACTTAGTGTCGACTCACTTTGTCCGTGTCGAGGATCTTTGGCAGGTGAGCTTTCTGCAGTTGTGGAGAAACTTCTAATTGCTTGTTGTTGCAGATGTCGATGTTAGTGTTCGTCACAGTCTTCGATCATCTTTCTATCTCAAAGATGGAAATGGAGGTTTCGATGAATTTTTGGCACAGGTGATAGTTTGAGTGCTATCTTTGTTGCTCTTAATGATGAGAAGGAATGTCTCCATATGCAATTTGAGGAGAAACATAAGCTGTTGGAGGAGCAAAGAGCAGAGGTTTTTTTAAAAACTTAGAGCTAATTGATTCTTCTTCTAATTTTTTATTTCTTTTTTATTCACCGAATTTTTCTCAACTATTGGATGTGTCTTGTATTCGGGCATCACTTGCCATGGTGAAAACACACTAATAGAAGCAAGGAAACAATACGATTTGATGCTACAAGGAAAGCAGATTGGAGTTAACGAAGCATTTAAAGGAAATTTCTCGAATGATCAGTACCATTTTTTCCATTTTCAGATCCTCTGACATATATATCTGGAGCTGAGGGTGGTGTTGATGGGGTGGTGTCAAGATTTCATATAGGGTACGTTCAATTTATTTGGGTGCATTTTCAGTTAAACTGATACCTTTTTTTATTTTTATTTTTTATTTTTGGGTACACTAGTTACTTGATCTCAACAACTAGACTCCCGTTTACTTTTTATTTTTGGAAGGTAGCTGTTTGCATACACTGATGTTTGCAGTTTTAATTTTTTTGTTCTTACTTGTTATAGATTGAGGTATTGCTGGGGAAGACTGAGAAATTCGATGATCTGATGGTTGCCGTTGCTGCCAAAGGGAGGCAGTTGGAGACAATAAAGCATGATGGCAAACCATAGATCTGGAGTTCCATCATATTCTGATTTTCATTTCTTTTTTCCTCCTGTTGTCCTTTTTGAGTGATAGAGGTTAGGGAATTTTCAAGTAGAGCTAGCTACTGTTATTAACTGAAAAGAGCAGAGAGAGGCCTTTTTCTTTTCTCCTTTTATGGGAGTTGTTGATGATACAGACAATCTGTTGTTTGGTGGTCAGACTGCTGTTGTATTGTTTGAGTCATGTTTCTGCATCTTCCTTTGATGAGTGGATTGAATGAATGGATTAGTAGTTTAAATAAATATTTAAAAAAATTAAACATTTTTAGCCTCAACTTATAACTGAGGCATGGATTTAGCCTCGGTTGTTGAGAACCAAGGCTGAAATTCCCGTGGCTAAAGGATTTAGCCTCAGTTGTTGAGAACCGAGGTTAAAAATAGATTTAGCTGCGGTTGGAAGCAATTGAGGCTAACATTTGGATTTAGTCTCACTTAGAAACAATGGAGGCTAAAATTTTGATTTAGCCTCATTTCATAAAAACCGAAGCTAAAAAGGTTCTTTTAGCCTCACTTTGAAGAACCGAGGCTATAAAAGTCATTTTAGCCTCGGTTGCTAAAACTGAGGTTAAAGCCTTTAGCCACGGGGGTTTCAACCTTGCTTCGGATAACTGAGGCAAAACTGAGGCTAAAGGCTTTAGCCTCAGTTTTTAACCTTTTTAGCCACTGTTTTGAACCGAGGCTAAAGCCCCCTTTTCTTGTAGTGGAAGTCGGTTGTTTGGGTGTTGCGTAAGTCTTACGCAGCAACAGGAGAAGTCCGTACTCACGCTAGACTCCTGAAAGAAGGTCATTATCATTGGTAACGGAAGAATCCATTCCGTTCATTGAATTGCTCCTGAAATTTCAGTACAACTGGACATTTTCTGGACCGAATTAAGTATGTCCCATCCATTTTTTTCTTGCACCGTTAGCCTTTTATTTGGACGAATGGATTTTGATCTTCATGGTCTTCTAAGATTCGTTCACCTAGGCCATGTTTATATGGCCTTTTAAAGCCTGATGGGCGATCCAGATTCATCATATGGACCATGATGGTGGCCCACAAGACTCGTCCGCAGGCTCTTTTTGCGAAACAGAGCCTGCGTAGCCGACGCTGTGATGTTCGGTGGGCCCCATATCGATGTCGGGTGGAAAATCCACTCCATCCATAATATTCCCAACGAAAAACCGTCCGAGAAGGGTGTAATTTGGAGTGAAATTGGCGCGGAGTACTTGATCTTTTATTCCGCCGTCCATCTTACTTTCAACGGCCAGGATATTCCAATAGCTTGCATATGACTAGAAGATCACCTAGGTAAGGGTCTTGGCCATCCCTTGAGACACTTGGACGGTTCAGATCATCGAAAAGGATGACAAGTGGGGCCCACAAGTGAAAAACGGACGGTCGGCCTGCGGATGCTATGTAAAGTCCTTTTCTTGTGAAAAATCCTCGGTCAGCGCCTGCTGACCGAGTTCTTGAATTGCGATGCACGGCTAGACCACGTGAACTGTGTACACGTACTTCAAGTTTCAGGTCCACTGAGATGTATTTAGGAAATCTGATCCATTCAACCTGTTTTGCATATAATTTAAAGGGTTGAAACCAAAATTGAAGCATTTCCAGATACCAGGCAGGCCCCAAATCAGGATTTTAGGGACTGATCTGTTTGTTGGGCCACTTTCACTAGGGTCCAGTGGCTGAAATTTGACGTGTACGGTTAATTTATGGTCCTCAGGCCATGTATGAAGTTTTGAGCTGAATGGATGATGGAAACCCTGTGATTTTACATTCTGTACCAATTTCAGGCCACTCGAGCTTCAGTTTCTAGATTTTCTCGGATCCCTGGCATGTAATTCTGTTGATCTTAGTCCCCTGGGGTCCGTCCCTTGCTCTGGTTACTTCAGAGCGTCAAATCCACGTTTTTAATACTCTTTTTCGGTCAACACTCCTAATTACATCCTTGCATTATGCTCGTAAATCCACGCAATAACTAGGGTCAGATATGCAATAATTGACCCTCAACATTTTATCTTGACTGTATATCAAAATATCATCGAAATAAACTACAACGAACTGCCCAATGAAAGGTTTCAGAACTTGGTTCATCAATCTCATAAATGTGCTAGGCGCATTCGAAAGATCGAAGGGCATAACCATCTATTCATATAATCCTTCCTTGGTCTTAAAGGTCGTTTTTCACTCATCACCCGGCCGTATTCGAATCTGATGGTAGCCACTCCTTAGGTCCAATTTAGAGAATATTTTTGCTCCCTCTAGCATGTCCAGCATATCGTCCAACCGTGGTATAAGAAACCTGCATTTTATGGTGATTTTGTTGATGGCTCAGCTGTCAACACACATGCGTCAACTCCCATCTTTCTTTGGAGTCAATCGAGCTGGTACAACACATGGACTTATGTTTTCTCGAATAAGACTCTTACGGATTAACTCCTCTACTTGTCCCTGTAAAATCTCCCACTCATTTGGACTCATTCGATAATGAGGACGATTAGGTAAACTGGACCTAGGGACAAAGTCGATATGGTGTTGGATATCCCGCATGGGGGGTAACCCATCGGGAAGGTCATCCGGCCAGATTTCTTTGAATTCATGTAGCAGGGGCCTTAGTCTTTCAGGGATGATGGTAGACTCGAGTTCTTCCCCTTTTACGATTAATGCATAAATTTATCCTGTTTCTTTGAATTCTTCCACGAAGTCTTGTATGGTTAAGAGAAAACGACCCTCCACTTTAGAAGTTTCAGGTGGTCCCTCTGGATCCATAGGGGCCAATATGGTCTTCCGGCCATCCTTGACAAAGATATATATGTTATCTCGCCCTCTATGAGTGACGTCACGGTCAGATTGTCAGGGTCGACCGAGTAGTATGTGACATGCTTCCATGTCAATCACATCGCATACTACTTCATCCTTATAATGTTTGCCAATTGAAAAGGATATGGTGCACCGTTCAGTTACCTTTGTTTCATTGACCTTCTTGATCCAACTGATTGTATATGGAGAGGGATGAAGCTCCATTTTCAATTACAATTTTTCCACCATGACCTTAGAGGCGATGTTCTTGCTGCTCCCACTGTCAATGATCAGGTCACAAACCTTTCGATTCACCGTACACCTAGTGCGGAAGATGTTATGCCGTTGTGCATGCACTTCTTTTCTTAGTGCATATAATAGTCGCCTCACGACGAGCGACTCGGTGTGATCTTACTGAACCCAACCTGAATTTGCATCATCCTTGGTGGTATGCTCTTGTTCTTTAATATCTGGATCTTCATAAGCGTTATCAGCACTGCCATAATCGATGGTGAGATTTGCCACTTTTCGCTGGGGACAAGTATTTGATAGATGGTCCGGTTGGCTACAACGATAGCAGTTGTCGGGCCTTGGCCGAGCATAGGGGTTCAGAATTCTACTTGGACCAGCAGCAGTCGATACGCCCCTTTGGGGTCTAGTTTGCCCGCTTCCCTGATCTCAGTTCTCAGATGTAGGACGTTGAGTGCATGCTCATACGGGCTCCTTCCCCTTGGGCTGTGCAGTTCCCTGGGGCGGACCTGACACAGGGATCCTTGCAGTAGGATAGGTCTGTATGTTAGGACGTTCAAGTTGCCCTTCTGCCCGATTAGCCAACTTGATCGCATCATTCATCGTCTAGACGGACTGCATTTAGACCCGATCCTGGATAGCTACACGCAATCCACCGTTGAATCGGGAGACTTGCTGCGATTCAGTCTCGACCAAATCATTACGTGCAGCTAGGCAGTAAAATTCTTCTGCGTATTCTCTCACCGACCGACTACCCTGTCGACAATTTTGGTATTATTGGAATAATACCTGATCG
Organism: Magnolia changhungtana; assembly: GCA_030180095.1. Classification (NCBI taxonomy): domain Eukaryota; kingdom Viridiplantae; phylum Streptophyta; class Magnoliopsida; order Magnoliales; family Magnoliaceae; genus Magnolia; species Magnolia changhungtana. The sequence continues at coordinate 176,344 of JASAUF010000061.1, read as the reverse complement.
TAACAGCTAAGGGGAATCGGGCACGTAGTAGTTGCTTTATCAGCTGCCAGGTACGGATTGGTGCTTTCATCTACCTGGTTTGTACAAGTTGCAGTTGTTCCTACTAAGCTGAAGCTCCTCCTTTCAACTTATAGGCCACAAGTTTAACCTTCTTTGTTTCAGGGATGTCCATATAGTCGAAAAATCGCTCAACTTCAGAAAGCCAATCGAGGAAATCCTCAATGTGTAGTTGGTCATTGAAGCTAGGAATATCAACCCGCATCTTGAATTCTCGATCCGTTCGATCTATTTGATCGCTGCTATGTCTGGAGTTTTGGAAGATTATATCATCTATTTCCTCCTCACTGGAGCCCCCTTCCTTAGGAATGACCCTTGGATGCACTGCCGGTACTATCCTGCGATCAGGATGATTACGAGTTTCAGCAATTGATGGGGAGGATTACCACCAGGAACATGGAGTTACCTTAGGTTTTCCGTCAAAAGATCCGCTATGCGGTCGATGGAAGCCTGCAACCCTTGCATGGTTTGCCGATTCTCTTGTTGCGCTACTTTGAAAATTGCCGCCGTTAAAGGTAAATTCTCTAGAGCATCGCCCATGGGATTGTTGCCCGACCTGTCATTAGAAGTCATCGATCAGAGGAGTAACCTCGCTTTGATACTAAACTGACGCAGGGGAGGATGTGAGGTCGAGCACCGTCTTCCTCAAGAGGATAACTATTCCGAATCCACGGAACTTCTCTGGACTCCTCACAGAGACTTCTCGAATCCACGAGGAAAGAAAGCAGAAAATAGAAATAAATTCTAATAAATTCGAAATTGATTAATGAATGAATAAAAACAAGTTCACAACCCTTTAAATAGGGGAAACAAGCAATGGGAAAGAAATCAGAATCATACTACAACTAAAACTCCTAGAATCCATGACTTACTATAAATAGTAAACTTACTATTTATAGACGGTTGTGATGTCTACTAGTGCGCAAGGTTTTCGGCCAAAAATAGTAAGTGTCCTATTTGGCTTCACCAAACCGTTCTACTAATTATTATAAGCTCTTTTCACATTGGGCGCAACTCCTAAAGCCCAACGGATGAAGAGTTATAATCAAACTAAAACTTTCTATTTATAGTAAAAACGAAATTAAAGCAGCGAAATGACCGTCGATCCAAGGGTTTTTCGCAATTCTGGGCATCGCAACCTGGCATAGAGGGGTTGGTTGTCTAAAGTAGCTCGTTCTATCCCAAAATCATATATTTTACGTCAGATAACTCATTCTGGATTGCGAGATATGCCCGATCTAAGGTCCAACGGTCCGAATCACTTCTGTCGTCGACCGGGCCTTTTCTGATCCATCTTGGCCATGAAACTGTCCGCGACCTGCTCTACATCAAGAGTTTACTCAGTATGCTAAGAGCATAGTGAGTAACTCAGTAAGCAATCCAATTTCGTCAGTAAATAGGTGGTTGGGTGGGCCCCACCTTGATATTTATGTAAAATCTATCCCGACTACCAGGTGGTCTCCTTGTGTTAGCCTAAGGGCGTAAAAACCACCCCATGTGTGATTAAGGAGAACCATATAATTGGAACAGCATACAAGGCAGCAATCATCCTTCAAACTGTTTCCCTTGGTATGGCCAATCTAATTCTTAAATGGGCTTGATTGTTAGCCCCATACCTTAATTTTTGATGTGACATCTAATGGAGGGAGTGGATTTCATTAATCATAGGATGTTGAAGGTGGATGTCTCTCTCCCAATTGTTTTATTTGGTGTGACCCACTTGAATAGTAAGTCAACTTGATTTCGGCTGTAGGCTTAAAAAAGAATGAGGATGATATCCTTCCGAATGGGATAAGAGAATTCCTACTATTCTCTTTCTTTCTCTCAATTGAAGAAATAATTGGAAAATCAAAAGTTGCTTACAAAAATAAGAGCTCCACCCGCCCGCCCCCCCCCCATTTGGAGCTATGGAGTCACTTTCACTTTAAGCGGGGCTATTCCTTTCACACCGCTGGTTTCGTATGCACATCATGGTGGTCCCCTCTCTAGCAATAAAGAGAAATTATTTAGATAAAAATAAATTTTGCATGGGTGTCATCCTTGATTTTGAGGGGCTTAGATATTTAGCTCCATGTTAGGCCTCCAAATAATAAAAAGGAATGAGTTTTATTAGTTTTTAGAGGCCACACCAAAGGAAACAGTTGAGAGAGTGACGTCCACCCTTAATTTTAATAGGGCCCACCGTGATCATTATATCAAATCCACCTAAACTATTAGATTCCACACAAAAAAACTATGGCACCAAAAAAAAAAAAAAAAAAAGTGTACAAAGACCCAATCATACAATTCCACCTCTTTTTTTCACGCGCACACACCCCACACGGTGGTTCAAGTACCTAAAGGTGGTGAAATCCCACTACAACGTGAGTGTGTGGACCTGCATGTGTGGGGTGGACGCGGATTGCATCCTTCCCCGCCCAAATGGTAATCCATCCGGGTAGGGCTCCGTGGGGCCCACTATGATGTAAGTGTTTTATCCATGCTGTTAATCGTTTTTCTCGGATCATTTTAAAATGCCATTATAGAAATTAAGCAGGTCCACAACTCCAGTGGACCACACCAAAGGAAGCTGCAGTGATAATGATACCCACTGTTGAAACCTTTCTAAGGGCCACAGTGATGTTTTTTTACCATCCAAACTATTAAAAAGGTCATGTAGACTTGGATGAAGTGAAAAAACAAATATCAGCTTGATCTGAAACTTCTCTAGCTTCCAAGACATTTTTAATGGTGAATATTAAATCCCCACTTTGTGGTCCACTTAAGACCTATACCTGCCTCGTTTTTCTGATAATAACTTAAAATGATATGATAAAAATGATTAATGGCGTGGATAAAACACTTACGTCATGGTAGGCCCCACGGAGCCCTGCCCAGATGGATTAACATTCAGGGGGTAGGATGCAATCCGCGTCCACCCCACACATACAGACCCATACAGTCACGTTGTAGTGGGATTTCACCACCTTTAGGTACTAGAACACCCCGTGCTCAACCCTTACCTAGTGTTGAAACTCATTGTGAGTCTACCACCAGGGCAAGACTAAGAAACCAATCAAGTAGTCCACTGGAACAGAGATAAAGCTGACTTTTTGGCCTTTAGCCTAACATAGGGTTACTCACCTAGTAGCCGGAGTGGATGCGACATAAATATCACAGCAGAGCTACAGAATAACCGTGATGGAAGATAGTAGAATGATAATTATATGAATTAATGAGGTAGTTTTTTAAAAACCTTTTTGAAAAAGGTATTGGAATATAAATTTCTTATTAATTGGCAGTTTTTTATAATTTATTTTTCTATTTTCTGATTAGTAAAAACCCAAGTATCACTCACAGAATAGATTTTCCATATAAAGAGAGAGAGGCATCTCACGTGCATTTCATAATTCAACCACCCTCTCCTCCATTATGTGTTGCATTTCTATGGCATGATTGATGAAAAGGATATCAATTTCAATCTTCCAATCTCACAAGTCAAGTGTCTTGTATGGGTAGCCAAAAGTACAACTACCCACCCCACTCACCCACCCACCCATTCCGTTAGTGCTTTCAATGGACCCGGATGGTTTTGGTCCTGCCCTGCAATGAGAAGAGAAAATAAAATGGTGGGTCCTCACCGATGCACTATGCTAGCCCTTACTCTCATTTGAGTCCCATACAGCATAGATGATATTAGATTGTACAATCTGTTTAGATACTACTCTGATAGAAAATTAGATTGTACAATCTAATAGATGCCCTGCCAAAAAAGCATGCTGATTCACTAGTAAAGTGGACCACAGCGGCAATAATTTTGTTAGAAAACGATCTGGTTGTTTCCAACACCATTGCATACCATTTGAGTGGGTGTGCCTAGCTTCCAGACTCTGACGAATACCACCAAGATTTTGTAAATATGGCAATAATATTGCGAAACTTTGATCAAATGATATTATTGCAATAACAATGCAATATTTTCAAAACCTCGCTGGGTTTTTTTTATTTTTTGTGATTTTATCATGAAATTATTGTGATTTTAACAAAATTCATTTGAAAGTTAAAATAAATCATTTTTATATTTTCTAGATTTTAAAACCACTTATTATTATATAATAAATATTTTTAAATATTTTATTGTAAGTGATATTTTCTCAATAAGATAACAAGAAAAATATAAAATTTCGAAAATCTCCCAAGATATTCCCATTCCAAGAAATTGCCAAGAACAAGATTTTGTCTGTTTCCAAGCCAAGGAATCTGGACGAGTGGTGGATCTTAAACATGGATCTCACACTCGTGTGCAACATGGTGCATGTGTCATCTTTGCCACCCTTAATGAGCCACTTGGAAATGTAACTACTTGTAGAGGAATGTCATTCTCTTCAATCAGGTATCAACAAAAACCAAATAAACAAGAATGTGAAGTCATTGTTCGGTGTATTAATCAATCTTTCCGTTTTTCTCCAATCCCACACTCATCACTTTGTGTGTGTGTGTGTGTGAATGTAGGAATATAACAGAATTAAGTCACAGCTCTGGCCCCAGCACAACTAACGTAATAGAAAAGGCACTAATAATAATACTAATAATAAGAAGAAGAAGAAGAAGAAATATTAATCAATCAAATCCTTCCTTGGTGGGCGCCAACGCGTGCATTTCCTTTTCATTATGCGTTTTTCCTATTTGGACCACTCACATTCTCACAGTGGGGTGACCTGAATTTAGACGGCTACAATTCATCTGTTTCCCAAAAACCCATGATAAACCAAGCCATCCAAAGCTCCAAACAGAGAAGAGAAAACAGAGTTGCTTTCTAACCATATATATTTTTATCTATATATACATGGCCCTCTCTATTTTTCAATTACATTTCTTATTTGGGTGGTGGGTTGTTAGACAGACTCACATATATCTTGTATAGGTAGTATACCTTGTATAGTTCGTTTTCATAGGTTGAGGATTCTGATTTTATTATTTTTCTTATATAAATGACTGTAATCTTTATATATTCAACCCCTTTGGGTTGTCTCAAATGCACAAAAGCTTTCAGCTCCTCTCTGTTTAAATGGTATTAAAGTTTCACTGATCCAAATCCGGCACCACCTATCAGATTCGACCATCCCTGCAGCGTCCGGCCACCATCCTTGCTCGACCGACCGCCCCTGCATCGTCCGACCGCCCCTGCGTCGTCCGACCACCCTTGTTGCGTCGTCCGACCATCACTACGTCGTCCGACCACCCTACAGCGTCGTCGCTGCTCGTCTGACCACCCCTCTGCTCGTCCAGTGCCCCTGTGTCGTCCGGTCACCCCTATTGCTCGATCTGTTCGAGATCCAGCAACCCCATTCTTTTGCTCCCATCCGGCCCCAGTTCTTTGTTCAGATCTCGCTTTTCCCGATCCAGCACCAGATCTCGATTTTTCAGATCCAGAGCCCCTGTTGCTGATCTAGATTTTCCAGATCCAAATCCACTGTTGTGTTGCTATTCCGCTAGATCCAGATCTAGATTTTCCAGATCCAGAGCCCCTGTTGCTGTTGTTGTTCCGCCAGATCCAACAACCCCTGTTACTGTTGCTATTCCACCAAATCCAGATACTGTAATCCCTTGGGTATCTCCTGCTGTACGATACATCTAAAACCTTCTTCTGCTGTAAATCTTTACGTGTTTTACATTACTTCGATCAATGGACAAGAACTCGTCACGTACAGAGGCTCCACATTGTAGTTTTGATGGTACCAACTATTCGCTATGGGCCATTCATTTTCAGAACTTTCTCAAGGGTCGTGGTTTGTGGGGACTAATTGATGGATCTATTACTATCCCCACTTCCACATATGTCGACAAATTAGCTGATTGGGAAATGAGCAATGGACGGATTATTACCTGGATTCTCGATTCGGTCGATCGGTCCATTACTGTTGGCCTCACACCTCATTGCACGGCCAAGGCAATGTGGGAGTATCTTCAGACAATTTATCAACAGAATAATGCGGCCCGGTTATACCGTCTGGACCAGGATCTCGTTAACCTTACTCAAGGTGACAACAGTATTCAATCATTTTACTCTAAAATTGTCACAATTTGGACTGAGATGGCTATGATGGATCCAACATTTCCTCACGAGTTTAAGATTTTCCAAACTATGTGCAAGAATGCGCAAGTTCACCAATTTCTTATGAAGCTACGTTCGGAATTCGAGTATTGTCGGGCTGCTCTCTTGAACAGTAGCCCTACCCTTCATTGAATTCGGTTATTAATGATCTATTGGCTGAGGAACAACGACTGAAAGTTCTCTCTCTTCCTTCCTCAACTCCGGGATCATCTGATATGGTGCTTGCTATGTCCACCACTACACCAACACGTGGTTCCACTCCTTTAACTTGTCGCGACTGCAACAAGGTGGGTCATTTTGTCGCTCAATGCAAAGAATGGTGCACTTATTGTTGACGGACTAGTTATGGTATTCAGGACTGCCGTACACGTGCCTATGCATCTTCTTTCGGCAGTGGACGTGGTGGTCGTGGTCGTGGTCGTGATCATGCTCTTTCGGCTACTATTATCACTATTTCTTCTGAGCCGTCTGTTAGTGATTCTGCATCTTCTGTTGAAGGTCTTTCATCACCTTTGACTCCTGCAATGCTCCAGCAAATCGTTCAGGCCCTTTCTGCGGCCGATATGTCAGGTATATTCTCATCTTCTCCATGGTTCTTCGATTCGGCTGCTTCCAATCATATGACTGGTGTTGTATCCCATCTTCGTGACACTTGAAGGGTTTTCGATGTTATGATCCGGTTTCTCATCGTGTTTGGGTTTCACGACATATTTTTTTCTTAAACATATTGTCTTTCATTCATCTCTTCCTCCTCCGCACGCTCCAAAATCTCCTGGTTTAACCACTTTTCCTGATATTCCTTTTGTCTCGAGTACTCTCCCTTGTCCGTTAAGGTTTACTCGCGTCGATCGCATACAGCTCCACCACCTATTACTCAACCCGAACCTACTATACTTGTTGCAGATCCTGAACCCACCTCGATACGTCATTCTGATCGTGTACATTGAGCGCCTGATCGCTTGATATGCTTTATGTCTGCCATGAATGTTATTCGGAATACTGTTTCTATTCCTACTTCATACTCTCAGGCAGTCACTCATGATTGTTGGAAGAAGGTTATGGCAGAAGAACTTGCGGCATTGGATGATAATCATACGTGGGACATTGTCACTTGACCCGCTGACTAACGGCTAATTGGTAGCAATGGATTTATTCTATCAAGCTTAAGTTTGATGGATCATTGGATTGATATAAGGCTTGACTTGTCGCTTAGGGATACAAACAGGAATACGGAATTGATTATGATGAGACATTCGCTCCTATGGCTAAGATGAAAATTGTTCATACTCTTCTGGCAATATCTTCAGTTCGCTCTTATCCACTTGCTCAAATGAATGTGAAAAATATTTTTCTTCATGGAGACCTCCAAGAAACAATATATTTGAAACCTCCTCCTGGGTCTTTAATCCCTGACAATAAGGTATGTCGCCTAAAAAAGCCCTGTATGGCCTCAAACAGGCGTCTCGGGCTAGTTCCAACGCTTTCATGATGTTGTTACCGGTGCTGGCTTTACTCAAAGTAGTCATGACCCATCCTTATTTTTGCGCACCACTGCTCGCGGAATTGTCATTGTTGACCTACTTCTGACTGGTAGCGATGTTATTGGCATCTCGGCTTTAAAGAAAGCTCTGCAATCCTCCTTCAAGATAAAAGACCTCGGCCATCCCACATACTTTCTTGGGCTTGAAATTTCACGTTCTAAACATGAGATCCTAGTCAGCCAGCGTAAATATACCAAGGATCTTCTTGCTTTGGTATCATTGACGGATAAGAAGACAGTTCAGACTCCCTTTGAACTTAACATTCAATATGATCGTGACGATGGTAATCTACTTGCACAGCCCAACTTATACCATCGTTTGGTTAGGAGTCTGGTTTACTTAACTATGACTCGCCCTGATATTGCCTACGCTGTCCAAGTTGTCAGTCAGTTTGTTTCTGCTCCTCGAACTCTTCATATGATTGCGGTGTTGCGCATCCTACGGTACCTACGTGAAACTCTAGATCGATCATTGTTCTTCTCCTCCACGGTGACTCTGGACCTTCGTGCTTATTCGGATGCTGATTGGGCCGATTGCCCTCTCACACGAAAATCTACCACTAGCTACTGTGTTTTTCTCAGCACTTCTCTCATCTCTTGAAAGTGTAAAAAGCAGGCCACTGTTTCCAAATCAAGCACAGAAGTCGAGTATCGGGCGATGTCTACTGCGTGTAGTGAGCTTGTATGGTTACGTAAACTTCTTTCCGACGTAGGCGTTCCTCTACAGAATCCTACTCCACTCCATGTTGATAATCTAAGTGTCATTCAGATTGCCTCTAACCCGATTTTTCATGAACGGATGAAGCATATTGAAGTTGACTGTCACTTTATCCGTGAGAAATTTCAATCTGGGCTCATTTCTCTTCCACATGTTACATCCCATGATCAGATTGCAGACATTCTCACCAAGTCCCTCACTTCTGTACATCACTCATTTCTAGTTGGCAAACTATTATTTGTCGATGACCCGCATTAGTTTGAGGGGGGATGTTAGACAGACTCACATATACCTTGTATAGCTAGTGTACCTTGTATAGTTCGTTTCCTTAGGTAGAGGATACTGATTTTATTATTTTCCTTGTATAGATGATTGTAATGTCTATATATTCAACCCCTTTGGGTTGTCTCAAATACACAAAAGCTTTCAGCTCCTCTCTGTTTACATGGGCAACAGCAAAGCAAAGAAATCTTTATATACATTTATCTATTACAGTTAACAGTTCTTAAGAGCCTCGTATGTATGTGTATATAAATGCATATGAGTAGCTTGATTAACTAATAGTAATCTTCATCTTCCTTGGCATGGCTACTCCCAATTTCCGCTTCCTTTTCTTATCTTTTCTTCTCTTTTCTCTCCTCTTTTGTGATTGTTCCAAGGCTGAGAAATGGAGATCTCATTATCACATCGCCAAAGTCAGCTCTCTGATACCAGCGGTGGCACTAGTCTGCTCCCCGTCTAAAGGTTTACTTAGCTTCATCCCCTTGCAATCCAACGATGTTTCTCTCTTGCATTTGAATTCGATAAGCAATTATTGCCTTCTCTTTTATAGTTAATCCTCAGATTAAGCAGAGTGGATTAGCCATTGTCTTCTGTTTTATTATAAGATAGGTGCTGAGATACACACCTTAGATTTTCTTGAGACAACATGAGATATCATGTAATGGGCTACTATGATTTGGACCCTTCGTCTGATGTCCCTACTACAAATGAGCAGTGCACGATCAATCTCATGATCCTAACTGCCTTCTGATTGGGGTCTGAATATGGAACTCAGTTTATTTTTAGTTATCCACTTGCATGCTATGGCCTTAGATGGACGGTTCAAAATTCAAAAGGTTTAGAATAACAGATAGGATCAACCGCTCATCGTGAATTGTGGGCCATGGAGGGATGGACCATCCCCATGGTGGCCTGTCCATTTCCACATATTTTCTTGTACTTCTCTTATGCTGAGGAGGTTTCTGTTATTTCAGCTCCCAATCCATGGGCACTGACTCTAGCCCATCAGCATGGACCCTGCTCACCCCTCGGCGGCAACAAGCAAGCAGCGACGCCCGATCAGATCCTCCTACAAGACCAATCCAGAGTCAGTTGGATCCGATCCCGAATCTCCAGCACTTCCCAGCACCTCCAACCCCAGGCCTCATTAGCTGAGAACACCCTCCCGGCCCGTTCAGGCAGCTCACTTAGCACCGGGAATTACGTTGTCACTGTTGGATTCGGCACACCCAAAAGAGACATGACACTCTTCTTCGACACTGGCAGCGACCTCACTTGGATCCAATGCGAGCCCTGTGCAGGCTCCTGCTACTCACAGCAAGAGAAGATCTTTGACCCATCGCAATCGAGTTCTTATCTCAACGTGTCATGCAAGTCAGGCGAGTGCACTCTACTAAGGGCAGCAACCGGATACCCAAGTCGCTGCTCGTCCTCCACATGCCTTTACGCCATCGACTATGGTGACCAATCATACTCAATCGGGTTCTTTAGCCATGAAACTCTTACAGTGGGAACTGATGTGTTCCCAAATTTCCAATTCGGATGTGGTCAGATGAACCAAGATTTGTATGCCAGAACAGCTGGGTTGCTCGGCCTCGGCCGCAACAAGATATCCTTCACATCCCAGACAGCTAAAAAATTTGGCCAGGTTTTCTCTTACTGCCTTCCTTCCTCGCCAAAATCAACTGGGTATCTTAAGTTCGGGGCCAGCACAGCCTCCTCTGGTGTTAAATACACACCACTGCTGACAAACCAGAGCAGTCCTTCCTTCTATTTCCTCGACCTGATAGCAATAACTGTCGGAGGACGTAGATTGCCAATTCCAGCATCAGTCTTCTCAACAGCCGGCACAGTCATTGACTCTGGCACTGTCATCACCCGCCTGCCTCCATCAGCCTACTCAGCCCTCCGATCAGCATTCCGGACAGCCATGTCCAAGTACCCATCAGCTCCAGCACTCTTGATACTGGACACATGCTTCGATTTGAGCGGGTACGATTCAATCTCCGTGCCAAAGATAGCATTGCAGTTCCGGGGAGGTGCCAAGGTCAATGTTGACCGCTCTGGGATTCTCTTTGGATCAAGCACATCGCAGATCTGCTTGGCTTTCGCTGGCAACAGCAACGATGGTGATGTAGCGATCTTTGGGAACAAGCAGCAGCAGATGTTTCGGGTGGTTTACGATGTAGCGAGGGGGAGGATTGGATTTGGCGCCGGAGCTTGCAGCTGATCTGGAAACTGGCTGAAGTAGAATAACAATTGCAAAGAAAGAAATAACAGGAAGGCAGATATCTGAAAATAAAAGCCAGAAACCAGTAATGATTGGGTGAAGTCAATTCCAAAAGAAATTAGTGATGTTGTTGCAGTTGTTGAAATTGAATTTCCATGTCCACTTAGAAAACAGAACCCAAGGATTTTGAATCCTCTCCAACTGTCATAACTACTGTCCTCCTTTCCATAAAGTGGGCATTTTGGAAATCCAGGTTGCCAAAGACAATTATTGGATTCCATACGATTGAAAATCCAGGCTGCCTAACACAATTAATAGAATGAAAATCTTGGGGATTAAAAATCATGGGTTTAGATTCTTAAGTTAAAATACAAATCCAAGGTGCCAAAAGGCCCTTAAAAAAAATTAAAAAGAGTTGAGGAATTGACACGCAGTTTGCTTCTAATCCTACTGGTTAGAGCATTCCACTTCTATCTACATGTTACTGGTTGGAGTTTTGATTGATGTACTTGCTTATTTTTACCACAAAACAGCTATCTCCATCATTGATCAGGTTTTGGGGTGGCCAGTTGCGCTCAATAACCAATTCAAACACTCAATAACCAGTTTTGGGATTTGTGACCAATTTGAGTAATTATTTCAATTAACTGTGGATAAGTCGAGTTTTCATGTCAATAGCTGGAGGAGAAAGCACTGCATAAATATCAGCAGATTTTTCTTCTCTAATCAGTAGAATTATGTGCCAACGGTCAGAGGCATTAGTGTAAGAGAGAGAGGGAAATCATCCTAACTAAAGCCCATCTATTTTACCACCAACTAAGAGGAATGAATATACATCATGCTTGATAAAGAGATATTACAGTCAAGTTTTATCTTCAAACTCATAAACTTACACAATTTACATTTAAATATGCAAGAACCATGTGGAAATGCAAAAAGGCCCTCTTCGCACAACATGGTTTTTTCAACATGTAATCCGATCCTTGGCACAGTTGAAGTTGAACCTGATACAATTAAAGAAGTTGAGTGTAGAACAGAAAATAAATTTTAAAAATACAAAAATAAAATAAAATAAATCTTTTCCAAATAACCTTGATCAGCTTTTAAAATAAAAATAAAAATAAAAAATAAAAAATAAAATTTTAATCTTTTCCAAATAACCTTGATCAGCTTCACAACTATTAAGATGGAGAGCCCTGATAACATGACTACCACATTGGGACTCTCTTTTGGATTTGTGGGAAAACTTGTTTGAGATCTGAGCATGGGCCCCACCGAGTATATGTCATGACCAATAATCAGGCTGGTTACCTCATCAAGTGGGGCCACACGTGCAGAAAAAATAATGAATGGTTAGAAAGATGGCCAACAATCCAAATTGACAGTACACATGCGGCCCTCCTGGTGACTGGACCAGATTGGCTTATGGCCTGGGGCATCTACATGCTACAGCTGGAAGGCGACCTGGATGGGTGGGCCCACTACGCGATCTTGGAACCTTCCCACAAAGCTGAAGATGAACGGTCTACGTCCAATGGTCCGCCTAACCACTACGGTAGCAGAGAGGTTGCTGTCATCCCTCTGATTCTATGATTAAGATGGTCCCTAGGTCCAATCAATGCTTAGATCTTCAAACGGTGGGCCAGACGGACAAAAAGATAAAAAGTACACCCTATTTTCCTTTAGGGACTCTCTCTCTCTCTCTCTCTCTCTCTCTCTCTCTCTCTCTCTCTACTTTTTATGAAGGGAAAGTCCAGAGAGAGGAAAATGGGATAAAAATGTGGGACCCACCCACTAGTGGTTGCCCATAGGTGAGCCCCATGGGTCATTATCCAACAACAGCTGCCTAATGAACAGTCTTTATCACGCACACACAAGTGCTGCATGTCCATGCGCCTGCAAATCCGGAAGAGAAGTTCATTGCCCAGGTCCTATCCACATCTCTTGTAGGATTGGTCAGTCCTTGGATAAGAATACATCATCTTCCAAGTTCAAATTCCACCCACTCCAGACCCTATGCGATATTATCCAAAGGAACTCTTTTAAGGTGCAAAAATGAATCACCAAACAAACAGAATCTCACTTAATACCAATAATATCTGAAACTGAAGAAACCCACTGAGGCCAGATCCACTGGAAAGATTTGCAGGACAATCTTATCTAACAAAGTGAGCATTGTAATCCAATAAAATGAGGTGTTGATTACAAGTAATCAACCTTCCCTACTTTCTCCAATCCCACTCTCTTCACTGTGAATTTGACAAAAAGCAAGGCACATCTCTAGCCCTATCATACCCAACTTTGTATTGAAAAAGGACATGGGATCATAGACATCAGTCAATCAAATCCTTAGTGAGGATTCAACCTCCGATCGATCAATGTTTAGGTTCTGCAAATCAAGGTTATTTATCCTTCATTAGATCAACACTCTTGCATCAATTCACTAATAGGGGCTCACTTGCACAGTTATATGGCACGGGAACTATCCATTAATTCCACTTTCCATTTACCTTAAAGTTAGCTAGGGAATTTTCATTGAATGAATACAAGTGCCGACTTGAAACAGATTATCATAAGAAAGACATAATTAATGATAGGCATCATCAAAAGGTGGGTATCAGGCCCGTAATTATCCTTCATGTTCATAAACTTCGAGAACACAGTTCAAAATATCTTTATGGAGACAAAGGAGTGTCCAAGTAAAGGGCGGAAAGAAAAGATGCTGACTCTCTAATTTTCATCAATGTGCTTATTGTGGGGAAATCTCCTCCATTTCATCTCACTTTTCAGCTTCTAATACTGAAGGCCATAAATTTAATTATCTTGGAAGAAAAGATGATTACGTTCTAAAGAGGAATTATAGGTCCTACTCATCAGCAAACCTAGATTTCAAGGATTTTATGCATGTGAGACCATATTTGGGCTATCAAGTTCCTTTTGGATGGTGGTAGCTTTGTGTATCAGATTCCCTTTAAATTGCTTAGATTAGAAGATTCCAACCCTTGATAACTGAAACTTTTTTCTTGATTTTTGTTTTGCATTCTGTTTTCTTGTTTATCATCATACAGAACAGAGCCGATTAGCTAACTCTTCAAACCATTTCCTATTACAATGGAGATTGTAGATTAATTGAGATTAAAAGCGAAACAAAGATTACTATGATTATACTGAAATTATACATGATTGGCCATTTTTTGAGAATGATGCTGATATAAACACCTTGTGTAAGGCAACATAAGACATCCTGTGATGGGCCCAACCGATGCCGCTATGATTTGGGCACTTCATCTCATGGACCTACTAGTCTACTACTAGTACAACTGTTCACACCCCAAGTATAGGGTTGTGATGTAGTTATAAACTCGGTGAGACCGAGGTCGAATCCACAGGGACTGAAACTTGTACGTAACCTGAAACTAAGTATAACTAGAACTAGACTAAGATGAAATCTAAATCGAATGAAATCGAGAGAATAATGGTAAAATATTAATCTAAAACTTAAAGAATTCAAAGGTAGGAACTAGGGATTCAGAGGATCCACTTATAGAGATCAGGGACTACGCTTGATTCAAGAACTCAACCGGACTTCGAGTCCCATCTTCATCCAGTTGGAAGATATAACCATGAAAATCAAATATGAACTTCTTTTGATCTAGTTTTCAAGAGATAATAAGGGTGTAAATTAGGATGGATTCCATCACAAAACCATGCCCATGAGACAAAGCAAAAAACAGAATTAAACCAATCTACAGCCAATATGAGAGACGTATGGATGTTAGGAAGGATTCCGTCATCCAACCATGTCCAAGGGGCGATGGTGAACAACAGGGCTTCGTAACTGCATAATCACGATAATGAAAAGGAAATACTCAAGCCATCGCAGATCTATTGTAATGTAAGTCACAACAAACCATTAAAACTAAAGGTATTCCTCAAAATCAAACTAACATCAAAAGTAATTCAACTAGCATGAATCCAAGCCATAGGGATCACCCATCACGCCACAAGCTTCACCTCTTAGCCCTAGCTAAGAGGTTTAGCCTAACATGATGAGGCTAAAACACTCCAAAATTCAAATAAAACAGTAAAAAAAAAAAAAAAAAAAAAAAAAAAAAAAAAATAAATAAACAAACAAACAAAAAGCCTAAACTAATATCTCTCTCAGCCGTAGATTGAATGCCCCTTCACGTTCTCTCTCTTTCTTTCTTATAGGATTAGGAAGACTGTGGAATGCTGGAGATCGGTGGAAATTTACGCATGAGGAGGCGGTGCGTAAGAGAAAGTCAGTGGAAATCTTTTTTCGCAGTTCCTTCTGCACATGCAGCCAAGAAACAGCGTCCCAACTCCCCTCTTTCCTTGCCTTTTTTCCAAAAGATCAACGTCCCTTAGGACATTTTGACTGAACTAGAGGATAGATGGCCTGGATCAGCCATCTGATCAGCGATGGTGGCCCACCTAGATCGGTCGCAGCCTCTGCTGCGGAATAGAGCTCCCACAGACGCTCCGCTGTGACGTTGGTGGGGTCCATAATCGGACTTATCAAAGAAATTCACGTCGTCTATTGGTTTCCCCTCGAAAAACCAGTCGGACCTGATCAGTTTTGGATTAGATTCGTGGTGGCCCACGAATAATTTTAATTCACCGTCAGTCGTCCGTTTGGATGATCGAAAACCGATCTCCGATGTGTCTTGAAATTTCTCCACCTAGGTTGTGATAAGAGGGACCCTGGGACTCTAATGGACTGTTTGGATTGTCCCTAGGTTGTGATAAGAGGGACCTTCGGACTCTAATGGACGGTTTGGATTGTCCATATGGACAATGGGTGGGGCCCACTACACAAAAATGAATGGACAGCGTCCGTCCGCTGTGTCTGGTTGTGAAACGGATCGGGTCAGCGCCCACTGACCCGATTTCTTGGTCCAGTGCATCTTGAGTGCACCTGTGCACTGTGCACAAGCACGGCTAGTGGGGGTCACTTGAGATATGTATGAGAGATCCATTCCACTTGTCTGTTTTGTCACCCCCTTTAAGGGGTTGAGACCAAACTTGAAGCATTTCCCAATACCAGGCAAGCCCCAAATCAAGATTTTATAGCGGATTTGTCAATTTAACCACTTCCACAGGGATTCAGGAGCTAAAATTTGACGTGTACAGTTCATTTATGGTCCTCAGGCCATGTATGAAGTTTTGAGTTGAACAGATGACGGGAACCCTGTGATCTTGCATTCTAGATGTCATTCAGGCCATTTGAGCTTCAGTTTCTCGATTTTCTCGAATCTCTGGTGTGTAAATCCGTCGATCTTAGTCCCCTGGGGTCCGTTCCTTGCCTTGGTAAATTCTGAGCATTAAATCCATGCTTTTAACACCATTTTTCAATCCAAGCCTGTAAATTCACCTTGCGGTACAAACACAATTAAATCAGATCGTTAAATGATACAATGTTCGTAAATCCAGACAATAACTGGGTCTATTATGCAATATTTGACCCTCAACACAACCCTCAACTAGCATTTTGTTAGTCTCGAGCAAAGTACTTGAAAAATAATTTCAGAAATACAAGATAATTCCTGTAAACCCGAGTGACTTGTGAAAAATAGTCAAGATGCGAGAATTCTAAAATTCATGAATGATGAGCAATACTTTCTCCTGGAATCAAGCTCACGGTAAACTTCATGATCAAGTTCAAAATATTAATCCATTAATTAAAACAATTCTAAACATTGAGTTCCATGAGTGTATAGTGTAATCTCAGCTTATCACTATTAAGAGGTCCAATCGTCAATTTCATGATATCATTGGTAACCAACAAAGGAATTCATGACAACCAACCTAAACTAAAATTTGCCTCACAAATCAACTTTTCATTCTACCAGCCTTTGATTTTTCCATGAACAGTAATGCCAAGGAGGGGAATCAAATTCTCACCTATAGGGAGCAAACCTATGGTGAAAACTAGTCGCCTAACTCTTTCCAAATGTCAACCATGCATGGGGAATCGAATATACACCTATGGGGAGCAAACCTAATGATGAGGTTCGTTCGCCCAACCCTTTCCGCAGGCAGTTATCTTGTAACTGGGTATTTTCTTTTTCTTTCATTCTTCTTATTGAACATGATGGACAAATTTCTCAGGTTGGTTCCTTCCATGCTTAATGATCACCAAGTTACAATTCAATATCGAACTGAAACCTTAATGTACAAGCGAGATGTGTCTTATGGAATCATGACTCAATCAATTTTTAAAACCTCTAATCATGGATTAATAGTTCAAATTTAACTGTGAAATCTAACAAATAACGGAATCCAAGAGTCATAAATTACCAACATTACTTATCTTGTAATTCTAAATCCAAGATGGCCGTCAAAATCACTTCGAATTCACAAGAAATTCCAGAAAATTTTAAAAATTTTCACAATTTCTGCTCAAGACCAAGAAAACACTGATTAGGAAACCTAATCTCCCACCCCAAACCTAAAATCTACATTGTCCTCAATGTAAAAGATATATAAGCATGCAATGCACATGGGACAACGAAAGTAAATGAGAAATGATGGGAAGATAGTACCTTGACGAAGGAATCGAGAAAGACGTTTTCACATTGATCTCAGCATGAAAGCCGGTCAGCACGAGAGTGAAAACATGGAAGCAAACTATCCTAAAACAATGCAGGAAGCAAACTAACTTAACGGCATAAAGCCAACTATCCTAGAACGGCATTAAGTAAACTATCTTAATCAATGAAATCAGGGGAAAAACTACTCAGTCATGCCGCAAGGTTCCTCTTCCGGCCAATATCTTGATAAGTTTCTCAGTAAGTTCATAAACCAGGATCATCCAAAAGCCCTTTTTGCATGCAATAGGCTTGGACGCCCTGGAGTATGACTTTCCAGAGAAACTTATGTACCTCATAAGAAATTTTTCGTTGAGTTGCTTGAGGTATCCAAAGTATATATGATTCACCTATGACAAAAAAAGTTTCAACGTTAGTATCCCATGGTGAATCAGAGACTACAGGTAGATAAAATTCAAAAGAATTCTCAGGAAGTAATGTAGTTTCAACACATTACGAAGTTCCAGACCTTAGTTCAATTTTCATCTCCTCTTCCTTTAATGGTAAACATTCAGGATCTAGGAAAGGAGGGGCTTCAGAATGAGGGTTCTCTCAGTCCATGACATCTATCGAGGTATTATCTTGCGAGACATCCATTTTGTCTTTTGACATGGGATCGTTTAAATCTGCAAAGTGTGCCAAGAAATCATTCAAAGAGTCGAAAAATTCAGCTGAGCGTGGCTTATGTTACACATTGGAGCTCGTGATAATCTGCCTAAGGAATCCATCATCTTTAAAAGTAAACGTAGGTATGCTCTCTTGCTCCAGCCCTGCACAGACAAATTGAGGGTCAATAGATGAAGCATTGATGTGCGGACTCTATTCATTGATACTACTCGGAAGAAGCATTGAATCGTCAAAATTCAACAGTTCAGATGGTGGCCTCGACTGGGTGATTTCAAATTCCAGAGTCGTATCGAGTAACTCGTCCATCTCCTAAATCATATCATCATTCAATTCAGGGGAATCAAACCAAACATGTCTCACAAGAGATAGAAGGGTCGATTGTAAGGAGCTCATCTACTTTTAAATCAAATATATCAGGTGAGTGGAGTAGCTCATTATGACCGCTCTCTTCGTGTACTTCTTGACCTGGACCAAACTTGAGATTAATTCTAGGGGAACTGGGGCTGCACATTCATGATCGTCATCCCAATACTCATCATATTTTAGTTCAATGCAGTGCACATTTGGGATGGGATCACTTTCCTCACATTCTGTTGAGGGTCAAATATTGCATATCAGACCCTATTTATTACCTGGATTTACGGGTATGATACTGTTTAAACGGCCGGTTTTAATTGTGTTTTGTTGCAGGATGCAATCTGGAGCTAAAACTGAAATTGGGTACTAAAAGTGTGGATTTGACGCTCAGAATTCATCAGAGCAAGGGACGGACTCCTGGGGATTAGGATCGACGATTTTACACAACCAGAAATCCGCGAAAATCGAGAAACTGAAGCTCGAATGGCCTGAAATTGGTCCAGAATGCAAGATCACAGGGTTTCCACCATCCGTTTGGCTCGAAACTTCATACATGGCTTCAGGACAATAAATTAACCGTACATGTCAAATTTTGGCCGTTGGATCCCCTTAGAAGTGGGCCAATAGACAGATCAGCCCATAGATCGATGAATTGGGGCCCGCCTGGTATCTGGATATGCGTCATACATTGGCTCAACCCCTTAAACGGGATGGTAAAGAAGATGAATGGAATGGATCGCTCACAAGAATCACATGTAGACCCTATCTAAGATGGGTGTGCATAATATGCATGTACACTAACAGTGCACTGATCCACCGAAATCGGTCAAATAGTCTTTGACCGATGAATTTCAATTGAAAACGGAAGTTCCGTTTTCGTGCCATAGAAAGCTCAAAGCTCAAACAGAGCTTGCGGACGAGTTGTTCATCTTCCTGATAATCGAACCGTTCATCAGATTTCAAAGGGCCACATGATCATCCTAGGTGTCGGAATTGGAAAAATCAAAGAGTACGGGATTTCACCCATTCAAACGACGGACGGATGGTTGCGTAGGTAATCTGTGGTCCACCGAGTTCCTGATCCAAAACCAATCACGTCCGACCAAGATTTTCATCCTGAAGCTAATGGACGGAATAGATTTCTCAGACACTGAACGGTGTGGAGCCCACCAACAGCACAACGCAAGACCGCAGGCCCTGTTTGCGCATACGACCTACGGTCGATCCAGGTGGGCCATAATCATCATCCAGGTTGATGATCTGAACTTAATTACACTCATTAGGCTAAACCGACCGTCACTCTGACCGGGCCTGATTTTCTTGGACATTTCATGTATATTGGGATTCAATCGTTGGACGGATGAAGGATTATCAGATTCTGTGGGCCACACCGAAACCAATTCTCAACCGACCTTTTCCAAATGGTTTTTCAAAGGAAAACTAATGGACGGAGTGGATCTTTGCAAAGACACCGATCTTGGGCCCACCGAGTTTCACAGCGTAAAAGATTACGCATGAAAGCTTTGTTCGGCCGTCCGAGACCCGGTATTTTTGCAAGCTTGAAGAGGATCGGTCCAACGATCTTGACGGTTGAATCTTACCTTGGGCCAATAACTCATCATTATGAAGCCCGAATGGCTCGGATCTTGCACTTGGAAGCCTATTTAATGAATTCCAATGCTGCGTTATATTTTTATTTTCTTCGCGAAAGGTGTTGCATTCATAAGTTGCGTAAAGAAGGCCGGTTCTCCGACTCCAGGAGGCTTTACAAATAGCCGACGTCCTTATAAAAAGAAAGAAGGAGGAGCAGCAGGGGGGAGAAAACCATCGGCTGGAAGCTGGGAGTTTGGGTTGGACGTGGCAGAGATAGAGAGAGACAGGGAGTTTTATTCATTTATTTGTTTTTATTTTTATTTTCTTTTGTTTAAGAGCTAGCCCATTCATGTGTGGCTAAATCCTCTTAGCTGGGGCTAAGAGGTGAAGCTTGTAGTGTGATGGGAGGCCTCTTTGCTTGTGCCTTTTGTTTAGACTGATTTGATATTGATTTGGATTTAATTAAGGGAATGTTCTCAGTCTTTAATGGTCTGTTGTGACTGAAATTACAGTGGGTCTGCAATGGCTTTGAGCATGTTCTTTTTCCTTTTATGTTTATGACGTCAGGAAGCCTTGTTGTTCACCATCGTCTCCTGGGCATGGTTGGATGCCTGCACCTCTCTAACCTTCATACATTGATTGGTTGGTAATTAGTTTAATTCTGTTGTTTGCTTTGTCTCCTGGGCATGGTTTGGTGATGGAATCCATTCTAATTCATATACCTTTCATCTTTTTAAAATTACATCAAAGGAAATTCAGTAAATTTTCATGAATCAAGTGTAGTTCTCCCTGATCTCTACAAGTGGATCCTCTGAATCCCTAGTTTCCCTTTTTTCTGAATTTCTCATTAAGTTTTAGATAATAATCTCACAATTATTCCTCAAATTACAATCGATTTAGATTTCATCTCATTCTAGTTCTATTTCTACTTAGTTTCAGATAACGTACAAGTTTCAGTCCCTTGGGATTCGACCTCGGTCTTACCGAGTTTATTACTACATCACAACCCTATACTTGGGGAGTGAACACATTCTATTCACAGATTGGATTGAAGTTCACATAAACCAAACTCTTCCTCATCATTGAAATCTAGTGTCCTGTGAGTGAAGTGTGTCATCATCATTATATTTGAAAGACACCCATGTCTCTTCACCATTCTTTTGAACAGTCATCAAGATCGACTCATCGGAAAATTGAACCGTATGCTCATTAATGGAATCCAACTCCTCATTCCAAATTCCAGAGTTCTCCACAATTGCATCATGTGAACTCCCTTGTTGGTGGTTTGAGCCTGTGTATAGTGAGTGCACCACTGGGACCGGATAATAATCATTGTATCCTGGAGGTTGATTACTCAGAAAATCCTATTACACTTGGAACGTGGTCTAAGGAGGGCAAATTTGATTTCAAGCTAAATAAGTTTTCTCATTTTACTTAGTCTAAATAGTTTTCCAAACTTTAAATTCTAACAAAGTTAAACTTAGCATCATTCCCCTGCAATTTGGCGATGTCTCTCTTGCCTTTGGAATTTGATAAGTAACTATTGCCTTCTCTTTTTTAATTAATCATCAGATTAAGCAGAGTGGATTAGCCATTGGCTTCTGTTTAATTATTAGAATGGTTCTGAGAAACACACCTTAGCTTTTCTTAAGGCAACATGAGACATCATGTAATGGGCTACTATGATTTAGACCCTTCATCGGATGTCCCAACTACAAATGAGCAGTGCACAACCAATCTCATTATCTTAAATGTTTCCTGATCCATGGTGGTCCGAATATGGAGCTCAGTTTATTTTTAGCTGTCCACTTGCAAGCTATGGCCTTAGATGTACAATTCAAAACTCAGATGGTTTAGAACAACAGATAGGATCATCAGCATATCATGACTTGTGGGCTGTGGAGCGTTGTGGACCATACCCATGGTGATCTGATGAATCAGTAGCCCATTTCCACATATTTTCCTGTCCTTCTCTTATGCTGAGGTGGTTTCTTTCATTCCAGCTCCTGGTCCATGGGCACTGACGTTAGCCCATCAGCATGGACCGAGCTCACCCCTCAGCAGCAACGAGAAAGCAGCAATGCCAGATAAGATCCTCCTACAAGACCAATCCAGAGTTAGCTGGATCCAATCCCGAATCTCCGGCTCTTCCCAGAAGCTCCAACCCCAGGCCTCATTAGCTGAGAACACCCTCCCGGCCTGTTCAGGCAGCTCACTTTGCACTGTGAATTATGTCCTCACTGTTGGATTTCGCACACCCAAAAGAGACATGACACTCATCTTCGACACCGGCAGCGTCCTCACTTGGATCCAATGCAAGCCCTGTGCAGGCTCCTGCTACTCACGGCAAGAGAAGATCTTCGACCCATCGCAATCGAATTATTATCTCAACATATCATGCAACTCAGGCGAGTGCTCTCTACTCAGGCCAGCAACTGGGTTTATCCTTCACATACCAGACAGCTAAAAAATTCAGCCAGGTTTTCTCTTACTGCCTTCCTTCCTCGCCAAGCTCAACTGAGTATCTCAGGTTTGGGGGCAGCACAACCTCCTCTGGTAACCTGCTGACAGCCCAGAGGAGTCCTTCCTTCTATTTCCTCGACCTGATAGCCATAACCGTCGGAGGATGTGGATTGCCAATTTCAGCATCGGTCTTCTCAACAGCCGGCACCCTCATTGACTCTGGCACTGTCATCACCCGCCTGCCTCCAACAGCCTATCCAGCCCTCCGATCAGCATTCCAAACAGCCATGTCCAAGTACCCATCAGCTCCAGCACTCTCGATACTAGACACATGCTTCGATTTCAGCAGGTACAATTCAACCTCCGTGCCAAAGATAGCATTGCAGTTCCAGGGAAGAGCCGAGTTCAATGTTGACTTATCTGGGATTTGCTTTGGATCAAGCACGTCGCTTTCGTTGGCAACAGTGACAATGGTGATGTTGTGATCTTCAGGAACAAGCAGCAGCAGACGTTTAAGGTGGTTTAAGATGTGGTAAGGGGGAAGGTTGGATTCGGTGCCGGAGGTTGCAGCTGATCTGGAGACTAAAAAACTAACACCGTTTGGACAATCCAATCCTTTCGATTCAAAAAAAAAAAAAAAACAAAAAACAAAAAACAAAAAGATTCTCCCCTGGGCTTAGAAAGTTCTAATAATAATTAATTATAAAGCTTTGCCAAGGGTACATGCCAGTGCAATAAAGCTTGTGTACACGCCACACATGTGTTAGCATGGTACATACGTGGGAGATCTAATCCATCCATCAAGTTGGTCCCACCTTGTGCATATTCTTCCAAAAATAAAATATGATCTAATCAGCGTGTGATCCCCAACAGGTGGATGGTTTAGAAAACTTCGGCCACGTTTTTAAGAGCCATACATTTTATTTGCAGACCGTTGCCTCGGTCGCTAGTTTATGAACCTCATTCTTGCGCCAGAGCATTAACATAGTGGTGACGGTCTAATGAATGGATTGGATCTAGGACCTATACTTCCATGTTGGCATGGTGGCTTGTGATTGGGTGTGGTCCACCTGAGAATTGGGATCATACCCGAAAATGAGCTGGCAAAATAAATGGACTGTGTGGATAAGACAGACAGATCATGGTGGGCCACAGCTTTTCCAGCACCGAGCTCAGCACTGGAGGGGTCACTACCGAAGCCGAGTCCAGTCAGGAAATCCCTGAAAATCAGCAAAGATTACAAGTTTTTCTCCGTAACCAACAAACTATGGGCCACTTATCCAAGGGTTGTGATCTTCTGATTTTTCGGTGATTCTCAGGGAATCTCCCATCAACAGTATAATTCCCATGTTCTAAAACTCAGAGATTTTTAGCTTTTTGTCTTTTATTTGAGAATTTTACGAAAAACTACTTAATTAATATTGAGTTTACATTTCGGTATTTTTTAAAAAACCATCTCATTAATCAATATGGTTAGAAAATTTAAGAAAGTGGTACGTAATTAATATGTAATTTACATTCCGATGCCTTTGAGAAAAGGTTTTCAAAAAAGTACCTCACTAATCAATATCTTCGGTTTTGAGTGGGCGTGTCAGCAAAGGAAGTGGATTGCGTACTCAGTAACTCACTATAAGCGTACGGAATAAACTCTGTGGGTCCACCGTAATTAATAAATTTTATCCACTCCTTTCCTCTATTTTACCAGGTAATTTTAGGGCTTGAGCCCAAAAATGCATATGCAAAGCTCAAATGTACCGCACCACAGAAAACAGTGTGAATTGAACGTTTACTGTTGAAAAATTCTTGACGGCTACAGAAGTTTTGGATCAATCTTATATTTGTATTTTACCTTCATCTGTGTTTTTATTTAATCTTATTTATAGGTTGGATGACAAATAAATATCATAATATCCTAGAAAGTTCTCAACTGTGGAAATCATTATTCCCACTGTTTCTTGTGGTATGGTCCACTTGAATTTTAGATATGCTTCAATTTTGGTAGCAGCCATTTAGATTGTCTGAAAAAATGGATGGACGGGGTAGATAAACCTAATATTACATTCACAGTGGGCTCAACGGAGTTTACTCAGTACGATAAGAGCATAGTGAGTAACTCAGTAAGCAACCCAATTTAGTCAGCAAATGGGTTGTTGGGTGGGCCCCCCCTTGATATTTATGTAAAATCTATCCCGACTACGAGGTGGTCTCCTTGTGTTAGCCCAAGGGCATAAAAACCACCCCATGTGTGATTAAGGAGAACCATATAATTGGAACAGCATACAAGGCAGCAATCATCCTTCAAACTGTTTCCCTTGGCATGGCCAATCTAATTCATAAATGGGCTTGATTGTTAGCCCCATACCTTAACTTTTTGATGTGACATCTAATGGAGGGAGTGGATTTCGTTAATCATAGGATTTCATTAATCATAGGATGTTCAAGGTGGTTCTCTCTCCCAATTGTTTTATTTGGTGTGACCTACTTGAATCGTAAGTCAACTTGATTTCGGCTCTAGGCTTAAAAAAGAATGAGGATGATATCCTTCCGAATGGGATAAGAGAATTCCTACTATTCTCTTTCTTTCTCTCAATTGAAGAAATAATTGGAAAATCAAAAGCTGCGTACAAAAATGAGTAAGAACCCCCCCTTTAGGGCTATGGAGTCACTTTCACTTTAAGCGGGGCTATTCCTTTCACACCGCTGGTTTCGTATGCACATCATGGTGGTCCCCTCTCTAGCAATAAAGAGAAATTATTTAGATAAAAATAAATTTTGCATGGGTGTCATTCTTGATTTTGAGGGGCTTGGATATTTAGTTCCATGTTAGGCCTCCAGACAATAAAAAGTAAGAAGTTTTATTACTTTTTATAGGCCACACCAAAGGAAACAGTTGAGAGAGTGACGTCCACCCTTGATTTTAATAGGGCCCACCGTGATAATTATATCAAATCCACCTAAACCATTAGATTCCAAAAAAAAAAAAAAAAAAAAATGGCGCCAAAAAAAAAAAAGTGTACAAAGACCCAATCATACAATTCCACCTCTTTTTTTCACGCACACACACCCCACAAGGTGATTCGAGTACCTAAGGGTGGTGAAATTCCACTACAACGTGAGTGTGTGAGCCTGTATGTGTGGGGTGGACGCGGATAGCGTCCTACCCCCCGCACAGACGGTAATCCGTCAAGGAAGGGCTCTGTGAGGCCCACCGTGATGTAAGTGTTTTATCCATGCCGTTAATCATTTTTCTCGGATCATTTTAAAATGCTATTAGAGAAATTAAGCAGGTCCACAGCTCCAGTGGACCACACCAAAGGAAGCTGCAGTGATAATGACACCCACCGTTGAAACCTTTCTAAGGGCCACAGTGATGTTTTTTTACCATCCAACCTATTAATAAGGTCATGTAGACGTGGATGAAGTGAAGAAACAAATATCAGCTTGATCTGAAACTTCTCTAGCTTCCAAGACATTTTTAATGGTGAACATTAAATCCATACTTTGTGGTCCACTTACGACCGATACCTGCCTCAATTTTTTGATAATACCTTAAAATGATATAATAAAAATGATTAATGGCATGGATAAAACACTTACATCACAGTGGGCCCCACAGAGCCCTACCCGGACGGATTACTGTTCAAGCGGGGGTAGGACGCAATCCGCGTCCACCCCACACATACAGACCCACACAGTCACGTTGTAGTGGGATTTAACCACCTTTAGGTACTCGAATCCCCCGTGCTCAACCCTTACCTAGTGTTGAAACTCCTTAGCCTAACATAGGGTTTCTCACCTAGTAGCCAGAGTGGATGCTACATAAATATCACAGTGGAGCTACAGACTAACCGTGATGGAAGATAGTGGAATGATAATTATATGAATTAATTTTCTGATTAGTAAAAACCCAAGTATCACTCACAGAATAGATTTTCCATATATAGAGAGAAAGGCATCTCATGTGCATTTCATAATTCCACCACTCTCTCCTCCATTATGTGTTGCATTTCTATGGCATGTTTGATGGAATATATTACTATCAAGGATGTCGATTTCAATCTTCCAATCTCACAAGTCAAGTGTCTTGTATGGGTAGCCAAAAGTACACCCACCCACCCCACCCACCCACCCACCCATTCCTTTAGTGCTTTCAATGGACCCGGATGGTTTTGGTCCTGGCCTGCAATGAGAAGAGAAAATAAAATGGTGGGTCCTCACGGATGCACTATGTTAGCCCTTGCACTCATTTGAGTACCACAGCATAGATGATATTAGATTGTACAATCTGTAATTAAGATTCTAGATTTGTAATTAGATCCTTCTCTGATAGAAAATTAGATTGTACAATCTAATAGATGCCCTGCCAAAAAAGCATGCTGATTCACTAGTAAAGTGGGCCATGGCGGCAATAATTTTGTTAGAAAACGGTCTGGTTGTTTCCAACACCATTGCATACCATTTGAGTGGGTGTGCCTAGCTTCCAGACTCTGACGAATACCACCAAGATTTTGTAAATATGGCAAAAATATTGCGAAACTTTGATCAAATGATATTATTGCAATAACAATGCGATATTTTCAAAACCTCACTGGGTTTTTTATTTTTTGTGATTTTATCAAGAAATTATTGTGATTTTAACAAAACTTATTTGAAAGTTAAAATAAATCATTTTTATATTTTCTAAATTTTAAAACCATTTATTATTATATAATAAATATTTTTAAATATTTTATTGTGAGTGATATTTTCTCAATAAGATGACAAGAAAAATATAAAATTTTGAAAATCTCCCAAGATATTCCCATTCCAAGAAATTGCCAAGAACAAGATTTTGTCTGTTTCCAAGCCAAGGAATCTGGATGAGTGGTGGATCTTAAACATGGATCTCACACTCGTGTGCAACATGGTGCATGTGTCATCTTTGCCACCCTTAATGATCCACTTGGAAATGTAACTACTTGTAGAGGAATGTCATTCTCTTCAATCAGGTATCAACAAAAACCAAATAAACAAGAATGAAGTCATTGTTCGGTGTATTAATCAATCTTCCCGTATTTCTCCAATCCCACACTCATCACTTTGTGTGTGTGTGAATGTATGAATATAACAGAATTAAGTCACAGCTCTGGCCCCAGCACACCTAACTTAATAGAAAAAGCAATAATAATAATACTTATAATAAGAAGAAGAAGAAGAAATATTAATCAATCAAATCCTTCCATGGTGGGTGCCAACGCGTGCATTTCCTTTTCATTACGCGTTTTTCCTGTTTGGACCACTCACATTCTCACAGTGGGGTGACCTGAATTTAGACGGCTATGATTTGTCTGTTTCCCAAAAACCCATGATAAACTAAGCCATCCAAAGATCCAAACAGAGAAGAGAAGACAAGGTTGCTTTCTAACCATATATATTTTTATCTATATATACATGGCCCTCTCTATTTTTCAATTACATTTCCTTGTTTGGGTAGTGGGCAACAGCAAAGCAAAGCAATCTTTATATACATTTATCTATTACAGTTAACAGCTCTTAAGAGATGTATGTATGTGTATATATATGCATGTCACTCTGGATTAACTAACAGTAATTTTCATCTTCCTTGGCATGGCTACTCCCAATTTCCGCTTCCTTTTCTTCTATTTTCTTCTCTTTTCTCTTCTCTTCTGTGATTGTTCCAAGGCAGAGAGATGGAGGTATCATTATCACATCGCCAAAGTCAGTTCTCTGATACCAGCGGCGGCACTAGTCTGCTCCCCGTCTAAAGGTTTACTTAGCTTCATACCCCTGCAATCAAATGATGTTTCTCCCTTGCATTTGAATTCAATAAGCAATTATTGTCTTCTCTTTTATAGTTAATCCTCAGATTAAGCAGAGTGGATTAGCCATTGTCTTCTGTTTTATTACAAGAATGGTGCTGAGATACACACCTTAGATTGTCTTAAGACAACATGAGATTGTCTTAAGACAACATGAGATATCATGTAATGGGCTACTATGATTTGGACCCTTCATCTGATGTCCCTACTACAAATGAGCAGTGCACGACCAATCTCATGATCCTAACTGCCTTCTGATCCATGGGGTTCTGAATATGGAACTCAAGTTTATTTTCAGTTGTCCACTTGCATACCATGGCCTCAGATGGACAGTTCAAATTTCAAAAGGTTTAGAAAAACAGATAAGATCATCTGCTCATCATGAATTGTGGGCCATGGAGGGATGGACCATCCCCGTGGTGGCCTGTCCATTTCCACATATTTTCTTGTACTTCTCTTATGCTGAGGAGGTTTCTGTTATTTCAGCTCCCAATCCATGGGCACTGACTCTAGCCCATCAGCATGGACCCTGCTCACCCCTCGGCGGCAACAAGCAAGCAGCAACGCCCGATCAGATCCTCCTACGAGACCAATCCAGAGTCAGTTGGATCCGATCCCGAATCTCCAGCACTTCCCAGCAGCTCCAACCCCAGGCCTCATTAGCTGAGAACACCCTCCCGGCCCGTTCAGGCAGCTCACTTAGCACTGGGAATTACGTTGTCACTGTTGGATTCGGCACACCCAAAAGAGACATGACACTCGTCTTCGACACTGGCAGCGACCTCACTTGGATCCAATGCGAGCCCTGTGCAGGCTCCTGCTACTCACAGCAAGAGAAGATCTTCAACCCATCGCAATCGAGTTCTTATCTCAACGTGTCATGCAATTCAGGCGAGTGCACTCTACTCAGGCCAGCAACCGGAAACCCAACTGGCTGCTCGTCCTCCACATGCCTTTACGCCATCCGCTATGGTGACCAATCATACTCAATCGGGTTCTTTAGCCATGAAACTCTTACAGTGGGAACTGATGTGTTCCCAAATTTCCAATTCGGATGTGGTCAGAAGAACCAAGGTTTGTTTGGCAGCACAGCTGGGTTGCTCGGTCTTGGCCGCAACAAGATATCCTTCACATCCCAGACAGCTAAAAAATTTGGCCAGGTTTTCTCTTACTGCCTTCCTTCCTCGTCAAGCTCAACTGGGTATCTTAAGTTCGGGGCCAGCACAGCCTCCTCTGGTGTTAAATACACACCACTGCTGACAGACCAGAGCAGTCCTTCCTTCTATTTCCTCGACCTGATAGCAATAACTGTCGGAGGACGTAGATTGCCAATTCCAGCATCCGTCTTCTCAACAGCCGGCACCCTCATTGATTCTGGCACTGTCATCACCCGCCTGCCTCCATCAGCCTACTCAGCCCTCCGATCAGCATTCCGGACAGCCATGTCCAAGTACCCATCAGCTCCAGCACTCTCAATATTGGACACATGCTTCAATTTCAGTGGGTATGATTCAATCTCCGTGCCAAAGATAGCATTGCAGTTCCAGGGAGGCGCCGTGGTCGATGTTGGCTTCTCTGGGATTCTCCTTGGATCAAGCACATCGCAGATCTGCTTGGCTTTCGCTGGCAACAGCGACGATGGTGATGTAGCAATCTTTGGGAACAAGCAGCAGCAGACGTTTGGGGTGGTTTACGATGTAGCGAGGGGGAGGATTGGATTTGGCGCCGGAGGTTGCAGCTGATCTGGAAATTGGCTGAAGTAGAATAAAAATGGCAAAGAAAGAAATAAAAAGAAGGTAGATATCTGAAAATAAAAGCCAGAAACCAGTAATGGTTGGCTGAAGTCAATTCCAAAAGAAATTAGTGATGTTGTTGCAGTTGTTGAAATTGAATTTCCATGTCCACTTAGAAAACAGAACCCAAGGATTTTGAATCCTCTCCAACTGTCAGAACTACTGTCCTCCTCTCCATAAAGTGGGCATTTTGGAAATCCAGGTTGCCAAAGACAGTTATTGGATTCCATAGGATTGAAAATCCAGGCTGCCAAACACAATTAATAGAATGAAAATCTTGGGGATTAAAAATCACGGGTTTAGATTCTTAAGTTAAAATACAAATCCAAGGTGCCAAAACGCCCTTTAAAAAATTAAAAAAGAGTTGAGGAATTGACAAGCAGTTTGCTTCTAAACCTACTGGCTAGAGCATTCCACTTCTATCTACAAGTTACCGGTTGGAGTTTTGATTGATGTAGTTGCTTGTTTTTACCATAAAACAGCTATCTCCATCATTGATCAGGTTTTGGGGTGGCCAGTTGCGCTCAATAACCAATCCAAACACTCAATAACCAGTTATGGGATTTGTGACCAATTTGAGTAATGATTTCAATTAACTGTGGTTCCACTATAACAATAAGTCGATGTTTCATGTCAATAGCTGGAGGAGAAAGCACTGCATAAATATCAGCAGATTTTTCTTCTCTAGTCAGTAGAATTATGTGCCAATGGTCAGAGGCATTATGTAAAAGAGAGAGAAATCATCCCAACTAAAGCCCATCTATTTTACCACCAACTAAGAGGAATGAATATACATCATGCTTGATAAAGAGATATTACAGTCAAGCTTTATCTTCAAACTCATAAACTTACACAATTTACATTTAAATATGCAAGAACCATGTGTAAATGCAACAAGGCCCTCTTCGCGCAACATGGTTTTTTCAACATGTAATCCGATCCTTGGCACAGTTGAAGTTGAACCTGATACAATTAAAGGAGTTGAGTGTAGAACAGAAAATAAAAAAATAAAAATAAAAATAAAAATAAAAAATCTTTTCCAAATAACCTTGATCAGCTTCACAGCTATTAAGATGGAGAGCCCTGATAACATGACTACCACATTGGGACTCTCTTTTGGATTTGTGGGAAAACTTGTTTGAGATCTGAGCATGGGCCCCACCGAGTATATGTCATGACCAATAATCAGGCTAGTTAACTCATCAAGTGGGGCCACACAGGCAGAAAAAATAATGAATGGTTAGAAAGATGGCCAACAATCCAAATTGACAGTACACATGCGGCCCTCCTGGTGACTGGACCAGATTGGCTTATGGCCTGGGGCATCTACATGCTACAGCTGGAAGGTGACCTGGATGGGTGGGCCCACAGGATCTGGCAGTCTGCACGATCTTGGAACCTTCCCACAAAGCTGAAGATGAATGGTCTATGTCCAATAGTCCGCCTAACCACTACGGTAGCAGAGAGGATTCTGTCATCCCTCTGATTCTATGATTAAGATGGTCCCTAGGTCCGATCAATGTTTAGATCTTCAAACGGTGGGCCAGATAGACAAAAAGATCAAAACTCCTCCCTATTTTCCTTTAGGGACTCTCTCTCTCTCTCTCTCTCTCTCTCCCCCTCCTTTTTATGAAGGGAAAGTCCAGAAAGAGGAAAATGGGATAAAAATGTGGGACCCACCCACTAGTGGTTGCCCATAGGTGAGCCCCATGGGTCAATATCCAATAACAGCTGCCTAAAGAACAGTCTTTACCACACACAAGTGCTGCATGTCCATGTGCCTGCAAATCCTCAAGAGAAGTGCATTGTCCAGGTCCTATCCACATCTCTTCTAGGATTGGTCAGTCCTTGGATAAGAATACATCATCTTCCAAGTTCAAATTCCACCCGCTCCAGACCCTACGTGATATTATCTAAAGGAATTCTTTTAAGGTGCAAAAATGAATCACCAAAACAAACAGAATCTCACTTAATCCCAATAATATCTGAAACTGAAGAAACCCACTAAGGCCAGATCCACTGCAAAGATTTGCAGGACAATCTTAGCTAACAAAGTGGGCATTGTAGTCCAATCAAATGAGGTGTTGATTACAAGTAATCAACCTTCCCTACTTTCTCCAATCCCACTCTCTTCACTGTGAATTTGACAAAAAGCAAGGCACATCTCCAGCCCTATCATACCCAACTTTGTATTGAAAAAGGATATGGGATCATAGACATCAGTCAATCAAATCCTTAGTGAGGATTCAACCTCCCACCGATCAATGTTTAGGTTCTGCAAATCAAGGTTATTTATCCTCATTAGATCAACACTCTTGCATCAATTCACTAACAGGGGCTCACTTGTACAGTTATACGGCATGGAATGAACTGTCCAATAATTCCACTTTCCATTTACCTTAAAAGTTAGCTAGGGAATTTTCATTGAATGAAGACAAGGGCCCACTTGAAACAGATTATCATAAAAAAGAGATAATTAATGACAGGCATCATCAAAAGGTGGTTATCAGGCCCGTAAGTATCCTTCATGTTCATAAACTTCGAGAACACAGTTCAAAATATCTTTATGGAGACAAAGGAGTGTCGAGGCAAAGGGCGGAAAGAAAAGATGCTGACTAATTTTCATCAATGTGCTTATTGTTGGGAAATCTCCTCCATTTCATCTCACTTTTCAGCTTCTAATACTGAAGGCCATAAATTTAATTATCTTGGAAGAAAAGACGATTACGTTCTAAAGAGGAATTATAGGTCCTACTCATCAGCAAACCTAGATTTCAAGGATTTTATGCCTGTGGGACCATATTTGGGCTATCAAGTTCCTTTTGGATGGTGGTAGCTTTGTGTATCAGATTCCCTTAAAATTGGCTAGATTAGAAGTTTCCAACCCTTGAAAACTGAAACTTGTTTCTTGAATCTAAAGTATTCTCTCAAAGTCTTTATTTCAAACTAAGCCATTTTCAAAGTATTTAAAAAAAAAAAAAAAAAAAAGGTGCATCGGTTTTTGCTTTCTTTTCCTCTATTCTCTTGGCACAAACCCAAGTTTCACCATATTGTATTAATCCATGATAGTGGCATCCTCATGTGCATTTCATCTTCACCCATTATCTATTGCATTCCTCAAGCAATTGATTAACCCAAGACATTATCATCCAATGCCCTTGGCTCCAATTCATCTACTTTCCATAAAATCTATGATTAATCTAAGCTACTGAACCTCCAAGAAAAGAAGAGAAGGCAAGGATGCTTTCTAATCCTAAGGCATATTTGCAACTATGCATTCATCTGTTTTCCCATTTCCTTCTTTTGGTGGGCAAAGTAAAGAAAGCAATCTATCTATCATTAGAAGCTCTTTACAGCCATGTGTATGTGCATGTGACATGATTAACAGAAACATTGTCTTCATTGCATCCTCTCCTTGCTATGGCTACTGACAATTTCCGCTTCTTTTTCTTCTCGGTTTTCTCTCCTCCTCTTTCTCTGTGATTGTTCCATGGGCTCTCTAGGAGCTGAGACACATAAGCATCATTGTGCCGTCAAAGTCAGCTCTTTGCTACCAGTGGTGACAGCAGTATGCTCCCTGTCTAAAGGCTAACTTGGAATAAACACACTATTTGTATCTGCCCTTTGATTTTTGTTTTCCATTCTGTTTTCTCATTTATCATCATACAGATCAGAGCCGAATAGCTAACTCTTCTAACCATTTCCTCCTACAATGGAGATTGTAGATTAATTGACATTAAAAGAGAAACAAAGATTACTATGATCATAATGAAATTATACATGATTGGCCATTTTATGAGAATGATGCTGATATAAACACCTTGCATAAGGCAACATAAGACATCCTGTTTCATGGAGGTGACTTGGTTGATGTTGACTTCACAGGGACTCTCACGAGACAATCAAATTCCATGCCAGAGGATGCAGCTAATCAGGAAACGAAAAACCAAGCTAAATAGTAATAACAAAGAAAGAAATAAAACAAAGACATCTGAGAGGAAAAGCCAGAAACCAGTTATAGTTAGGAGAAATCAGTAGCAGGGT
The DNA here is from genome assembly GCA_030180095.1 of Magnolia changhungtana. NCBI lineage: Eukaryota > Viridiplantae > Streptophyta > Magnoliopsida > Magnoliales > Magnoliaceae > Magnolia > Magnolia changhungtana. Next base: position 142,116 of record JASAUF010000061.1, on the reverse strand, counting down.
GAAGTGATGATGCTGAAGTTGGTTATTGTCTAATGAATCTGAGGATTCCACTTGCTATCCAAACCTAACCCCTAAATATCAAATCCCATTTTAAAAAATAGTCATGGACCAACATGTGCATGGCCTCTTCCTTGCGCATTTTTCCTGTTTGGACCACTCTCACTCCCGCGGTGGGGTGACCTGAATTTGGATGGCTCGGATTCGTCTGTTTCCCACAAAACCCATGATTAAACTAGGCCACCCAAAGCTCCAAACAGAGGAGAAGACAAGTTTGCTTTCTAATCATGTATTTTTCTCTATATATACATGGCCCACTCTATTTTTCAATTCTATTGCCTTGTTTGGGTGGTGGGCAACAGCAAAGAAAAGCACTCTTTCTATACATTTATCCATTGCTGTTAAGAGCTCTTAAGAGCCATGTATGTCTGTGTATATATGCATGTGGCTGGCTTGATTAACTAACGGTAATCTTCGTCTTCCTTGGCATGGCTACTGCCGATTTCAGCTTCCTTTTCTTCTCTTTCTCCTCTTCTATGATTGTCCCCAGTCTGAGAGATGGAGGCATCATCATCACATCGCCGAAGTCAGCTCTTTGAACCAGATATGGCACTAGTTTGAATTCAAGATATGATTGTTCGATCAATAGAATTTTCAGGCTATGCTCTATTCTCAATGGAGGACAGTTTGGGATGTTTGGAATTGGTGTTCATATGTGCAACTATAAGTTTATTTGATGAACTATTCTGAACTCTGATGTCTTACTCATCAGCAAATGTATAGTTTTATGATGGGTAAACTTCCACACATGGGGATCTTTGCTCGATGAAGAAACCGTCGGACAAGATACTTGACCATGGATTGAGAATACCACAAAAACTTTCCAGATTAAGAGGTCCTAACCCTTCAAGATTTGGACATTTCTCCTCCATATTCAACTGCTAAAAATTTATTGACCCTATTAGTATCATCCACTAGACAACCCTTGACCCACATGTAATCCAATGTGGTTCTCTTAAAGTTAAATTCTAATCATTGCTCAACAAACCAACCAGCGTTTTATGTGTTAAGGAAACATGTAGCAATGTAATGATGTTAAAGTAATGGTGCATACAATTACATGAAGTTAATATTCTATTTTAGTTTTCATATGTGTATGCATGACAAATTGCTCCAGTTTCTTTTTACTATAGATACAATATGCCCATTGGCAAAAATATATAGAACGATAAAGTCATAATTGTTGACTTTGTGAGGTTAAAAAATAGTTTGGTATGCGTTTGATATATGAATCATAGAAGAGTTCGTAACTCCATAACGTTGCAAGGTGGAGGCATGTTGATAACGGCTATGATCACTGACAAGATCTGCAAGGTACTAATACCCATAGGCTGATGAGTAAAATGAGGAATCCACTCAAGGAAGGCCTCATATATGATTAAATAGTTGATGAGGTAATAACTTATCAAGGCAATAATCAGTAATAGGTCCGAAAGGACGAATAGCCACATTGGGACTAAGACATGGCCTAACTCTTATGGAAGGTAGCAGTTGTGAATTTTCTGCAATAGGCAAAACTCTGGCAGAGCAATTCTAGGTAGGGGTAGAAGACCCATGGGTCGTGAACTTTTGAATCCTCTGACAAAAGGACTACCTAAAATATTAGTCAATGATACATCGAGAGAAATGGGGCTAAGCCTAATATATAAGCTACCAGTGTCGGCAACCCAACTTATATAAGTGGAGATCCCATGAGATAGGTTCAATGGATAAACAACAAGACACGAGGTAAACAATTTTGTTGTTATAAATGAGCCCCTTTTATGGTGTAGCAGTGCAAGCAGCAACGCAGAAGGATAAGTTTTAGAACTTTTAATGGATCCATAACCATATATTTAGTGGTGTATACAGTTGTTGCATACACTTGATGGAATTCACATATATGGGTGTGGAGGTAGAGGCCACTTCCTATGAGAATCTAGATAATTCTCCAGAGTACTCTTGAAATCTAGGTAATGGTGTATGGCCGAAATGCACTGAATCACAAAATCACTCATAGAGGAAGAGTTGTGTGAGTGGCATGTACTTGCGATTTATACAAAAAGGATTTAGGTTTGAGACTATGGTGTTACCTGATTCTTGTAAACCTGTCTTGCTTACTCTAATGTCGATTCAAGTTTATGGTGACGCCGGCATCATTGCACAACTATTACTCGTTAACTCCAAAAAAATATATATATTATTTTGAAACATGTGAAGGAATGTTGTATTTTATTTTATTTATTATTATTTTTTTTTAAATTAAGAGAAATTTTCAAATATTTCGGTTTCCCTCCAAAATTGAAATTTCTATTGCTTTTGAGTTGTGGGTTTAGTCCCACATCGGATTTGTCCAAAAAAGTTTCTTGTATATAAGATAAGCTTTTTGCCTTGGAGCTTGATCCTCATTCAGGGGGCATGTGAATTTGATCATGTGGGGATCTATGATAATAGCTTTAATCTATGTCATGGACCATACACACGTGCACGCACACCGAGTTGAGCCGAGCCGCGCCCTGCTAAGCCGAGTCCAAGTCCAAGTCCGTATTCATATGCATCTGCATGTGTGCGACGGGACATGCCCCAGGTGCGAGTGCAGGTGTACTTGCACGGATGTGTGTGTATGGGTACTTGCAAGACTTTATTTTGTGCGAAAGTGCACTCGCACTTGCGCGTTTTCATTTTGAAACAGAGAAATGTGGCTGGTTGGTTGGTCGCACTTATTAGGTTTAAATCCAATAAACCAAACCCTTTCGAAAGGGTGCTTAATGCACCACTTCGGAGTCTATCTAAGGACTTCCATTCTGTTTTTAAAAAACATTAACAAAATTTATGCTCTCTTGTGAAAAACTCTCTCTATTCCTATTCTGTTTTATGAGTTTTGGTTGTTGAGTTAACTCAGCACTTTTGAGTTAAGACTGCAAGTGGTTCGCTTGATTAACTAACAGCAATCTTCATCTTCATTGGCATGGCTACTGCCCATTTCCACTTCCTTCTCTTCTCCTCATCTCCTCTTCTGTGATTGTTCCCAGGCTGAGGCATGGAGGCATCATCATCACATCGCTAAAGTGAGCTCTCTGATACAAGCAGTGGCAGTAGCAGTAATCTGCTCCCCGTCTATAGGTTAGCATCATACCGCTGTAATTTGATGATGTCTCCCTCTTGCCTTTGGAATTTGACAAGTGATTATTGCCTTGTCATTTATTGTTAATCTTCACACTAACCAGAGTGGATTAGCCATTGTCGTCTGTTTTATTATTAGAATGATGCTGCGATACACACCTTACCTTGTCTTAAGGCAACATGAGACATCATGTGATGGGCCACTATGATATGGACCCTCCATCTGATGTCCCTACTACAAATGAGCAGTGCACAATCGATCTGATCATCCTAAATGCATGATCCATGGTGGTCTGAATATGGGGCTCAGTTTATTTTTAGCCATCCACTTGCATGCTACGGCCTTAGATGGACAGTTCAAAATTAAAAAGGTTTAGAACAACAGATAGGATCATCCGCTTATCATGACTAGCAGGCCGTGGAGGGATGGACCACCCCTTGGTGACTTGATGAATCAGTGGTCCATTTCCACATATTTTCCTGTCCTTCTCTTATGCCAAGGAGGTTTCTTTCATTTCAGCTCCCAGTTCATGGGCACTGACAGTAGTCCATTAGCATGGACCCAGCTCACCCCTCGGCGGCAATGAACAAGCAGCAATCCTTGATCTGATCCTCCTACAAGACCAATCCAGAGTCAGCTGGATCTGATCCCGAATCCCCAGCACTTCCCAGCAGCTCCAACCCCCCATGCCTTGTTAGCTGAGTCCATCCTCCCAGCCCGTTCAGGCAGCACTGGGAAGTATGCTGTGACTGGCACACCCAAAAGAGGCATGACACTCTTTTTTTGAAGATTTTATACCTGTGGGACCATAGTTGTATTATTAAGTCCCTTTTGGATGGTCGTAGCTTTGTGTAGAGAATTCCCTTAAAATTGGCTAAGATTAGAAGATTCCAAACCTTGATGATTGAAACTTTTTTCTTGAATCTAAGATTAGAAGATTCCAAATCTAAGGTATTCTCTCCATAACCATCCAACTACAGGCCATTGATCCAGGGGTTGTAATCTTCTGATATGGGTGATTTTCAGAGACTTGGGGACTATCCAATCAACAAATGAATCCGATGACCTATGCCATTCGGAGTTTCTTGACTACAACTTACATCCTATTGTTGAATATTTAAGAAAAAAAAAATTGAACTTTTATACACTTTGTCTAGGTAAATCTTTATTTCAAACTAGCCATTTTCGAAGTGTAAAATAAAAAAAATTAAATTAAATTAAAAAAGGTGCAGCTGTTTTTGCTTTTTCTCTTTGTAGCAGACTCATGTTTCACCATGTTGTATGAATCCATGAGTGTGGCATCCTCGTGTGCATTTCATTTTCACCCATTATCATCCAATGCATCTGCTTTCCATAAAATCCATGATTAATCTAAGCTACCCGAACCTCCAAGAAAAGTAGAGAAGGCAAGGTCGCTTTCTAATCCCAAGGCATATTTGTATCTATACATTCATCT